>CAMGYJ010000009.1:26918581-28124590 GCA_946122785.1 Linum tenue
AGGGAGAGAAGAGAGAGAAGCTGAATGAAGGAGAATAGAAGCAGAAGAAGGAGGATCTAGTAGCAAGGAGGATCTTGCCAACTTCAAATCTTCTTCTATTTCTATCATGTTTCTTCTTCCCTCCTTTATGGAGTAGTCATGTAAGTTAATAGGGGTTCTAATCCCCAAATCCTAGTTTTAGGGTTTATTATGTATGTATGGATATTTTAGGATTTGAATGAATGAATGTGTTTGTCTACTAGATTCTTAATGTCACTCTTTCCTAAATGATGAATCTTGGGCAACTGGCCCCAATCTTCCCTATTAGCCTGCTTTATGCTACCGCGCTAGGTACGGAGTTCTAGAGTTAGACGGGTATGCGCCATCTGGTGAGTTTAGGTTAGATGAGTGAATCGGGGCCTATAGTGGTCGAGGCGACCGAACCCCTGCTATAAGTAGCATTCCTAGATGAAATATGGGATGAAACCTCGATGTGAACGGTGGATAGTGTCCATTGAAATGAGCCATAAGCTTAATCCCCAGATACGATAGCCTAGATCGAGGTGATTGAAACATGGGGTTTAGGTGAGGCGTATTTGGAGGTGTGTGGATAACGACAAAGGCCCATGGAAAAGAGATCACTCACCACATTCGATAACCCTAAGCATCTATACATGCATAGTATCCTTAAGCTAGGGGGAGGATTAGTTCCCCGAAGTACCTGCTTTTAGTTTTGATCAACCTCTAGACTAGTATTTCCTCATATCCTTCACTCAAAACCTCAAAAAACGATTACCTAATTAACAACAAGGTGGGAAGTAGGCTAGAGTATCAGGACCCGAGTAGAATACGACCTTGATTACCACTTTACAACAATGTCGTCCTATGTTAAACTAGACTTAGGATGAGATAGTTGTTGATACGTGCAAACCACTGACAATAACATGCACGGATTCAAGTGATCACTAAATTGAAATAGAGAACAAACGCAGTCAGCCATTGTACTTGCTTTCTACCTTGGTGATATCAGTTTGATTATATCTATGATTCACAAACAAAATTAGAGACAACATAGAAACGTGCCTTTTCAATAACAGCAAATTTCAAAGCATGAAGATTGCATTCTATAGTTTCTGTAGATTTCCAGTTAAAAATGTAACAGCAGATGACACAAGGACAAAACAAACAATAATGTCTCAAGGGGTTAAATGAATTTACAGAGTAATAAGTCAATGTAAAAGAAGGCTAAATTTCAACTGAAGGCAAATAATGTCTATCATGCTGCGCAGAGAGCTACCTGTATACTAAAATCCTGAACACAAAATGCGTATTATTTACAGCGAAAATGGAAAAAGAAAAGAAAAATAACACACTCTACCTTCAAATTGCACAATATGTACCCTTCTACAGAACCACCATTTTTTTTATCTGTTTAGAAGCAATTGCTGACTTCTACTCCTATCTGAATGCATAAGAGAGCACCAAGGCATAATTAATCTAGCAAGTAATCATATGGAAGAGCAATGTGGCTGAATAACTAACGACACAAGTACCCAAACCCATGCAAAAGCTGAAGACATTCTGTATCCTATACTTATGGTATGATTCTACAAACCAAATTATGGACCAGAGGTCGCGGCCTTCGCACATTGAACAATGGCCAGACTCTTCGGCTATCCTGATTTCTCTTATTTTCCCCTCGACCAATCAACCTTCCTAGCGTCTATTCAAACTACTCCATCATTGACTGAGAAAGACAATACTGAGCTCAACACTGAGCCGAGAATGATCAGAGCAAAAGAAAGAAACAGCTGCAGCCCGATATCTGCCGCAATCACAGGACAATAAACAAACAAAAGACAAAAACAGACTTCTATGCATTTGCAACACTTGTATTCTCAGACTCGGGTGAAAAAACATCTAACTTGTCGGGCCCTTTATCCAAGTATTCTGTACAGCTTTGCTAATCATTAGGAGGATCGAAGATCATTTCCTGCATCAAATGGAAAACCAGACACAATTGTCATTATCAATATGCTATTCCCTAACGGTAATCAACTGACTGACATGTTATGAGATTACGAACCTTATCACAAACGGGACATGTGTCACTTCTTTCCATCCACTCGAAAATGCACGCCAGGTGAAAATGATGCTCGCATTTGGTGATGATTCTCGGGTTTTCATCATCGTACTCTGCGTGAGATGGAGGACAAAAAAGGGTGACAAAGGAGGACAAAGCATCAAAAGAAATCGAACCAGTCTATAATAGGACGGGAATCACCTTCCAGACATGTGGGACAACAGTCCTCCTCTGTAGGCGGAACAAAAGGCTCAACTGGCTTGGTAATCTCTACCTCTAACTCCTCTACCGGTTCAATTTCTAAGCCTGCTTTTGTTTTATCTGAATCCTTGACATCGTCACACTTAACAGATGCATCTTGAGTACCAGCACTGGCTGATTCTTGAACGGAATCAGAGTTTGCAGTTTGGAGTGTTCCATCACTCTTATTATCACAAGTTTCTTGAGCTCCGGGAGGAGTTTGTGGACGCCCTATAACAACATCAAATGGCATGGGTGTTGGAGGGGGCCTATAAGCATCAGGGATGGAAGTGTCCAGGTTGGTATCAACAAGGAGCCCAGTAGAGAACGTAGAGGCAGCAACATGGTGAGCTGACAATGGGACACGCTCTTCTGATGCTCTAGGATACTGCATATAACCAACAAGAGGAATAATGGATCAGCACGCAACTGCAGCAAACAGGCTAGCTTGATTTTCCAAGCACAAAAAAAGTAAGCACTGGCCACCAAAACCTTCTCTATCCTAAACGCAAAAGAGACGCATCCACATCAGATAATTGCCGGAAAGAATGAAATGGCAATGGAAGCTACTATCAACTTCACATAAATTATCCTAAAGCGTAGCCCATCTCATGTTGCATTCCAGCAATATACAAATTGGGTAATCCATCCCAGTTGCTAAGCGAAATTCTAGCACAGAAGCAGTACATAAAAACCAGCAGTTTAAACATTTCTGTAAACCTAAATTCCCATAGAGAACAATTCCCTTGTATCAACTTCCAACTGAAGTAATCAAACCCAGAAACAGTTCTTGAGAAATCAGATGAAAAGAAGTATGAATTCACCACACTAGACAAAAAGAAACCCATCAAAGGAAAAACATCCGAATACTATCTCAATCCTGAATCAAACAGAATTGCTTGGAGGGCTACTGACATAGTAATAGGCGGGAGTGGGATTAAGTTCAGCTCCCTTGGAGGAACAGCAGCAGCAGCCTCCCATGATATATACTTAATTTTCCTCGTCCTCCCCCCTAATTATATCCGGTTCCCATCCAAGACCATGTCAAAGCTCTTCTTCGGCCTGAAGTCACATGCCGGCGCAGCAGCCCCTGCCAAACAATAATAACCCTCTATTAACTTCAGCAAACAGAATATGCTCAAATGAAAAACGGAAGGAATATCAACTCGGAAAATGACAACCGAATTGACTATCGATCAATAAACCCTAGGCCACGAGCAGCCCAATCAATCACTTTCATCGCCACCAAGGAAAAACCAGAAGCGTGGATGAAAAGGGGAAAATCAAAATCACATTAACAGTAAGCATATATCCATGGAGCTGAAGGAACGATCAAACAAGCACGGGAAAAACAGAGAGAGAGAAAGAGAAGAGAGTTAGAAAAGGGAGCAGGAAAGTGATGCACTCGGTGACGATGACAGGCAGACACCATGACTGCTCCGAGCCAGAGAGAGATGTAAACAATACGGAGCTCGTGAATCGGAGTCGAGAGAGTTAGAGAGAGTAGAAAGAGGGAATCGATCGTACCTGATCTGATAAATGAAAGAGGAGAATTGCTCCGGCGATCGGGAAACTGGAAGGGGAGAAGATGAAGAGAGAAACAGCAGCTTCGGGGCGGTGGAAGAGCGAGAGAAAAAGGGTTTGTGAGAGTTTGTGTAGTAGAGGGAGGAGATGGATAGGTTTGGTTGGCGTGCGTAGAACTTTGCCACGGAAATGGAAAACAATAATATAATTTTATAGTTATCAATAATTGGTACGGATACTAATTTACTATGTCATTATCTTTAACAATTAGGAATTTTTGTTAGTTAACCTTAATCTAACCTTTGTGCTGTATGGCCTAATCTTATGCTTGATTAATTAATTATTAGTGATTAGTCTGTGCGGAAAAAATATTATGATTGGTCGTATGGTCCGAACAAAGACAATCGTTAATTAGTGTAATTACAAAAATTCATATTTCAATTAAATTACAGAATATTATTATTTGTTTGGATAAAAGGTTCCTCCCGCCCATTGATAGACCGACGGCTGACTTCGGAATTTTTAGGCTTAATTGCAAGTTTGGTCACTCGAATTGCTCAAAAATTTCACGTTTGCCACTCGAATTGATTTATACCATTTATAGTCACTCGAATTAGTTGAACAGTCCAAGTTCGGTCACTCTCCGTTAACCTCCGTTAGACTCCGTTAATGACGACCGTTAAGTGATGACGTGGCTAACAGAAAGACACAGTCAGCACATTTTAACATTAAAAAAAAGACGACCCGACCCGCCAGCTCAGCCTTACCCGCCCTGTCAGCCATTTTTTTCCCAACCCGCGAACCCCAATTCCTACCTCTCCTTCTCCTACGACCCATTCACCGTCAGCGCCGCCTCCGGTGACGTCTTCCTCGGCAACGGGACCCTCCCGGCGTTCTCGCTGAGCAAGAAGAACGAGACGAGCCTGAGGAACGTGGTGGTGTCCGGGTCGAACGAGGTGGACGCGAAGTCGGTGAACGGGCTCAGATCGGATCTGAAGAAGAGGAACGGAGTGGCGGCGCTCAAGATTTAGCTGGACACGAAAGTGGTTGTGAAGGTGGGCAAGCTGAAGACGAAGAAAGTTGGGATTCGGGTCACCTGTGAGGACATTAAAGGGGCGGTACCGAAAGGTAAGGCTCCTCCCTCTGTTGTTGTAACTGCTGGGTCCAAGTGTAAGGTGGACTTGAGAATCAAGATCTGGAAGGTCACTTTCTGAGTAAGCTTTCATAGTCATGCATCCAATTTGCCTCTGCCAAGCAAAACCCCAGATTTGATTCAAGAATAGGGCGAGGACGGCAGGTGGATGGCTGATGAATGAAAGATGAGGAGGTGACGGCGACGACGACGGGTGGATGGCCGTTGAATCGGTTAGTTCGCGGGTTGGGCAAAAAATGGTTGGCAGGGCGGGTAAGGCTGAGCTGGCGGGTCGGGTAGTCTTTTTTTAATGTTAAAATGTGCTGACTGTGTCTTTCTGTTAGCCATGTCATCACTTAACGGTCGTCATTAACGGAGTCTAATGGAGGTTAACGGAGAGTGACCGAACTTGGACTGTTCAACTAATTCGAGTGACTATAAATGGAATAAATCAATTCGAGTGGCAAACATGAAATTTTTGAGCAATTCGAGTGACCAAACTTGCAATTAAGCCGAATTTTTAGGTACAGCCTGTTCGGGTGGTTGGGCCTGGGTTTGGGCCATGGGCCAGGAGCTGGACCAATCGGGTGCTCAGCTCAGCTGCCTTCTTCCACCCTGCACCTACCTTGGCTTTCAACATTCGGCATTCCGTCTTGGGAGAGGGCAACTCATAAAGCATAAAGAAGTGAACAGAGAATGTCGACTAGAATAGTAGAATGTGAAGAGTGTGAGGAAGTAAAACTTCTCTGTTTGGTAACGCTGATGATGGAACTCAACAAAGTGGAAAATGTACTTTTGCATGTTTAAGCTAGATGTGGTGGCTTTGTACAATAGCAAAACTGTAATATGGATTGTTCCGTTGTAAATACCACTTTATTTATGCAACAAAGATGTGACAGTGTCACATTTCTAATCTAGGAATTGTTTTGTAAAACTTTTCGTTTGGTACTCCTAACACGGCCAGACCTAGTAAATAGTGATGATTCGAAAATATGATTGGACGATTATAGATTATACTTATTTAGTTTGTTGATCCATACATATTTATGAAAGTTATAATATAATTACATGATTTTATGGACGATCCTTATCTCTCACACGATAATGGGGTGGCAACTTGACATGTTGCAACATATCTAGTTCTTCAGCTTTCGCCTTTCGGTGCTCCATACACGTCCATGGGTGGTAGTAATATAGTGGCTGGCTCCTTTACATAAGGAAAGGAAATGAAATTGAGGTTGAGGGTGGGTTGTTGCTTTTGCAATTGGAGCACTTTTGAAGTCTGTTTTGTTGACTGGATATTCTTATCAATTGTTCATTTCTATGCTACCATTTGTTCTTTTATCTTTATACATCCCTCATAAAATGTTACAATTTTTTTTTTGCCTAACAAGCTTCTAGTTACTATAAAATTTTGCATAGTAGTACGCTTTCCATGAACCATTTTTTTAAAAATATACAAGTTCAGTCACCCTTATAAAAAAGAATGTTCAAGTTCAGAGTGATTCGCTACAATGTCCAATTTTTTTTTTTTTGTCCTTATTGGTTGGATACAGGGCCAACCAATGATGTGTGCCGGGAGGCCTTCCGGTACAGGGTCTCCAAATATTAGGGGGCCTCTATTATAGGTTTTTTGTTGATCTAATTCTAGTTTATATAATGAACTTGTGGTGTATGATTGATTATGGTTCTAATGATGAGTTAAACTCTTTTAATTAATACTAGCGCTAGTAATTGGTCAATGTTCATTAAAACTCTTAAAAGAACAAGCTTCAAAATTACTGTTTCTTAGAGTCACATCCATTGGGTGGCCCTTTTGTAATTAACCGTTAATGACTTGTTCTTTGTTGGTGACCAAAAACATAATTATGCTCCACTTTTGCCTTCTTTGTTTCTCTGCTCCGTCTCCGGCTGTCTTTGTCTCCACCCATCAATCTGCCTGCCTCCCTCTCTCTCATTGCGAGACCATGACTCTGCGTATCCCTTGCCATTTGATGGAGATCCATTCATGTCAGCTCCCGGTCACACCCCTCTCTTCTTTTCACCTTTTTCCTCCTACCGCCGCTCTGCTAATGTCAATGCTCTACATCATTGTTTTGTGCACTGCCGTCGTTGTTCTTCTGTTCGGTCTTCACTCGATTATCGCACCGCCTATCTCATTGCCTCGATGTGGTGCCTTTCATCTACATCACCTCTTCCGACTTTTTCTCCCTTTGTTGTTACTTACCCCTCGCCTGCATAATTTCACTACCCTTTCCACACAACCCAGCTCTGCTGTTTTTTTCTCCGTTCGTTGTCTACGCCGCGACGATGGTGACCCACAAGCTCTTGTTCCAGCTGACGGAAAAAGACGGCCTGCACACTCTTCTCAAGCTGCGGCTGGTTCATGCCTGGGGTTCATATGGCCTTAAGAATCCTTCCTACATTTTTAACTACTGCACCCTCTGGAACGATGAAGAGGTCTGTCCCTCCGCCTGTTTCCTCTGCTTAGGTCTCCAATGAACCTTCTCGACTTCCTTCCTCATCTAATCGTGCTCCTTTCCTTCTTCTAATGTCGCAGGGTACGCTGATTCAAGGTATCGCCCCGGCTAAGTTGGCCCAGCATTTCGCCCCTCTTCTTCAAATAGGAAATGTCTACATGATAAGCGGCGTCGTCGTTCAGCCTCCAAGCCCTACTTACCGGCCGTGTTCCCATAACCTCTGCATTGTCCTTTCATACGACACGCAGATTACAGATGTTACTGCTTCTGAATCTACATTTTGGAACGATGCTTTTGAGTTTGTTTCGTTCGCTTCGCTGCATTCTCGCATCCGTTCCACTGTATTTCTCACAGGTTTGCTTTCCCGCCCGCTTGCTTCGTCTGTGCTTACTTATTTCTCAGGTCACCTTCCTTTGACTATTTTCCTTTTTGCCACTACCGTCTAGATGTCGTTGGCGCGGTTGTCAGTGTTACTGGTATTTCTCATGGTTTTACATCCTTTGGTAGCGCTATTCGTCGTGAAGTTGTCATTCAGAACGAGAGGTCCTTAATCTCCCTTTCCTTTTCCAAATGCTCTTGCATAATTGCTTGTTCTTTTGATAGTTTTTTTTGCCTCTTCCTTTTGTTTGTAGTCACCTGTTGCTGGATATAACGTTATGGGGTGAGATAGCTCGGGCTGTTGATGGTGAGGAATTGGCACACCTCGGCCGTTCTGGACCTGTTGTTCTTGGTTTCGGGAGCCTACGGGTCACTGGTGCCACCAAGGGTAATGTTTTTATGCCCGCTCGTGGAATTGCCTTCCTGCAAACTTTACTTGCTAACAGTTTATTGCTATTTGCTTTCCTCATTGTTTTAGGCAGGTTTTCTTTGTATAGCACACCTGGAACGCGCATCTTGCTTGATCCATTGTCGGAGATGACTCACGTGATCCAGTCTACGTAAGCATGTGTTTTTATGTTTTTTTGTTTGTTTAGAAAAACTCTATTTGAAGAATCTTTTCGTTTCACAGGTTCTTTGCTGCAAGGAACAGTGTGCAGTATTATCCACCCCGGTTTCCCACCCCTGAGGATGCTGTTGCATTTGAGGCTGATCGTACAAAGACTCTTGAACAGCTGCTTGCTCTTTGTGACACACTCCAACCTGATGTGCGTTTCCGTAGTTGCGCTCTTCTTTTTCTTAACTGTTCTCTTCTTATGGGGACTTACCGCTGCTTTCTACAGTCTACTCGGTATCATTGTTCCGGTCAAGTGGTTGCGATCGACTCCTCCTCACAGTGGTATTATTTAGGCTGTGGCTTCTGCTCAAAGGCAGCCAAGCCATATATTCGTCCTGATCTTTGGTGTGAGGAACATCGTCGTTTGGAGCCCCAGCAAACGCAAAACTGGTGAGTTAATACCTTTGTCGTTCTGTTGCTCTTAGACCTGTGCATTTTAGCTCTTAATTTGTACTCCCTCCCTTTTACAGCTATCGGGTGCGCATGACTGTCGTGGACGATACGTCTTCAGCAGTTTTTGTTCTGCTCGGTAAGGCTGCTGATGCTCTTGTGGGGACAACGGCACCTGAATTGTCTGCTCGGTTCCCGTTTCAGCGTGGCCATTTGCCACCGGATCTCCTTGCTCTTGAAAATCGAACCCTGGAATTTGATGTCCAGCTGCCTAAAACAGAGTACTTGGCGCGTGGCCAGTATGAATTCTCAGTTCTGGCCGTTCAAGAACCCGAACAGGTTGCACCTGCATTGCCACGACTTCCACCTCCCTCTCCACAGGCAAAGATAGTTGGTTCTCCGTTACCATCGGCTACGAGGTTTGCCTGTTGATAGATGATACCTTTCTTTAGGAAGTTATCCACCGTTGTTGTCCCTTATGTTGTTATGTTCCTACGTTCTAGGTCTCGCTCACTCTTAATTTCCCCCGGTCGTGCTTCATCACTCCCAGCGTCGCCTGGAAGGTTCTTGTGTTTTCTTACTCATTTCCCATCTCACAGACAGTCGTTGTTACTTGGTCCTCATTCCTATTGCTTTACTGCATTTCCTGGCTTTAACCAGTTCTGTGTTTCAGGCGCTTATTCTTGCTTATTTTAATTCTACAACAGCTAGCACTTTTTTTAACTTTATAGTATTTGCATATGCCTTTTCTCCACTGCTCCTGTTCATCGTTTTGCGTTTAGACTTCTCTTTGTTTATTTTGCATTCTTTTATTTCGCGCCTTACAGGCATGGGAGTTTTTCGTCACAAGACCCTGCATCTTCCTCGGTTCACCCAATTGCACCTGCAAGGTTACTCTTATCTCTGTCTGGACATTATTCAAAGCTACACTCTATGTGCTCATCTTCAACCTCTGTTTTATCAGGTTTGGTGCTTCATTTGTCTCAGATCCCTCTGTTGCAAGTTCTCCTGTTATGTATGCAAGGTTCGTTAGGTTATCACATCCTCCATATGTTACCTTACATTTGTTTTGCCTTTTTTTGCAATCCTTTTACGCAGACCTGTCTCCGTCTCTTGCAGTTGAGGTTATTTTGTTTAGTTTCTTCCTTTGCAAACCTGCCTCTAGCCTGCCTATTGTACTTTACTTTCATTTATGCACTGAAGATTCTTATGTTTGGTTTTTTTTACTTCTCAGGCCTAGAGCTACAGCTAACCTTAGCTCACCTCCGTTATACCCCCCACATGGGTTTCTTCTCTTTCCGATTAGCTTCAGCTACACTTGCCGAGTTATTTGTCCACTGATTAATCATCCTCACTTTTCTTAGCAGCACATTGGATACTTCTTCTGAACAAGAGGCACTTGAACTTGAATCTGCTCAGCTTAATCTTTCTCCAGCGAAAAAAAAGGCCACTCCCAAAAAAGTGCCCCTAAAAAGTCTGCAAATCAACAGAGGTTGGTATCACCCTTCATTTAACTTCACAGAGGTTGCCATTTACCTAAACCAGTTTTCTCAGGTTGTTGGTAGGATTACAAGGTTTCAATCAATAATTCAATAGCCTCATGTCCTGTCTTACCTTACTTTTTAGAATGTTGCATAATTGGTCTGGGGGGTTTCAATATGAAGTATGAACATTAGTTGATGTGAAAAGATGTTACACTGTCATGAGCAGAGTACTATGCTTTATACAATCATAATTTTACATTGGTTCTCACCATTTTTCATTCTTTCAACCAAACTGAGACTTAGCTTCATGAAGTTCGTTATAATCATTAGTGTATGATCTAGGTTAGAAAATTGCTTGACAGAAGCAGAACCTATTGGTCAACGAGGGCTATTTAGCATCATGCATTACTCGATGATATATGCTGATATCAGATTTAATTGCAATACCTTTTTTATATAAGGGTGATGAAATTGAATGAAAATAACTTAAAAGAGTTATTTGACCACTGATTAATCCTCCTCACTTTTCTTAGCAGCACATTGGATGCCTCTTCTGAACAAGAGCCAGTTCAATTTGAGTCTGCTCGGGTTGATCTTTCTCCAGCAAAAAAAAAAGGCCGCTCCCGAAAAAGTACCCCTAAGAAGTCTGCAAATCCGCAGAGGTTGGTGTTCCCCTTCATTTAACTTCACAGAGGTTGCCATTTACCTGTACCGGTTTTCTCAGGTTGTTGGTAGGGGGGGGTCTTTCAGGACTTCATTACATGGGAAGAATATTCAGCAAATCCAACTGGATCCTGTGCCTGTTTGGTATGGAATCAGTATAGTTTGAGCCCGTCTTAGTACAATTTCTTTATTACTATATTTGTTTGTCTTTGCCCTTTTTTTTTCTTCATCTTATTGGGGTTTATGGCATATGATTTTGTTGACAAGTCTACCGCTGGTCTTCTTCATTTTTTGGTTGCGGCAGGTTTGGTTGCTTATTAATTTTGTGTGTTTTTATTCTAGGCCATTGTCTGAAGATACACTCCATCAATCTGCTTCTGATGAAGAACCCCTTTTTTGTGTTGAACGGCGAGGCAGTGCTCCCTTTCCCCATCACCAGACAATTTTTGATGAGCTTGTTGAAATGTACGCTTGCTGTGCACTGCACTTCTGTTTAGTTCATTCAATTTAATGGTACCTTGCTTATCCATTCCCGTTTGTTTTAAGTGCGGAGGTTGAGCAGCTGTCTCCGGTCGCTAAACATCGCCGACTTATTCCACACCGGGATCATCTTGCTGGATCTGCAGATGAGCTTATACCTGAATATAGTGATTTCCCTGATGACACTCCCCTGCCTCAGAATAGTTTGGACCCTTCGGTTGCTGCTGCTGTGTTCCCTGTTAGTATTCCCCCTACATCTGGTCTGCCTTCGCACTCCGTTCAAGAAATTGATGCTGAGGTCAGACCAAAAAGAACCCGAACACCGTCCAGGCGAGCAGCAGAGTCTGCCTTGCAGGTTACCCCAAACAAAAAAGGAACTGCTGCCTCTCCTCGCAAAAAAAAATCTAAGAAGCAGCTGTTTACTTCCTGAACCATTGGAATGGTGATTGATTTCTGCTCTCTACCACCGTTTGAAGTTCTCAGTGTTGCTTTTGTTTAGGAACGCTCTTTTGTGTATTAACTTCATAACAGAACTTGTATTTCAATCGGCTTGTCTTTAAGTTCTGTCTGATATTTGCCACACCTTTTGTCTTGATGATCAGGCATGTAACGCTTATTATGTAATCGTACAATGACTTCCTCGGATATATATGTTATTGGTCTCAAACTGATTTCCTATATTTCTATTATGTTGTGGTTGCCGTTTGTAGCGCCACCTTCGATTGCCTTTGATTATCCTTTACTTTTGTACTACATTCCCCTTACATCATCAAAGATTAAACTTCCATTCGATTCTTCCTCTGATCTGCTGCAGCGAACTAACTTTATCGCTTGCTCCTTCTGTATGTTTACAATTTTTCCTTTTGTTAAATTATAATATGCTGATGGCAGGTTAATTACTTTCCCTTTTGTCTTGCGTGCATTAAATGAAATGTCTGTTGTACAAGATCATCATTACTCTTGCTCGCTGTCCCATCCATTAGTTTATCTTGCCAATAAAGGTAATTCCAACTCCTCAAACGATTATACTGTATGTGACAACTGCTGTCTGTCTGTTTACTTGGCCTGTGTTCATCTTCTTCCCTCATTATCTCACCATTACTGCAGTTTTAATGCTCTAGGTGCCTGGTTCGTAAATATGTCCGTTTTCCTTCCTTTGCATGCTTTTTTGGTAGTTAGGTTGTCATTTCTTAATGCATGCAGCGTATTTGTTTTGCAGGTGCTCGATTTTCATGATCGGACTTTCTGTGCCTTTTACAAAACTCAGATGGTATTGTTTTCGCACCTTTTGCAGTTTGTTGCTTTCGCATATCATGAACAAGTTTATTTATGCTGAGGTTTTCGTCCCCTGCACTTTATGAAGAGTAGTATCTAATTTTCCTTTCCGATGAGCAGACTTCGACTGTTCAGTCAGCAAACCTTACAACAGCCTGTTCTCAAGGGCGAAAGCGGCGCTGTGTCATGATGGCTCAAACTTTTGCTCCACAGACGCCTCCCTCCAACCCTCCTGCTCGACGTCGTGTTTGTAACTTTGATCGGCGATCTAGGCTATTCCCGTTCTGCGAAGAACAGACAGCTGGGAATCTTTCTGATCAAGCAGAAGCTACACTGCCAGAGGTTGAAGCTCAGGATCCAGTGTTGTCTCGTGATCCTCTTACGCCTGCACAACAAACTGATTTTGTCAGGGTTATTGATCATGGCATGCCTGATTGTGAATGCCAGTTCTGTGGGGCACGGTTTTGGTATGAGGAGCGGCTTAATAGGCATCGATCGCTCGTGCCTACTTTCACATTATGCTGCCAAAGGGGTCGAGTCCGCCTACCTTTTCTGCAAGACACGCCAGACTATCTTAACCAGTTGCTTGGTGTCAACGGGGGGCCAATGGCTGCACATTTTCGGGAACACATCCGTTCATATAATGCAGCTTTCTCATTCACATCGTTTGGCGCACAGTTGGACCCACGAGCATCCAGATCACGCGGTCCATACTCCTTTGTTATCTGTGGTGAGAACTATCATCGCATTGGTTCTTTACTTCCATTGCCAGGTCGCAAACCAAAATATTCTCAGCTCTATATTTTTTATCCTGAAACTGAGTTAATTGATCGGGTCTCGAACTTCTCCTCAACGGAAAAGCAGCTGCGCCCTGATATAGTGTCTGGTTTGATGAGGCTTTTTGACATCAACAATGAACTGGTCAAATCATTTCGCAGGATTCGCACTGAACTCTCCAATTTTCCCACCAATAGTATGAAACTTCGAATAGTTGGTGCAAGAGAACCAAATCGCCAATATGACTTGCCAACAGGTACTGAGCTTGCTGGCTTAGTACCAGGTGATTTTGTCGCTGACAAAGAAGACCGAGATATTATTATTGATCACCGGACTGAGGGTCTCAAGAGAATTACAAGTCTGAATCCCAGGTTTGATGCTCTGCATTTTCCAGTGTTGTTTCCCTATGGTGAGGATGGTTTTCACACCAAGATACCCTATGACACAGTTCACACTTCGCCGACACTTAAACGTAAGTACGTCACTCAACGAGAATATTATGCTTACCGGTTGCAACATAGAGACAATGAGGGCCAAACATTAGTTTGGGGTGGCAAGGCGTTACAGCATTATATTGTCGATGCATTCTCAACAGTTGAGCAAAATAGACTTCATTATCTCCGTTCTCATCAAGAGGAACTTCGATCTGAACTTTACCATGGTCTAGCCGATGCCTTTAATAGGGGTGATGTTACTGGAGACGATCTTGGCCATGTTGTTTTGCCTTCATCATACACTGGCAGCCCTAGGTATATGAAGCAACTATATCTAGATGCAATGGCTGTTGTTCACCATCATGGCAGCCCAGACCTCTTCATCACTTTTACTTGCAATGCTCAGTGGCCTGAAATTACTGAATCATTTCGCGAGATTTGTGGTTCAAAAAGCGAACTCAAACCACAGATCGTTGCTAGAGTTTTCCGGATGAAGCTAAATGCTCTTGAGGATGAGCTTAGTCGGTCGTGCTTTTTCGGGAAAACTGTTGCAGGTTAGTGTATATGTTACAGATTACCTTCTTTTGTTTATCCATAAAAATGGCAAGCTACTGTTTAACTGCTGTTGTCCAGTACCTATGGTCATTTGACATGTATGGATCTTTGATAGACCGTCATTTACACATGTTTTTACCCTCATACTTATACCGTTTGAGGTGTTGATTCTCGTGTTTTAGGCCGATTTCACGCTAGGTTGTGCTTGTTTGTGTTATTTCAGGTCCTAGTACGTGAATGAAGGCTTAGGAGCGAGTCTGGGGTCGATTGGACGAAGAACGGACGAAGGGCGAGCTGTTTGGGGAGTGCACGGGCAGACCAGGAGGCTGCACGGCCGTGCACTTGAGCCATTTGGCCGTGCACCTCATGTCGAGGCCATGCACGGGCAGGCTTGAAGCTTGCACGGCCGTGCGCCTGGCCGTGCAAGGTGGATGAAGGCCGAATAATTGATACGGTGCGTTTTGAGGGTGCACGGCCAGAATGGTGTTGTGCACAGCCGTGCACCTGGCCGTGCAACTCGGGAAAGTCGGTTTTTAAGCCTAATTCGAGCCAAAAGTGGGAGAATCGTGTTTTGAGAGCAAAAACAGAGCCCTAGAGAGAGAAAGTGCGAAGGACACATCCTAGGAGCTGTCCTAGAGCTGGATTTCATCGAATCGAGCCTGGAGATCGTCATAGGAGTGAAAATCATCGTCCCGGAGCAGATTATCCTCATCGTTATGAGTATGACTAATCCGATTCTTGTTTTCTCTTCTCTCTCTATGGAGTAGAACCCTTCTCTCACTTGGGTATGAAGAACCCTAGTTCCTTGTGTTAGGGATTTGATTGTAATGACTTGGGATGATATTACTGCTTGATTTTAATCGAATGACGCATGTTTCATGAATTGATTTGAGTCTGATCAGCTTGTCTCAATTTCTGCTTCAACGCGAGATAGATAGAATCTGATTAGGTTGTTAGAGCCTCTTCATTCGATAGTAGGAGATTGGCTATACGAGAGTTAGCCAGTTGACTGCTTTGTACTGGTGTTCTTGACGCCAGTAGTGGAGTTCTGTGTTCATAGCCTCAGCTTTCTATCCCGGTGAAGACTAGTCGTCTGCCGGGTAGTTAGACTGAGAGGGCTTGGTCAGCTTAAGAGATTCCAAGCTACTGTCGGATCTTCCGCAGTCTAATCAACAGTAAATCAACCCAGGGAATTGCAATTGAACCTAACTAAGGGGTTACTCTTACCTGCTTTAGAAACCCGAACAATTTACTGCTTTCTTGTTGCTTATACTTTTTACAACAATCACTCGACTTAGTTTGCTAGATAATAGAGAATCACGGAGTAAGCAGTAGATCTAGACCCCGGGTTGATAATTAAACTTGCCTATACTGCAGTCCCTTTCATTGTTTACACTTGGCCATTGTTAGGTGTTGTGTTTTAGCGTGTTAATCTTCTTCCTTATGCAGGCATAAAAACAGTTGAGTTCCAAAAGCGTGGCCTGCCTCATGTTCATATACTCTTATGGTTGGATGAAAAGCATAAACTGCGGACAACTGCTGAAATTGACGCAACTGTTTCTGCTGAATTACCTGACCCAGAAACAGATCCTATTGGTTATGAAGCTGTGACGAAATTTATGCTCCATGGTCCATGTGGCACTGACAACCCAGCAAATGTTTGCATGAAGGAAGGATTGTGTTCTAAATATTTTCCTAAGCCGTTCAACTCAGAAACTACAACGGACCAGTTTGGTTATACAGTCTATCGCCGGCGTGATACTGGAGTTACGTCAATAAAGGGAGGGGCAGTGCTCGATAATAGATTTGTGGTTCCATATAACAGGAATTTAGTTGTGCTTTTCCAGGCACATATAAATGTTGAAGTCTGTCATCAAGGGCGCCTGATTAAATACCTATTCAAATACATCACAAAAGGACCAGATCGTGCTATTGTTTTAGCAGAAAACAATTCAGGGCCTTCATCGAATCCAGTGCTACCAGGTCAGCCACAATCTATTGACGAAATCAAACAATTCCTGGACTGCAGGAGTTTGTCCTCTTATGAAGCAGCTTGGCGGATCTATGAGTTTCCAATTCATGAAAGAACACCTTCTGTTCAGCGGCTGTGTGTGCACTTGGAAGGGAAACATCGAGTTCCGTACAGGAAAAAACAAAAACTATCACGCATTCTTGCGAGTGATGCCGTCATGGAAACTACACTCACCCAGTGGTTCGCTTTGAACCAGAGGGATGCAGAAGCTCGCACTCTTCTTTACGCTGAGACGCCAAATCGATATATATGGAACTTGAAAAGTAAGAAATGGTGCCCAAGGAAGAAAGGCTTCTCAATTGGTCGAATTGTGTATATCCACCCTGGCTGCGGAGACACTTTCTACCTCAGGCAGATTCTAACGAAAGTACGTGGAGCAGTGTCATTTGCTCATCTACGCACAATTAACGGTTACCCCTGTCGGACATACCAAGCTGCATGTCAGCGTCTTGGTTTGCTATCTAATGACGATGAATGGCTTCTGGTCATACAGGAAGTCAGTCAATGGGGAATGTGCCGAATTTTGAGATATTTATTTGTGTCCATGCTCATGTTTTGCGAGCTTTCAGATCCAGCAGGTCTCTTCAATCAAACTTGGGAATTACTTTCTGAGGATATAACATACCAATGCCAGCGAGCCGTTAGATTCAACAATGACTTGATTCCACCTGATTTGCCAAAAATAAATTGTTATGGGAACTCCAGCATATGTTAGATGTCTATTCAGCAACTCTTTCGCATTTTGGACTTCCACTCCCGACAATGCCTCGATCAGCAGAAGAACCTATTTATGCTTCTGATCCCATGTCGACATTTACTATACCAGAAGATGCTTCTACGGTACAACCAAATGTTGCAGACCTGAATGCACAGCAAGCACTCGCATACCATTCAGTTTTGGCTTTTGTTAATTCTTCCTCTGCAGAAAGACAAAATTTCTTTTTTTTATATGGACATGGAGGAACTGGGAAAACTTTCCTTTACAAGGCTTTGGTTGCCCACTTGAAAGAGCTAGGAAAGGTTGTTCTTGTGGTTGCTTCTTCTGGAATTGCTGCGACTTTGCTCCCTAATGCAAGTACAGCACATTCCCGGTTCAAGATACCTCTTGAGATTGACCATACATCTTCATGCAATATAAGGAAAGGCACTCCACTTGCTCAATCGATAGTCGATGCATATTTGATTGTGTGGGATGAGGCTCCTATGGTGCATCGTTTGTCATTTGAAGCAGTTGATCGTGCCTTTTGTGACATTATGAATGTTCCTTTTACTGGTGTGCATTACAAACCATTTGGGGGAAAGACAGTTCTATTGGGAGGTGACTTTCGACAGACATTACCAATTGTGCCTGATTCCGGAAAAGAGGAAAGTGTGGATTCATCTTTGACCAGATCTTATTTATGGAATTCTTGCATGGTTCTGCATTTGAGTGAAAATATGCGTGTAGATTCTTCTTCTGCAAATAACCAGTTGGATTTTCACGGAATGAACTTTGGTCGCTGGACTCTTTCCATAGGTAATGGAACAATGCCAGCGAGATCGTTTAAAGAAAACCAACCAGCTGATTGGGTAGAAATTCCAGAAGCTTTGCTCATTCAAACTGTTGGGTCTCCTGTTCAGACAATGGCAACTGAAATCTACACTGATTTCCAGCAACGATATCATAATATTTCCTACCTTACTGAGCGATCAATCATCACACCCACCAATCGCAATGTTACTGAGATTAATGCTCACATGCTTGCTTTGGTCCCAGGAACAGGACGCTCTTACTATAGTAGTGATACTTT
The DNA here is from genome assembly GCA_946122785.1 of Linum tenue. Taxonomy (NCBI): domain Eukaryota; kingdom Viridiplantae; phylum Streptophyta; class Magnoliopsida; order Malpighiales; family Linaceae; genus Linum; species Linum tenue. Next base: position 26,936,894 of record CAMGYJ010000009.1, read on the forward strand.
GCATACAGATGCAGCGGATTCATATCGTATAGAAGCGGAATATCCTACGGAGTTCTTGAACGGTCTTTCTTTCAATGGTTATCCAGAACACAACATAGAGCTGAAAGTCTTCACACCGGTCATGCTTCTTCGTAACCTTAACCCAGCAATTGGATTGTGTAATGGCACAAGACTAATGGTTATTTACTTAGGCCATTATGTGATTAGAGGAATTATCATGGGTGGGACGTTCAGTGGAAAGACTGTCGCTATTCCCAGAATAGTCCTTAATATTAATGATCATCGCTGGCCTTTTGTTCTGAAACGGCGACAGTTCCCAGTTAGACTTTGTTATGCCATGACGATCAACAAGAGCCAAGGTCAAACGCTGCAGAGTGTTGGTGTCTATTTACCGAAGCCTGTTTTTAGTCATGGACAGCTCTATGTTGCTGTATCGCGAGTTAGATCTGCTTCGGGCCTACGGTTATTGATTATTAATGAAGATGGGATTCCTTCGAAATACACTCGCAATATAGTCTACCAAGAAGCACTTGCTGACCTGCTGGATATTGCTGACGTCGCACAGGTATGCTTGGTCTTTCATAATTTTCTTTTTTAGAATTTCACATTTTCAGAACTTACCGGACTGATTTTTTGTTTTTCGCGATCATTGCTTGAACATCATAGTAACAGCGGTGCTGTTCCTAATATGGTTCCAGTCTACCCATCCTTTTCCAACCAATCCTATTTTGTGCAGGTAATAGTTCATTGTTTGTATCCATATTCTAGCTGTTACAATCTTTATTAAGCTTTCGCTACATCGGCTGGATAACTTGATTCTTTATCTTTTATCAGGAATGCAGCGCCTCTTCCTTCTGTCCAGAGTCATGTCTTTCAATTACTTTTGCGAATCACGCTGTTACAGAAGAAGTTCCTCCGTCCTGCCCTTTACTTATTCGAAATCTTGTCTTTAGTAACTGTTCTCTGTTGTATAGATGCTTACTATGTACCCTCTGCTACTTTTCCTGGCTAATTTCTTTATAAGTACAAGTGTTACATGAAGTTTATCGTGCATCAGCCTATTGATACTTTGGTACCTTTGTTTTGCGATTTAGTACGTTTACGTGGTTTTACACTGTGTATATTAGGTAATCAATCATAACATTATTGTTGCATTAGATACACATGCTATAACATGATGCATCTCGATTTCAGCTACAAATGAGTCATTTGCAGGCTTATCAGGAAATTGCAAGTTGTATTTTTTAGGTTTCAGTATACAACTTCCTCTGTATTTTTTTTTTCTTTTACAACCAACACCGACTGCGTAGCTGCTGCGCTCTAAAGAAAGCTGTTTCTTTTTAAGGATGTCCTCTGTGTTGTTTGTACCTCGATTGAATGTGTAACTTTTCCCGTTTGGCATCTCCTGAGATTAACTAATCTTAAATAGTTATATTGGTTTGCCATTCACCGTAGTTCACTTTTTGCCTACCAATGCTCAATCATAATTTTTGCTTTTTCTTACGATGAAATATGAATTCTTTTTCCATACTGCTTTCAGTATGTCCTGGGTTTACAAACAATTTACACTGACACAACAATATAGACCGCGTTTTGGATGCTATAATCACTTGGTTTTGACTTCACTGCAAATATGCATTTGGTGTGTTTCGAGAGTTGGGCCCATTTCCTGTTTAATTTGCTTTACATTTGTTTACACTTTTTTTATTCGGCCCAAACACCAAGCTGCTCCTTTTTTACGATAAAGAAACCTCGCTTTCCTTATACACTGACCATTACAAAACCTTCTCTCCGTCTTCATCTTCATCTTCTTCGTATTACAACCTGCATCGTAGAAACAGTCCCAGAAATTTTCTTCATCACTGCCTTGCCTGTGGTATGTTTGCTTTTATGTCCTTAATACCAGTACTTTTCGTCATCTTAACTTAGCATTTTGTTTAACAGTGTATTAATTTCTCCATGTGAATTCTCTTGCTGGTCCATTTTTGCATACACGAGTGAACCGTTCATGCTGCTTTTCCCCTTAATTCTCTTCTTTGCATTGTACTAGATGTCTACTTCTTATTCACGTATGTAATACAGATTTCTGCTGTTGATTTAGGGTTCGCACATTTACCAATCATCAGGTACAATTCAGCGTTTACTTCTAGGGTTTGACCTGACCTTTCGTCATTCTTTTTTTCATACAAGTTTGCCAAAGAACTGATCTTTCTCTTTCTGTATTTGTAGTAGCGGATTGTCCAATGTCGCTCAACTATGCCCTGCCAAATTGCCCCAATGGTTCGCATGCGTACACTTGACTGATAATAATGCCTATGACTGTTATTCGTGCAAAGAAAAACTGAAACATACCATTATCTCATGTTTTGTTACATACATGCAATTCTGGTTGTTTATATTAATCGAAGCCTAATATATTCTTTCATGCTCGAAATTCCAGACCCAATTAGTACTTCAGCCACGGTTTCCGATCTTCATGGCGATTGTTTGGCTGGCCATATCGTCCTTCGATTGATTCATATATGGCTTTCTGATGATTATGTTGGAACAGAAAATAGCCAGTTTATGTATACTTTATGGCTTGACAAAGAGGTTTGTGTCTTGAATAGGCATATTGATTTTCATTTGCTCATAGTGCATGTTTACAGTTCGTTCCTGCTTTTATTATTCCAGGAAAGTCTTGTGGAAGGAGTCACCGACAAAATCGATATACCTAATATCATGCCTCTTTTTAATGTGGGAACACTTTATGTGCTACAACGAGTACCAATAACAGCAGCAAGACGCACCCAAAGAAATGCACCTGGAAATTGGCGCATATATCTGCGAACAGGCCAGATTTACAGAAAAATTGATGAGCTACAATCCAGAAAACAATTTCCAGTTGAGGGATTTAGAAACACAGAATTTGAAGAACTTTATGGCATGACATTGGATCCCACACACCTCGCAGGTCAGCTGTCCCTTATTTATCTTCATTCTCCAACTATTTAACTGATATTGCTTTCCTTCCGCATGTTCAGATCTCACAGGCCGTGTTTTATCGATATCAAAACCAATCTACAATAATGATGGGACTGTCTTCATGATGGTTCAGATAGAGAACACCAGGTGACATTCATAATTCTTCTTGCATGTCACATACTGAATGTACACTGACATTTAGTATATAATGACAGAAACGAAACTGCCATCATCAACTACACTGCTAGGACCGATGATTTCTACTATTGGGCTGAAGTGGCTGAACTAACATATCCTGTGGTTGTGACCTTTACGAGCATCTTGGTTGCTGAGCCTGAACCAAACCGTCCGACATTTACTCTCCTCATTCGTTAGTTTGAATTCTCTACGCCTCTATATTAAACTGAAACCTTTCTATGCAGATCAGTTGCTATTAACCAGCACAAAAGGAACACGCATCATTCATGGCTCATACTCATATCGTTTCAGGACCATAATGAACAGGTTACACATGCCTCAATTACATGCTTTGTCTATATTTTGTAAATTAACTGCGCAAATTTATGTTCTTCTCTGCATTGGTAGGTTTTTTCATCACCACAGACCAATTACCATTCTTCAAGATTCACCGGTACCGATTTTCAAGTCCTTGAGGAAACCTCTGCCGAATACAACTACATTTGGTGCGATGATACAACTACTTGCTGCTCAATCAGTTGATTTAGAGGTATGTATAGTATTACGAATCTTACCTCCTCCCTCAAATATCTGCCTCACCTGAAATACTTTTGTATAGAGACGCTACTGGTGCTTGGCGAAGATTAATGGTGTTCCTGCAGACCGACAGCTAATTAAATACGAAGCTGGTTCTATATGGTAAGATATTTTCAAATATGCACACTCACTTTATGGTTCACTAAATACTGAGAAGACTTGGTCATTATGAAACAGGTACGATGCATTTGTATGTTGTGACGATATGATTAGAACAGAGATGATCAAATTTGAACATGATGCAATGGTTCAGCTGCTCAGGTTGCCAGTCGAGGATTTTCATGCACTGGAATTCCCTGAGAAAGAAGCAATTCTTCGAGGAGTTGAAGGGAAATGCTTCACCCTAGAGTTGCGTATCGTTGAGGCATTTCGTGTTACCAAACATATAGCTGTCACAACGATTTGGAACCCTCTATGTTTGAATATTAATTAGTGTCAATTTCCACAAGATGGTTGCTATGTTGTTACAATCAAAACATTATGATGCTGGTCTGTTCCTATATAGTTCTCGATATTAGTAAACACCGTTTCATATTGACCAGTTTACCTTTGAAGGGCTGAACCTAAATGAAGTGCTTTGCTGTAGTTTTATTTTGTTTGCACAATCAAGGTGTACCACTGAAACCTGTTGCGCCAATTCATGTCTCAACAGAGGTTGACCAGATCTCGATAGTGGTGCAATTTAGTTAACCAGATAGTGTTACAATTCAGTAGACATGATTTCCAGTTAATCATAAGAACAACAGAATTACAATATTATATTAACTTTTCATTAATTCGCATTTCGGATAGTCCAACTCTGAAATAACATGTTTGAACCAAAAAAGAAAGCGCCTTCCTCCAATGTCTGTTCAAGCTTCGTTGTAAAAAGTGAAACAAAAAACGAGATATAGCAACGACTTAAATTCTGGGTACAGCTTTGATGTTCTTCATGTTCTTGAGGATTTAATTAAATCACGGCTGACATGACTCTGTTGATCCATTTAGTTGGAACTCTCAACAAAATTGTGTTTGTTGTAAAGGACAAGCCTTACCCCGCTTCATTTCTGGGCTTCTTAACCTAAACAAATGGATGCCCGTAATAGAGAAACTAAATGCAAATGGGCCTAATTTTAAAGCCCATAACAGCATATAAATCCATACTGTTTTTCCACCAACTCTTGTATTCCACTGTCGCGATCAGTACCTGGTCTTTCTCCTTATACGACTAACTTTACCCGCCGCAGCAAACCCTAAAAAAGGAAGCTTCTTGTCGTGGCGCTGCCGGTCCACCTCATCTTCCTCATCGGAAGTCAAACAACGATTAAAAACACCAGGTATTCCAGTTTTTACTACGCAAATCCATTATTTTGCCTTCTACTGCCTCACTTTGCCTGCTTTTCCAGTAAAGAAACGCGGTTCTACCATTCCCAAAGAATGTTGCCAGAGTATAATTTGCCAAAAAATCCCAGAGGTATTTTACTTATCGTCGTAAATGGTTTCCATTCCTGTTAAACCATTCCAAATGCCTAAGACCCTTTTGATTCCTATTTCTAATGCAAACAACCTCATCACATTAGCTTTCAAGACCAACAGTTGCCATTTGCTGAATTCTTTACCTGTTGCTCATGGTAAACCAACACTGCTTTAAACAGATCCAATTGCTCAGTCAGTCTCATTTCGTCAGTTGCGCATTGGCATCAACAAGAACAAGATTGTCTCCCGCCTTCTCCATATATGGAACTACTGCGCTTCTGACGGTGACAACTCTGTATACTCATTTCACATGCTTTGGATGGATAAAGAGGTACACTGCTCACATATTACATGTTTCTGAAACAACTACCTTTTCCTTGGAAGCATGACTTTTTATTAATACCGAACAATACTACTTCTTTCCCAGGAACAATTGATCGAGGCATTCGTAAAGGCAGAGGTTTTTTGGCATATTTCCAAATTAGTTCAGCCTGGAAATCTTTACATTCTGAAAGAGCAATTTGTTATTCCTGCACGCCCTGCCCAGCGTTGTGTCCCTTCAGATCTGATGCTCACTTTCACAGCAACATCCAGATTCATTCGCATTGCTGAGGATCGCAACGCTCCACCATTTCCAACAAACTCATACATCGATACTCCCTTGGCTTCAATAGTGACCACAAGCACCATTTCTCCATATTGCTATTCAGGTAACCAGTAGTTAGCACAACTGGTTCTTCTTTGCCAGTGTCATGTACTAATTATTAGCCTCTCCTATCAGATATCACAGGCTGCATAAGGCACTTAACAAAACCAAGACAGATCCAGGAAGATTTTTTCGTGTTCCAACTGACTCTTGAAGAATTAAGGTACTATATATCCTTTATCAATTCTAAAACTCCATTGTTGAACAATAACATAATGCTCTTCGTCTTGACAATAATAGTGGAAACATAGCAACTGTCGTGTTCTACGGACCAGGAGTTGAAGAATACTTTGATCGAGCTGAAGCAAGAGAAACACGCCTGCCATTAATCACTACAATTACAGCCTTAGTGCACACAACTCCTGAACAAGAATGGCATGGCAGCTATTTCCTTCAAGCAACTCTTGGAAGTCGCCTCATTGTGCATCGATACACCAACCGAACCAAGGCCATCATGAACAGGTAATTTGCTACAACAATACCCTTTCTCAAACTTAACTGTTATTTACAAACCCAAAAAAAAACAAACAAAGAATACTAACACAAGGATTTGCATGTTTATTAAGGACCGCCTCCCAGTGGATTTCATTAATTACCATCCTGAGGAGCGCATCGGCTATCTGCGCCGCAATATTCCACCAAGAATATCCTTAGCTGAGCTTGCCTATAACCTCAGATCAGACAGCCCGGATTTTGAGGTATGCAAAACAGTTTTTCTATACATACCTACATTTGTAAATGTATACAAGGAAGCCATGTGATGTCAAATCATACTAGCACATATTACCCTCTTGCATGACAAACTATATACACTATAACAGGTTCTGTATAGATGCGTAATGAGAATGACTGAATTCACAATTGGAGATGGCATCTGCAAAACTACTACAAATGACCCAGAGTATTAGCCATATCATCTACCTTTCATATTGTCGTTTGAATTTTGCTTTTCATAATTATGGAACTGATATTATACTTTGACTTAGGCTATATTACGAACTACATGCCTAGTGTGCCTCTGGAAAAGCACTTGAGAATGTAGTCATGAACCATGAAGCAGTTCTCGCTCTGGTTTGCGAATCGCCCGATGATTTCGCCGCATTAACGCCAACTCAAGCAAAGCAGCGTCTCGAAGCGTGCTGCGAGAAGCGCTTCATGGCAGAGGTCTACATTTGCAGGCCTAACTATCATACCACAGCACACATTCGAATCTTCACAATTTGGCGGCGTGATTCATTCAAGCGATAGCCTTCTTCCTAGAACACCAGCATAGCTAACCGCTCTTCCTTGTCTTAGAAACCTCCACTACAGACCATTATCTAAGCTTGATTTTGGTAATGCAGCAGTGTCGTTATGGTTCTTTTGTCGTGCTCCTATGATATCCTGTCTAACACTATTGTATTTTTTTTTGTTCGCCAACTCTGATGGTGGTTCAAATCTCACTCCACCATGAAGAATACTCTTTTCACTTTCCCTTGAACTAATCAGCCAAATGTAAGTCTCTTGAATTGTCAGCCACCTTATTTCATTATGCCAAATCAAAAAAAACATGACTTATTTACAGTGCATCAATTAAATCTCCACCTATCACTAAAGGAAAAACCACTCAAATTTACTCAAATACCTATTTAAAAAGTACTAAATCAAACCATGACTTTCATTGCTAAAATCACCAATGGGCCAATTTGGGCAGCTTAGTCCACTAGGTTGGGTCGGCCCAACATATCTCTTTGTCTCTTCCCTAGGGTATTGTCCACAACATACTGATTCTCTTCAATACCCTGCCGCCCTAACAATCAGACTTCCAGTTTCCATCCATGGATGCAACCAGGCAAATCCAGCACATGTACCTTGGTTACACAGAGGAACCACTTCAGGTACGCCATCTGCACACATGGAGAGAAGCACGAACAGCAGAGCATACATTACACCATCTCCTGCTCGACAAACAGGTACTCCATCTGTCGTCCTCTATAGAACTGTCAACTGACTTTCTTTATTGCATATCAAATCGTTTCTAAACCATAGACTATCCCAGGGAAGAATGATTGTTGGCACAACAGATCTGATGACAGGTCAGACAGAAGACCCATTTCTAAGACCCGGCCAAATTTACAAAATATCATCCTTCTTCGTGAAACCTGCAAGGATAGTAGGCCGTTGTTGTTCAAACAATCTCGAGCTACGCTTTACCAATAACACTACCTTCGAATACATTCCTGAACCCCCACCATCTGAATACCACCCCACGAACATGTCAGAACCAGTTCCTTTCCTGGACTTATATAATCGAGCATTTTTGAACAAAGAAAGATCAGGTACTCCATCGACACCTATCGATTCATCTATATTTAACTTTTACCAAATCTTCTTTTGTTTCCTTCAACACAGACGTAATAGGACGCATACTTGATATCTCCAACACTTATGTTCTGGAATCATCTGTTTATCTGTTCATTATCCTCGAGGATGATTGGTATATGTTCACGCTAGATAACTCCTCAGTTGATTACAATATATGTATTCTTTACAACATGTTTGTTCGTTACATACGCCAGCCATCTTTTACATGCAGCAAACGGCAGATTCTAACCCGGATAGCAGACCACCCCATCGTAAATGCGCTGAAGGCGATTGTTACTTAGCAAGAACGCAATGGACCTGTCATAGCAACATTTACCTCACTGGTTGGCATTTGCTTTAAAGGTAAAATGCATATACATACTACATTGTGTCCTTTTATATGTTTCCTCACTGTTTTTTTAGATACAGGAAAAACAGCCTACAAAAACACCTACAGCACAAGGGTTATCATTGACCAAGCCTTACGAATGCATCGGCCCATGTTTTACCAGTTTGTCATCCTTTTACTTACCATTATATATCTACATATATTGTCTACCTACTCAATGCATTCAACAAATTTAAATTGCAGGCACTCCAATTCAAACATGCCAATATTCTGCATTAATCAAGAGCGAAGCGTAGAACTAATCAGACCACTCCAACCACAAGGGCAGTGCCAATCAATACAAGACTTGCTGTTTCTCTTGGCTGAAGAAATTTCATTGAACATCAGACCTGTTTGCAATGTATGCGTTATTTCCTTAAATCGTAATAACATGAATTAAATCACACACACTTATTGTTCGTTAGTCATTGTTTGGCAGGCCATATTTAGGTGCTTAGTGTCCATCCAGACAATCAATCGCCAGTTTGGATTCTTTTGTTGGTTATGCCCCTTGTGCTCACCACAAAAACACAGACTGCTTTCAAATGATGTCTGTTCCAATTGCGAAACAGCCATTGCTCATGATGACAGGATCAAAAGGTACGTAAATGGATTTGAAATGACACTAAACCCCGCAGAATACGAACAAAAACATTTTGCTAACACAATCAGGAACAGTTTTTATATATCAGCAGACGTATATGACGAGACAGATCAAACTACAGTCTTGATAAGTCATGAGGCAGCTGCTGCACTGCTGCAATCATATCCTAAGTGGGACTTTGAAGAAGCAGATGTCGAGCCTCTTCTTCAGGCTGTCATTTACCGCGCATTTACATTTGAAGTGAAGCTATTACCTTGGTCCACACATAACCGTGAAAGGTTTGAAGTCGTATCAGTGTGGGATCGTCATGCTGCAACTATTCAAGACTGATATAGCTACATCTACAATTAACAATTGGCAGCCTACATATTTATCTCCAATCATCCCCTCCACAACTTTTGTAACTGTTATTTGTACCTTTGCAATGCCACTGTTTCTCAGAACAAGACATTCTAGGTTTCTGCCATTTTGCATCTGTTCTGACATTATAGGTTTCTACCATATTGCATCTGTTCTTATTATTATGCTTTTCCATTCTACCAGTTAGGTTCATTAGTTCACTCTATCCTTTTACGTCAGTATTATAGACGCTCGATTATTCATGCCAACGAATGAGTTCTCATCAACCAGACTTAGCCAATGCATCGTCCCATGGTTTACCAATTTTCCATTATTCTACAGAATAAAACACTCTTCCAAACGAAAACAGTGCGTATCTTTTATTACATTATTTTTCTTAATTAATTGACTTGACTACAAATAATTATTATATGGTTTTAATATATTTATTCCTTCTAAGAATCCCCAATGACTTCTTTGTAAAGAAAAAATTCTTGACTATTTATGATGTCCCCTTATCTCTAACTGACGCCACTCTCAATCTTTCTCTCTACACTTCTTTTCTTTCCTCTTCTGGCTGGAACAAAATACATGTTAGGCGATCCAGCCTATTCTCCATGCGGTCGATGATCGGACTTCCTCCCTAAACTCTGCAGTGAGCCAGCAACTAAAAAACAGAACCCAAAAAGCCAATATAGTCCATTAGATGCCTTCAACGCCCAACAAGCAACCTTAGATTGGAAGGTTACCGGATCCGACGACTTTTGCCGTGATGGCGGGCCGTCACTGAAGCAGGAACAGTTGGTTTCAACCGCGAAATAGGTAACCTAAGCCGATACTATCCCGTTTCTTCGGTCTTATGCTTTCATTTTCTCTGGCTTGCACCCTTATATCTACTGTGACTGCGTAATTATTTACCCCCTGCTTCTAGCCTCACCAGAAGAAGCACAGTACTGCGATATAAGTTTTCCTTCTCTGTCTCTGACTTTAACATTCAACTATTGTTTCCTCGCAGACAGAAAATGTCTGTTCAGAAGTTGCTTCTCGATCTGAATGGAACTGAATCCCTAGAAACTATTCTCAAATTGCGACTTCTACATATTTGGGGTTCTCGCGACCTAGAAAATCCATCAATGCTTTGGGCATATTGCAGTCTATGGACCGATGCAAAGGTAAGTGCTATTTACGCACAAATCTGTATTTTCCAATACCCTATCTGCTCCTAATTCATCTCTGTTGCTTCGCTTGCTACCTACTTTGACAGGGAACCTTGATTCAGGCTATCGCCCCATCGAATTTAGCTTCCCATTTTAGCACGATCCTGCAACTGGGGTGTGTGTATTTAGTTACTAAATTCCAAATACAACAACCACAAGCGATGTCGCAGGCTTGCTCCCATAGACTGAATTTGGTTTTTTCTCAACAAACCATATTTGATAATGTCACCATCCTGTCACCTAGCTTTTGTACTAATTCGTTTGAGTTTGTTCACTTCAATTCCCTGCGCTCTATACCTCACTCAGCAAACCAACTAATAGGTTGACATACCAAACTGCTCTTATGTCATGAAGTCCACTTCAGTTACACCTTTTCGTTCATGAGCTAACTATATTTGACAACTTCTTCCAATGTAGATGTTGTTGGTAGAGTTGTGTCAGTAGCTGGTCTCTCATGTTCGATAACCTCTGATCGTGCTATTATTAGGCGCAAACTGGTCATAGAAAACGAAAGGTTCTCCATACATTCACCTGTTTACTTTTACCGTTTGTTAGTATATTTGCTTTATTTCCTTTCTCTTGTACTCATTTTCTCTCTACTTTTACAGTAAAGTACGGCTTAATATCACCATCTGTGGTGATATTGCACGCTCTTTGGATGGAGAAGAACTAGCCTACCTTGGCCGTTCTGGTTATGTTATACTGGGTGTATGCAGTCTTCAACTTGATTCTGTAACAACAGGTTTACATCACAACTTCATACCTCGAAACTGTTTTTTCGCTCATTCGCTTTCTAATGTCCTAATGCCTACTTTCCCATTTTTTTTTCAAGACGCCATCTTTTTGACCAATACCCCAGCCACACGCTTTGTGTTGGAACCATCCTCTCATATGGCAAATACTATACGCTCTGAGTAAGTTGCTTCCAATATCACTTTCAAGACTTTACTTTTCCTTCAACTTATTTTTATTCCACTGTGTAGGTCTCTTGGTGGAATAAATACGATTCAATACTTTCCTCCATGGTTCTCAAGCGCTTTTGAAGAGCAGATATTCCAGACTAACAGTACAAAGACAATTTCCGAACTGATCCGCCTTTACAACCCATCGATGGTTGATGTACGTGCTTTTCACAAACGTTCAGTTACAAACATTGCATTTCACGAATCCATACTCATGAAGAATCTACGGTTTGTCATATGCTTGACCCATCTGGTTCTTCGATTAAACTTTTTTATTAGGGTTCTGTACCCTTGGCCTCAACTACTTAACTTCACGGATGCTTTTCTGCGTGGATCATGAAAATTAACCACTTTTTCCCTTTCATTTATCATATGTTAACTTGCATTACCGACTGTCTCTAACTTCCATGCCTTTGTTTATTTTACCTTCTTATCTTACTATTTCATGGATGGTGTTATTGTCTATGATTTTGCCTTTATTAATAGAAATTTGCTCTAATGTTACATACTGCATTCCAAAGATGTTTTTTTTCCTTTATTGTTTTATAAGTCTATTTCTTTTTAATCTTTAGCAATTCCATTATTTTAGACTAGCGCTTTGTCAAAGCATTGTATTATCAACTCTTTACCGTGATCGTACCTTATATTCATTCCATATCAGTTCATTTAATAATTCTTACCTATTTTACAAGATGTGTGGTTCCGCCCTCGATCTGCCTGCTATACAATTATTGCTGCCATTTGTGCAATTCCTTTTTTGTCTTAACAAACGAAGCTCGTGCCTACCTGTCTAACTTTGCTCAACTGTTTTATTTACCTACAGGCAACACAGTACCTTTGCTTAGCACAAGTACTATCCACTAAGTCCTCACGACCATGGTTTTACATAGGATGTGGATTTTGCTTCAAGACAACTAGAGAATTTCCTGGTACTACTGATTTTTGGTGTGATGAGCATGGGCAGTTAGTACCTCAGCGAACCACAAAATGGTTAGTTTACCAACAAGTACTTTTCCACCATTATAATTACCACAATCAACTGAACCCTATATTTCTTATACAATTCCCCAGCTACAAGATCCATTTGGCTGTAGGAGACACTACTGGTTCGGCATGCTTTATTATGCTTGGAAAGACCACTGAGTATTTACTTGGAATTACTGCTGACGAACTATCTTTGCGGTACCCTCACCAACATGAATCTTTCCCTCCAGAAATTGTCGCCATCAATGGACGTTGGTTCTCCTTTGGCGTTCAACTCCCTAAACCTGGATATTCACATCAAACCCCTTTGGAGTTTACCATCCTCTCTGTGCTCAACCACAACCAACCTCAGTAATAACCCAATGTTTATTTACAATTTAACATTTGTATAAGTCCACTTCCCACTAACAACTCCGAACTCAGAACTCCAAATTTTGCGGATTTGATCTCCCGCCGCGTAGCGCGGGCTTCCTTGCTAGTGTATATAAACAAGATATGTATATTCATCGTTAAAGTTATATATTTGTACTCTGAAAGTTCTATTTGTGTTATAAAATGACACAAGCTATCCTTGATGGATTAACAAAGACGATGATTGAACATGATTTCTTGCAAAATATGAAAATTGGAGAGCTTATAAATAATTTTATTTGAAATTATTAGTTAAATAATTATGCTATACCCATTTTCATTTTATTATACTTTAAAAAATTAGACCACATCTCAATTCTGGAATATGACCTCCACGATTCATTAGGCGACCCTTGTTGGAGACCAAATGGACTTACAAAAACCGTTGCCAACAGATTTAGTTTTCAAACTGCTAGAGGCTCCAACGATTTGTGTATTATATACGTGGAAACTTCAAAGATACGTAACTTTACGCATCTCAAAAAATTATGTGAAATAAAAGAAAACTTTGCTTCCATCGAATGGAGCGCAAAACTACGATTGCTTGCAGTTCTGACTTATATTAGAAAAAGATTTTAGTCATCTTCAACTATTTTGAAGATAGATCGCGCTTGTTGACAGCGATACATGTAACTAGCGTGTGTTCCCAGAAGACGGTCTAAAACCACTTTGATTTTAGCGAACTGCCACCAATCGCTGGACACTGATAGTGCAGCGAACACCCAAAACCTATATATTATAAGTTTGGCTAAATTACACATGTGATCACTCAAATTATACATAATTTTCACGTTTTCCACCTGAATTACTTTTCTTTCTTATTCACTACTAACTTTACAAATCGTTTCACCGTTAGTCATCGGCCTTTAGACTCCGTTAAATTTGTCATACGTGGCAGTCAACTATAAAATTTGACTATTAACTAAATAACGTGAAAAATTAATTTATTTTACCACCTAATCATTTCACTTACTTTGTCTATATGATTTATCATATTAATTGTTTAATAAAATTAATTAAATTACAAAAAACATTTATCAACCCGCACAACAATCTCCTCTGCTACGTTGGTGGAGAGACCCAGATGGTCGTCATCCATCAATGGACGACCTTTTCCTCCCTCGTCTCCAAGCTCGCCAAGCTCTACAACTTCCCTACCGTCGCATTATATACTCGTTTGATGGCAACCATCCAGGTCTCTCCTGTAATGAATGGGAGTTTAGTTGTAATAGGAATTAATTGGGGGATCACTTTGTAATTGGGTAGTCATATAAATAGAGGAAGTAAACTGTAAACTGGGGCATCGAATATCAATTACAGAAACCATTCTTCCTTGTTCTACTTCTTCTTCCTCTCCCCTGTTCTTTCTTCCTCCTCCCTATCATTCTGCTTCCAATCTTCCTCTCTTCTTCCCTCAATCTCACTTTCTTCTTCTCTAAGTCAATCTCAATCGCCAGGACAGATCCAGAATCATTACATCTCCACCATCCACCGCACGACAATCCCTCTGTCTTCTACTCGTTTAACACAAAGCTCCCCCGAAACCTGCATTATATATGCTGCCTCCACAGTTAATTATCAGAGCTTGAAGTTTAATCATCTAACCATTTAACCCACCATACCTTTTGCCTCCGCTATTTGCTTTGTTTTCTCCCTTCTTTTTCTTTCCCCCGGGGTTTCCCGTGTCTTTCCATAACCATTACTTCTTAAAGCTCCATAATTCTCCCTTAAGTGGTTACAATCACGGGATGATCGCCCAGCCAAACCCCAATTTAGAAGTTGATTTAGAAGTTGGTTTAATTTCTTTTTTCTCCCCTTCGATTGCGTAGCTACAGTAGTTAAACCATATGTATGATTGATTAATTGTCTGATTATGGAAAAATTGAGGAAGTGCTCCGTATTTTGTGTTGTTGCGTTGGCGATACTACTATTTGGTGGGCCATGTTAGGAAGTTCATAAGTTGTATGGTCAACCACGATCACTCTGCTCCTCTTGTAATATTCCTTGCCGTAACTCGGCCTTGACCAGAACAGCAGCGGGGATTCCGCCACCGATCGGTGGACGGCGACCATCCAGGTCTCCTCGCCGAGCTGATAATATTTTTCATAATTTAGTTAAATTTTATTTAATAATTAATCTAATAAATAATATTGACAAAGTAAGTGAAATGATAAGGTGATTTTTTTTTTTAATTTTTTAGCCTAATATATTGAAAATTGTTTTTAGTAAGTGTGTATTTTTGGGGGAATCCCATAATACGCAAGTTTGTAGTTTGTACACCCTTTTCTTTGTGATACGGTTCTAGAGCTAAGTAGGCCCTACTCTTGGTTCCGCAAACCCTATGAATTGGGCTTGGGCCTTTTGTACAACGTTTCCTCTTTGGCCTTTGCCTCGTTGGTCGTTGCCTTCGCCCATTCAGAGTTTACAAGCTCCGTCTACCCCAGCCGCCATTCACCCTCAATAAGTCTACCGCCGCCTGTAGCACGAGACGTAGAGAAAGAACACGATGAGGCTGCTGACTCACAACATGCTCTCCTCCAACATCAAGGGAGTCGCCAACGGCTTCCCGCTCCGAATCGATGCCGAGAAAGTGATCCACAAGGAAGTCGATCTCAACCCGGATTTCCTCCGAAACATCTTTTCCCGGATCGAGTGGAGGGCTCTCGCCGACGCCGCGAGGTCCCTGGGCTACGCCGAGCTGCCGGAGGAGGCGGAGGAGTCGATGCTGGAGTCCGAGGAGTTCCTCGGGAAATTCCACCACGCGCTTCTGGAGATCCACCTGGAGGAAGGGGCGTTGGTCTGCCCGGAGACCGGCCGGAAATTCTCGGTGAGCAAAGGGATCCCCAATATGCTTCTCCACGAGGACGAGGTATGAACTGAACGAAACCTCCCCACGGCGGCGCCAATGGAGTAGGGTTTGTAGGAAGATTTTGTCTTTCCCTGTGGCTGTGTGGGTTTGTGGGGTTTTGATTGCTTGACCGGGTTTAGGGTTGGTTTTGCAATTTCGTGAAGAATTGAATTACATAGTTCCCCTTGTGGAAATGTGAAATAACATTCCCCTGTTTTAGCACAATCCGGTATTTTGTTTATGGCAATGAGAGTAAACTTGAGCGAAATACAAGCAAGCCAACGCTGCAGATTGCTAAGCCCATTGCTCCTATGTGAGTTGCACTAGATCACAATCGTGCATAATACATTTCTCTGTGATGACAGAATTACTCTAGGCTCCCTGTTATTGGGGTTGCACGGCAGAGGATGAATCAGCGAACGCGCTCGTCGGGACAATGGTAACTTGAGTAATCTTTGCATCCAGTTCAACATTGTAATGAATCGAAATACAAGAGGTTTCAGATCCAACTACAAGGAGGAATGATAGATTGAAACGGACAGATCTGTCGCCATCATTAACTGTTTGAAGAATTGTAAGTGAACAATGTCATACCAAGAAAACTAATTTCATCGTATCAACAAAATATCTACAGCCAGATAACAGCTTTTGCACTGCAGTGCCATGTTTCTTCACAAACCCTATGAATGTTAAACACCTAGAGTTCCAACGGCCGACCTGGGAGGTGAAAGGCAAAGGAGGGAAACCAAATTGGCCAGTGTTAGAATCCGGGGAGAAAACAAAGGAAAGGGTCATCTCCCGGACATCATCAGCATATGCATATGTAATTAGAGCAGATCTAAAAAAGATGGTTAGGGTTATTATCTCTCTCCTAATATTTACACTGAGTAGTAGTAGCCTTCCAACACGGGTTCCGTCTCTCGCTTCACTTTGCTGTTGGTGGTATCGCGAACTGTTTCGGTCTCTTTGCTGCGTGCATGACAAACCCCATGATCACTTCCTTCTCGTTAAGTCGCTGCTGCAACCGGAAAATATATTATGTTAACAAATTTTCCATCTTTTGGAAGGAAGAAAAAGAGATACACACCATTGACGTGAAATGCTGTTGCACAACAGCGAGCATCTGTTCCCTCGGTGAATCAATGTTGATGCCAGCCTAGTGTCAAAGAGAGATCCCATTGGAGCACTATGTTAACAAAGTGTATAGATTTCAGAGGAGCAGGCAGAGAAAATAGCTTAAAGGGACAGGAACAAAGAACACTCACTAGCTTGTAATGCTTGCAATATCTCCACAATGAGTCCTTCCCTAGTTTCACCAAGTTCACTTTCTACAAACCCAGAATTTGGCTTAATTTGCTTGAGTGCTAACAATTCAACATGGCAAGCAAAACCTAACGCAATGCAAGGATGCTTACTCTCTGAGATGTATGGATAATTGGCTTAACATCCCTAAAACTGATGCAATTCACCGGCTTAGCTGCTGGAACAGCAGGTGGATAGCAGGAGGATGGCTTCGCTACTGGACGAGCTCTAGGCTTGCTGAATCTGTGGAACTGGCTGCCATTATCTGGAAAACAGGGAACACCAACATTATTATAAAGATCTATAAGACTATAATAACCCATAAAAAAGAAAGAGAACAGAACTTCATGGGTATTGATAACGTACAGAAATCATGGTCCTTTTCACCAATGTCAGAGCCACTGCTGGTATAGAGATCAAATTCTTCTTCATCTTTCACTTCATTCCCCGTCGGATGTTCCAGTACGCTAAGCGCATTCCTTTGCAGCTTCACTTCAACCCCATTTTTCAAGACCTTGCATTTTCCATAAAAAACAAAACAAAACGAGAAGTCAAAAATACTCTCTGAACAATATGAACGAAAGAACTCAAAAAGGTTTGCGAAGAAGTCAGTTTCTGATTATCAGCCGAAGAATTATATACAGAACTCACCGATACATTGAGTTTGCTAGCACTGCCAGCCATGATTATGGAAAGGAGATAAGAGGTTTTTAGGGTTCTGATTGAGCAGCAAACCCTTTCTTTGAAACAGAGTATTTATAAGCAATTCAAGTCTCAGCTGAGAAATCGTGATCGTAATCCAATAGTATGGTAACTTAAGATATCTTCTTCAACAAACAAGGGAACTAAATCGATGATGGGATTACGAAAACAAGGAATCCGCGGGTGATACGGCGCAATGGAAGGCGGAGGATCTTGGCCAAGTCTTCAGATTGGGCCGGTAGGCGTATAGACTGAACGGGCCCAATGAAAAAGATAGTTATCCCTCCCATAACCCTTTTCCAGAACTTCTTTGTACTGTGTCAGTCAATTTTATTAGAGCGAATCCATTAATAATAGTGTTCTCTCATTCACCCAAAACCCAAATCACAGAACCCCACTAAGAATAGTAAAGTGCTTAGCTTTACTATGTCAAATTAACAGGAGCAGACAAAAAAGATTAGAAAAACCCCCCAAAAGAAAACCTACTCTGTTTTATCACCATGATAGTAACAAGACTCAAAATTATGCTTAATACAATTGAGAAGGACTAATGGAGATTGGAAACAAAGGAATGATGGGGAAAGAAAGAAAAAAAAGGAATTACCAGCCAATGCCAGCCTCCAAGGCCAACAGCTTTCTTGACCACGCCTTGTAAGCCCACAAGAACAGACTTTGTTCTGTTGTTTCCCGTGACGACGACCTTTGTGTTCCTGGGCAGAACGGTGAGCTCTTCATCGCCACTCTCGTCTCTAAAAGGTGACAGCATGTGAGCAGAGCAAAACTCACTGGTCTCCAACATCCTTCTTCTTTCTTTCACTCCTCTCTCTAACCACCACCCCACTGCCAGACTCACAACAATCCAGCCCGCCACTTAATCCCTCCACTTCCCCAGAAGAACCCTAATCCAGCAATCTTGAATAGCTCTGATGGGTAATTGCTAACTGTCAGCTGCGCTCAAGTTACAAAAATTCCGAGCTGCAGTCAGAGTGGAGTGGAGTGGAGTGGAGTGAAGTGAGTTGGGTGCAGAGCCAGAAGAAGCAATTGGATGAAGCCTGTCAGGGGTAAAAAGCAATTTATTACTCTACTCCCTGAGACAGATAGATTAGAGGGTAGAGAGAGAGAAATGGACGGAATCACGGACTAGAATTGAAAGCAATAAATGAAACACACTACACTACACTACTACTGTTTCGAATCAGATAAGAACAGAGAAGAGATGATTCTTTCTTTGTCCCGACTAATAATAATAATAATAATTCATCCTCGAAGCTGCAATGGCATTACAACAATAACACAAATACCATTCAACCCTGCAACAAACCAACCCAACATTCTTGTTTTGTTTGTCTGTGTGTGCGTTCTTTTTTCAAAAAAAAAAAGATCCCCCCCTCTCTGTCTCTCTCTTGGTCCAGAACAGTCCAAAACTCACCTGAAGATGGGTTTTGATTACCAAAGATTGAATTAACAATGTTTGCTTTTCCTTGAAATGAAAACCAAATTGCGGAAATCAATCAGGTACCCTGAAAGAAGCTGAAGCATAAACAATAGCATTGCCATTTGCCAATCGGCACAACTTTAGCAAAGCATTCTAGTCGATATGCTCCATAAACCCCAAATAAAAGAAATTTCTTGCTCGACCAGGATCGCAGTAAGTCATTAAATAAATAAAAAAAGAGAATTCCGCCATACCTATTCATTCATCCGTTAAAAGAAACCAAGACCCAATTCAGAAAAGGAAATAGGGAGTTACCTCTTGATTACATGTACCAAGCTAGAAAGAACTCTACTAAAATATCAATGGCCTCAGTTGGACGGAGATTGCCGGATCGTCGTCGACGGAGTAGGAGAGAGAATGAGAGGAATTTGAACCGGCAGAAAAGAAGAGAGAGAGGAGCACAGGAATCGAAGAGGAAGGATGAGAGAGAGAATGTTTTTGGAAAAAGATGGGAGGAAGAGAAGAGAGAAGGAAGAGCAACACTCTCACTCTCATCACACTCACTCACACACACACACTATAAATGCATTACCCAACCGCCATGCCCGTGGCCAGGCCGAAGAATGGGAACAGGCAACGGCCACCCATGTGCCCCCATCGGTACGGCGCCTCGGCTCTCCTCTCTGCCCCTCTTATTAGTTACCGGCTTCTGCCCGCCGGTTCACCGGCTATCACCCGTCGTCTCCTGTAAACAAACGGGCTTTGAAATTAGAGGACAGGGTTTCCACTTTCTATTTGATTTTCTGTGCTAGAGAAATTTGGGGCTTCGTGGTCGACTAATCGGCTCGCCCAGCATTTTGTGCTTTTTTGGGTATTTGTTTGTGGGTTTTCTTGGGAAGCCTCTTTGTCGTTATTTGGAAAGGGGAGCGCTTCACTCCCTTGACAATTGACAGGAAGTTGGTGTTGAAAAATCTATCATTACTACTGCTAGAGAAGAGTGCTAGGTAGGGGCTGCTAATTATTAGGTCAATTAACATGCATGGCCTTACTGGTTACTACCACTAATAGCCAATTTGTTGCTCAAATCTTGTTTCTTTAACAAAATTTTCCTTTATGGTTTGGAGTAAGTAACATAATAAGGTCAGTGGCAGATCCAAGTCGTTTTTACGCGTGATTTGGGTTACTCCAAATTTCTCAAAATTTTGTCATAAATCTCTATAATAGTTTGAGTTTGGGAAAAATTATGGAAAATGTGATTTTGTGATTCAAATTTGGGACACTGCAGTTACTTAGAAAAAGATGTCCATTACGTTACTAATCATTTTGTTAGTATGTTAAAAAAAATTAAATGTAATTATAAACTAAATAAGTTAATTGAATCACGATTTCTTCACTTTTTTCATCAAACTCCTAAAAATAACTTCTAAATTTCTCCACCATTACGATATTGACGTAGCAACAAAAAAATAAAGCAATATTGAAATGCTCTCCATTTCGTCTTTTTCAATTGTTTGTGTGAACGAAACCCAAGTCAATGTTTAGCCTCCAACCCTTGGTCGTCGATTTTGCTTCTCGGGACTCCAGTTGTATTTTCTGAAATATTTTTGTAGATTGTGCTGGTTAGATAGATAAAATTTGATTTGACTTAATTTTTTGTTAGATTAAATTTTTTGGAAGAGGAAAAGGCTAGATAAACTTTTTGGTCTGTCACATAATAAGGTAACTCGCATTTTATTTTTACGTTAAGGTCACCTTACAAAATTGTTCAAATTAGCAAGCAAATCAACAGAATCAATAATCGCATATATCATATGGTCAATCGTGATACAAACTACTCATTTTAATACCTATCTTATTTGAAGCAAAATCATACTCGATCCAAGTCTAACTTACCTTGCGTGAAACCTCCCTAGTGTCTCACCTCCCCCCTCCTTCGCACGATCATAATTCATGCGCAGTGAATTTGGTCGAACAATGTAAAACCATCTGTTGTGTGTAATCATCCTTATTCTGTTATCAATTTTTTTACAGAATAAAACTGTATAACACATACAAGCATGATAGATTATAGCGTGGAGAAAGAGTATTTAGTATATGTTAATTTAGATAATTTCTGTATGTACAAAATAAAATAATGGATGCCCTTGGATCTACTTTTTTCGTATCCAATAATTATGGATGGATTTAATGGGGTGCATATTGCCAAAGGCATCCCATCTTTGCTGAGGGCGGTGGCCAAGTAGAAAGTGTAACCAATGTTTCCGACAACTGGATATTTCAAGATGTTGGGCCCAGGAACGGGATTGGGTACGGTATGTGTATCGAACATTAATATGTCCATTAACTCGATTATTAATTCTGGGCTGCGCTGCTTAATGTTACTACTGCCTGATTCTGAAGCCTAGGGTTGTTCAAATGGCGTGGTTACCATGATAATCGTTTTAACCAGTACTATTTGGATAATTTGGTTTGGTTAATTTGGATAATTTGTTTGGTTCAAGTTTTTAGCTTGTTTGGTTTGGTTTCAGACACTCCTAACCAGTCAAACCAAATTAACCAGATAAATAATTAGTCATATATCTAATATATACACATACTTAATACTTTGAATAACCACTCAAGAGTTAAACGTTCATCCCTTTTAGACTCATAAAATATAAAGCTTGATATTGTTCCTATAATGTATATTTATATATGTAGAGTGTAGACCACAACATATGAACGCCTAATTTAGATAAATCTCATACATTATGTTGGGTGAAAACTTGAAAACAAGGTCTTTTTCAGCCTATGAAAATTGCTAAAAGACTAAGTCAATTCAAACAAACACAAAAATTCATTAACCCATACCATTGTGATAAATTTTTGCTAGGTGAATACTTCTATACTAACCGTAAGATAATTTGTCTTAGTTGCATGTATTTATGTTAAAGGTCAACTATAATCAAGTGTTGATTGTTATGTTTTATTCATTATATAAATTGTGAATTGATAAATTAACCGAATTTTTTCTCATTTAATGATAATGTGATTTTATATTGGTTAATCTGCTTAACCAATTAACCAAACCGATTAAACTTTAGTTTGGTTAATTTGGTTATTGTATTAATTTGGACGGTTTGGTTATGATATTGTATTTCATGGTTAAATTTAGTCTTATTCGGTTTGGCCTTAACTATGGTAACAATTTGAACACCCTACTAAGCCTAATAAAGTGTAATTAAGAGAGTGCCAGCTGGAAAACCCCGGCTGAAGCAAAACTGCAAAAGTCAAATTAAAATAATTGTAAGAACAGGCAGCCGCCCCCTGCAAGCCGAGCCGACTGGCGCGAAAGAGACTAAGAGAGAGCTGTGGGTGTGAATGACGTACACGTGTCAGAGGCATAGCTGTCGGATCTTATAGCAGCAAAGCAACGATTGCATTTTCTTCGCAATTTGTACAAAGTACCCACCCCCAACCCTATCCACGTTTGTAATATGAATAGAGAATTAGAGATCATGGCATTGCAAACATGGTCCATAAAATTGTATCGACAGTATTTAATGGTATTAACCATAACATATCAATATTAGAGATTAAATCAGTAAACAGTATTTAATAGTATTAATAATTGAATTACAATTAAATTATAATTTTATTATAAAATATTTTATCGCTATCTTTTCCATAACTATCTCCAAAACGGTTTCATGGACGATGATGGTTGAGGTAAAAGGAAAGAGCTTTTTGTCCTTTTTTTTTCCTTTTTGAAATTGGAGATAGAAATGATGATGACTGGTGATACATATGATATAGTACTGCTGAGTGCTGACTATACAAACATAAAGGGAAATTCAGAAGCGCCTATTCATTTTTTTTTTTTTGACAATAAATGTTCAACTTTTATTCCACTTCCAACACGAAAAAAGCGAGATTACACTTAGTCAAAGGAAATCCGAAATTAGGTCAAGAATACTAATCCAATCATCAGGGAGAGAGGATCTAGCCAGTGATCGTGCAACCCAATCAGCTCTAACATTAAAAGCTCGTGAAATTGCCTTGACCTTCACTTGAGGGTTCGTTCTTAGGATTGAGACCATTGATCCAATCCATGTTGCACCACGCCAAGGCCAATTCCTTGGCTCATCTGAGAGAGCTTTGACAATCAGCTGGCAGTCCAACTGGACAACACATTCAGATCCATATTCTTGGGCTAATTTGAGACCTTCCAAGAGTGCTTTTGCTTCGGCTTCGAGTGGGGTGGAACAAAGGAGAATGTCAGCTCGCCCATCACACACTTGTCCATGTTGGTTAGTGACCACAACACCATAAGCCGCCGGCTGGGAGTCGTTTAAAAACGACCCATCACAGTGAATCACAAAATTGTGATTGCTTGGCGGTGGAGAATTGAGTGATTGGGCTCCCCTGAGCTGAGTAGAAGGAGAGTCATTGGGGGGACTCCTCGGGCAATTAGTCCATTCCGTGAATTCTTTGTAAGTTCGCAAAATAACGTTCGGATGCCAAGGGATCCGATTCTTGAACACACATTCATTCCTTGCCTTCCAGATATTCCAGCAGAGGAAAATAACATGAGTGAGGGCTCCTGGTTGGATAGAGTCCTTGAGTAGGTACAACCAAAGCAGTCAAAATCGGGATTTTACGTAAAATCGAAAATGGGGGTAAAATCGGAATCGTAAAATCGAATCGTAAAATCGTAGGATTTTAAGGTCCATATAAAAATGAAGACGGAATAATATTAGTAAGGAAAATCATGAATAACACAAAAGCACATAACACTTACAATGATAATTTTTCAAGGTTAATGTTCAAATTTATCAAGGTTAATGTTAAGAGGTGGTGAATCGATGATGATTAATATGTTGATGTGAATTGATTATAGTCGATGGTGGTTAGTGTGAGAGAACTAGATGATGTTGGTGGATGACAAGAAAAAGAGGCATAATTTTGCAACTTGGGGAAAATAAGTAAAATTGACTCAAAGATTTGAATCCTAAAATCGTAAGATTTTAAAGATTTTAAGGATTTAAATCATGAATAGTGTAGGATTTTAAGGTCCATAGATTTTATAGTGAAATCGGAATCGGAATAGGTAAGTAAAATCGTAAAAGCGTAGGATTTTAGGATTTAAATCGGGATTTTAACTACTCTGGGTACAACCAGTCAAGGAAAGCAGTATACTGAGCTGGCAGCGGGATGTTTGGGAAGATAACTTCCCACGATTCCCTCGCATGGGGGCATTGAAAGAGGCAGTGGAAAAGGGATTCAATCGGCCACTGGCACACCTGGCATGTGGCATTTGGGGAGCATTTCCTATGCATGAGTCTCTCTTTAGTTGCCAGTCCGTTCCTAGCACATCTCCAGACAAAGAATTTGAGCTTAGGCGGGATATTCAGATTCCACACCCATTTCCATTTCCATTTCTCCACATTGTCCATCGTTTGGGGGTCCGTTCCTGACGAGTGAACCGCATGATACGCTGTCTTGACCGTAAAATTTCCATCTTCATTAAATCTCCACGCCCAGAAATCCTTAGCTTCCTCCTCCCCAACTGGGACTCTCAAAATAGCATCTCTTTCTGAAGGGGAGACATGTCCCTGAAACAACTCATCCTTCCATTTTCTGCTTTCCGGATCAATCCAAGTACTTACTCTTGCATGATTTTGAGGGCCACTCTGGATGCAGGCTCTGGGAAGGAAGGGAACCCATGGATCTTGGTCAATCCACGTATCATCCCCGGATCCAATAACCTTAACAGCTCCTAGATCAATTACCTTTTTAGACTCCCACAGACTCGCCCAGATCCAAGATGGTCTGCTTCCTTTTTTAGCCGAGAGAAAATTGCCTCTGGGGAAATAGAGTCCTTTGATGAGCCGGCTCCAGATTGTATCAGTGTTGTTCATAAGCCTCCAGGCTTGTTTGGCAAGCAGGGCCAGATTGAAATCTCTGAAGCTTCGGAAACCCAAGCCTCCCTCTGATTTTGGGGTACAAAGAACCTCCTTCCTGCACCAGTGGAGGTTGCTTTTCTGCATCGACCCTGACCAAAAAAAATTGCTAAGGAGAGAATCCATTTTCTTCGTAAGGAAAAAATTGCTAAACCCTATTCATTAGAAGGGGGAAATGAAATTGAATTTATTCAACTAAGAAAAATTAAATTGAATTTTGAGAATTTGTTTCAAGTCCAGTGTGTTGCAGGCAGCGTCGTCTTGCAGGATGCTTATTTTTAATACAATTAAATATAATTTTAAAATCAAAATTTTTAATTTCAGTACTCAACTTTACTGCATTGATCTTATTATTAACCTTTTTGTCAAAAAAAAAAAAATCTTATTATTAACCATTAACCAGGCTTATAAGCTTGGATATAACTTCTCAAAGAATTTCATTAACTGCACTATATGAAAGCTAACCGGTTAACCAAAGATGAAGATGGCGCTCGTCGAGCCATCCAATTTTAACCAGGGGGTCGTTTGGATGAGAGATTTTAATAATGAGGGATTTTGATTAAAATCTCTCGTTTAAAATACCAGGGAATTTGTATGCAGGATTTAATAGAAATAACTCGTTTGGATAAAACGCAGAATTTTAACCTTAAAACTCAAATTACAATAATATCCTTTGTCATCTTCCCTCATGTTCATCTTCGTTTGTGATACAACTAGCAATCAATTGTTCTTCCCCTGCTTCTACACCAATTAATCATACTACTCTTCTTATCTGCTTCCATCACAAACCCATAATCCCATTATTGTTTGCAGGTAAAAGAAGAAGATAACAAACTCTGAATCGGAGACAAATAAGAACCCCAATCCAAAATTGCATATACATCTCACTCCCTTCCGATTCCAAACGACCCTAGCTGGTTACCGCTTTTGTATTCCACTTCATATGCCTCGATTTAGCTAGCCAATCGATTGAAACCCAGATTGGGTGATTCCTCCTTCTCTATCGCAATTCGCATCTGACCCCCTTCCCCGATATTCCACCTGATCCATCAGATTCCCTCACTTCTTATCGACTCTTAACCAAGCACATCCAAACAGCAAATTGGCGCCGATGTGGGGATGTTTGCAGCGTGACCACCGACCAGCAAATCGGCAGGCGGACCTGAGGCCTGCTTGTCGTCTTTTGGAGCTCTTCGATCGCAGCCGTAGTGGCGGCGACTGGGGGTCAATGGCATAGGACAACGGGGAAGGTTGACAGATGTGGCGGTGGTTGGGGAAATCTGGATGCTGCTCAGGATGCTCTGCGTCTGCGGTTGAGGGTGGAGTGATTGGAGTAATAAGGTCGGTCGGAGAAGAAGGAAGAAGAGTCGAA
Source organism: Linum tenue (assembly GCA_946122785.1). Taxonomy (NCBI): domain Eukaryota; kingdom Viridiplantae; phylum Streptophyta; class Magnoliopsida; order Malpighiales; family Linaceae; genus Linum; species Linum tenue. The sequence goes on from CAMGYJ010000009.1 coordinate 26,963,642, forward strand.
TGAAGGGTAGGTTTTGGAATAAATAAAAGAAGAACGAGAGATTTAAAAATAGCTGATGGTGATTAGCTATTTCTAAAACTCACTATTGAGAGTTTTTAAAATTCCTAATTGTAAAATCCCTCATCTTTCCCAAACGCATAATTGTATTAAAATCCTGCAGAATGAGAGATTGTTTTAAAATCCCTCACAAATCACTCATCCAAATCTCTAATCCAAACGACCCCAGGTGAATTCCAAAAGTTTTTTTTTCAATGACAAGGAAGCTGAACAGAAGAAAATAACCAGAAATCCGAAGTTAGATGATAGAGCTACAGCAGATGACGAACCGAGATACACAGGTTAGCCAGGAAAATCCTGCGGATACTAAATGAGTATACAAACATAACCCAGTTGGGCACAACTGTTAAAGGGCTTCCCCCCCAATAAAATCAATCCTTCACAACGATAACTCTGGATATAGCAGTAGGTAGGGGATGCTTCTTTCTTCACAACCCCATCGATCATCTGTCGTCTACCTACGGTGGCTGCTGCGGTCTGCTGATGGAGAGCTTTCTCTGTGCCTTCTATGGGTATCATGATGATCATCCTTCCTTCTTCCAGATGGTGACCGTGATCTGCCTCGTCGATCCCTTGGGTACGGATCTCTCTCTCGCTCTCGGTGGTCACGTCTACGAGGTGAGTGGCTTCGCGAGCGCCTCTGACCACCACGCCCTGCAAAATTACATAGAATGTGACAACGCCGTGAGCTTCTGAAGGAGCCTAAGGTTTCAGGAATCAAATTTAGTTGAGTTTCATTCATATGAATTTTAGGCCTGATTAAGAACCTACTTTAACAGTCTACCGAACGAAAAATTAACAGTGAATGACTTGATTAGGAATGATGGAAAAACCAAATGTAATACCATAGGAAAGAAATTTTAGTTGAGGAACCCCACATGACATAACTCTATATAGTTACGAGGCTGGTAGAAAAAGGAGAAGCAATTCCAAGCAAAAATGATCTAGTGACAATTCACAGGAAAGAACATATGATCAATCAACTAAGCAAGCGAAGTCACCCCTCAAATGCTCGGTGCTTGATTAACAAAAGGATACATTGTATGAAAGAGCACGTACCTCGTCTCTCTCTCAGACCTTGATACCTGCCGGGAGTTGGTGTCCTGCCACGAGACCTTTTAGCCTAGAATTGTAACCAAAGCAGAAAACCCAATGTCAGCAACTAGTAGATGTAACTCAAAAGAACTACAGAATATATATTGCCCGTACAGCCTTTTCGGAAAGCAGTTCCATTTCAAGAAGGCAAAACAGAGTTTTCCATATCTGCAGGCGATGGCAATAATCCGCACATGCATTTGTTTGTTTTTCGGCTGATTATCATCGGGACATTTGCAGCTATATCATCCCTCTCTATGTAAGTGAATATCACACCACTGGAAGAAAATATGATAAAATGCGGGGGAAAACTGAAGCAACTGGAACAGTCCTTTACTGTGACTCCATCATATGTTGAAAGAAAGAAATAAATAGACAAAAAAATTCAAGGGCAAATACTTTTTTACTAACGATGAGAAGGGAAGATAAACAACCCTCCGCAAATATAGTTGATTGATTTGAATCAATATCGATGGGGAATTCAACAAGTCGATGCGGAACTCATTTCGTGGTGATTGCAGATGGAATGGGGTTCAACGGTTTAGGAGAGCTTAGATTGGTGAATTCGATGATGGAGTTACACAGACCAAAACCTGCTGCCAAAACTTATTAGGCCTGAGCTTCTGGACCAAAAACCAATTGGTTCTAAACAACGAAAGACATGCAAAAAGTGCATACACAAGAATGAATGAAAAATCCTTGAATTACATGTCTTTCTATGTGTACCTTTTCCACTGTGACCAATCGTCCCTCAAGCACAGAACGGTTCAAGTACTTGATACAACGTTCAGCAGCCTCGGTGGTCTCCATGGTGATAAAAGCAAATCCACGGGATTCCTTGCTGCGGGGATCAAGTACCAGATTGCACTCCAGTACCTGAATCCAAAAAGTTGAATAAAATAGCTCTACAACACTAAGCTATACACCATGTAGGCGACAAAACAAAGGTGTTATGATAGACAAGTTCTCCATTGGTCTCTCAACAGAACCAGGGTCTGGGAAGGAATATATTTCTACCATATAGTGAAGCACACACCTTTCCTTCCTTGGCAAAGAACTTCTCAAGATCACTGGAGGTAACCCTAGTGGATAAACCAGTCACATACAGGTTATTTCCAGGATTGTATGCTTCAACTGATTCTCGGCTCCTATAACACCGAAATAGAAACAAACCGTCACGTTTCCCCAGGACTACATATACTGAATGAAACAGGCCCCCACGATCCCAACACTGATACCTTGATCTGGAGCGACTTTTTCGTGACCGGGACAGCGATCTCGACCTTCGAGCTCTAGGAGGAGAGGCAGCTGAGGGAGGTGGTGAAGGAGACTTGGAGTGTCCATGCCTACACATAATCGATCAATATCCACCCAAATGTAAGGACCTTCATCATTAGACAATGCCAGAGGGAAAAGAACCACGGGAACCACTAGTGCAGTGACCATGATCAGAGGAAACTAACTCACCTTCCTTCCCTTGAATGTGACATCTACCAAAACCCTCCATGGAGCATCATCAAAATGAAAAGCAAGGATGGAAAATCACAATGTTAGAGAAACAGAACAAAAAGCTCAACGAAAACCATCCAGGAATCCGGAAATTTTCAGCTCATTTAACAGCAGAACGCAAAGAACACCGGAAATTTCACAAAATTACTAAAATTTAACGGAATCCCATCCCCATAAACATTCTCACAGCATTTTCTTCCTTTTCCTTTTACACTCTCCATTCCAACAGTTACTTTTCTCGGCTAGGAAGTGAATAAGAGGAAACAATTCAACCAGAACAACATACATTCAGGCATAATTGGACCAGATTTAAGCGCAGACGACCTTGAATTTTCAATACCGTCAAAAACAATCTCAGTATACATAAAGCGGGAAATGGGAAGAGAGAAAGAAAGGATCGAGCAGAGGGAAAATTCCGAACCTGGGAGGAAGAAAAGAAGAGGTTGACTCTGAGAGATTGCAACTATGAACGGATGAGCTGACGAGTGAACGAGGGCGAGTGAGTCCACTCAGGATCCCTAACTCGGTTTTAAGGGGTCGTCGTGTTCCTGGTTCGACAGACAGACACAGAAGACAGACGAAAGCGGGGTCCTGAAGTAAAACCCCCTTGTGTGTGCGGGCTGAGCGAGGGAGGAAATTTTTCCATGTGATCGCACGTGCGAACCCAAACAAAAAGATTTTCATCAAGTAGTAGGGTTTTTTCCAAAAATAAAATAAAAATAAAGACAAGTGTTATGGTCCAATCAATAATAAAATAAAAATAAAATAAAAACAAAACAAAATCACTTGATATGGATGGCGGTATGGCGGACTCTGCCAGGGAGCAGAGCCGCCCAGCTCAATGAGCATCCTGAGTTACAACTGCAGAGGTCTCGGGAATACCCCTGCAGTTGGTAAGCTGAGGGCGCTACTGCGCCAAACAAATCCCGACATTGTCTTCCTGATGGAGACAAGGCAATATGAAAAGGAATGGAAAGCAAAAATAAAGGAGTTTGGCTTTTTGATGGTCGAGGTGTGGATGCAGAAGCAAACAGAGCAGTAGGTTTACTCCTCATGTGGAAGGAGGAGATACAGGTGGAGATCAAGGATCTCAGTTTGCATTTCATTGATGCAAAGATAAGGATGAGAAACTGCAAGAAGGATTGGCGACTCACAGGGGTGTATGGGTGGCCTGAGGCACAGAAAAAACACTAGACATGTGAGTTGCTTGATAGATTACATAAACAGACAGATATACCTTGGGTAGTGATGGGAGATTTCAACCTCATCACAGATTATTATGAGAAGAGCGGGAGCAAGGAACCAGATATAAAAGAGATGGACATGTTTCGGGGATGCCTAGAAAGTTGTGGACTAGAGGATTGTGGGTACTATGGAAGGACATTTACATGGGAAAACAACAGAGAAGAGGAGGACTATATCGAAGAGAGGCTGGATAGGGTGGTTGGGAATAAGGAATGGCTTGAGTGCTACCCTAACATGAGAGTCTACCACCTAGACAGATGTGGTTCGGACCACATTCCCTTACATGTCAAACTAATCCTAGAAGAAGAGGAAGTAACTTGGGGGTGGTCGTTCCGCTATGAGAGATACTGGGAAAGCCACGAGGACTGTGTCAATGTCATCAGGGATGGATGGCAAGAGCAAGGCAATATATCTATAATGGATCGAGTCAAGAATTGTGAAACAAAGTTGAAGACATGGAGCAAAACAACTTTTGGATCACTCAAACATCGCAGAATCAAAACTGAAAAAGCGATAAAGGCCCTGAGTAACAAAAGGAGAACGAAGGCTGTAATAGCACAGAGGAGAAGATTGGAGCATGAGCTAAATGATATCCTTCGCCAAGAGGAACTAAAATGGAGACAACGCTCAAGAGCAGAGTGGTTGAAATCTGGGGACTTAAATACTGGTTATTTCCACAGGAAGGCATCAGAACGAAGGAAAAGAAATACCATTCGAAAGTTGAAGGATGTCACAGGGAGAGTTTATACAGGACAGGAAGGGGTAGAAGGATGCTTGGTGAACTACATGTGTACTTTGTTCACATCCAGCAACTACACTGGTGAGAGCAGAGTGCTTGAGGCGGTAGAGAGAAAGGTCTCTAATGAAATGAATGAGGCATTGTTAGCACCATTCCTGGATCAAGAAATATGGCTAGCTTTAAAGCAAATGGGCTCTGACAAGGCTCCTGGTTTTGATGGTATGCCAGCAAGGTTCTTTCAAAAGCACTGGGATGTGGTGGGACCAGCAGTCACAAATGAATTGAAAGGCTATCTGGAGATGGGGGAATTCCCTCAAAAACTGAATCACACTCTAGTGGCTCTTATACCAAAAACAAAGAACCCGAGTACCCCTCTGGAGTTTAGGCCGATCAGCCTCTGCACAGTGCTATACAAAATCATGGCAAAGGTCTTGGCAAATAGACTAAAAGGGATTCTGAATCAAGTGATTAGTGAGCAACAAAGTGCTTTTGTGCCTGGAAGGTACATTACTGATAATGTGTTGGTGGCTTTTGAGTGTTTTCATGCCATGAAACAGAAGAAAAAGAATAAGAAAGGGCTGCTGGCAGCCAAACTGGACATCTCTAAAGCCTATGATAGGATAGAGTGGAGCTTCTTGGAAAAGATGATGAGAAAGTTGGGGTTTGCAGAGAGATGGATAAGTACTATTATGCACTGTGTAACAACAATTTCCTATTCTCTATTAGTAAATGGACACCAAACTGAGGTTTTTAAACCAGAGAGAGGACTTCGACAGGGGGATCCACTCTCCCCCTACCTCTTCCTGCTCTGCGTGGAAGGACTCTCTGCTTTGACAAAGCAGGCTACAAGGGAAGGGAAGATCCATGGGATCAAGGTGTCACACAGAGCACCAGAGATCTCTCATTTGCTCTTCGCAGATGACAATATATTCTTCATCAGAGCAACAATTCCTGAATGTAAGCAGCTTAGTGATATACTCAAGATCTATGAGATGGAGTCAGGGCAGAAGGTTAATCTAGAGAAATCAGAGCTGAGTTTTAGTCCAAATCTCAATTCAAATCAAAGACAAGTTTTGGCTGTGACTATGGGGATGAAACAAGTTGACTACCATGGAAAGTATCTTGGGCTGCCAACTGTTATTGGAAGGGAAAAGAGAGCAGTTTTTACAGGGCTGGTTGACAGAGTCAGGAAAAAGGTAAAACATTGGAAGAATCAGACTCTCTCAATTGCTGCAAAAGAGGTCCTGATAAAAGCAGTGGCCCAATCACAAGTCACATATACCACGTCTGTGTTTATGATACCAGATGGGATTTTAGATGAAATAAGAAGGGTGGTCTCGAGTTTCTGGTGGGGGAAGCGAAAAGAAGAGAAGCGAATACCCTGGAGGAGCTGGAAGAAACTATGTAAGTCAAAGGAAGAGGGTGGCATGGGGTTTAAGGACCTGAGGGTGTTTAACCAAGCTATGCTAGGGAAGCAATTCTGGAACTTAATGACAAAACCAGAATCCCTAGCAGCAAGGGTACTTAAGGCCAAATACTATCCCAATGGAGATGTTATGCAGGCTCAACTGGGGAATAATCCAAGTTACACTTGGCGGAGTCTACTCACAGCCCAGGAAATGGTCAGGGAAGGCTTGAGATGGAGGGTGGGAAACGGTGAAAGGGTGGAAATATGGCGAGATAAATGGATTCCAGAGGCTCAGGGGGACTTTTTCAAAGTGACATCAACCCCACGAGATGAAATCAAGATGGTGTCAGAATTGATAGACACTGGAACAAGGACATGGAAGCGCAACCTTCTCCAACATTATTTCAATTTGGAGGACAGGAAAAGAATCGAAAGTATCCCCATACCTAGGAAACCTGCTGAGGATATCAAGGTCTGGAGTCATGAGAAAAATGGCAGATACTCAGTAAAATCAGCCTATAAGTTTTGGCACAGGCAGAACCAGCAAACCAGGGAGAACAGGGAGGAAAGCCTAAACAACCTGGAAGGCGAAGAGATGCCTGAGGAGATAGAGATGTACGATCCAGTGGATTGGAAACGATTGTGGAAGCTGAAAATACCTCCAAAGGTTAAATTTTTTCTATGGAGGATGATACACAACATCCTACCCACTGGAAAGAACATAGTGGCCAAAAAAGAAGATGCTCCAACGGAATGCCCTTTTTGCAATATGGAAGAGACTCAGGAGCACATTTTCAGACAATGCCAGTGGGCGAGCAGGGTATGGAGACCCACTGAGTTCAAGATTTTCTTTGAAATGGAGGAGGATCTATCCTGTGGATCGTGGTGGTGCGAAGTTATGGAGAAAGGAAGTGATGAATTGGTCGAACAAGTGGGAATGATTCTCTGGTATCTATGGAATGAGTGTAACAACCACATGTTCAACAACAGCAAATTGGAAGAATGGGAAATCGTAGGGAAGGCTCTAAGTCACTGGGAGGAATTCAAATCCTACCATGCAAAGGAAGAACAAGAGAAGGTGGAGGAAACTATTACCTGGGCAAAACCGCCGGCGGGATGGATTAAAGTAAACGTGGATGCTGCGATTTTTGCCGGCAGAGGATGTGGATTTGGAGCGGTGGCGCGGGACGAGCAGGGAATGTTCTTGGGAGCATCACTAAACCGAGAACGAATCCAGTGGCCGGTGGAGTTGGCGGAGCTCCGCGCTATGAGCTTGGGACTACGATTGATGGAGAAACTGGGGAGAAGCTAGGGGCTGATTGAATCGGACTGCCAAACCGCCGTTCTCAAACTGGTGGGGGAGGAAATGACGCTGCTGGAAGCCGGAGCGATGGTGGCGGAGCTGAAGGAGGAAGCAGGCCGACTTGGACGGGTCAGATGGACTTTTGCGAAACGGGCCTGTAACAGAGCTGCGCATAATATGGAATGTAGCTGGGATGTTCAGGAGGACTGGGTCGGTAGACCACCCATGTTCCTCCTAGACGATTTGGATTTGGATATTTCAGGCCATTAATAAAAGCCACACATATTGCTATAAAAAAAAATATAGTATAATCGATTTTTGTTGGGTTTGCAAATGGTAAAATATAAACACAAAATTAATTCAGGCATATATAACATATTTAAACTTTAAGGACAATCTCTAATATCTCCATTCGTATTTAAATAAAATGCAACATTTCAAATAAAATAAAAAATTCTCATATTTAGATACAAATTTAACTCTAAAATTCAAACGTTTATATTTGAATCCAAAAGATAAAATAAACATCTAAACATTAATACTTGCATCCAACATAGCATCAAATGGTTTCACACACGACTGACCAATAAAATCAACTAACTAATCGGGAAATTAGTTATATATCTAAGGTGGCTACTTCGATGCACTAACTATTTTGGGTGCGTTCAATGCACCCAACTCTAAAAGTGGCTATAATACATCAAATTTGATTTTTAATTGATAGCATTAGTCTAATATGATGATATAATATAAAATCACAACTAATCAATCCATTACCCTAACCCCTTATCCTTCAATTTTAAATCCTAAACCAAAATCCCAAATTGTAAACCTAAACCCTAAATCGCTAAATCCTAAATCCATCAAAATGAAGTAAATCTTGAATGAGTTTTTTTTCAAATTCATGTGTTTCTTGTTCATAATATCATAAGCAACGATTGATACCGTTTTGACATGAATCGCTTGCTCGGAATGACGATTATGAGGCGAGTGCATTGAATGCACCAAAAAAAGTGGGTGCACCGAATACACCACCATATATCTAATATTATATACCTCATACTTGATAATTTGCATAACCACTCAAGACAAAAGTCAAACGTTCCATCCTTTTGGATTCATTGAAAAAAAATAAAGCTCATAATTGTTTCTATATTATATTAGTTTGTGTATAATATAGGGAATACCATATGATCTCCTAATTTAGATAACATTCATATATTATGTTAGACGAAAACCTAAAAGAGAAGAATTTTTTCATATTATGATAAGTAGTAGACTAAAACAACTCACAAACACACACCCAATTCATTACCTCATACCATTGGTATATATCTTTGTAGCTACTTCTAATGATACTAACATAATTATACTAGTTGCATGTACTTATGTTGAAAGTTAACTTTGAGATGATTATTATGTTTTATTTGTTATATATTTCATGGATTGGTGCATTAAGAGGATTTTTTTCTAACGCAATGATAATATTATGTTATATAAGTTTACCTAATTTACCAAAGCGATTCAAATTTGGTTTGGTTAATTTGGTTGTCGTATTAACTTGGACGGTTTGGTTAAGATATTGTATTCATGGTTCATAGAATTTAGCCTTAATCGGTTTGATAGTTACCATGATAACCATTGAACATACCTGAATATTTGCGTGATTTTCATGCATTCATTCTCTAATTTTGAAGGCTTATTTCTTGTGTATTATTAACATATATAAGCCACCATCATGTATGATCACACAAAACAATAAATGACTAACTACAAAATTAGCTATATTTCGGAGCATAGGAATGGTTTCGACAGAAGCGGGATATGCTCCAACATCCTTCGTTACATCTACTTAACATAGAGGATTCACTCATGCTATTGGTAAAACACTAGATCTTGGTAGTCAAATAGTGAAATATTAATGTCGAAATGAGGCTAAGATCAGGGAGATGATGGAACGAAGTCACGTGACCGACAGAGTGAGGAATAAAGTAGCAAACTCTTTTTTGCCTTACCAATAAAAAACACTAAGATGCATTTCTTAGCTCGAAAGCAGGAGGCCTTACAAATCTAGACCTTTACGTTGGAGACTTCACTTTGAAGCAAAACTTGCACATCCATGTTCTCATATTTTGGCATTGGCTTTAAACGAGATAGGGCAGGGGAAAGAAGAATTTCTAGTTTTTGGACGCAAAGGAAAACACTAAGTTTTTTCTTGAAATCTTTCCCTTAAGGACAACAACTAGGCGAACATCTTCTACTTCTAGAGCTACCGGGCCCCAGCTTTCCCGGAGTGAGAATAACTAGAGCTTTTTCACCCTTTTGATTGGCCCTGGGTACTTTTGTGAAGAAGGAATGTAGGGGAAGATATTATGTCTATAATTAGACGTTAGTTGTCCTAGATAGGTCCTGGGGAGGACCTCAACCGACTCCTCCTGAAGTATTTGACATTCCTCGCGAATAACCTGGACTGGATGCACTCCTACTGAGCTTAAACCTTACTATTTAAGTCGACTACATAGGCACTAATGATAACACTTATTTCTCATTAAATTGGGTGCGTTTAGATAAGTGTTTTAGGCCATTTTTTCACTTTTCTTTCAAATTCACTTGGTGATCTCTCATGGCTAAGATAGGTTGGTCTAGCTAGCTAGCTAGTATTTACAATTCATTTAAGAGATTGAATATGGTCCTACTATAATAGGTTGGTCTAGCTAGCTAGCTAGTATTTACAATTCATTTAAGAGATTGAATATGGTCCTACTATAATAGGTTGTAGCCACAAAGAGAGAGAGATTTTCATTGTGGGAAGGGAAGTCTTGATAATATGGTTCCTAAACTAGTCAACTTTTATTCCCACTTTAGCTAGCCTCTATACGGCGTGGAAGAGCCAATTCCTTGTTTGGGACTCATGATTTACCCATCTAGCGGACACTCTTGCTTCTCTTTGCCAAGAATTGAGAGCAAGTTAATTTGAGTAGTTGAATGAATTCTACTATTTGTTTCCTGATGCACCACTTTCTATTCCCTTACTAGGACAGTTACCAAATTCATTAAGTGACCCTTTGGGAAAGGAACTCTATATCGGCGACATCTTCCTCATCAAGGCTTCCTTAGCTACAAGATCCCTATTCTAAACCTAGGTGGGTTCTACCCCATCCCGATAGTTTTGGAAGTACTCATTTCTCGAGATTCCTGACTATCTATTTTGGTAAGGGAACATTCTTGTAGAGGATCACTCTTCTGCTTACTTATTTTTAGTCAGATGTGACATTGGACATTTTTCAAATATGCTATTCTCGAAGTGATCATTAGTAAGCCAAGAAGTTTATTGCCAGTTTGCCACACTAAAGAGTTCGTTCATGGTATAAGTCATGTCCTTTCAATTAAGAATGCCGACTTAGGAAGAAAAGGCAGCTATTGAATAAGCTTTTACTCTTGGAGAATACGTTATTTTTAGGTTTGGTTAGGGTTTCGTGATGGAATATGAATAACCTGTTATCATATGGGCGGGTTTGGTGCGATGCGAGACATGCTTGTGTCTTCGTGTTCTCCGGATTGGGGTCATGTAGAGCATTGTGCCACTGATCTCGATTTGAAGCTCGATGAGGACACAAACTTGTTGATAGAAAAGCTTTTTCTCGGGTGAAGCCTTTCAGTCAATGAAGGAGGAAGTAAACTAGGCTCATTTTTTAACTAGAAAGCATACCTCAATTGCCCATAGCATTGAACTAAAAACGAGTACTATCGAAACTACCTTCAAACTAGCCTTCATCGATCAAGATCTTCACTGCTCTTCTCATATTTCATTATTGATCCAGTTCTGATTTGCTTCGCATAGCCTACACAAGGTTATTCTGAGATCTTTCTTTCCTAAATCCATTTATCTTTCTAGTCTAAGGTTTAAGAGTTATCCCTATAAAGCCTTCATTCTAGTAAGGGTAGAGTTTGGAATGCTTACGAAATGGAAAAAGGGTTAGATGACTTACGTGATTTCGGATTTCGAAGTGATCACCATTCACACCACAGTTCACAGCGTCGTGAAAGGTTCACACTTGTTACGAAGAACAGTGTTATTCACAAATTGATGAGCTTTGTTTAAGTCATGGGCTCCCATCCCTCCAATCGGGCCCAAATCGAACAACAAGAGGCCCAAAATAAGTGGTTGTTTCGAACTTTCGACATGAAGAATTCAAAAACGCGGAATAATACAATCACACAATACAAGAGTTTTACGTGGTATCCTTGTTTGATTAGAACATAACTAATTCGCGGAGAACGCAAAAGAACTTTGACTACTGACTTTATTATTGATGAACGTAAATGGTTTTGTGGTTAACGGTTTACCAGATAACCGTACCGTTAACCGGTTACCGGTTAAATTGTTAACCGTATATAACGATATTCAGACGCGGGAATGGGGGAAGAGGTATATCGACATGGCTTCGGTAATTTCCCATCGGTATTTCGGTAATATGATACCGAATATGAAATGCGAGGCCAAACGCCGACCGCCTCCAATTCCCCAACCCTCCCCAACCCTAATTAAGTAAATAACCTAGTAATTAGTTAATACTAGTATCAATACCCACGGCTACGCCGCGGGAGATGTAATTGTGTTTAACATAAATAGTTAGAAATTATATTCAGAAAACAAATACCATATGTTTTTTTTTAAAACTTTTTTTTTGGTGAGATGTTTAAAAACTTTCCTCTTATGCACAACTAAAATAATTCTTAGAGTGCAAGTTCCACTATTTCTATATAGAATCCATGGTTGATCTAAGTAGCAAACTCACACAACATGAAAAAGAAAAAACATATTAGTTAATAAAATTTTATGAACTAAATAATAAATTAACACAAAAATGGAGCTTCTGGAAAGGGACAGAGATTGTGGTTAGGAAGAGACAACATACATTATAATTAAAATACCTTTCTCTTAATCATCCAGTTCATCAAACTGATTTTCTGGGAATTCCGAATCCCTTCATCAGGAATGCTTTCAGTCTTTGCAAGCATGGATTCAAATACATGCTTCTTCTCTATAGAGAAGGACCCAAGACTTTAAGGGCTAATTGAAGATATTCATACTTGTTCAATAGTTCTAAGAGCACATTATAAAAAAAAAGTTCTAAGAACAGGTTCATTCCTTGTGGCAACAATGATTTTACATAGGGATGACAAACAGGTGCCGCGAGGCAGTTGAATAGTGTTATCCTGCAACTATTATCATTTGTCTCTCCCTCACACTTGTTCTTGTCAATGTAACCCGTTGGGTGAAGCTCTTCCTTCCATCTGCAAACTAAAACAGCAGAGACCTACCTAGATGGTGAATTCAAGCTCAAGAACCACCCAAAAAGTTAATTAAAACGATGGTACATAAGCAACCCATTGGCAATACATATATCAGTAGAAGTTGGGGAACAGAGAATGAATCGAAAAGCAAAGCTTGGACTGAGAAGAATCAGAGTTTGGGGGAAGATGCTCGTTAGAGCTTTCCATTGATGATGAAAACGTATATATACAGACTGCTAATTACACTTAATGGTAACCTAAACTAACAAATAAATTGAAGGGTTAATACCTTGTTATGGCCTGAACTATGACCATGTAATCAACTTTGGCCAGTGGTTTGAGAAATTAACATCCTGGCCCGAACTATGCAGCATATAGACAAAATTGGCCTGGAGCGTGGTTTGACCGTTTGTTTGGACAGTCAACACCGTTGACCGTTAGTCAACTTTCCAGATCACTGCCATGTCAGCATCAAACAAAAAAAATTTGAATTTCAAATTTCTTTTATTATTTCCTTTTTTATTAAAAATAACAAGAGAAAATAACAAAATATTTTGGGCCACCCATTACCACCTGCCCACCTTATCCCCTCGCCTCTTTCACATTAGCCATTCCTCTTCCCTTCTCTCTAATCTAACAACCTTCTGCTCCGCCGACCATCACCGCGGCTCCTCCTCGCCTTCCCTCGCCTTAGGGTTTCTCCTTCTCCCCCATCTTTCGATCATCTGGTCATAATCATCAAATTACGCATGTTCGAAATACATCGATAGACAGCAGGATATTTTTTGTTGTACGGGCACGACGAGTGTGTATATTGGCGTATGAATCTGTAGGAAGGGTTTCGTTCCCCGTTATGTTTCTTGTTCAATGGCGACGGCGCCGATGGAACCGCTCCATAACTTCCCCGTCTCGTTGAAATGGGGCAGAACGACCATGCTCGCCGCCGGTGGAAGCAATAACATCGGTCCTCCTGATCCGCCGCGGGCACCAAACGAATCGGAGATGAATTTCGATCCCGATGCTTTCTGAAGCAGCACCGTCGGCCACCTCCGCCGCCTGCTGGTGCTGCCGTGACTCCTCATCAGGTCGGATCTCGGTCCGCCGGGCAGCACTGGTTCTCCTTCAGCTCCTGCTCGAGTATGCTCCAGAAGCAAAAGCAGCAGACGACGACGACGACAGTGTTCGAGAAGGAAGCGACATCGGCGGCGGAAGAGCAGGGGGAGAATGGGAGAAGAAAAATGATTAGGTTTTTTTGTGGCAATGGGTGGCCGAAAATAATTTGATTTTTTTGGTTATTTTTTAATATAAAAGAAAATAATAAAAGAAATTTTTTAATTCAATTTTTTTTTGTTTGGAGCTGACATGGCAGTGATCTGGACAGTTGACTAACGGTCCACGGTGTTGACCGTCAAAACAGACGGTCAAACCACGCTTCAGGCCAATTTTGTCTATATGCTGCATAGTTCGGGCCAGGATGTTAATTTCTCAAACCACTGGCCAAAGTTGATTACATGGTCATAGTTCAGGCCATAACAAGGTATTAACCCTAAATTGAACCTATAACAGCTATACACGTGTAAATGACACAGTAAAATCGGAAGCTAGGCTGTTAGCCTGAACGGTGCGTTTTGCCTCCATTCTCCTTCTCTGTAGACGACACCGTTTGAGGCTCTGCCTTCTCCTTTGTTCTTTGTTCTTCATCAGCAGCAGAGCCTCCATTCCTTCTCACAGCAAGGCTGCTGCAAGTCGAATCATCCATCCTCTCTGTTACCCTCCCACAAGCTGGCGAGTATAGATCATATACTCCCAGCTTGGATAACAGAAGAGCAAAACGATCAATAGGTAAGCTTTTTGTAAAGATGTCTGCTAGCTGTGATTCAGTTGGCATATGGTGAAGAGAGATCAAACTAGACTGAACACGTTCCCTGATCACATGGCAATCCACATCGATATGTTTCGTCCTTTCATGGAATACTGGGTTTTCAGCGATGTGGATTGCCGACTGGTTGTCACAGTAGACTTTGACTGGATGCTCATGTGTGACTCCAAAGTCCCTCAACAACCTGATCAGCCACTCAACTTCACAGCTTAGGCTAGCCAAAGCCCTGTACTCAGCTTCAGAAGACGACCTTGACACTGTCTTCTGCTTCTTGCTCTTCCAAGTGACAATTCCAGACCCAAGGAAAGTACAATAACCAGTAATAGATTTCCTTGAATCAGGACAAGTTGCCCAGTTTGAGTCGCTGAACCCTATAAGAGCAAGAGTATTTTCCTTTGGATAAAGTAATCCCTGACCTGGTGAGCTCTTCAGATATCTGAGAACCCTATGTAGTGCTCTTAGATGTAGGGAAGTGGGATTATCCTGGAACTGACATAGTTGCTGTACAGCAAAGCTAATGTCAGGTCTTGTGGTGGTAAGGTACTGCAGTTGGCCTACCAGGTGTTTGTACTCACCAATGTTCTTCAAAGGAACACCTCCCTCTGCTGATAGCACTTCCTTTACATAGATGGGAGTGGCAGCTGGCTTGCAGTCTTGGAATCCTGACTCAGTTAAGAGATCAAGACAATATTTTCTCTGGGATACAGTGATCCCTTTAACTCCTCTAACAACTTCCAATCCAAGGAAGTACTTCAATTATCCCAGATCTTTCATTTTGAACTCACCCTTTAGTAAACCCTTGGTCTTGTTGATTGCCTCTAAACTGATACTCCCAATCAATATGTCATCTACATTAACAATGAGTACAACCAACTCTCCAAGAATCTGAGCAGTAAAGATGGAATAATCACAAGCAGATTGTTTGAATCCATGTCTCAACAAGCTTTCTATTAGCTTCATGTACCATTGTCTGCTTGCTTGCTTAAGGCCATAGATTGACTTTTTCAGGTGACAAACTTTCCCTTCTTTAGCTGCCTGATCATCTAAACCAGGTGGAATTTCCATATAGACCTCTTCAGTTAGATCCCCATTTAGAAATGCATTACTTACATCCATTTGATGTAAGTGCCACCCCTGTGTAGCTGCCACTGCTAGTAGAGTTTTCACAGAACTCAATTTTGCTACTGGTGAAAAGGTGTCACATTAGTCAATACCATAGATTTGGGTGAAACCCTTAGCTACCACTCTTGCTTTATGTCTCTCTATTGTTCCATCAGAATTTAACTTCAACTTCCACAGCCATTTGTTTCCAATGATATTCTTTCCAGGTGGTGGAAACTTAATCTCCCATGTCCCATTGTCACACAGAGCCTTCAATTCATCCTGTGTTGCCTTATTCCAGTTTGGATCTTTGATAGCTTCCTCATATGAAGTTCGTTCAGTATAGGTAGCAAGGCTGTTTATGAAGTGTTGGTGTTTTGGTGAAAGGTGGCTATAGGACATGGCTTTGCCAATGGGGTACTGGACATAATAATCATCATGCCAGTTGGGTGGTTTAGTTGTTCTGGTGGGTTTTCTTTGGGCAAGAGGTGGAGTAGGTGTAGGTGATGAGTGTGGTGGTGAAAAAGGGGCAGGAGTGGAATCATGGGATGTAGAGGGAGCTGGTGAAGAAGGTAATGAAAAGGGAATGGGATAAATGGCATGAGGAGGTAGTGGTGGATCATCAGGATTAGTAGAGGAGGGAGAGGGCAAGGGAGTGTGAGTGCCCCCTGCAGACTGATGATCTACTGAAACTGGTGGTTCACTAGGTTGATTTGGAACTGGTGTGTAGGTAGTAGATGGTATGGGAAAAGAACTGTGTGAAGGGAAGAAATCAGTTGAAGAAGGATTGGGGTCAGAAGAGGATGAAGTTGCATAAGGAATGATGTGTTCATAAAAATGAACATCCCTTGAGATGAAAACTCTTTTGGTTTCAAGGTCAAGCAATTTGAAGCCTTTAATGCCTAATGGGATTCCCAAGAACAGACATTGTTTGGCTCTGGGTGTGAATTTTGTTCTATGGGGTCCTGCAGTAGAAGCATAAACTAGGCAACCAAACACCTTAAGTGTGCTATAATCTGGAGGAAAACCATATAACATCTCAAAGGGTGACTTGTTGCTCAAAACTGGAGTAGGTAAACGGTTGATGAGGTAGGCAGCATGAATCACAAACTCACTCCAGTATGACAATGGGAGACCTCACTGGAACTTGAGAGCCCTAGCAACATTAAAAAGATGCTGGTGTTTCCTCTCTACTCTTCCATTCTGTTGGGGTGTGTAAACCACACTCATCTGGTGCTCAATCCCATGCAACTTATAAAACTCATCCATATGAAACTCCTGTCCCTGATCTGATCTAATAATCTAAACAGATTTTTGGAACTGATTCTGAACCATAACACAGAAGGATTGAAGCAAGTTTTTTGTTTCATCTTTAGTTTTCATAAAGTAGGTCCACACACATCTACTACAATCATATACAATTGTCAAGAAATAGCTAAAACCATTGTAAGATGAGGTGCTCAAAGGCCCCCAAATATCCACATGTAACAGACCAAACAAAGTGGGATTGACAGAAGAACTGGAAGGAAAGGGTAAGCGTTTCTGTTTGCCAAATGACAAACATTACAATGGACTATCTGTGAAGGTATGACATTTGGAAACTGTTTGTGTATAGCTTCTACTCTAGCTATGTAGGGATGACCAAGTCTGGCATGCCAAAGATCAAAATTCTGAGGCTGGAAGTTGTAGTGAGTTGTGGCAAAGCACTTAGGTAAGGAATTGGTAGTGTCCTGCTTGTGGTTGAACATATATAGACCCTTATCGACCTGGGCTAAACCAATCCTCCTCTGTGTAATAAGGTCCTGTATAACACAGAAAGAGGATTTGAACAGAAGTGAGACAGGGTTTGTTTTGGTAAGTTGGCTAACTGAAACCAAATTGTAGGAAAAACTTGGCACAAACAGGACTTGTGAAAGAAACAAGTCACAGGGAAGTTTGACAACTCCTATGTGTGTGGCCTGGACCCTATTTCCATTAGGTAAATTGACATATATCTCATTCAAGGGTTTGTACTTCAAGAAATACTTCAAATGACAAACTATATGGTCTGTTGCCCCAGTATCCAACACCCAAAGTGGTTCTACAGTATTGGCTAAGAGTGTAGACAAGACTGTAGTACCTGAACTGGAAGGAAGGTGCACTGGCTGATATTGGGTCACAACAGCATTGGCAGAGTGTCTAATTGAGGGTGATGTTGGTGGAGAAGGTGATGGTGATGGGGATCCCAGCAGAAGCATCCTCAGTTTCTCCATTTGTTCATTGCTCAGCTGTAAACTTGCCAAACCTCCATCTTTGGTTTGCAAATCAGAGCTTCTCTTCACTGAAGCAGAAGCAGCTAGGACCACATGAGAACCTTCTGGTTCATTTCCTGTTTCAACTGAACTAGCAAAGCCACCTCCTCCAGCTTCTCTTGCCTTTTCGTTTTTCAACTTAAGGCATTCAAATACAGTGTGATAGTCCTTTTTGCAGTACCTGCAAAACTTTTTCCCATTCTTGAAGTCTCTATCACTGGTCTATGGATGCTGAGAACCCTGACTTCTGTGGTTGGATGCTGCTGCAAGTGCTACTGATTCCACTCCTTTGTTCTTGTTGACACACTTCATTTGTCTCTCAAGCTGCAGAATCTGTGGAACTGGGATCTGTCCATCTATGAATGGGATTTTGTTCTTGGTGGCGAGAGCAACCAGCATAACTTGGCTCCAGGTGTGGTAGTTTCCATCTCCCAGCTTAATGGAGATGATTGTTGACAGAGCGCCATCTTGAGGTGGTAGGTAATAGGGGTTTAGGTATGGATCTTCATACTGAGGAACGTTCACCAGAGTGGACTTGCCGGCGTTCTCAGTACCAGATCCAGATTTGGATGCGTCATCTCCAGATCCAGTATCCATCGTCTTTGGTTAGGGTAAGAAAAGTGAAAAGAGGGGAAGTGAGGTAGTGGTGACGATTTATGGTGACGATCTGGAAAGGAAAGGCAGAAGTATAGAGAAATGGAATGGGGACTGAAACCCTAGTATTGACAGCAACCAGGCTCTGATACCATGAGAAGAATCAGAGTTTGGGGGAAGATGCTCGTTAGAGCTTTCCATTGATGATGAAAATGTATATATACAGACTGCTAATTACACTTAACGGTAACCTAACTAACAAATAAATTGAACCTATAACAGCTATACACGTGTAAATGACACAGTAAAATCGGAAGCTAGGCTGTTAGCCTGAACGGTGCGTTTTGCCTCCATTCTCCTTCTTTGTAGACGACACCATTTGAGGCTCTGCCTTCTCCTTTGTTCTTCGTTCTTCATCAGCTGCAGATCCTCCATTCCTTCTCACAGCAAGGCTGCTGCAAGTCGAATCATCCATCCTCTCTGTTATGGACAGGGAAGAAGAGAACCCGACTTGAAAGCAATTGCCAAAATAAAAATATATCTCATATACCCAAAGTCTCACAAACAACCGAAGTGGAAAACTTCCAAACTTTGTGAACTGACAGGAACTCAGTGGTCGGTAAACTGGACACCATGCACTACTCTGGGGAAATGACCAAAGAAAAAGGAATAGATTCATCAATTGGTAACTCTATTTGGTGGCTTATGTTCAAATACAGCAGATATATAATATCAATATTAAACATAATCAGCCTAACTCTTGCAAAAGGCAAACTACTAAGCTCAAGCTTTGAATTGCATACAGAAACCAAAAAGAATGCTTCACATCCAAAAAGCAAAATTGACATTGAAGAATCAGAATGGAAAGGTTCTTAGACTCTGGGTTTACAGCAATTAAAAAGCAAAGTATGCAAAAGCACCCAAAGGATTAAAGTAAACAGGCTTAAAAACATCCCAAACACCACTTTTACCTCATGAGGAGATCAATGCAGAGCCAGAAACTTAATTGAGCAGGGAACAAAAAGAAGCGATTTTGGGATGAAAATACAGCATAGGTCACTCCAAAATTCTTCAATGGTTTGGACTTCCACGAATAAGTAGTAACATTCAGTTTTTCACTGCTAATGGATTATATAACTTCAGTTTTCCTGCACATGTATCATATATATAGTATCAGCATCGTTGCACTTGATTGGCGACATTGAATTTGGCACATACAAAATGGAAGAAACATAACAGACAGCAAAATTGAAACCAACTATTACATTCATTGGCTTCAAGAGATCCTTGATATGCACCTGCAGGCTGGGATCGAATCTCCACATTTTATTTCTGACCACCATGGGCCATATCAGCCATTCCTTTTAGATTTTGTTGTCTCTTCTTTTCTCCTGTTATCATGTGAAGCTGCAAATCTGGAGTGACCTCAATGTAAGGAGGGGGAAATGAAACACACGCAAGGAATATGCATAAAATCTCACCCAAAAACATAAAAAGAGTCCATTCGAAGAGCTTATATGCACGTGAATCCACAAAGGGTCTTCGTACAGGTTAAGAACGCAGCTGCAGGAAAGCAAGTATAATTGAGCCAACCAGAAGAGCATGGTTTCTCTAAAATATAGAACTGAAAAAGCGAATAACTAAGCCCCTTCAATCGGAATTTCATTGAATACCCATGATTTCTTGGTGGAATGATCAGAAACCCTTCTAAAGGACCTGTGAAACCTGGACTTCCCTGACTCAAAGCGTTGATTGCAGCTCACAATTCCCTAAAAACGTGGCTGCATTTTAGTTAAGCATGGATCAAGTGATTAAGAAGGAACACTGCCATTTAAAAAAAAATAGCAACATGAAGCAACATCCACCTGATCTGCTCACAACGTCACTGTAAGTTCCCCTAGTTGCATTCCCTCTCATCGTCGGCTCCAAAACACAGGATCACCCTTAAAAGAAATTTGGGATAGCTAACAGGGGAAGCACATAGATGGAATGGAGCCATAGGGGAGAGCGACCAACCTTTGCCGATGTCTCTAGTCATTGTCTCTGATGGAGATGACGATGATCGTGCGGACCCTCATTCAGTCCAACAGATCTGTAAGTATAAGGCGAAGAGAAGAAAATTACTATTTACATATCCTGAAAACAAAAAGCACAAAAAATTGAGGTCGAAACCTAACCAGAAGCACGAATTTCCCTCCGTCGTGTATCTAGTCTTCATTGGCTATGGTTCATCACCACCGTAGATCGACAACCTGAAACCACAAAGGCACAAATATCAAATGAACCAAAAGAAAAAAAAAATCAGCATGCGATTAGAGGCCGCTAAACAAACCATAAAATCAATAACTAAATAAAATCAGTAGTGATTTGCCAGAAACCAAAGCATAGTCTTACCGTTACAGTCCTGAGGTCCCACTTCCCACTCCCTGAAAACTCTTACCCTAAGCAGAGCAGGCAGATCACCCACATAATCAAAACGGCAAAAGAGAGAGACTCGAAAAGAAGATGCCTAGAGGGAAGACAAAAAAACGTAAGAGGGAAACTCAGAAAAGAAGTAGTACCTAGAGGAGAAGAGTAATCGTCTTTGCTATAAGGCTTTATGTTCTTCTCCTTCTTCCTTCTTCTTCCTCTGTGCTATCGAGTCTTCTTTCTCACCGTGCTCCTTCTGTTCCAAACTGATACCCTCTTCCTCCACTTTTGGGTTCCACGGCAAGGCCCTGCACCAGCACACCCTAAAAAAAAAAAAGGAACGACCAGTAAGAAAGAGGAAGGTACCGAGTGAGCGGGGAATAAAGCAGAGACAAAAACCCACCAGCTCATTCATCCACAACATCGCAAACTCGGCAAAGCCATCCAGGCGCTTTGGGTTGCCGGCAATCCATGTACGGAGAAGTCACAATTTTAGTGCCGGAGCTTTGTCTGTCCATGTCAGTTTGGAGAGGATGCTATAATACAATGGAGAGGACATTGGGGAGTGGGGGCCAAAGTTCGCTTCGAGGAGAGCTGTAAGAGAAGAAAGCGGAGACTGCGCGGATTCCGAGGCCGAAGGACGGACAGGGAGCATGGGCCTTGGCGTGTCGAAGGAACTGACGAGTTCCAGAAGCAACCCGTAGAGGGGGGCTGACGGAAAGGAGTGCCTGTCCCGGGAATTGGGGGAAAAGGACATTGGGAGCTGTTTGGAAGTTGATATGTACGAAAGGTCTAGTGTGGCGGAGACGAGGGAAAAGGGGCAGCGGCGGATCCAGAACACAGAGAAGCACTGGGCCGAATTTCATTAGAAAATTATTACAATCGTAAAAAAATAATGATTATAGTTTTTTTGCAATTTAAATTGTACCCGATAGTATTTTAATTAAGAGAATGCATTAATAATGGAGTCTACAGAGCAATCGGCGAGAAATTCATCGCTCATTTGTTGAGCAAATCAGTTGTCGCATGTTTCATTGTTGAAAAGGTTCTCCTCGTAGTAGCTGTTGAAACGAGCAGCATCAACACTAGACAAATCAATCGACTAATCAATTTGCATTGTGTGTCTATCCATGCATCCACCAACTGCTCTAGTAAATTTTTAAGGGAACAAACCTCATATTTCTCTTAGTATTTTTCATTTTAAACTTTTAGAATTTTACATTTCATGGTTTTTTTTAGACGCATAATCTTTGGGGGCTGAAATTTCTAGGCTAAATTTAAAGTAGTGATTTGAATATGTTCATCTGAATCATATTTCTAGTTATACCCAATCTTATTATAAAATAACACTGGAACGAATGCCTAAAATCGAAAAATTCATAACGACTATACTAACTACGGATCCAGAAGAGGGCTGGGCCGGGGCCTAGGGTGGCCACCCCCTGGATCCGCCACTGAAAAGGGGCAAAGCCGGGTAGCGTTCTCAGTAGCAAGATGAGGCAGCTGACAACCGGGAACAAAAAGAGCTTCAGAAAACGATAAAATAATATACAGTAACCTGCATTCTTGGCCAATAAAGTGTACCCACCTTTTATGTTTTAAAGAATTCTATTGCTCTATTTGCATCTCTCTCCCCTGCCTGCCGCACGACGCACCGCCCGATCTTTCCGCTCCTTGGATCCATACGCCGGTGACCAAAACTTGCAGTGTCTTCGTCCCCTTCATCGCTGGCGCACGCTCGAGCCACGAAACACGACCCAACAACCCAGTATGGTAACTCATCCTCTCCGTCGGTCTCTCTTTTCGTCGACCCCCGTCGTCGCCGTCGTCGCTTACTTGCTCGACACAGCAGCTCAGCAGTTCGTCCTCTTTGTCATTTGCAGGTAATAATATTTTGAACTGTTAATTGTTTCACCGTCTGTGTGTCTGAGTTAATTGTTATAGCCGAGCAAAGGAGAACAGCCATGTAACAAAGAAGAAAGAAAGCTTTCACGGTTTCACCAATCAGGCAATCACCACCAAGGTTCAAAGGCACCAACCACCAATTGACTATCACTCACTCTACACAAAGATAATGGAGCAGAATGGCCAAATGGGAAATCAAAGTAGCAAACTATCCTAGTTCCCTCCCCACCCTTCCTGTACACTGTCACAGACTTGCATCTCTTGTCGTGGAATTAAAGAGCGGACAAATGAAACAGTGTGGGCCGCTTCGTCCTCTCCACTTTGCGGTAAAACAGGTAACCAGCCTGTAACCGTTGCCGTCCCATCCGCTAATCGATTTACCGAATTAATTTCGATATCGACAAACTGCGACAGTATGATGATGTGCGCTATACTGTAATCGGTCAAGCGGTAACCATTTAACCGGTTACCGACCTTTTACCAGCACTAACCGCAGCTTAGCATTATGTAGAGAGTTTGACTAATTTCCTTGTACATAAGATAGGACAAGAAAGGAAAGACGCGGTTACATGACATCCAAGCAACAAAGTAACCGCAACACGGCAATGTGAATTTCAAACGGCTAGTTTGTAGTTTGGCTTTGTTTTGCCGCAAACACCAACAATCTATAAATTCCCCCGACCTGCAAAGCGCGCCTTTCTCTAACAAGGCTCAACGATCATCGCTCTCCAATCCTTTCCTCTTGCTCTCTTCTAACGTTTCTCTCATCGGCGAACCACACAGCACGGACAGCAGAGCTCTCTCTCCTCCTCTTCTCAGCTCTCGTCTCAGTTTCTTCTTGCTCCGCGCGATTTCTTTGTTTGCTTCTATTTGAGTTCCATTTCATCTGCGATAGCTTGCTGTTCTCTTTCCCTAAGCCCTATTTTGAAGATCACACACACTCGTTGATTTCTATCTTCACTAATCGTATTTTTGTTTTTGTTTACCGTAAGCTGCTAGGGTTCTTTCTTTCTTTCTTTCTTGTCTCGTTTTGTTTCTCTGTGTGGATGCAGGGTCGGCGGATATGATTTACAGCAACCCAAATCCCAGGTTCCCGCTGCAGAGGAGGAGTAGCTCCAAAGAGAACGTAAGCATTTCTTTCACCTACCCGAATCTGTTTTGTTTTTTCAGTCTCTCCTTTCTGGGTTTAGGGTTTAATCGAATTTGAATTTCCAGTTTCAGTCTCTTCATCGTGTTTAAGATATACCAAGATTAGTTCTTTCACTTGCCCGATTGCTGTTTTTATCTTCTAGGTTTAGGGTTCGAATTTCCAGTTTCCTTCACCGTGTTTAAGATATCAAGATTTGTTCTTTCACTTACCCCGATTGCTGTTTTTATCTTCTAGGTTTAGGGTTCGAATTTCCAGTTTCCTTCACCGTGTTTAAGATATCAAGATTTGTTCTTTCACTTACCCCGATTGCTGTTTTTATCTTCTAGGTTTAGTGTTTGAATTTCCAGTTTCTTCACCGTGTTCACGATATCAAGAAATGTTCTTTCACTTACCCCGATTGTTGTTTTTATCTTCTAGGTTTAGGGTTCGATAGAGTTTTGATGAAATCCCAGCTTCTGTTCTCTCTTTCCTTTGGGTTTAAGAAATAAAGGTTTTGTTCTTATTTTGGTGTCCTGGTGAACAGTTGGATAGATTCATACCACATCGATCGGCCATGGACATGGCTTATGCCCATTGGATGGTCACTGAAGGTAGGAAAGAAACGGAGCCACCACTTCCGAGGTCTCCTTCGAGCGAGGCTTACTGGAGGCTACTGTCTGAGACATTGAACCTAAACCGAACCAGGATCTTTGCATTCAAGAACAAGCCACCTGTCCCGGTCGACCTGATCCCTCGTCAACACACTTCCTCTTCAGCTTTTTCTTCGTCTCCACATCACCAGGCTAAACCCTCTAAGCCTCGCAGGCACATTCGGCAGGTAACCAACGCTTCCTTCTACAACCTAGCTTATAGTTAATGAGCGAAGCTGCCGACTTCTTAGTTCTTACACTATGTAATACTGGTTACCTAGTACATTTGGAATTGTCTAGTTCTGTTTTGGAAGTTGCAGCTGCTGACGGATAGATGCTTGCTTGCTTGCATTTGTGTAGACTCCAGAGAGGATATTGGATGCTCCTGACATTGTCGATGATTTCTACTTGAACTTACTGGACTGGGGCAGCAGCAATGTTGTAGCCATTTCTCTAGCAAGCACAGTTTATCTATGGGATGCTTCCTGTGGGTCACATTCAGAGCTTGTTACCATTGATGAGGAACATGGCCCTGTTACCAGCGTGAAATGGGCTCCTGATGGCCGCCATCTCGCTATTGGCTTGAACAACTCTGAAGTCCAATTGTGGGATGCAGCCTCCAATAAACAGGTTACTATGAAGTTATTCTTTGGATTTCTTTCTTTTTCCATGTTCTTTCCAAAAGAACTCCAGTTCTGATTTGGTCCAGTTGCTGTTATTACTTTCTTTCTATAGCTGCGAACTCTGAGAGGTGGACACAGATGTCGGGTTGGATCATTGGCATGGAACGACCACATCCTGACCACAGGTGGAATGGACAGCCTGATTATAAACAACGATGTCCGAATCCGTGACCACATAGTAGGGACCTACAGGGGGCATTCACAGGAAGTCTGTGGGCTGAAGTGGTCAGCTTCAGGACAGCGATTAGCAAGTGGGGGAAATGACGATCTCATCCACATATGGGACAGAAGAAGTTCCATGGCTGCAACTCATCAATGGCTTCACAGGATGGAGGAACACACTGCAGCAGTGAGGGCTCTGGCGTGGTGTCCATTTCAAGCCAACTTGCTTGCCTCAGGTGGAGGTGGTGGTGACATGAGCATCAAGTTCTGGAACACCATCACGGGGGCTCGATTGAACTCAGTTGACACGGGTTCCCAGGTTTGCGGCCTGTTGTGGAACAAGAACGAGAGGGAGCTTCTCAGCTCTCATGGGCTCACTGGCAACCAGCTGACTCTGTGGAAGTATCCATCCATGGTGAGGACTGCTGAACTAACTGGGCATACCTCCAGGGCGCTTTTTTTGGCTCCGAGTCCAGATGGTTGCACTGTGGCATCTGCTTCAGGGGATGAAACCCTCAGGTTCTGGAATGTGTTTGGCGATCCGGCCGAAGCTGCTCAACTAAAACCTGCCCCAAAGGTAAATTCTGAGCCCTTCTCTTGGGCAAATCGAATCAGGTAGGTAGTTCATGTGAAGAAGGATCTTTATATGAAGATGTGCATAGAAGAAGATAGATCATCACTAATCCCGTTGATGTAGCAATGGCACCTTATGCAAGGAACCACATTAAAGTTTCTGTGAAAGTTCTTGGTTTCATGCTTGATTTCCAGCAAAACAGATGTAGTATTGATTGCCGTTCCCCCTGGGGACGTTTTCACTCGAGAAGTTGTCTGCAAGTTGCAACTGAAGGACATTGAATTTGAGAAAACACCAGAGGCCAACATCACAAGAATGGTATATCCCACTTGATGCTCCACTTTCCAGGAAGATTGTCCCTGCCATTTCATTGCTGCATACTTTCACTTCCCAATCCATTGAATAGCAAGCCGACTCTGATTCTTCTGCTTGGTATGGTCTCAAGGCTGGAGCTTGAAGTACCAAGTTCCAATCTTTGACAACTGGATCACCAGAGGGTCTTTGCTGATCTCCACAGAGAAATCGCTGAGGACTTCAATCCTAACTTCAGCTTTTGTGCAGCTTGATCAACATTCAAAGAGTAGAACTTTGCTTCCATGGAGTTATGGAGGAAGCTGCAGCAGCAGAAAGATGATCCACTCTCAAGTAGGAGCTTTCTCCTAGGTAACCTGTAGCCTGTTTGTAGCCGTGTGTTGTAACCTTGGCACTGAATCTGAATCCTACGCCTTTCTTTGTCTAATGTTTGAAAGTTTGTAGTTTTTCCTTCTGTTATAGGGCAGTACTCACATCATCTACGCTCGCAGATATGGAAGCCAACGATTATAAGGATGGCAGCTCAACTGCAACAGATAATCAGTACCGAATTAACAATCTTACCGCATGGGACAGAGCTGTTTCTTTGACATCAGAAGAATGGCTGCCAAGGCTGCAGCTGCTAATAGGTAGATGGAAGCAGGAAAACAAGAGGAGAGGAGTCGTGATAAGCCTCATTGTTCGTGTTATGTTACCTTTCGTGTTTGAGACCACCGAGAAACGGAATCAAATGCAATGAATAGTAGTTTTCATTGGTTAATAAAACTATAAAAGTACTTAGCATTGGTAAGTGAATTTACATTAGTTGTTGTATTATTATACATACTAGTAATTATTAGTATTATAATAGCGCAAGTTACCTATTAATTAATTTTACGGTTCCTTACGACATTTTAGCATCTTTAATTGTAGTAAGTAATCTCTAAGGTTTCTGTTCACACGGTGTGCTCCGCTGTGATTGCACCCACCGTACCAATCTTGAGTGCGTTCAAGGCTTCATATGTTTCTCTTCTGACCGTGTTCCTCATTTAATTTGTGTGTTCAATTTAATCTATGTGGTGTCTTTGGGGGAATATGGGCTTTTGGTTTGCCATATCATGTTCCAGCCCTTTCTCCAATTCATCACATAATTTTAATTTATCTTAAGTAAATACTCTTACCTAATAGATCATTTTAATATACTTTACCTGAAATATTCATCATATACTCCATTTGTTTTACGTAAAGGTTCCATAAGGTCAATTAACTTTCACATAATAGTTTAATGAAATGTGTTACTTTACATAATTTCATTTTATTATTAGACCAAACATTTATCAAGGATTTACGTAACACCACAACAGTTACGTAAATAACATGTACATTATGTAAATTAAAAATACATGACGTGAAACTTATGGAGGGATAGTTGTTTTATGTATCAATAACAAACGTACATATTATGCAAGTCTTCTGTAATATTAAGACACTACATAAAGCTTATTGAGAGATAGATATTTCTTATGTATCAATTAAGAAATTTTTTATCTAATCTTTCGTGAATAAGTTTGAGTCAAAATTCCGTTATTATTAACTAAACTATTGATCATCTCATCAATTTGCAATAGACAAAGTTATGTAAGGTAAGTTATTTTGTACATAACCGTTTAATCATTTGTAACTTAACTCATTACATTACAATACAACAGTTCCGTAATATAAGTTAAATTTTACATAACATTTTAGTCAATTGTGATACTTTTCGTAACTTTATTTGATTATTAAACCACACATTACCTAAGATTTAGGTAACATCGTTCTATATTAGTTACGTGACAAATATATTACGCAAATCTTATGAAGGGGTAGATGTTTTTTCTGTAATTAAGTTTTTTTGTAATTAGTAAGAGACTATACAAAAGCTTATGGGGTATCTTATCTGAACTATTTTTTGAATTAATTTATTTTCACTAAATTACTAATTAATGAGTAAATAAAATTTAAATATAACTAATTTATTACCGCCACGGAGTGCGGGCCACAAAGTTAGTGTGAATAACAGATGTACTTCCCATTTGGAATCATTGCTAATTATGCTCATCTGCTGCTGAAGATTGGTCAAGTCATTCAAGAAAACATAGGAATCCGTGTCTAGCCAGGAAAACAAAATAGTTCAGATAAGATACCCCCATAAGCTTTTGTATAGTCTCTTACTAATTACAAAAATTCCCTGATTCATATTATCTACTTATGTTGGAACATCTGGAAGGCAAGAAATGAGAGCACGTTCAAGAATCGAACACCGTGGCCCCCAAATGTGTGTCTGCAAACCTATAGAGAACTTACGGAATGGATTGCTTGTCCGAGGCCCCCACCTCAAGGCTCTGATGGTCCCACTCAGCTCAGGGGATCCCATCCTACTACGAATCCACCGCCAAGTAGTCACTCGATTGTGATTCAATGTGATGGGTCGTTCTTTAGCGACCCCCAGTCGGCGGCATATGGTGTTGTTGTTGTTAACCACCATGGACAAGTGTGTGATGGGAGAGCTGATAATCTTCTTTGTTTCACCCCGATTGAAGCAGAAGCTAAGGCGCTTTTGGAAGGAATTAAATTAGCACAAGAATATGGATCGGTGTGTACAGTGCAGTCTGACTGTCAAACACTGGTAAAGGCCCTGAATCATAATCAGTCTCGATGGCCCTGGAGATGCGCAGCCTGGATTAGAACAATGGTCAATATCCTTAGGAATAACCCAGCTATTTCGGTGAAAGAGGTCCCGAGGACAATGAATGTCAGAGCTGATTGGGTTGCACGATCAAAAGCCAAATCTATCCTGCCAGAAGACTGGATTAATATTCTTGATCTAATTTCTGTTCTCCTCTAAAAAATGTAATAGCTTGTGTGTGAATTTGATTATGGTGGAATAAAAGTTGATATGATTTGTCAAAAAAAAAAAAGAAAAAAAGGAAAACAAATACAATAAACAAATACCAATGCAACCAACAGAAGCCGAACTGACATCAAAGATTTATGAGTTCAAGCCATGTCTTCTGGTTTTCAGTCTCAACAACTAAGACTCTCATCAGAAGAAACTCTTCAGATAGTCTTTCTCTCGCTATATTAACAATGGATCTTTAAAGCGAATTGAAGAAGAAAGATATATTTAATGCATTTCATGCTACAAGAATCACGAGCCAAAACTGAAAACGCAAAAACACAGAAGGAATTACGAGCCAAAACTGAAAAAGCAAAAACACAGAAGGAAGAAAAGCACTACCCTCTGATAACTAAACGATTTCAATTTTACACAAGAAACTCATAAATTCTTCTTTGAACAGAAAGAAAGGACGAAAGCAAAAATGCCTCAAGCCTTGAGGAGGGACTCAACTGCCTCGAAGAAGAGTGGAGACATTTCAGGGTTGGGAGTCTTGATTGCACACTTCACTCCCGGCATACCTATGGCTGTGGTCAGCTCGACCAAGAAAGGGATTCCACGAGGAATTTTGGTCGCAAAGTAGAAGACGTCTTGGTTTGCATGCTTTCTCTTGGCAATGAAGAACATGTTCGATGCAGCTAGACGCTCCATCATGGCATCGGCACTGTTCAACACAATGCCTGGGAAGTCCTTCGAGACTTCATTGGTGTCAGGGATGGACCTCCATGTCTGCAGAAATCCAACCAGAAAAAAATTAAGTCCCAATCTTGATCCTGGTTAGATTATAATAACATGACCTTTTGTGGTGATGCTCCAAACATTCGGCTCAAGCAGGGGCCTCTTATCTTGGCTAAAACATTACTAAGTTTGGCTTATAAGCTACAAAACAGAGACACAAAATCTGTGTTTCGTGTTTATATACCTCCAGAAAGGATCCGCGTTCCATCCTGCCATCCTCGCTGAAGAAAGCATGGAACAAGATTTTGTCGTTGAAGTACCATACTTGCTGCTGATTATTCTTCACGGCAACTTGTAAGAGAGAGGTTGGAGGACCCGTGGACATATTTTGGAACATAACCATGGGGAGGAGAGTGGTCGCTGATGTCCCAGGTTGCAATTGTGGGACCTAGAAGATCAGTAGGAAGTCATATAAGTGGCTGCTACGAGGAGATTTAGATTGCACCTTTTACTGATGAGAATGGTGAACCGAAGTACCTGCAATGGTCCACCAGCAGCAAGACCAAGTGAATTCTTGTTGAATTGGATCATGAAACCATCAAGTGGCATCTGCGTGTTGTTCTCAAACAACATGCTGTAGAAGATTTGACCATCTCTTCGTATAAGTTGTGCACTGATTTGTAAACCCTGTGCAGCTGATGCTGGTAGTACCACGGGCAAGGGGGGTCTGCAAAAGAGACACCAAGTATGGTTAAGTGTCAACACTACACCCATTACAAAAGCAGTTTCAAAGCAAGGTTATCTGGTGTTCGTTTTGGCCAAAAAATTGGTAAATTAAAAAGGTTGGCTTGAAATCTAAACAAACGCATATTCTTCAATCTAACTGTTTAAAACAGCTCTTCACCCTGATTCTCATGAATTATCTCTCTCAAAGCCACTTCATCACTGAAATTTTTTCATCTTTGAAAAAAGTATTCTATTAATAAATTTAATCTTACAATAGTAATTTCCCAAACCTAAGTTTTTTTTATCATTAAACAAACTATCTGCCATCCCATCATTCACTTTTTTTTATAACTAAGAAATGACTCATATCCATCAATTCAACTTCTCTTTTTTATAACCCACCCAGACATTTTTTTTCTCACTTTTGGTACAAGTTTTAAGAAAACATCTTTTGCTAAGCAAAAACCAAAACCGATAAAGCCATCATCTTATGAACAGAGAAGTTAGAAGGTAGAATAGTGTTTTTTTGAAAGATCTGTAAAATACTCATTTTTTACTTACCCAGAAGGAGTAGAAGGCTGGTCAACAGGGACTATAGCACTGTTGTCCAGGCCCATAAGATCACCCATCAAATCCGGGACAGGTGTGGCCTGTGGAGGGATAGCTGCTGCAGTTGTCATTTGCCTGGTTGGAACATTTCCTGCAGGTGACGCAGAACCATCAGCAATCTGGGAAGATGATGTTTCAGAATACCCGGTTTCAGCACCATCCGGATATTCATCATCATCAGTCTTCTGTGTTGCTGTCCTCACGCGAGACACAAATGCTTCTGGTGGCTTGTGATACACAGAGGATAATGTGGCAATGTTTGCAAGAAGCTCATCAAGTAAAGAAGGATCCAGTTGGTTTGAATCATCACTGATAACAGGCTTTTCTGCTAAGACAACATCCTTAGCCGCCTGAAACATTGAAATTATACAAATTAGATGCATAGTTTTGAGGTACTCAAATATTTTGCGACAGCCTGGGGAACCAGGCATAGACGCCCAGTTGCGACCTAACCATTTATCTGCTGAAAAGATAATGGTACTAGGTTACTAGTCAAGCACATGCAGAACAGCAATCTAGCAATCGATACTCCCATATACAGAGTGGAGAGGGATGGTCATCAACACCCCCCAAAACAGTTATCCATTGGCAAGAACAACACACCTCGGGATCAGTTGATAGCAATCGCCAGTATATGTATGCACGGTCCCTTAGATCAGGATTGTCCGTCTCTACCGTGGCATTATTCAAAACAACCTGCAAATAAGAGCAACAAACAGCATGAGCCTCAAGTACCACTATCCACTTTCTCGATTAACAGTTTAATGTAGATACCATACCAAAGTCTAGCTTTCTGATTCCACAATCAAAAGAAGTTAGGAAAGCTCCGAAAGGGATGCACAAAGCTAAATGGTAAGCTATACAACTCTCAGAAGGCAAAGATACATGGAATAATTGGCAAGGTGTCATCTGGGTAAGCAGAAACACGGCCCACACAGCACTTATTTCTGGATATCATGTTGCTATTTGACTAAAGCAAGGGGGTATCATCATTCAGAGTCAGGTAGCTTCTTTTTTCCGTTTAATCTATTCAGGCTCAGGTATCAGTTTCATAAAATTCGTGCAGATGAATGGGGCTCATATATGTGACCACAACAATCTCTTATCCTCTCAGAAGAACTGAAAATTTGAATCAGGATTCCTGAGCACATGACCTGAATCATTTGCTGAGGTCCTTCAGTTGGCTTCTTGAGGAAGAGTTTGACAGTAGCAGTCAACAGCTGCAACTGCACTTGTGCAGGTTCCTCAGGAAAACTTTCCAAGAAGCTTTCTAGGAGTTCGTCAGCATTGTCGATTCTTTCAGCATATTCACCAATTATCCAGATCATTGATGCCTTGGGTAGAGGAAAAGTGAATTAGTCACACGGAAGATTAGTTGAAAATCATAAAGAAACAGAAAAATAAAGCACTGAAGTACCTTAGCTTCTGGTTCATCTAAAGTATCTAAGCTCTCACACAGTGTTGCGATGATAGATTCATATCTACAAATAGAGACAACTGTTACAAAGAGAATGAATGAAAAGAGAAAAAGTTTGAACAAACTCACGGAAAAGAACTCACGTATTTGGGTATCTTCTAAATATATCTTTGATGACAATAATAGCCTCTTGAACCACATAATTAACTTTGATCTTGATTAGTTCAAGCAGAACGCTGATGCATCTCTCAGCTGCTCTCTCTAACTTTATAGCACAGCGGCCAATGGCCCGTACAGCCTTTCTTACGAAATCCACATCAACTTCTGTTGCATACTCCTTAAACTCCAATAGAACCTGTAGAATTGATCATTGAGAGAGTATCACAATCTAAACTCATAAGTAATGAATGGTTAGAGCTAAAAACTTATAAGATTGATAGTGGTATGTTACTTGGTCTATGTTGCGGTCAGAAGCAAGTTTTATCATAATTTCGAGCTTCTCCATCTTGACATAGATTGGATCATTGTACTTGCAGAAGAACACCTAGCAACGAGAAAATGTATAAGATCCGTTGCTTGAAACAGAGTCATATAGTAAAGTGCATAAGAAAACTTCCATTTGCAAAGATCTATTGAGCTGGATGATTGTATCAATTCACCTTAATTTCATGAGCAAGGATTGTCGGCCGTCTTTGAACAATTAGGTTTATGTTCCGTAATGCAACATATTGAATCTCGGGTTCTGCCGATAGCAGAGTCACAAGAGGCGGAGCCATCTTCTTGCAAAGATTTCGCACTACATCAGTGCTTGTAATGAGTTCCATTTGTTGAAGGATCATCTGTAAAATAGAGGATATTGATGAAAAAACTGGTAGAACGTCAACATAAAAAAGGAAAGAAACGCGAAACACCATAACAGTCAAGCCACCTTAACAGCTGAAAGTACAACTGCACAATTAGCATGCTGTAGCCTTGGAGTAACTCGTTCCACTATGTTTTCAGCTTCACGAGCGTCTGCTGCCTTGTATTTTGAAAGTGCATCTAGAATAAAGACTTGACCCCACCTGGGAAATGTATATTTTGGATTATGTTAATAACCACAGACAGTATTCAATGGAAGAACATGCACAGGGAGAACAACAATGGCAAGGTTCCATAATCAGTAGTTTAGGCCACTAAGATTGAGATTGAGATTCTAACAGGTGCTAGGTACTCCTACTTGCATTGATTATTCTGAAATATTATATACTTTACACATGAAATGACACAACCACCACCCAAAAAGCAAGTAACCAGAGAAAGTCAAACACTGGTAAATCAACAAGTATAACATTTCTTTAACACATGCTCTGCAGGTAGAGACAGAGAACATCCAGAAACTAAGGTCAGCACATGCTTCCATCAGAGACAGATGATTGATATCGATAATGGAAAAGCAAATCAGAAGTAGTCCATTCAAGCTCCATTATTTGCAAATGAGGGACTCATGCATAGATATTCATATTTGAATTATCTAAAGCTAAGGATGTAAGTAAGCATTACAGATTAACTCACTCTGTACACTCATTTAGAGCAGTAAGCAACTTTGACAGGGTAGAAGTGGTAATCTCAAAAATGGGTCTGGCACTACTCTCCTGAATTTCTGCCAGAGCGGCAACAGCATTTGCTACGACCATTGGGTTATTGTCTGAAATCAAATCCTTGAGAGAATCCAGAAAACCCCTATCCTCAACTAATTCAGCATTTATGTCGAACAGTTTTGCAACACAAATTGCTGCCGTTTTGCGAACATAAGGGTCATCATCCTGCAAAAATGCCCAGGCCAATGATGAGATTCCAATACAGGTAAAGAAGTAAAACAACAGTGCAATAGTGCCTTGATGAAATAACAGCAATAAGTAAATCCAACCTTGAGGCATCTCTGAAGGGGATCACACAAGTACTCTGTGATTTTATCAACACGAATGCAGCCCATTGTCCGCACAGCCAAAGCTCGAATTAGAGGATTTGGATCTTGTGAATCCTATTATGAACATTAAAGAGAGGCTCCCTTAGATATTGCAAGTAGCAATGAGCCATATGAAACAACAAAACTTAAAGGATGCATATGTAGGTGCCTTCTTGGTATAAAAGCAGCAGTGACTTGTTTTAATGTCATCTTAGATTTGTTCAAAGTTATGATTAACAAACTGATGAATTTGACGAGAAAATTTTATAAGAGTGTAATTCTATTTGATCAAAGGAACTATTCGTGAAAAGGAAGCCACCATAATGAGTAAAATCATATATATACCAAAAGGATTTTACCACAATGGCTACATAGTTCCATCACTTGTGTGCAAATAAGGGAACCAGACACAAACAAAATATCCCACCTCTAAAGCACCAAGAAACTATCTTGGAGTTCATCAATGGTGCAAAGGACAAAAAAGAAAGCTACTAAGTACGTAACGACAAGCGTGCATATATCCATCTCAGTTACCTTCACGAATGTATTTACAGCAAGTATAGCAAGGTCAGGCTGACTTTTAGCGTAGTTTATGAGATACAGATAAACAAGCTTCTTGAGCTCCAGATTTTCCGTTTGCATGCAGTTCACCACATCAGTGAACAGTGATGAGACATCCTTACCAACAGTCATTGCAGCAATCACTTTTTTAACTGCATCCTTTCTCTTATCCTGTACATAACGCAAGACAAAAGCAGCTTCATTACAACTTCCTACGGAAATGGAGCAGACCCAGAAGTAGAAACACCATTTTGGTACTTGGGAATAAGGAAACTAGTGCCTAGTTGTCCAATTGATCATCAAGATATGCCCTAAGGCAACAATCAATCCAGATGGCAATAAGAAATACTACTCTCTGCATGGATCACTGAATTAATTCTACTAGCAACAGCGGTTCAAAACTTGTATTCGTCATATGGAACTAATTCAAAAGCGTAAACGGGCATATAGACGGTTTCCCAAATCATTTCCAACAATGATGTTCCTATATCGAGCAATTAATGATAAAAAATGAGCAATTCAACTTCAAAATTGAGCAGATCTGCCCAAAATACGCCCCCCGGGAACTCGAAAGGATCGGAATCGAGAAGAATAGGGACCGGAGATCAAGAGATCAGAAGCGCACATTTTCAAATTGTGGAGGGGTTATTGGATGAAGGGGAGAAGGGTGGAACCTTGTACTGAGAATTGAGCTCTTCTTTGAGTTCAGGGATTTCTCCCTTCTTCGTCGTGGAGAAGTACTTAGAATCGTGGCCGCTCATGGCTCTGCGCTTCAAGTTTGGCTCACCGGGTTTTCAACAACTGCTCTCTCTGTCCGAATATGAAAACCACCACCGCCAGCGAACGAGAAGAACTTGCAGGGAGAGAGACAGAGATTCAGCTATGGAAGACCAGAGCTAGCGAGCGAGCTTATACATTTCCACGGAGCTCTCCGACTTGCGGTTGATGCGCATCGACCGGGCCTGGTTCTTCTTTGTTATATCTGTTTGGGCCTCACTAAAAGCCCAAATTGCATGACCCATATGATTTATTTCAACCCAAATTCGAGCTTTTGAGGCGGGATTAAATATTGCTCAAGAGGAGAGTGGTTGCCATCCTCATGTAGTTGGGGAGTCGGAGGGATGCTCCCAGGAGATCG
Organism: Linum tenue; assembly: GCA_946122785.1. NCBI lineage: Eukaryota > Viridiplantae > Streptophyta > Magnoliopsida > Malpighiales > Linaceae > Linum > Linum tenue. The sequence continues at coordinate 26,999,979 of CAMGYJ010000009.1, forward strand.
ATGACGGCTCGAGTTCGGGATTGAATGAGTATGGTTTTAATTTGTTGGACCCAATAATTGGGAATAGAAAGCGGGCGCTGCATTAATTGGAGGGGGAGGTGGGAGACCCTCCAACGCTCAAGAAACAGTTCGTGGAATCAGCTGAAATGTTTGATAAGATGAAGGAAGCCAGCCTCAAGTGGCCCCAAGCGAATAAATGAGGCTTCTGGTCTGGAATGTGAGAGGAATTGGACCATCCCTCACATTCCAAACTGCTGTTGGTTTAGTTCATTCCAATAAATCGGATCTTGTGTTTTTTTCCTTCTGAAATACGATCGACCCGGAGAGTAGTCTCTAGCCGTATGCAAGGGTTAGGATTTGATTTTTCTCATTGTTTTTTTTGTTGATGCTATTGATGCAACAGGAGGTCTAGTTGTCGCTTGGTCCCCCGGGGTTGACGCTTCGGTGTTCTTTCATTTCAACTTCTGTATTTGTGTACATATTAATTAAGTGGACTTTTCTTATGTTTTGGTTTTTGTCTAAATTAGTTGTAATGTTAAAATAAGGGCGGCTCAGTTGGCTCAGCTGCAGGAAATCTGTGATAATATCCATCAACCTTATGTTTTCATGGGGGATTTTAACACTACTCTTCAGGAGAGTGAAAAAGATGGTGGCTTGGCGTGGAATGCTAATCAATCTCTCAGCTTGTGGAACTTTGTTCAAGATTTAGGTCTTCATGACCCAGGGTACCAAGGTGATCTATTCACATGGACGAACAAGCGTATGGGTGCCGCATGCATTCGTGAGAGGCTGGATATAGCTAAGTGCTCCCAAACATGGATTGATCAATACCCGGAGACCTTGGTTAAACATTTTACGAACCAAGGTTCTGATCATCGAGCCTTGCTCCTTTCCGACAAATCCTATATTCGGAATAGCAGTCCCCTTTTTCGGTTTGATGCTCGATGGGCGGATAATCCCGAGGTCAAGGCCATGGTCAATTATGTATGGGCCGAGGATATTCAAGGAACTCCTATGTTTTGACTTTGGGAACGCCTTAAGAAGTTGCGTCACTTGCTGTATGATTGGAGTAGGGCGGGTACTACGAACTCGATGCGTAACATTAAGACTCTCCAAGACAAGATTGATCGGATTAAGATGATTCATCCTATTGATTGGGATGTGATTAAAGGCCTTGAAGCGGAGCTAAATCGCCAGTGGGAGGCGGAGGAAGTCTACTGGTACCAAAAATCCAGAGTCTGATGGTTGAAACAGGGGGATAAAAGTTCTTCCTACTTCCATATGGTTACGTGGGCTCGTTGAAAAAGAAATTTCGTGGCCGGTCTTTGTAACGATAGTGGGGAATGGATCACTGAGGAAAATGGAAAAGCAGATATTGCTAGTCAATTTTATCAGAACCGATTTACCTCAGAGACTCAAGTTCCCAATATGACAAAGCGGGTGGCGAACTTACCCATTCCTCGCAGTGTTACTCTGACCATGAATGCCAGTTTGACGGCTGAGGTCCTCCCTGGTGAAGTCCGTAAAACGGTTTTTTCTATGGGGTCGAAACAGGCATCGGGATCGGATGGCTTCACTGGTAAGTTCTTTAATGCCTATTGGGATATTGACGAGCAATATTCTCCGGAGCTTTAATCATACGTGGCTCACGTTGATTCCCAAAGTGGATACTGTGGAGACTATGAGGCAGTTGCGCCCCATCAGTTTATGCCAGTTCGTTTATAAAGACATCACGAAGATAATGGCGGAAAGGCTTGCTTGCCTGTTACCACAGATTAACTCTGTTGGTCAAAATGCTTTCATCCTTGAACGACAAATCATTGAGAATGTCCTCCTTGGTCATGAGTTAATACACTATCTCAAGATCAAAATGCGAGGCAAGAAAGGGTACATGGCTCTAAAGGTTGACATGGAAAATGCCTATGATAGAGTGGAATGGCCATTTCTCCTTGCAGTTTTGGATAAGATGGGCTTTAATTCTGTTTGGCGAGGATAAATTGACGAATGCCTCAGGCCTGCGTAGTTCTCGGTGTTAATGAATGGCACTCCTTCGGGTTTCTTCTTGCCGTAGAGGGGGCTTCGCCCGGGTGACCCTCTTTCTCCCCTTTTATTTGTGCTCTGCACGGAAGGGTTTGCGGCACTCCTTAACAAAGCTATCTTGGCCAAGAAACTGGAAGGTGTTAAAGTGGCCCCTCGTGCTCCACGAATCTCCCATATGTATTTTGCCGATGATTCTTATCTATTCTTGCGGGGATCGCTCCAGGAATGTGAGAATTTGATCGAGGTATTGAACGAGTATGAAGAGCTGAGTGGGCAGCGTGTAAATCTGGCCGAGTCGGCTGTCTGCTTTAGTAAAAACATAGCTCAGCCGGATCAGGTGTTCTTGGACCAGATCTTGGGTGTTGGCGCGGTTGGGGTCCATGATAAATATTTGGGCTTGCCTTCGCTAATAGCTCGGTCAAAAATGGACACTTTCTGGTATTTGGAGGAGAAGCTGCTTGAGAAATTACAGGGGTGGAAACAACGGACTTTATCTTGGGATGCGAAGGAGACTTTGATTAAATCAATTGCTCTAGCCTTGCCCATGCATGTTATGTCTTGTTTCAAGCTTCCCTTATCTAGGTGTCGAATATTGGACAAACATGTGGCCCGATTTTGGTGGGGTGTTGAGGAGAATCATTCGAGAATTCGCTGGGTCTCGTGGCGAAATATGTGTAAAAGTAAGCATGATGGGGGAATGGGTTTTCGCCAGTTTGAGCAATTTAATTAGGCTTTGTTGGCCAAGATTGGTTGGCATATCCTTAATGACCCCCAATAACTCTTAGCCCAGGTTTACAAAGGTAAATATTTCCCGCGTGGGATCTTCTTGGAGGCCACGCCTAGCTCTTGGCCATCGTGGGGTTGGCAGAGTATACTCTATGGTCGGGAACTGTTGGTGAAGGGGTTACGGTGGCAAATTGGGAATGAGAAGTTTGACTCGCTTTTGCACTCCAACTGGATCACTAGCTTGCAGCCTGGTTCACCCATTTACAATCCTCTTGTGTTGCCAGAGGGTGGTGACCCGCTAGTTGCTGAGGTTATGTGCCAAGGAGAGGGGCGTTGGTGTGATGATAAGCTAAGCCAGTGGTTTGATCCTCCTACCTGTTGTGCCATCAAAAGGATTCCGCTTCCTCGCCATGATGTGGAGGATAGATTGATTTGGCATGGCACGGTTGATGAGGGTTTTTTCCGGTAAAATTGGCTTACCATCTGGCTGTCATGCTGGATAAGAGCCATGGTCGCTGGCGGTCTGAGACTAGCTGGATGGATAGGGCCAGTTGGATTCATTTATGGGAGGCTAATATTTCGCCCAAGCTAAAGGTGTTCTTGTGGTAGATCTTCCATAAAATTCTCCCAACTACTGAGGCCCTAATTGAGCGAAAGGTTCAGGTTCTACCCCGGTGCCCGGTTTGCTGGGATGAGATCGAAACAATGGAGCATTTGTTTCTTTATTGCCCAGTGGCGCGCGCTCTATGGGATTATTAGGGCCTGGAGTATCTATGGGAAGGGCTGCCACGCCACACGTTCCCCCTATTTCTTAAGAGGGTGTTGGCCTTAGTTCACAACCTTCTCTACTCATGGAGGAGGTTGCCGTGCTTTGGAGAACCTGAAAGTCTCGAAACTGGGTTGTCTTTAAGGCGAAAAATTTGGGATTCTTGCCCTGATGCGGCAATTTCACCAACAATATGCGGAATGGGTTAGTTTGTCGGCCGATCGGGTGTCCCTGCCTTCCATCCCGCCCATGCCATCGATGGTCCCCGGGGAGACGAGTGTAGGGACCCCTGGGGGGGGGGGTGCGGTTGGGGTGATCTGTATGTGGGATGGGGCTACGAGGAGTGGGTCGCACTCTGCAGGTGGAATGATAATTATGAACCCTGCTTGGGATGTCCTTTTGGCTTCTAGGATTCAAATTCAGTTGATTGATGACCCAATGGTGGTTGAGTTGCTTGTGCTCCGGGAAGCGCTTTTGTGGTGTTTGAGGCTTGATTTCACGCTTGTTCGTTTTGAAGGGGATGCCAAAGTGATTATTGACAAGATTCTTCGCGCTGATACTAGACATGACCGGGTGGGGGCGGTTCTAGAAGAAGTCGTCTATTTGTTTGCCATTCACTCGAGGTTTAGTGTTCGATTTGTAGGTCAGTCTAACAATAGGGTAGCCCATGTGGTGGCTAGGAAGGCCCTTTCTTTGTTCCCGGCTGCGAGTCGTTTCTTTAATTTCCAAGGCTGACTGAATTCCAGGGTGTAACTATCTATTCGTCTGAATCAATATATATGATTATCTTTTTTCAAAAAAAAAAAAACTTGGCTACACTGGTCACATGGATTTTTGTGAGCAGGAGCTCACAGGGTTGGATGAAGGGTCACGTCGTCAAGTTGGAGAAGGAGGATTGGGATTGCTTGCAGGTGGGATATGCTCAAATAAGTGAAGGTTGGACGGTTTTGAGCAGAAACCCAAGTCGGGCCGAACTAAAGAAGGGTTTTGGCCGAACCAAAATTTTGCTTTGGCGGGATTTTGTGCAATTTTCGGCTGGAAGAAAATTTGGAGTAAGGAAGGAGCATTTAAATCAGCAACCTACTTTCGCTCTCAAACCTTCCCCCTCCCTCTTTTTCCTCTATCTCTCTTCTTCCAATCAGAAGCGCCCCTTCTCATCTTCGACCGGCGCCGTCCAAGCTGATGATCGACGACGAGGGCGATCTTTTTTGTCTGTCGTCGTGCGCGACGGGATACGTTGGGAGATGTCTTATTCCTCAAGGTGGGCTTTTTTGGATTCTCGCCTTTGGGATCCCGCTCCACTTAAGTTGTCTTGATGTTTGCAGAAAGATCGGCGAACTCTGTGGCGGTTTCATCAATGCGAACTAGACTAACTAGGAAGACCCCTTTATCAGCATCTAAATCAAGTCTGGCGTTCAAATTCCGACCAGGGTGCTTTTAGTTTTCAGAACTTCGCTCTTTCCAATCAATATTGTGCTATCGCCGTCTGCAGAAAAATCAAACTAGGATTTTGATCATCGCCGCTTACTGAGTTGGAATCTGAACCGACGACAAATGAGCATGTTATTGCCTTTACGAGACTCGCCATCATTACTCCCATTCTCCTAAGCTAATGATGGTGGCAGAGCAACCAATGGAAGTATTGGTAGATTTAGATCACGCATGCACGAAGAAGCCTCAACTTAGCTTAGTCCCGCCCGTTCTAGAAAACTCGTCAAGGTGTGGGTGCGGAAATTTGGGCCTCTACCTAAACAAAGCCCCATCTCTAACCCCAAATCGAACCTTCGTTTGGACGTCCAACATCCCAAGAATACCATTCAGTCAGAAACCTAACTCGCCTCATCTTCATCTCCAAACCTCCCTAGCCTTTTACCCTTTGACCCATCACCGCCTATTGCCCCACTTTCAAACCTTTTAATCCTAAAAAAGTCGAACCTCACCACCCCATTTATGCAGACCATCTCCTTATTTCTTCCCTAGATAATTATTTCACCCCAACTCCTTACCCAACAAAACTCCCTTACTTTTCACTGCCGTGATACCATTGCTAACCAGATAATACAACCTTCCTACCCTAGCTCGGGTCGTGGCTCTGTGGGGTTGTCTTCAATCCAATTCCTCCCCTTCCCCCCATCCTTACTACTTTCTTTCCGATTACCATGAAGTTCAGCTGATCCCCTCCCCATTGAAACCCCCTCTTTCTTACTAATGCAGGTTCCTTACCAATCTGAATCCCGATAACTATCTTTTCCCTCTGATGTGTATTCGCTCGCCTTACCTAGCCCCAACCTTACCTCCGTTGAACCTTTTCTTAGTGTGGAGTCTTTCCTTGACCTCTTTACTTCATCTGTAGTATCCCCTCCTGATGAATTTCATAGTGTTAGCCCCTTCCCTGAGTCCAACCCCAATATCGATAACTTCCCTTCTACCTCGGAGACTAATCCTCTGGAAATTGTGGAGTATCGACCTTTTGGACAGGAGTATCTACAAGAGTGGCAAGAAGAACAAGATGTATCGCGCCTCATTGAAATAAGTCTGACCTTCAGACAAATCTTAAAGCTTTCGATCAAAAATCCAGAGAATGAAGCCGACAATCAGATCAGAGCGATTTCCTTTGACAAAAAGGAGAAGAAGGACATCAAGGACTAAATTCTAGATGGAAGAACATCGCCTGGGACATCAAGGAGATGCCCCCCTCAACGCCTAGGAGAAGGAGGAAAACAACCCGCGCAAAAGAATACTTGGGAACCCACATGTCTTCTTATAAGACCTCTTATCCAAGATGACTCATTCACTCTTTGTTTGGAATGTACGAGGATTGGGTGCCCCAGATAAAAGGGCAAGAATAAAAGGGATTATCAAGTGAAACATACCATTGATCGTTGGAATAATAGAAACAAAGTGGAACACCTGCTCACAACAATTGATCATCTCAATTGGCGGTAGCAGATCCTCGAAGTGGGTGGCGAAAGATGCAGTTGCCTCTAAGGGCAGGATTGGAATCTTTTGGGAAATGTCAATTTAATCGATACTTGGGAAGGAAAATTTTCTCTTGCCATTAGGCTACAACTAGTTGGTGGTAATGAGATTGTTGCTCTGATGGTAGTGTATGATCCACAGGAGAAGGACGACAAGCTAGCTTTCATTCAGGAATTGAATATGGTCTGTCAAAGTTATAAAATACCTCGTTGTATATTGGGGGATTTTAACTTGGTTCGATCACAGGAAGACTGCAGAGGCATTCTTAGGAACTATGAAATAATGATGGAATTCTACAATATGATCCTGCTTGACTTACCACTTAAGGGGGCTTTGTATACTTGGAGTAGTGGTGGAACCAATGCATCAGTTTCTTGTATCAACAGAGCATTGGTCAACCCCAACTTTAAAGATGATTTTGTACCATGACCCTTGATAGCTCTTGAAAGGGTGGAATCATATCACAACCCAATTATGCTTCGTTGGGGCACTGCAGAACGAATTAATCGTCCATGGAAGTTAGAAAATATGTGGCTCGAGGAACAAACCTTCTTCCAACACTTGGTTGGATGGTGGAGTATCCCAGTGAATGGTTCAGGGCATCTATTTAGGGTTGGTCAAAGATTGAGAAATAAAAAATCTCTTATTGAGGAGTGGAATGTGGAGTGTTTTTGAAAAATTGAAAGGAAAATTGCAGACCTACTAGGTAGGATAAAGATAATTGACAGAATGGAAGAACAAGGTCCTATATTAGAGCCAACCAACATTGAGAGAAGTTGGTGAAATGTGAATTGGATAGAACACTTCTTATGGAGGAGATTTCATGGAGACAAAAATCTAGAACGTTGTGGCTTAATGTCGGAGATAAGAACACTGGGTATTTTCATCGTGCGGCAAAGAACAATAGAAGAAGAAATATTGTGATGAACTTGAAGGTGGAAAGAAGAATAATTGAAGACAAAGAAGAGCTGAAGTAGGCCTTTGCCACACACTTTTGCAACATATTCAAAGAAGGAAACACCAACAGACCCTTCCCATTGGGACTGATCAATGCACAAGAAAATTACCAGCTCACAGTTCCCTTTACAGAAGCGAAGGTATGGAAAGCAATTTGCTCATGTAATGGTGACAAGGCTTTACCGGACTCAAAATAAATCTCAACAAGAACCCAGAAATCAAGTAATTAGCAGAAAAGAAAGAACACCAGGAATTTTTAATGAGGTTCCCCAAGCTACGGGTCAGTCTTCGTCCTAGAATCAGTACCCACTGATTTCTAGGAGACTCTTTTTATTTCGATTTTCTCCTATCAAACAATCTACACAATGACTCAAAGAAAGAAAAAAATACAAGAAGTTGAGCAAAAGAAATTGTGAAAACCAAACCATAACAAATCCCGTTGTTATAGTGACAGGCCAAAACACAACACCAAACTGCGACCAAGTGTAATCGCAGTCCGGGAATGCAGTAACAGGCAAGTTATATTATCAACCCGGGGTCTAGATCTACTGCTTACTCCGTGATTCTCTATTATCTAGCAAACTAATTCGAGTGATTGTTGTTAAAGCTAAAGCAGTAAGAAAGCAGTAAATTGTTCGGTTTTCAAAGTCAGGAAAGAGTCACTCGGGATTGAGTCCCCCTAGCCCCTTAGTTAGGTTCAATTGTAATTCCCCTGGGTTGATTTACTGTTGATTAGACTGCGGAAGCTCCGACAGTAGCTTGGAATCTCTTAAGCTGACCAAGCCCTCTCAGTCTAGCTACCCGGCAGACGACTAGTCTTCACCGGGATAGAAAGCTGAGGCTATGAACACAGAACTCCACTACTGGAATTGAATTCCAGTACAAAGCAGTAAACTGGCTAACTCTCGTATAGCCAATCTCCTACTATCGAATGAAGAGGCTCTAACAACCTAATCAGATTCTATCTATCTCAGGTTGCAGCAGAAATCGAGAAAAGCTGATCAGACTCAAATCAATTCAATAAACATGCATCATTCGATTAAAATCAAACAGTAATATCATCCCAAGTTATTACAATCAAATCCCTAACACAAGGAACTAGGGTTCTTCATACCCAAGTGAGAGAAGGGATCTACTCCATAGAGAGAGAAGAGAAAACAGTAATCGGAGTAGTCATACTCATAATGATGAGGAAAATCTGCTCCGGGATGATGGTTTCCACTCCTATGACGATCTCCAAGCTCGATTCGACGAAACCCAGCTCCGAGATAGCTTTTAGGATGTGTTCTTCGCACTTTCTCTCTCTAGGGCTCTGTTCTCGCTCTGAAAACTCGATCCTCCCACTTTTGGCTCGGAATAGGCTCTAAAACCAGGATTCCCCGACTCGCACGGCCGTGCCGATCACCCACTTGGCCGTGCAGCTCAAAACGCGGCGCATCAATTAGTCGACCTTCAGCCATCTCACACGGCCAGGGTTGCACGGCCGTGTGAGGAATCCAGCCTGCCCGTGCTCGGCCTCGGCAGAAATCACACGGCCAGGGCGCTCAACGGCACGGCCGTGTGAGAAGTCTGGCCTGCCCGTGCATGCTCTCGCAGAATTACGCACGGCCTGGATTGCACTGCGCACGGCCGTGCGATGCCATGGTCTGCCCGTGCAGCTTCCTTGAAATTTCGCCATTCGTCCGATCTTCGTCCAATCGACCCCAGACTCGCTCCCAAGCCTCCATTCACGTACTAGGACCTGAAATATCACAAACAAGCACAACCTAGCATGAAATCGGCCTAAAACACGAGAATCAACACCTCAAACGGTGTAAGAACGAGGGTAAAAACATGTGTAAATAACGGTCTATCAAACTCCCCCACACTTAACCGTTTGCTTGTCCCCAAGCAAACCAAGTCAGACACCAGGTAAGCTTACATATTTCAATCAACCAACATTGGGGACAAGTCATAAAGGCACAGAACACGTGAATCGTACTGGTTTTCAAACATCCACACATGAACAACCTCAATAGCAACCTGGACAACCACCACAAAGAACATTCGAGTGCAGCAAATCGAGTAAAGGAAGAGTCTCCCTTCTGTTCACCAGCCAACCTAGACTTGACTCAACCACTCACTCAAAACAGTCAACTCATGCATCCAACTCAAGACATCAGAACAGAGACCGAGCAATCTAGGTCCTCACCGGGGTACAAGAGTATAAAGAATATGAAAATGAATCACTCACTCTCGACCAGTGGGGTCAGGACAATTTAATGCGAAAAATGCGCATGCTATTTCTCTCAATCCCTATCATCTCTTCACCATGATGGCAGCCTCTAAATGCTAGAGTTCACATATGGGGTGTCACCACTAACTAATCAGGAGGTCTTAGACACAGGTTCAAATGACTGGCTAGGGTCTTGGACATGGGGAAAAGGCCTTTTAAGTGGTGGAAGTATTCATAGCACAAGGTTCCACATTTCCAAACACACAATCACAGTCAAACAAACCGGTATTTTCTTTCTGCTATTCTGCATTACTCAATATCTCAAGAGCACAAGAGCGAAGGAGGTATAAACATCAGCATTTCCAAGCCAGACTACTAAGAAACACTACTTAATGGGCGTCATTCAGATTTTTGGTAGTGGCTCTCTTTTGCTTTAAATTTTTTCTTTGTTTTACTTTCATTTTTCTTTTCATTTCTCAAGAGAGCCACCACTTCTGCACATTTTTCAAACACCTGCCCAACTTTTAAGCACTACCTCCAACACTCACATAAATTATAGCAGAAACAGCAGAGAATATGAAAAAACCACTCTGTGGAACCTTCTAAAAGATGCAACAAGGGTGATTTTTTTCGTTATAGACCAAAAGAAAGGATAACACACGGCTCAAAGGGGCTGACTAGGGGATATGACACATCAGGACAGTCAGTTTTGGGCGTGGGCTAATCCTATGCCCCCATCATCTTAGCTAGTGACAACGTGAATGCTACACATCATGGAAGAGGGATCTATCGCACAAGAAAGAAACGAGCAGGCTCAAATCTCACATGGCTACCTATATGCTCTATCTCACATTCTGATACCCTGAACTAGATGCATAAACGACTGTCAAGAACAAGTGATCAGATCAAGTCACAGTTGGCAAGCAAACAGTTGAAAAACTGAACCCCTACATCGTTCTACTGCACACTAGGCTCCAAGCAGCGGACTAGGCTCCAAGCACCCAAATATATATTCCAACCGATACAAAGCACCCCCCCACACTTAAGCATGACATTGCCCTCAATGGAGTAGAGGGAGAGATAAGGGGAACGATGTTACCGGATTGAAACACTACTGGGGACTGGAAGTGGACCAGTCAGCCGGACTAGCATCAGCAAAACACATTGGGTGATAGAAACCATAGTTCCAAGTGGACAAACCGACAAAAACAAACGAAAGAAAACAAACCTTGGTGGGGTTGCCTCCCCACAAGCGCTTCTTTACCGTCTTTTAGCTGGACGCCAGTATGGATGCTCAGGGAAGTGTAGGATCAGGTGCCTTCAAGAGCGGATCCACATCGCTCTTGAGGTACAGCTTCAAATGGTGGCCATGCACGCGACGAATGTGACCACCAGCATTTTCCAGCTCGACTTGGCCATCCGGTAAGATGCAAGCGAGTGAATACTCGGATGGCCAAGGTGGGGGCGGGACCAGCTCATAGTGGTCTCCGGCTTTCTTTCGAGCAGGCTTAGCTGCCTGCAGTTTCGGCCGCCACTCCTCCTTGATATGTATTTTTGGTGATGGAGTGGTCAGGAGTGGCGGCGAAGGTGTGGGAGGCGGGTCCTGCAAAATAGGCAGCACAGAAGGATACACGACAGACTCGTGCTCCTGGTGAGATACAACATGCAGAGGTAACGAAGCAGGTATAGAGTTAGCAACTGAAAACGTTATTCGCTCCTCACCATCCCTCAAAACTAAGGTCCGATCATGCACATCTATGAGGGCCTTGGCGGTGGCCAGGAAAGGCCTTCCCAGTATCAATGGCACATTCACATCCTCATTTATGTCCAAAATCACAAAATCAACAGGATAATTGAATTTGCCAACCTTAACCAGAAGGTCTTCCACTATGCCCCTAGGATGCACTACAGATCGGTCTGCTAATTGAAGGCTCATCCTAGTAGCACGGGGTTCACCTAGGCCTAGTTTCTTAAACAGTTTATATGGCATGACATTTATACTAGCACCTAAATCCGCCAAGGACCTCTCTACATGCAAATTCTCAATAGAGCACGGGATAGTAAAACTACCTGGGTCCTTCTGTTTCTGCGGAAGCTTGTTCTGCAGAATGGCCGAGCACTCCTCGCTGAGCTCCACAGTGGTCAGCTCGCTCAGCTTCTGCTTCTTTGAGAGAAGATCCTTCAGGAACTTCGCATACTTAGGCATTTGAGATAGTGCCTCCAGGAAAGGCACTTGGACATTCAGCTTCCTAAGCATGGCCATGAAGTTCTCGAACTCTGCATCAAGCCGATCTCTGTGCAACCGAGTAGGGAAGGGGAGTTTCGGGATATACTCCTTCACTACCGGTTGCGGCTTAGGTGCAGGCACCTCAACCTCCTTCTCTACTTCTTCTTCAGCTGCTGGAGATGCCGAGGTAGGGGCCTCCCTCTCCTATTCCCGAACAGGTGGATCAACAGTCATCTTGCCACTCCTAGTCATGATTGCATTGCAGTGCTCATTCGGTGTCGGCAGATGAGGGATGGTCTGCCCGGGTAGAGTACCGGGAGCCCTTTGAGCCACTGCCTGAGCCACGCTCCCCAGCTGGGTCTGGATATCCTGCAAGACAGCCTGTGTGTTCCTCTGACCAGCTTCAAGAGCCAGGAATTTTCCCGAGGCCTTCTCCATGAACTGCTCAATGGTGTTGAATTTCTGAGCACTAGAACTGGCGAGAGACCCCACCAAGTCCCGCAGTTCAGCCATCTGATCATTCTGCACTGGGGCAGCAGGGGCTGCACCTAGCTGCTGGAAAGGTCGCGGTTGTGAATGAGCAGCATGCCCTTGCATGGGCTGATAAAGAGACTGTTGTTGCTGCTGGAATGGCCCCTGTCTGGGCTGATATGGTGGCCTCTGGAAACCCGGCGGTCCCTGGGGGACTGGTGGTCTGGAATTTGCCCCACCCCAGGAGAAGTTAGGATGCTGGCGCCACCCCTCATTGTACGTGTTGCTGTAGGGGTCATTGCGCCGGACATTATTGATGAAGTTCACCTGCTCCTGGGGTGTGGTTGATTCCTTCATCGCCTGGCAATCTTCCACCGTGTGATGGGTGCTTTCGCACCAGTGGCAGAGCATCGCCTGCTGCTGTCTGGTCCCTGGAATCATCCCGGAACGATCGATAGCTGAAACCAGCTTCGATACTACCTACACCAAATCAGAGGGATGGGCTCCCACAGAATGTACACCTCGGCTGGGTGCTCGTCTCGACCTCCTGGCAGTGCCCCAGTCGTACCCGTTCTCCGCCATCTCCTCAAAGAGTTGATTCAGCTGTGGCGGGGTTTTTGTCAGCATGTTCCCGCCACAAACCGAATCAATCAGCTGCTTGTCCTCCGGGAAGAGGGCGTGATAGAAGGTGCCCACCTTGAATGCATCATTGAAACCATGATTGGGACACCTGAGAAAGAGACTGGTGTACCTCTCCCAAGCATCCCTGATGGTCTCATCCTCATCCTGAGCAAAATGTGTAATTTGCTTCTGCAGGTCAGCTGTCTTGGATGGAGGATGGTAGCGGGTGAGGAACTTGTCCGCCAGGTTGGCGAACGTGGTGATGGAGCCCGGAGGTCGAGTGTCTAGCCACTCCTTGGCCTGCCCCTCCAGAGTGAATGGGAAGTACCTCAGCTGGATGGCATCCGCTGGTACCCCATTGATCTTGATTCCATCGATGAGCTCGTGGAATCGCCTGAGATGTGATCGGGGGCACTCTCCCTCCTTACCACGGAACACTACTGAACCGCGCAGCATGGTGATTACTGATGTGCTCACCTCAAAATTGTTGGCTGGGACATGAGGGTGTTGAATGGGTGACCTCATGTCTGCAGCCCTAGCGGTCCAGTAGGATCCCATGGTCTGCTCCTCCGAGATCACATCACGGTTCTCTGGATCAGCCATCTCGCCTTCTTCTTCTTCTAACTGCAGCTGTGATAGCTCCTCCTCCGCAGCCAGTCGTGCCTTTAGAGCCCGCTTGAAGTTCCTGCAAGTTCGTTCAAGCTCCTGGTCTAATGGTAGTAGATCTCCCGACTGGCTACGGGTCATGCACTACCTGCACACAGTCAGCAGAAACAACCCGTGAAGGCACACAGGTGGAAGAGAAAAATGCAATAAAGAAAGAGCTAGAGTAACAAATTCTCACGTTTCCCCAATAACCTAGAGGGTCCCCGGCAACGGCGCCAAAAACTTGACAGGCCAAAACACAACACCAAACTGCGACCAAGTGTAATCGCAGTCCGGGAATGCAGTAACAGGCAAGTTATATTATCAACCCGGGGTCTAGATCTACTGCTTACTCCGTGATTCTCTATTATCTAGCAAACTAATTCGAGTGATTGTTGTTAAAGCTAAAGCAGTAAGAAAGCAGTAAATTGTTCGGTTTTCAAAGTCAGGAAAGAGTCACTCGGGATTGAGTCCCCCTAGCCCCTTAGTTAGGTTCAATTGTAATTCCCCTGGGTTGATTTACTGTTGATTAGACTGCGGAAGCTCCGACAGTAGCTTGGAATCTCTTAAGCTGACCAAGCCCTCTCAGTCTAGCTACCCGGCAGACGACTAGTCTTCACCGGGATAGAAAGCTGAAGCAATAAGCACAGAACTCTACTACTGGAATTGAATTCCAGTACAAAGCAGTAAAATGGCTAACTCTCGTATAGCCGATCTCCTACTATCGAATGAAGAGACTCTAACAACCTAATCAGATTCTATTTATCTCAGGTTGCAGCAGAAATCGAGAAAAGCTGATCAGACTCAAATCAATTCAATAAACATGCATCATTCGATTAAAATCAAACAGTACTATCATCCCAAGTCATTACAATCAAATCCCTAACACCAGGAACTAGGGTTCTTCATACCCAAGTGAGAGAAGGGTTCTACTCCATAGAGAGAGAAGAGAAAACAGTAATCGGAGTAGTCATACTCATAACGATGAGGAAAATCTGCTCCGGGATGATGATTTCCACTCCTATGACGATCTCCAAGCTCGATTCAACGAAACCCAGCTCCGAGATAGCTTCTAGGATGTGTTCTTCGCACTTTCTCTCTCTAGGGCTCTGTTATCGCTCTGAAAACTCGATCCTCCCACTTTTGGCTCGGAATAGGCTCTAAAACCAGGATTCCCCGACTCGCACGGCCAGGCCGCACGGCCGTGCCGATCACCCACTTGGCCGTGTAGCTCAAAACGCGGCGCATCAATTAGTCGACCTTCAGCCATCTCACACGACCAGGGTTGCACGGCCGTGTGAGGAATCTAGCCTGCCCGTGCTCGGCCTCGGCAGAAATCACACAGCCAGGGCGCTCAATGGCACGGCCGTGTGCGAAGTCTGGCCTGCCCGTGTATGCTCTCGCAGAATTACGCACGGCCTGGATTGTACTGCGCACGGCCGTGCGATGCCATGGTCTGCCCGTGCAGCTTCCTTGAAATCTCGCCATTCGTCCGATCTTCGTCCAATCGACCCCAGACTCGCTCCCAAGCCTCCATTCACGTACTAGGACCTGAAATATCACAAACAAGCACAACCTAGCGTGAAATCGGCCTAAAACACGAGAATCAACACCTCAAACGGTGTAAGAACGAGGGTAAAAACATGTGTAAATAACGGTCTATCATATAGCCTTGACAATTTAGAACCTTTGCCTCTAAACTTGTCAAACCCTGCACAACCCCAAAGCCCTATACCGCTTTCCGTTACAAAGTTTTTTTCTAACTTACGTACAGAACATGTAATATAAATAGCCAAAAAACAAAGACGTTGTAGCTCTTCTTTGTAAGGAAGGTAAGATCAATTTGTTGCCGAAATCAAGCTTTATCCTTTTCTGATTGCTTCCTTTTATAATCTCGTTAAATAAGGAATCTTAGTCTTGAATTGCAATCTTCAAATTTAATAACTTGGCAATTCGACCAACAATCTCCCCCTAAACCAAAGATTGCAATTTTCCTTGACATGTTGAGAAGATGAACAACTTGGAGGTGGAACAAAGAGGTTATAACAAACTCCCCCTAATACCGTTACAAAACAGTAGAACCAGCAGGAGTATCTCCCCCTCAATTTTCAATCTCCTCATCAAACAGTCACATCTAAACCAAAGTATACATAATCGTATTCCAAGACTCAACCCAGCAAAGAACAAAAAGGACTGTAGAGAGCAACTAAAAAACTGACTTCCAACTGAATTGAACTACTTGGAAGGTTCACATGCACTACACATATGCAAACCTGTATTAAAAGTTCATGCTCCTTTAATTTGGAAGAGACCTCTAATCAAAATGATTAGGAAGACACGAAATAAGCCTGATGCATAAAATTGAGGTTCAAAGCAAGAAAAGATATGCCAAACGAACACTGTAACCAAAATGGCAGATACTACAAAAGACTCTACTAAAAGATCATTATAAGCATAAGCGATCATCTATCAACCAACTAGACCAACAAGAGCCTTACCTCCATAAAGATAAAAGAAAAATGTCTTTCCCATCAAGTGGTGGGAGCATCCACCGGTGAGAAACCAAAGGCCATCTATAGCTCCCAAAAAAATGAAAAATTAGACATTAGATTTCTTTCGAACCCATATCTGTTTGAGCCTTGGGTTTCAGAGACGTGAATGCAAAGGAAAGGCCTGGTGGTAGTTGCTAATAACATGAGCACGTCATAAGCAAGCAAACCATCTTACAGGACCAACCTGGTTATTATGATGAGAACTCTTAGGACCTGTGTTACTAGAGTTCTTGTCATTATGCACCCTGTTATGCTTATGTTTGTAGTTGTTTTTACGAATAGGATAATTTATCCTCCTAGATACAGCCGCTTGATCACTATACAAAGAAGAGTACTTCCTATGATCTAATAAATCATGCAGGTGATCTCTATCTAACTTAACCAATTCATTCTCTCCCTTTAACTCAGCCATCTTGATTTGAACGATTTCTATCATTCTTTTAAGATCAATGACTCGCTACGCGACAACACCAAACTGCGACCAAGTGTAATCGCAAAATGGAAATGCAGTATAGTGGGATCAAGTAATAAAAGTCAACCCGGGTTCTAGGTGAATTTTAACTAAACCAGAAAGAAAACAACAAGTTGTTCGGTTTTTGAAGCAAGAGAAGAGTCACTCGGGGATGAGTCCCCCTAGCTCCTTAGTTAGGTTCAAGTTGAATTTAAACTACGGAAGATCCGAAAGTAGTTTGGAATCTCTTAAGCTGACCAAGCCCTCTTAGACAGACTATCCGGCAGACGACTAGCCTTCACCGGGATAGAATGCTAAGGCAATTAACACAGAACTCCACGACTGGAAATGGATTCCAGTACAAAGCAGTGAATTGACTGACTCTCGTACAATCAATTCACTACTATCGATTGAAGAAGCTCTAACAACCTAATCAGATTCTATTTATCACATGTTGAAGCAGAAATCAAGAGAAGTTGATCATAATTCAATTGACTCAATAAACACACTTCAATCGATAAAAATCAATCAATATATCATCCAAAAGTCATTACAATCAAGATTCCTAACACATGGAACTAGGGTTCTTCATACCAAAGTGAGAGAAAGGTCTACTCCATAGAGAGAGAGAGAGAGAGAGAGAGAGAGGAAAACATAAATCAAAGCAGTCATACTCATAGAGATGGGAATAATCAGCTCTGGGATGTCAATCTTCACTTATAGAGATGCAATATGGGCTTCAATGGTGAGAAATCCACTCCAAATAGCTCTTAGGGTTTGTTCTTCGTCACTTTCTTTCTCTAGAACTCTGTTTTTGCTCCAAAAAGTCAAATCCCCTTACTTTGGTTCGTATCTGCCTATTTAACCCGACATTGGGCGAAACACGGTCGGGAACACGGTTTTGTTCTTCCCGTGTCCGCCCGTGTTTTGATCAGGTACCGTGGAAAACTTAAGTTGGAGGCAGGGGATTACACGATCGCTTCTCAAAACACGTTCGTGTCCAATGATGACCATTGTAGTGTTCTTCTCCAGTCTTGCATGTGCTTTCCATTCTTCATCAGCCTTCACGATCCAACCCTCGGCATAAAATCCACGGGCGCGGCTCCTTGTGGGCACGGGCGTGTTCTTGCCCATGTTCTGCTCTCGAGACAAGAACACTCTCGCACTAAAAAGCATTGGCGTACCCCAGGTGAAACACGGCCATGTCCTAGTCAGGGGACAATCGTGTTTTGCTCCAGCTTTGCCAAATGTCCTACAAATGACCTGAAACTCGTGTCTAAACCTTCATTCAATGACTAGGACTTGAAATGTGACAAAAGAGCACAACCTAGCGTAAAATAGGCCAAGGAAACACAAATTCGGGCCAAAATGGTTAAGAAACAACGGGGCAAACATGTGTAAATACAACATTATCAAATTCCCCCATACTTAACCGTTTTCTTGTCCCCAATCAAATTTGACTCAAACCAATGCAAATCTCTAGACCTTTACAGCAACATGCAACCCCGATCGTCGATAAAGGACTTCCTAGGTCATTTAGCAACTTGCGAAGTCAACCACTTTGCTAAGACGCATGCCCTATTTCTCTCAATGCAAGTACTAGACTCAAGCCAGAATCATGTGAAGTAGTGGACCTAGGACAGACAATTCATAGACAAAGAGACTCACATAACACAAAAAACAAGGACTCTCCTTATCGGGTGCTCTTCCCATCTTACTTCATTCGTTGGAACCCCTTTTTCTTATGGTTTTCCCTTTTTTTCTTCAAATTTTTTCCACACTTAGCTGGGGTTCCAAACTACAGTTTTTATGCGCGGTTGACCCTTATTGGTTGAGCAAGAGCAATTTCCATACATCTGTCGCTCGCCAGAGTACTTCGTTTAACTCATTTTCCTCAACTCTTGTCTCAACGCCGTTTTGGGGGCGATCTCAGCCGCAGCAGAGACAAATGCTAACGCCAGTAATCAAATGACGCTCACGAATTCACCGCCTCCTCATGCCTTGACGGTGCAGACACACCCCTTTTCCTACGCCAGTGCGCTCACAGGTGGGCAACTCGTCCCGACGTCACAACCGTTGGCGATTCAATGGACTCCGGTCGGCGAACATGATTTAATTCCCGGAGAGCGTAATGGTGAACCGGCCTTGAGTATTTTGTCGGAGTTCAAGAACAGGTTATGCGCCCCTTGGCACCGCACTCTGGTGGTTCGTCTGCTAGGTATCAAAATTGGTTTTCATACCCTGTGCTCTCGCCTCAGAGCTTTATGGCGACCAACAGGGGCAATGGAAATTAGGGATCTCGATGAAGCTTGTTACTTGGTGAAACTTAGCAACGAACAAGACTATTTTAAAGCTCTCACGGATGGTCCCTGGATGATTTTTGATCATTACATCGCAGTTCAACGGTTGACGCCTCGTTTCAAAGTGTCAGATCCTCTCCCAAAGACGATGATAGTTTGTGTCCATCTACCTGAGCTCAAAATTCATTTTTACCACAAAGAGGTTCTAACTAGCCTGGGGAATCTGATCGCACGCACGATCAAACTGGATTACCACACCCTTACTCAACAAAGGGCGAAGTTCGTTCGTCTCGCTGTAGAAGTGGATATCTCCAAGCCTCTTGTTCCAAGAATATGGTTAGATGATGATTGGCAGCCGGTTGTTTATGAGAATCTACCTGTCGTTTGTTTCGAATGCGGGAAGATCAGCCATGCTTCTACTGCTTGCCCCCTGCTCCGACCAGTGTCGGTCCCGGAGTTAATTGGGTCCGCCGGCGGGGATAAGCAAGACCTCTCTCCGGAGGGGACGTCGGAGACTAATGCAGGTTTCGGGCCATGGATGCTAGTCTCGCGTAAAGGACGGCGGAATCAGCGGGAGCCAATTAACAAAGGAAAGCAAAGAGATTCGGGGGCCACAATTCAGGCGATCATCCCCAAAAATGGAAAGAATGGAACGAAAAGTAAAGAGCCGAGGGATTCCTTACCTTTTCTGGACCAACAAAGCTCGCCTCCTCGCCAACGGTCTTCGGGTCAAGAAAGGAAAGGGAATGGAGAAATTCAAAATGGGACGGAGAAAAGGAATGGTAAAGGCATTATGAGGGAGGAGGAGCCACCAGCAAGAAAGGGGCTTCTTGGACCAGGCCCATCGGTGGGACCTGTGACTAAAAAAGGGCTCAAGCCCAAATCGGATGCTCTGAAGGCGTCCACGTCGGTTATGCATTCTGAATCTCCCCTGATTCCGACTAGTGGGCCTAATGGAGCCACTATAGCTGGGCCTCAGGCCCAAGGTGCCAAACCCTCCACCTCCTTCACCCCTCCCCCAACTTTGGTGACCAGGGGCCTAAATGGGACAGTGATGGAAGTGGTGCAAGTTCCTCCGCAAAATGAAGCGTCTCCCCGTCGGGCAGACCATGCCTCTCCGTCAACAGCGAACAGGACGAAGGGAAGGAAGAATTCAAAGGGGCGAATGAAGAAAGGGTCTCCTGCGAAGCTCAACCCTATCCGTCCGCTGCAGCTGTGGTCGCCGATGAAAGAGAAGAAGTCAAAATCGAGGACCCGGATGGCCTCGCTCACTCTTGAGGAGATATCTCCCTGGACGGAGGCGGCACATCTTCCTATGAAAACCCCGACGGTGAAGGATTCTGTGGACGCCTTGGTCCTGGATATGAGCCACGGAGAACCAACTGGAGAGCCGTCTCTCCCAGCGGTCTAATTGGTGCTCCGCTTCCGCTCTTCGACATTCGCCCTCGGCTTGCGACTCTGCTCTTTTCTCGCCTTTCTTCCTTCCTGTCTTGCTTTATTTTTCCATGTCTTTTAAACCCATAATCAAA
Source organism: Linum tenue (assembly GCA_946122785.1). NCBI lineage: Eukaryota > Viridiplantae > Streptophyta > Magnoliopsida > Malpighiales > Linaceae > Linum > Linum tenue. The sequence continues at coordinate 27,020,458 of CAMGYJ010000009.1, forward strand.
ATTCTCTCTTGGAATGTAGGTGGCGCAGGTAGCAAAGATTTTTCTAGAGCTTTGAAACTCAGCATCCGCCAGCATCGGCCGGACTTCGTGATTCTCTAGGAACCCCAAATCAGCGGGAACTCGGCTGATTCAGTTTGTGACAAAATTGGTTTCCTCAAATCCATTAGAGTGGATGCTAATGGGCGCAAAGGCGGGATTTGGATTTGTTGGGATGGCGGGAGATTCTCTATGGAACTCCTTTCGGTATGCAATCAACACATTTCCGTCCGTGTTCGTCAGAATGGGTGTCGTTCCTGGGTGCTGACCGCGATCTATTCCTCTCCCCGTCAGTATTTACAACGGTATCTCTGGGATAACCTTATCGAGCAGAGTGAGAAGGTAGATGAACCATGGATTCTCACGGGGGACTTCAACGCCATTCGTTGCCTCGAGGAGAAGACAGGGCCATCCTCGACGGCAACTGCTAGGAGGTGCCGGAAGTTCAACGAGAGGATCAACAGTGTCGAGCTTATTGATTTGGGATTTTCGAGTTCGAGATACACGTGGACAAGGGGAGAGACAATCCATTCCCACAAGGCTAGTAGGCTGGATAGAAGTCTTTGCAATCTGCAGTGGAATGCATTCTTCCCCAACACTACGGTGTCACATCTTCCCCGCCTTCAGTCCGACCACCACCCTATCCTCACCACTGTGGCTACCCAGGAGCCGTCTCCTTCTCATCCTCGTTCTTTTAGATTTGAGGCTGCGTGGCTTACCCATAGTGACTTCCAAAATTTTGTTGCAGGTGCTTGGGAAGAAGAAGGTCAGCTACCTCAGGCTCTTGGCTCTTTGGCAGAGAAACTCAGGGAGTGGAGTGTGAATGTGTTTGGTAACATCCTGCAAAAGAAAAAAAGACTGTTAGCCAGATTGCAAGGAGTTGAAGTCCAACTTTCCAGTTCCTTCACTCCGGCTTTGGCCAAGCTCCATGCTAAGTTGGAGACGGAGCTCAATAAAGTGCTCGAGCAAGAAGAGCTTTTCTGGTTTAAGCGGTCAAGGGAGCAGTGGGTGAAATTCGGGGAGAGGAACACAGCCTACTTCCATCAGGAGGTCAATAGGCGGAGACGGCGCAACAAAATCTTGACGCTCCGGGATGCCAATGGCAATTGGGTTGATTCCGGCTACGAGGACAGATTGCCCAAAAACGTTTTTCCCAGAATTGAACATGCAGAGTTGATGATGCTTCTGCGACCCTTTACCATCACCGATATCCACAGGGCCATTTTTTATATGAAACCGTACCAAGCTCCTGGACCAGATGGTTTCCAGGCGGTCTTTTATCAACAAATGTGGCGGGTGGTAGGTAAGGCTCTAACAGATTTGGCTCTTAACTTCTTCTCGGCAGGTACTCTCACGGAAGCCGTCTCGGAATCTACAGTGGTACTCATCCCGAAGGTGGACATTCCGGAGTTCGTTTCTCAGCTTCGACCTATATCCCTCAACAATGTCAGTCTGAAGGCCATCACGAAGGCAATGACTAGCAGGCTGAAGCCGATCATGAGGAAGCTAGTCTCACCAAGGCAAAGCAGTTTCATCCCGGGGAGACAGACTACAGACAATATCATCGTGGTGCAGGAAGTCATCCATACACTAGAGAAGAGGAAAGGGAAGAAGGGAGGGATCATCCTCAAGATTGATCTAAAGAAGGCATATGATATGTTGAGATGGGACTTTCTTCGTGACACTCTCAAAGAAGTGGGGCTTCCTAGTTCGTGGATTAATTGTATCATGTACTGTGTGGAGCAGAATCGGATGAGAATCCTATGGAATGGGGAGCTTTCACAACCGCTGCTTCCAACTCGGGGAGTCCGCCAGGGAGTCCCTCTCTCTCCCTACCTTTTTGTTTTGTGCATGGAACGTCTATCCCACTTGATTGATGAGGCAGTGAATAACAAGAGCTGGAAACCCATTCATCTGACTAGGGGAGGATAATGGAGCCTGGCGGACGGACTTGTTCATGGATCTCCTTCAGAGCGATATTTTTTAGAGGATTCTCAGCATAGGGGTTGACAAGATGGCGTTGGAAGAGGACACCATTTTTTGGTCTGCATCGTCGGATGGGAAGTTTTCGGCTAAGCCGGCGTACTCCCTACTGAACCAGCGACCGGCAGACCCAGACGAGAAGCTGTGGAAGATCATTTGGAGCCTTCCGGTGCCGAAAAGAATCAGGAGCTTCATGTGGATGACGGCTTTGGGGAAATTGGCCACGAAGGAACTTCTCTACTCCAGGAAGGTGACAAAGAACCAGTGCTTTCAGCGTTGCGATGACCAGGTCGAGTCCATTCTCCACATTCTTCGGGACTGCCCCCTTGTTAGGTATGTTTGGCTTCGGCACATCCCGACGACCCTGAAGCAACGTTTTTTCAGTCTGGACCAGAGCAGCTGGTTGCGAGATAATCTTAAGAGCAGTGAATGCTTGGACTCGGGCATGAGTTGGGCGGCCTTATTCAGTGTCTCCTCCTGGTTGATTTGGAAGAACAGATGCACTTTATGCTTTAGAGGTTTGAACTCAGCCCTCTCTCCTCCCTCCCTTGAGTTCTCGATTGTGTCTAAATGCAAGCTTTGGTATGAGGCCTGGCAAGCTCCTTCCCCCCTCCCCAATCTCAGAGGTCAGATGGTGGCCCGGACTATGGCCATGATTGGTTGGACTCCTCCGGCTAATGGTTGGGTAGCTCTTAACGTTGATGGGGCTTCCAACGGGAATCCCGGTGCGGCAGGAGCGGGAGGAGTCCTCCGTGATTGGACTGGCAAGTGGATCTCTGGCTTCACTGTGAATATTGGGACATCGACCGCCGCTCTGGCTGAGTTGTGGGCCATCTTCCATGGACTTGATCTGGCCTGGAGAGTGGGATGTCGTGCCGTCCGACTTGAGTTTGATTCCCAGCTTACGATCCAGCTTATCAACAACCGTCAAGACCCTGTTCACCCTCATGCGACTTTGTTGTCTGCGATCCGGAGGAAGATTAGCCAAGATTGGCTGGTGAGCATCTCTCATGTTCATGTATACCGGGAAGGGAATAGAGTCGCGGACTGGCTCTCGAAGCACAGTCTCGTCTATCCCTACGGTATGCATGAATTTGCAACCCCGCCCCCTGGGCTAGTCTCCCTTATTAGAGAAGACGCCATGGGCATTTCTTTCGAGCGTCGGGTTGTGACGCCTTCTCACTCTATTTCTTAGCTCTCCCCTTGTACTTCCGTTCTCGGCTTTTGCCTCCCTTTTTGCAAAAAAAAAAAAAAAAAAATTATGTTCAAACATTAATTTAGCTTTTATGATCTAAGTTAACTTTGACAATAACTATTGAGATTAAAAATATTGAACTATAGAGTAGAAAAAACTTATATAACAATTATTTTGTTATGCCCATTAAAAATTAAAATTCCGACTGGGTCAAAAGCTAGTAATGGTAAATAGCATTCATATAAGTGGATTGGAGATTTTATGGATTCATAAATTAGATTAATATATTTATCGACTGAATTTAACTGACATATAATATTTTGATAATTTTGAAAATTTAGTATTAAAATGTCATTCTTAAAAAATAAAGATGCCAAAATGTAATTTTATAGCTACATTTTATAATAAAAAAAAATATAGGGTGTTTCTTAAAAATGATGGAGTAAGACAACGAATTTTCAATAAGTTTTCTGATACAAAATTGTAAAATATATAGAATATAAGTATTAAACCATAAATTTACATCAATCTATGGATCCAATCCATTTAAATTAAATAGATTGGATTTGTTGGACATTTTTTTTATATATTGGATTCAAATTGCCACCTCTAATAAGTATACACACGCTATTCATAGTTGGTCCAATCAAGTCCATCAAAGTGCAGAGAGAGTGTGAGCCACATAACAAAAATTAGTGCGTTAAAATTCTCCATCCTCAAATTTGACTCACTTTAAATGGCACGACGGATAATTAAATAATACAAGATTCATACTTCGATTTCTTATAGGGGTGGCAGCAGGTCGGTTTCGGTTTAACCAAAAACCGAAATCTCGATTTTCGGTTAAAACAAGACATGACCAACCCTACCGTCGACCGACTGTCCCATCAGTCCCGGTTAGCCGCAAACCGACCGGCCGGTTTTCAGTTTAGGTGCGGTTTAACCTGGGCAACCGAAAATGTGAAGGCCAGTTCGGTTTAGCTGCTTAACCGACCGGACAAGAAGGGAGGAAAACCTAAAATCGCCTAAATGATAGCCCTATTCCTCTTTCACCTGATTTTCTTCTCCTTCTCTTTCTTCTCGCTCATCGTGATCGATTACCATCGCCGCCGAGGTGTCGCCGGAGTTGGCTGTGGTGGTGGGATTTTCCAACTGTTTGATGAAAAATCAACTTGTGTTGTTTTTTGTTTCCCTCTCTCTCGATGGCTCTGGTTGGATTCTCCCTATGCGTTTCCCAATTGATTCTCGATGCGCCATGAACCCTTCTTTCCCTCCCTTCCTCTCTTCTACCTAGAAAAAACAGAACAACAATGGCGTCTACAGCAGCAAGACTATGCAGCCCAATCCATATGAGCACCAGGTTCACCCGGCCGAACCCATCGGTTGCGTCCCTCAAGGCGCTCAACTCGAACCAGGCCGTGTTCGGGTTGAAATTTGGAGTCGGAGTCGACGCGGGGAGGAATTCGCAGTCTTGCAGTCGCAGACGCAGAGTGTGAGGGTTGAGGGAGAACGAAGGCGGCAGCTAGGGTTGGGGGGGGGAATGGGTGTGTTTAAGAGTAGGCAAAAACGACGTCGTTTCATCTCGATCGGTTAGCGTCGGTTAGCCGGTTAACCGACTTCGGTTTATCGGCTAACCGCGCGCCCACTGACCCATTCCGCCAACCGACCGCCCCTCTATTCTTTCGGTTTCCGGTTAGCCACTAACCGGCGGTTAACGGTTAGACCGACCGGTTAGCCGCTAACCGACAACCGAAATGACAGCCATAATTTCTTATGGCAATGACAATCACTGAAATATCATATGAAAAAAGACATTGAAATAGGGAAAACATAATGCAAGATGACCACCAAAAGATAAAAACCCACCTTTCCGAGTAGTCTAACGCTTTAGCATGCTCACTAGTCACTAGGTCAAGATCCAAAAATATTAATATGGCCATTGGCCAAGGAAGAAACAGAGAGCCAATGAAGAAATTCTTCTGTTTTTAGTTTGAGCTGTCTTCCTCCATTAATACGGTTTGGTTTAAAAGATTAATGTACAGTAGAAAAGTCGTCGTCATCTTCCCTTCAAGACCTTTCCTCATTGGTCAGCTCCGCGTTACATTGCCTTGTTCTTAAAGGGTTTCAAATTTCAAGAGAAACAAATAAAGAAAAACCCCAGGGTGTCAGCCAATCAAGACGACAACTTCCTCAGAAAATTCAGCCGTAACAAATTCATTCGCCCTTCAAACCCTTCAATTCTTCAAACGAATCCCTACATATAAATTGGGTCTTGATCGTTTCTGCCTTTGCGAAGGCTGAAATCTGTAGCTTTTCTTGACAGTGGGTCGGTGAAACTCAAGAAATGGCTTCCCAGGCGCATTTGGACAAGATGCAGCTCCGCCAGAACTACCGCAATCTCTGGCACAACGATCTTGTCCACACCATTCAGGCTGACACTCCATGTGAGCTTCTTCTCATATTCATCCTTTCCTTTGTGGTTCTTTTGTGAATTCTTTTCGCCCATGTCTGATATTGGGTTGTTGCTGCAGTTGATTGGGGTCGTTCCGTTTTCGCGACTTTCAGATTGCTGCCTTGCTCTCTGGTGGTAAGTACCTCTTCCGATCTTTAGCTTCTTCGAGTTCCAGATCTAGCTTCTTGGAATTTGTGACACATTTCTGTTCCCTTGCAAATTAAGCTTTCTTTTACATGGGAATGTCGAGGGTTTCTTCGTTTGCTGTAGTCAGGATGGGTTGACTTCGTCCTACAATGTATGAATCTGTTCAATTTTCTCTGTTCTCAAGGTATGAACTTTGAGATTGGTTTGTGTGTTTCCTCTGTCAGCCAGAGATTTATGATACTTTGTCGCTTGAATTGGTTCTTGTTGTAAGCCTTATGCTAGCCAAAGGTTTGTCCCCACGGTTTAAAGCTGCACCAACTAGCCAGATTCTGCAGAAATATTGGTTCCTAGGAAGTAATAATTCAGAGCTAGCCATTACAAATTTCAAGCTGTTGCCACTGTATTTAGATTGTTCAGTGAAATATGCTTTGCAATGGGGTCAGCACAGTGCAACAGTGGCTTAGGTTCAACAATTTGCTTCTGAGATGGTCAGATGGAACTTTTTTCGTCTTGGTTTACAGGTGTTTAATAGCACATCCTTGTTGCTTACAAAGTAGATTTCACATTGAGCTTTGTGAGTGAGGCTATGGTCACTGAATTTTTCAAGATAAATTTCTTAGTTTTGTTGTACACACTGAATTCAAAAATGTTTTGTTCTCTCTTGTGTAAACTCTGCTAGTTAAAGTCGTGTTTTTCTATCTTAATTTTATTGCTTGTCTCTGCAAAGCTTACATGTGGTTTTAGTGACGTTTTGGGAGTGTCTTTAAGCTTCAGTTGTTGCTAATTACACATTGATTTGTCTCTTGCAGTGGGCCTTGTGTATCTTACTTGCTCCGCAAGCGGGCACTTTACAATGACATGTCAAGGTATGTTTGTTGTGCTGGTTACATGCCTTGCAGTGGAAGGTGCGGTGAAAGTAAGTGCCCGGAGTTCTGCCTTTGCACTGAGGTATGAGGGTCACTTATTCATATGTATTCTCTAGATGCATATAAATGGGTACTAGATTAAGGAGACTGTTGAATTTGAATTTGAGAACAAGGTTTTAATCTCATATAATGTCGAACTTGCCTCCTGATCTGTTAACGAGCGTAGCCTTTTATCGACTTGCAAATGCTCTAAGGGCTAAATTTAATTGCCTGTGTACCCCATTCGTGATGCTAAAATGGTCCTGGTAGATATGGGTTTCTGATAGACCGTTATGTACACATGTTTTTACCCCCGTTCTTACACCGTTTGAAGTGTTGATTCTCGTGTTTTAGGCCGATTTCACGCTAGGTTGTGCTTGTTTGTGATATTTCAGGTCCTAGTACGTGAATGAAGGCTTCGGAGCGAGTCTGGGGTTGATTGGACGAAGACCGGACGAATGGCGAGGCTTCAAGGAATCCGCACGGGCAGACCTGGAGGTCACACGGCCGTGCAAGGGGCAACCCTGGTCGTGTGATTTCCACCGAGAGCAAACACGGGCAGACTGGGATCCTCACACGGCCGTGCAATCCTGGCCGTGTGAGATGGCTGAAGATCGACTAATTGATGCGCTGCGTTTCGACTAGCAAGGGCAAAGTGGTGAGCCGCACGGCCGTGTGGCCTGCCCGTGTGAGTCGGGAAATTCTGGGTTTTGAGCCAATTTCGAGCCTAAAGTGAAGAATCGGATTTTCAGAGAAAAAACAGAGCCCTAGAGAGAGAAAGTGCGAAGAACACATCCTAGAAGCTATCTTGGAGTTGGGTTTCACCGAATCGAGCTTGGAGATCGTCATAGGAGTGGAAACCATCATCCCGGAGCAGATTTTCCTCATCATTATGAGTATGACTACTCCGATTACTGTTTTCTCTTCTCTCTCTATGGAGTAGATCCCTTCTCTCACTTGGGTATGAAGAACCCTAGTTCCTTGTGTTAGGGATTTGATTGTAATAACTTGGGATGATATTACTGTTTGATTTTAATCGAATGATGCATGTTTATTGAATTGATTTGAGTCTGATCAGCTTTTCTCGATTTCTGCTGCAACCTGAGATAGATAGAATCTGATTAGGTTGTTAGAGCCTCTTCATTCGATAGTAGGAGATTGGCTATACGAGAGTTAGCCAGTTTACTGCTTTGTACTGGAATTCAATTCCAGTAGTGGAGTTCTGTGTTCATAGCCTCAGCTTTCTATCCCGGTGAAGACTAGTCGTCTGCCGGGTAGTTAGACTGAGAGGGCTTGGTCAGCTTAAGAGATTCCAAGCTACTGTCAAAGAACTTCCGCAGTCTAATCAACAGTGAATCAACCCAGGGGAATTACAGTTGGACCTAACTAAGGGGCTAGGGGGACTCAATCCCGAGTGACTCTTTCCTGACTTTGAAAATCGAATTATTACTTGCTTTCTTACTGCTTTAGCTTTAAACAACAATCACTCGAATTAGTTTGCTAGATAACAGAGAATCACGGAGTAAGCAGTAGATCTAGACCCCGGGTTGATAATATAACTAGGGATGGCAATCAAACCCATGCCCACGGGTATCCGACCGCCCCCGACCCAGTCAACGCGGGGAATCCCCGCTTTGACTGGGTATGGGGCGGGTATGGGTAAAACCCGCAAAATGTTTGATGGGTATGGGGCGGGTATGGTTTTAGCCTCCCCCGCCCCATACCCATACCCATACCCGCCCAACCAAGAATATTTGTTCACATATAAAAAATACATGGATGAAATAGTAATCTATCAATGATAGTGAGGGTAAATAAAAAAATAATTAGTAGAAATGCAATTGAGTGATCACCCAAATCAAAACCTAATTCATTTTCCTCAACTCTCTCTTCACTCTTTCACTTTTCCCTCGTGTTAGCAAGATTATATTAGTTCATTATTGGTTAGTATATGTATTAGAGTCAGATAAATAATGATTTGGATTACATTGTAGTACTCTATTTTATGGATTTCGGATAAAATGCTTTGTACCATATTAAGAATTATTGTCACTTTCTCGACTTCATGATATAATAGGTGCCTATAATGTTATAATTGAAAATTTACATGTAAAATTTTATGTATTATAATGTTGGATGTACGGGGCGGGTATTACCCATAGGTACCCGAAACCCACGGGTATGGGGATGGGTTTGCAAAATCTTCCCCCGCATGGGTATGGGGCGGGTATGGGTTTGGATATTTGAAAGCGGGATGGGGATGGTTTAAGCAAACCCGCCCCAAACCCGCCCCATTGTCATCCCTAAATATAACTTGCCTGTTACTGCATTCCCGGACAGCGATTACACTTGGTCGCAGTTTGGTGTTGTGTTTTGGCGTGTCAAGTTTTTGGCGCCGTTGCCGGGGAACCCTCTAGGTTATTGGGGAAACGTGAGAATTTGTTACTCTAGTTTTTTATTTACTGCATTTTATCTCTTCCACCTGTGTGCCTTCACGGGTTGTTTCTGCTGACTGTGTGCAGGTAGTGCATGACCCGTAGCCAGTCGGGAGATCTACTACCATTAGACCAGGAGCTTGAACGAACCTGCAGGAACTCCAAGCGGGCTCTAAAGGCGCGACTGGCTGCGGAGAAGGCGCTATCACAGCTGCAGATCGGAGAAGAAGAAGAAGGAGAGATGGCTGATCCTCAGAACCACGATGTGATCAACCCAGAGGAGCAGACCATGGGATCCTACTGGACCGCTAGAGCTGCGGATATGAGGTCACCCATTCAACACCCTCATGTCCCAGCCAACAAGTTTGAGGTGAGCACATCAGTAATCACTATGCTGCGCGGTTCAGTAGTGTTCCGTGGTAAGGAGGGAGAGTGCCCCCGATCACATCTCAGGCGATTCCACGAGCTCATCGATGGAATCAAGATTAATGGGGTACCAGCAGATGCCATCCAGCTAAGGTAATTCCCATTCACTCTGGAGTGGCAGGCCAAGGAGTGGCTAGAAACTCGACCTCCGGGCTCTATCACCACGTTCGCCAACCTGGAGGACAAGTTCCTTACCCGCTACCATCCTCCATCCAAGACAGCTGACCTGCAGAAGCAAATTACACATTTTGCTCAGGATGAGGATGAGACTATCAGGGATGCTTGGGAGAGATACAACAGTCTCTTTCTGAGGTGTCCAAATCATGGCTTCAATGATGCCTTCAAGGTGGGCACCTTCTATCACGCCCTCTTCCCGGAGGACAAGCAGCTGATCGATTCGGTTTGTGGCGGGAACATGCTGACCAAAACCCCGCCACAGCTGAATCAACTCTTTGAGGAGATGGCGGAGAACGGGTACGACTGGGGCACTGCCAGGAGGTCGAGGAGAGCACCCAGCCGAGGTGTACATTCTGTGGGAGCCCATCCTTCTGATTTGGTGCAGGTAGTATCGAAGCTGGTTTCAGCTATCGATCGTTCCTGGATGATTCCAGGGACCGGACAGCAGCAGGCGATGCTCTGCCACTGGTGCGAGAGCACCCATCACACGGTGGAATATTGCCAGGCGATGAAGGAATCAACCACACCCCAGGAACAGGTGAACTTCATCAATAATGTCAGGCGCAACGACCCCTACAGCAACACTTACAACGAGGGGTGGCGCCAGCATCCTAACTTCTCCTGGGGTGGGGCAAATTCCAGACCACCAGTCCCCCAGGGACCACCGGGCTTCCAGAGGCCACCATATCAGCCCAGGCAGGGGCAATTCCAGCAGCAACAACAGTCCCTTTATCAGCCCATGCAAGGGCATGCTGCTCATTCACAGCCGCGACCTTTCCAGCAGCCAGGTGCAGCCCCTGCTGCCCCAGTGCAGAATGATCAGATGGCTGAACTGAGGGACTTGGTGGGTTCTCTCGCCAGTTCTAGTGCTTAGAAATTCAACACCATTGAGCAGTTCATGGAGAAGGCCTCGGGAAAATTCCTGGCTCTTGAAGCTGGTTAGAGGAACACACAGGCTGTCTTGCAGGATATCCAGACCCAGCTGGGAAGCGTGGCTCAGGCAGTGGCTCAAAGGGCTCCCGGTACTCTACCCGGGCAGACCATCCCTCATCCGCCGACACCGAATGAGCACTGCAATGCCATCATGACCAGGAGTGGCAAGATGACTGTTGATCCCCCTGCTCGGGAACAGGAGAGAGAGACCCCTGTCTTAGTGTCTCCAGCAGTTAAAGAAGAAGCAGAAAAGGAGGTTGAGGTGCCTGCACCTAAATCTCAACCGGTAGTGAAGGAATATATCCCGAAACTTCCCTTCCCTACGCGGTTGCACAAAGACAGGCTGGAGGCAGAATTTGAAAACTTCATGGCCATGCTTAAGAAGCTGAATGTCCAAGTGCCTTTCCTGGAGGCACTATCTCAAATGCCTAAGTATGCGAAGTTTCTGAAAGAGCTTCTCTCAAAGAAGCAGAAGCTGAGTGAGCTGGCCACTATGGAGCTCAGCGAGGAGTGCTCGGCTATTCTACAGAACAAGCTTCCGCAGAAGAAGAAGGACCCAGGTAGTTTTACTATCCCGTGCTCTATTGATAAATTGCATGTAGAGAGGTCCTTGGCGGATTTAGGTGCTAGTATCAATGTTATACCATATAAATTGTTCAAGAAACTAGGCCTAGGTGAACCCCGTGCTACTAGGATGACCCTTCAACTAGCTGACCGATCTGTAGTGCATCCTAGGGGCATAGTGGAAGACCTTCTGGTTAAGGTTGGCAAATTCAAATATCCTGTGGATTTTGTTGTCTTGGACATCAATGAGGACACAGAAGTGCCCCTTATACTGGGAAGGCCTTTTCTGGCCACCGCCAAGGCTCTCATAGATGTGCATGATGGGACCATAGTTTTGAGGGATGGCGAGGAGCGAATAACGTTTTCAGTTGCTAACACTCTACCTGCTCCGTTACCTCTGCATGTTGTATCTCACCAGGAGCACGAGTCTGTCGTGTATCCTTCTGTGTTGCCTATTTTGCAGGACCCGCCTCCCACACCTTCGCCGCCACTCCTGACCACTCCATCACCAAAAGTACAGATCAAGGAGGAGTGGCGGCCGAAACTGCAGGCAGCTAAGCCTGCTCGAAAGAAAGCCGGAGACCACTACGAGCTGGTCCCGCCCCCACCTTGGCCATCCGAGTATTCACTCGCTTGCATCTTGCCGGATGGCCAAGTCGAGCTGGCGAATGCTGGTGGCCACATTCGTCGCGTGCATGGCCACCATTTGAAGCTGTACCTCAAGAGCGATGTGGATCCGCTCTTGAAGGCACCTGATCCTACACTTCCCTGAGCATCCATACTGGCGTCCAGCTAAAAGACGGTAAAGAAGCGCTTGTGGGGAGGCAACCCCACCGAGGTTTGCATTTTCTTACTTTTTTTCCTTTTGTTTTTCGTGTGAGCTCTCGGCAAATTCCACACGGCCAAAAGTGCAATTTACACTGCCGTGTGGAATCCCATGCCCCAGCTGACGGTGACGATGGTGTTGATGGCGCTGCTGATGATGACGCCTTCATGGCCGACATCGACATCAACTTGGATGATCTTGGCGATGAGTAGGCTGTACTCGTTGCCCATTGACTCGCTAAAACACAACTCCTAACAATGGCCAAGTGTAACCAATGAAAGGGACTGCAGTATAGTGGCTCAAGTAATAAATATCGAATCCACGGGTCTCTAGAGTTACTATTACTCAGCTTCAGTTCATTATCTAGCAAAACAGATTAAGATGAAAGAACTAAAACTACTCTAGCAAACTACAGTTAAAGTTAATCTAATTACAGGTTGGGAACTCACTTAGGTATGATTCCCCCTAGCCACTAGCCAGATTAACGATCGATGATTTCTAACTTGTTTCACTTCATTCACAATGCGGAGAATCCTTGACTAGACCTTGAGTCTCGACTAAAGGAACAAGGCCCTCTTGAGTCAATTGCCTAGAGGGACGTATCCTTCTCTAGAACAATCGATCAAGGCGTTCTGAACTAGACTCCCTCTATCGAATGAGGTTCTCAATCGATACAAAGCAGTGAATAAACCCTCGACTAAAGCAATCGATCCACTACTATCAATCTATGGTGCTCTATTGACCTAATCAGGTATTCGCTCTCATAGGATCAAAGCAGAATCAATAATCTCGACTAAAGCAGAATTGAATCGTGAAAACATGCATAGATTGAATATGAACTCAAGATTATCAAGTCAGAGTACTCATACAATCATCCAATCAAACAAACATGGCTAGGGTTCCTCAAAACCTAAGTGAAGGGAAGTTACTCCATAGAGAAGAGAGAGACTGCAGTAAGAATCTTCAGATGATCAGTCTTCAAGTCCGGGCTTGTTCCTCGAGCTTCCAAGGCGAAGAAATCCTCCAATTCCACTCCAAGAATGCCCTCAAATCGCTCTCTCTCTCTTTGGTTCGTCCCTAGGGTGTTTGGGATCCAAAACCCAGCTCTCCCTCTCCAAAAATCGCAAAACAGCTTTTATACCCGCTGAAACTCGCACCCCCTACTTGCACGGCCGTGCAAATTGAGGTTCTGGCCGTGCACAATTTTCAGCATGCACTCCTAAGCTTCGTTGATCTCGTTTGAGCTCGTTTGACCTCCGATTCATTCGCCGTTTGATCCCAGACGCTCGTAGTCTCGTCCTCTTTCTTTTCATAACAAGCTTGCATGATTCTTTGTCCATAAAGTGAGGTATAAATCCATTCTTCTTCAGGTCATGCCCGAGTTTCTTCTCTCGAATCATCAATTGATCTCTGATTGACTTGAAACTTGCGCCTATGCTTCACTTTATGTGCTAGGACCTGAAATGTGACAAAGGAACACAACCTAGCATAAAATAGGCCAAAGAAGCGATAATTCAAGCTCAAACAATCAATAAACAAAGGGGAAAACATGTGCAAATACCGAGTCATCAAATCCCCCCACACTTAACTGTTTGCTTGTCCCCAAGCAAACCTAACTCAAACCAATACAGCTCTCCAGAGCTCTATAGCAACATATAACCCCGATCGTCGGTAGAGGATTTCCTAGATCATATAGCAGCTTACGAGGTCAACTGGTCTTCTAAGACGTTCCCTATCTCTCTCAATGAGAGTACTAGACTCAAGCCAGGATCATGAGAAAAAGTAGAAGTAAGACAGTCAGTTCATGGATAAAGGGACTCACACCATTCACAACCAAGGACTCGTTGTACCGGGGTGCTCTTTCACTTCATTTCACCGTTGGAACCCCTTTTTGCACTTTCATTCACATTTTCCTTGTTTTTTTTTTCTTTCACTTAGCAGGGGTTCCAACTGCAGTCTTTTGCACGGTCGACCCTTATTAGTCGAGCAAGAGCAATTTCTGTACACCTGGCGCTCGCCAGGGTACTTCTTTTAACTCGTTTTCCTCAACTCGTGTGGAGGGTCAATGAAATCAAGGGGGGTCGGAAACTCTATCCGTGCCCTTAAAAACACATCCTCAAGTAGGCAAACCGTTCAACGGGTGAAAATTTTACTTGTACTAGAGACAGCTTAGCTTCACCTTGTAGGAGTACCCCACTAAGGATCACTAAAATCTCTTCCAAAACCCGATTTTGTGCAATGAACGGTGCCACACACGTTGGGCTTACCCCATGTTTAAGATTTCAATGATTTCGACATGGAGGACCAACTGCTTTTCATTTCTCACATGAGCACCCTGTTCGATACATGAGTCATAACACAATTCAAACAGAGTCCACATTACCACATGAATTCAACGGTCTTAGCTCCACTAATTCACAAAATCAACTGACACAACAGAGAGCTAGATAGGAAAAATCTTATACTTCAACATCCTCCATAGTGCTACACTACCTCCCTAGGTTGCACATTACTATAGAGACTGTCAATTCAAAGCATACTAAGCAGGCAATTTGCAAGGAAACACGTACTTGGAGCCCTCAAATCGAAATTTGGACAGTGGACTAGGCTCCAAGCACACAAACAGCCAAACATTCACCCGCATACATAATCGAACACCCCCCACACACTTAAGCACGACATTGTCCTCAATGGAGGAAAGATAAGGAGGGTAGAACGAAGTTACCAGATCAAGGGTGAATGATGATGTACGGGTCAGGCGGTGCATTCCAGGAAGAGAGAGTAATCAGAACACAAACACCACACAAAATCTCACAAAGGTTGAGTTATTGACTCTAAAATCAAATAACAAAACTGACTCAACCGAGGATAAATAGAGAAAGAAATGCAAACCGACTGGTTGGGTTGCCTCCCAACAAGCGCTTCTTTCACGTCGTGAGCCGGACGATGGCTCCTAAGTTTCGGTCCATGCTAGAACCTCCTTGAAGTTGAGGTTCTCGTCAATGAGGTGGAGTCTCATGTCACGAGCATGTGGTGTGGCAGGTGATGAAGGCTCATGTACTTGATGCAGATGAAGTCTCCACCCTCGAGACCTCTTCTTCTCTTCTCTCGTCTCATTGCCCCAAACCAGATATGACAACATCGATTGACCACCATCGCGTCCACCAAGAGGGACCGATGTCGATGTGGCCTTGGTCTGGCAAAGAGACACTGCAAATGGGTCCTTGCTGAGCAATTCCTCGAAGTTTGGTGGGGATATCACAAGTAACTCATGGCCGGTGCAAGCCTCTTCCACCTCAACTCCGTCCTCAGCCTGGACGCCAATTGCTTCTTCAACCTCCCTTTCTTCTTCATGTGGTATCACCCCTGGGAAATGATCAAGAATTCCTCCTGCTTCGCTTTCGTCATCCTCCACAACCTCTTTCTGCACCCTTTCTTGCTCTTCTTCTTCTAGCACGGATTGGAGAGCAAGTTGCCAAGCAATTTCTTTCATGAGATCTTCTTGCATCTCCTCACTCATGCCCACCTCTTCAAAGCTCAGTGTGGGATGTGGGAAAGGGTGGCCGGCTACGACAGGACATTCCTGATCATGATCATCACGGGAGCTCTCCGTGACAACTTCTGTGTGCTCCACAATGTCCTTGTAGCCTTCTTCTTCCTCGTCCTCTTCTAGTATGGTAGCAGACGGGTGATCTTGAGCAAGTTGCGAGCAAACTTGCTCCACCCACTCTGTTTGCTTCGCTGAGCGTTGAACAGCCTCCTCCATATCATGGAGAAATGAGGGATCGGAAGAGGAAAGGGCTTGGATTTGAAGATCCATCTTGCGATTGCGTCTCTCGGAGTCCCGAACGAACTGCTCCAAGAGAAGCCTCAGTTCATAGTTTGGATCTGGCTGTGGAGTGTAGCATGGCTCTGCAGAATGGCCCGTGAAGGCCGCCATGGGTAACTCCAGCTCTGATGGCCCTTCTGGTTGTGGAAGAAAGTCTTCTTGGTAATGAAATTGTTCTTGATATGCCCAGGGGTCAGATTGTACTCCGTAGTAAGGGGGTTGGTACTGGAACCCGAATCCATAGTCTTCTCCTCCTTGATTGCTCCAGGGTGTCTCAGGGTAATACCACTCGAATGGTGGTGGATACCCCCCATGATTGGAGAAGCCATGAGGATCCATGATTCAAATCTGCACCAACAGAAACAAAAACACCCAAGTGAAAAGCAAGGGTGGAAAAGAAAAGAAAAGAAAAACGCTAAAGTAACAAACTTCTGCCTTTCCTAATACTCTAGAAAGTCCCCGGCAACGGCGCCAAAAACTTGACTCCTTAAAACACAACTCCTAACAATGGCCAAGTGTAACCAATGAAAGGGACTGCAGTATAGTGGCTCAAGTAATAAATATCGAATCCACGGGTCTCTAGAGTTACTATTACTCAGCTTCAGTTCATTATCTAGCAAAACAGATTAAGATGAAAGAACTAAAACTACTCTAGCAAACTACAGTTAAAGTTAATCTAATTACAGGTTGGGAACTCACTTAGGTATGATTCCCCCTAGCCACTAGCCAGATTAACGATCGATGATTTCTAACTTGTTTCACTTCATTCACAATGCGGAGAATCCTTGACTTGACCTTGAGTCTCGACTAAAGGAACAAGGCCCTCTTGAGTCAATTGCCTAGAGGGACGTATCCTTCTCTAGAACAATCGATCAAGGCGTTCTGAACTAGACTCCCTTTATCGAATGAGGTTCTCAATCGATACAAAGCAGTGAATAAACCCTCGACTAAAGCAATCGATCCACTACTATCAATCTATGGTGCTCTATTGACCTAATCAGGTATTCGCTCTCATAGGATCAAAGCAGAATCAATAATCTCGACTAAAGCAGAATTGAATCGTGAAAACATGCATAGATTGAATATGAACTCAAGATTATCAAGTCAGAGTACTCATACAATCATCCAATCAAACAAACATGGCTAGGGTTCCTCAAAACCTAAGTGAAGGGAAGTTACTCCATAGAGAAGAGAGAGACTGCAGTAAGAATCTTCAGATGATCAGTCTTCAAGTCCGGGCTTGTTCCTCGAGCTTCCAAGGCGAAGAAATCCTCCAATTCCACTCCAAGAATGCCCTCAAATCGCTCTCTCTCTCTTTGGTTCGTCCCTAGGGTGTTTGGGATCCAAAACCCAGCTCTCCCTCTCCAAAAATCGCAAAACAGCTTTTATACCCGCTGAAACTCGCACCCCCTACTTGCACGGCCGTGCAAATTGAGGTTCTGGCCGTGCACAATTTTCAGCATGCACTCCTAAGCTTCGTTGATCTCGTTTGAGCTCGTTTGACCTCCGATTCATTCGCCTTTTGATCCCAGACGCTCGTAGTCTCGTCCTCTTTCTTTTCATAACAAGCTTGCATGATTCTTTGTCCATAAAGTGAGGTATAAATCCATTCTTCTTCAGGTCATGCCCGAGTTTCTTCTCTCGAATCATCAATTGATCTCTGATTGACTTGAAACTTGCGCCTATGCTTCACTTTATGTGCTAGGACCTGAAATGTGACAAAGGAACACAACCTAGCATAAAATAGGCCAAAGAAGTGATAATTCAAGCTCAAACAATCAATAAACAAAGGGGAAAACATGTGCAAATACCGAGTCATCACCCATCTCAGTGTGTTTTGTTTTTCGTTTTAGACTTTTGTGTGTTTGCTCCATGTGTGAGGAGCTTGAACTTAGTGTCGTTTGTTTTTGTTTTTGGTTTTCTTTTGTGGTTTGTTTATGATGTAGCCGTCTGGGCTAACACTTATCCCTAACGCACAGTGTGCTAGTGTGTTTTTGGTGTTCGATTCGTGCAGAACTGTCCATTCTCCCGTTTGTTTCTCGCTGACTGGTCCACTTCCAGTCCCCCAGCAGTGTTTCAATCCGGTAACATCGTTCCCCTTATCTCTCCCTCTACTTCATTGAGGGCAATGTCGTGCTTAAGTGTGGGGGGGTGATTTGTATCGGTTGGAATATATATTTGGGTGCTTGGAGCCTAGTCCGCTGTCCGAATCTTACGATTTGAGGGCTCCAAGTACTGCTGTTTGATCATATTGGCACTGTGTTGTGATTGATGAATTGAATGGTTTTCGGATTAATGCATGACAACTTGTTGGTGACTAGGACAACCTATTATGAGGACTGAGATGTGCAGTAGAACGATGTAGGGGTTCAGTTTTTCAACTGTTTGCTTACCAACTGTGACTTGATCTGATTACTTGTTCTTGACAGTCGTTTATGCATCTAGTTCAGGGTATCAGAATGTGAGATAGAGCATATAGGTAACCATGTGAGATTTGAGCCTGCTCGTTTCTTTCTTGTGCGATAGATCCCTCTTCCATGATGTGTAGCATTCACGTTGTCACTAGCTAAGATGATGGGGGCATAGGATTAGCCCACGCCCAAAACTGACTGTCCTGATGTGTCATATCCCCTAGTCAGCCCCTTTGAGCCGTGTGTTATCCTTTCTTTTGGTCTATAACGGAAAAAAATCACCCTTGTTGCATCTTTTAGAAGGTTCCACGGAGTGGGTTTTATATATTCTCTGCTGTTTCTGCTAAAGTTTATGTGAGTGTTGGAGGTAGTGCTTAAAAGTTGGGCAGGGGTTTGAAATATGTGCAGAAGTGGTGGCTCTCTTAAGAAATGAAAAGAAAAATGAAAGTAAAACAAAGAAAAATTGAAAGCAAAAGAGAGCCACTACCAAAAATCGTGATTAATGCCCAGTAAGTAGTGTTTCTTAGCAGTCTGGCTTGGAAAGGCTGATGTTTATGCCTCCTTCGCTCTTATGCTCTTGAGATGTTGAGTATTGCAGAATAGCAGAAAGGGAATACCGGTTTGTTTGACGGTGATTGTGTGGGTTTGGAAATGTGGAACCTTGTGCTATGAATACTTCCACCACTTAAAAGGCCTTTTCCCCATGTCCAAGACCCTAGCCAGTCATTTGAACCTGTGTCTAAGACCTCCGGATTAGTTAGTGGTGACACCCCATATGTGAACTCTAGCATTTAGAGGCTGCCATCGTGGTGAAGAGATGATAGGGATTGAGAGAAATAGCATGCGCATTTTTCGCATCAAATTGTCCTGACCCCACTGGTCGAGAGTGAGTGATTCATTTTCATATTCTTTATACTCTTGTACCCCGGTGAGGACCTAGATTGCTCGGTCTCTGTTCTGATGTCTTGAGTTGGATACATAAGTTGACTGTTTTGAGTAAGTGGTTGAGTCAAGTCTAGGTTGGTTGGTGAACAGAAGGGAGACTCTTCCTTTACTCGATTTGCTGCACTCGAATTTCCTTTGTGGTGGTTGTCAAGGTTGTTATTGAGGTTGTTCATGTATTGATGTTGGAAAACCAGTACGATTCACGTGTTCTGTGCCTTTATGACTTGTCCCCAATGTTGGTTGATTGAAATATGTAAGCTTACCTGGTGTCTGACTTGGTTTGCTTGGGGACAAGCAAACGGTTAAGTGTGGGGGAGTTTGATAGACCGTTATTTACACATGTTTTTACCCCCGTTCTTACATCGTTTGAAGTGTTGATTCTCGTGTTTTAGGCCGATTTCACGCTAGGTTGTGCTTGTTTGTGATATTTCAGGTCCTAGTACGTGAATGAAGGCTTGGGAGTGAGTCTGGGGTTGATTGGACGAAGACCGAACGAATGGCGAGGCTTCAAGGAATCCGCACGGGCAGACCTGGAGGTCACACGGCTGTGCAAGGGGCAACCCTGGCCGTGTGATTTCCAGCGAGAGCAAACACGGGCAGACTGGGATCCTCACACGGCCGTGCAATCCTGGCCATGTGAGATGGCTGAAGATCGACTAATTGATGCGCTGCGTTTCGACTCGCACGGGCAAAGTGGTGAGCCGCATGGCCGTGTGGCCTGCCCGTGTGAGTCGGGAAATTCTGGTTTTTGAGCCAATTTCGAGCCTAAAGTGAAGAATCGGATTTTCAGAGCAAAAACAGAGCCCTAGAGAGAGAAAATGCGAAGAACACATCCTAGAAGCTATCTTGGAGCTGGGTTTCACCGAATCGAGCTTGGAGATCGTCATAGGAGTGGAAATCATCATCCCGGAGCAGATTTTGCTCATCATTATGAGTATGAGTACATCGATTACTGTTTTCTCTTCTCTCTCTATGGAGTAGAACTCTTCTCTCACTTGGGTATGAAGAACCCTAGTTCCTTGTGTTAGGGATTTGATTGTAATAACTTGGGATGATATTACTTTTTGATTTTAATCGAATGATGCATGTTTATTGAATTGATTGGAGTCTGATCAGCTTTTCTCGATTTCTGCTGCAACCTGAGATAGATAGAATCTGATTAGGTTGTTAGAGCCTCTTCATTCGATAGTAGGAGATTGGCTATACGAGAGTTAGCCAGTTTACCTCTTTGTACTGGAATTCAATTCCAGTAGTGGAGTTCTGTGTTCATAGCCTCAGCTTTCTATCCCGGTGAAGACTAGTCGTCTGCCGGGTAGTTAGACTGAGAGGGCTTGGTCAGCTTAAGAGATTCCAAGCTACTGTCGGAACTTCCGCAGTCTAATCAACAGTGAATCAACCCAGGGGAATTACAATTGTACCTAACTAAGGGGCTAGGGGGACTCAATCCCGAGTGACTCTTTCCTGACTTTGAAAACCGAATTATTACTTGCTTTCTTACTGCTTTAGCTTTAAACAACAATCACTCGAATTAGTTTGCTAGATAACAGAGAATCACGGAGTAAGCAGTAGATCTAGACCCCGGGTTGATAATATAACTTGCCTGTTACTGCATTCCCGGACTGCGATTACACTTGGTCGCAGTTTGGTGTTGTGTTTTGGCGTGCCAGTTTCAGTTCATTGTTTTTGTTGTGTTTAGATCTTTACTTCATGTTGTATGCATTTGCAGGTCTTCCTGTGCTTTGGAAATTCTATAGCCTCTACCCGGTTTCTGTTGCAAGATGAATTCAACATTCAGACAACACAGTGCGACAACTGCATTATTGTACTGTCTCTCTTTTGCTCTCCCTTCCCCCCTCATTCATTAGCACTTTCAGTTGGTAAATCATGGTATTCATGTGGGTTCTCCCCTTCTATCTGGGCTTCATGTTCTGCCTCCAACAAATTGCGTGCATATTCTCCATAGTTGCAATGATCGTTGGAAGTGAAGAGATATCAGAGGCTTCCCAATTGCTATCTTGTTTATCTGATATGGTCTATTGCACGTAAGCATCTGCAATTGTTTTTTTCACTCATTCCTATTTCCATTCCGACGTGAATCTTCTCATCAACTTATCTATCATTCGTCGTCCTCTTTTTTTCTTTACTGCATTTAGGGTCTGTGCTTGTATGAAGACGCAACACAAGATCGAAATGGACAAACGAGATGGCAAGTTTGGTCCACAACCAATGTTAGTGCCGCCGATGCAACAGATGTCACGCTTGGACCAACAAGTCCCTCCCTCTGTTGGGTATCCACCTCAACCAGGGTACGGCTACCCACCTTCTCAGGCTCAGGGATACCCTCCAGCAGGGTACCCTCCATCAAACTACCCCCATCTGGCTACCCACCAAAGTGATACATTTGATCCCCTCCTCCACGGTCGCCATTGTTGATATCTGAATCGTAGAACACGGCTATGTGGCTTGGTTATATATACGTACATATGTGCATCGAGTTGTGTCGAAACGGGACTTTCTTTTACCTATCTCTTGGAAGGAACTTACCTAAGCTTGGAACTTTGGCTGTTCATGTGATGGCTGGAAGAGTTTGATTGATGGCATTGATTCTTGACATGTGGGTTTTTTTTAACATTTTTATGTGCAGTAGTGCCATGTACCGATGGAGTAAAATAGGCTAAATTGCAAGTTTGGTCGCCAGAATTACTTGAAAATTTCACGTTTGCCACTAAAATTAGTTTATTCCATCCTTAGTCACTTAAATTAGGTTAACAGTTCATGTTTGGTCACTGACCGTTAATCTCCGTTAACTTTTGCTGATGTGGCGGTCAACTCTTATATTTGACCGTTAAATGAGTGAAGTGGCAATTAAAAAATAATAAAATTAATTATTTTTATTTTTCACCTAATTATCATAAAATTTAAAAAAGAAAATCACAGCTCGTTTAATTATTATTTTCCACAGCTAGTCGCCATTCCTCTCTCTCCTCTTCTTCAAGCACCCTGAACAGCTTCAGACCGCCACCGCCGATGTCGTAATCGTCGCATTCCTCAGATTTCCTGTTTTCATCGTCATCATCTTGGCGCCCGCCGTCTGCCGCCAACGCAACTTCATCGCTGCTGGACCAGGAGCAAGCTTCCCCTTGCCGCATGATGCGGTGGATCTACTCCAGCCCGACCGTGACGTAACCCGTCAGGAAGGCAATCAACTCGACGCACTGCTTCTTCGCCTGCTCACCAGCTCCGAGCTCAGCAGCTCGTTGTCCTTCTTCAGCTTCTCGTTCTCACCAGACAACTCCGCGAATTGCATCGTCGTCGTCTTCAGCTTATCGTTGACCTAGCCACTAGGGTTCTGCACTTATGCTTGCAGTATTTATCTGTCTTTGGACTGCAATCTGTCAGCCCAAAAGTTATTGTAATTGGGCTTTACAACCCTGGGCGGGCTTCAGTTGTTGGCTTGTTGCAGACCAGCAAAGCTAATTGCTTACTGTGCCCACCGGTGGGAAGAGTCCTTTAGGGCCCAATGTATTCAAAGATCAAAGAGAGAATGAGAGCTTATGTAGTAAGTAGTAACCCAACTGATTTTATAATAAATGAAAAGAAATAAACAATGGAAGAAAATAATAAATTATTGTATTTATTATCCTCTATGACTTCCATATTCAATTATATCAAATGCAAGCTTGCATCTTTACAGGTGTCTACTACATTGGTGCAATTCTCTTTGTCATTGCATATTGAGTGCCATATAGGATTTGTAACTGACCAAATACTATTAATGCAGATCTTTGAAGATATGTCATATAGGATTTGTAATTGACCAAATACAATAAATGCAAATCTCTGAAATTTTGTAGAAAAAATTTATGCATGATCGGTTAGGTTCAAATTGGATAACATAATAACCATTAATACCCAATACTCTTAATATTCGAGTTTGAGTTTTATCCATATCAATGAATAATTTGTTTAGTTTAGATTTTACCCTATCTTATCCCACTGAATTCAGGCATTGGTGGATTTTTTTTGCAACCCCTGAATGAACAAAACTGTTTGTGGCTAACTGGGTGTAGGAGAGAGATACGTGAGGTTTGGGGCGTGAGTAAATGAACGATCTTATTAACTGTTTCACAACGGTGAATTATTACAAAGTGATAAAGCGAGTTCTAGAGAGTGAATGTCTAAAAAAGACCGATCCCCTTACCCATCGGAGTAAATCTCTATTTATAGATTTTATTTCAGTGGATGGGCTTTAAATGCAATGTAACGTCTAGGTAAGTGGGAGAGGGATGAGCTCTGACCATGCCTGTCTCGAGACGTGACCCCTTGTCAGCAATACGACATCGTCCCACTTTCTTTGATAGAACCAAGATTCAGTTCTATCTAGGGATTAGGGGTATTAGGGATCAATGGGGTTTGATCTCCTTGGTTTATTAAGAAAGGGAACGAGGAAGAGGATTTTATAAAGAAAGAGATAAGGAAAGGTGGTTGTGGCAACAACCTTGAGAGAGGGGGAAGAGTTCAGCAATGAGAGGGAGGAAGGAAGGGAGATTAGGGTTGATTGTTATTTGTAATTGCTTAATGAGAATCCCCCCACTAATTACAGAATATATAACCCGGAAAATAATCCTCTTATACCCCGCTAATACGACCTAATAAAATATTCACTAATTATTCCAAAAATTATCCAAATAATCCCTCAACGACCCCGAAACATGAATAAATGATAAATAATCCCAAATAACAAAACAAGCAAAGAATAATATTTTTATCATCCCTCCCCACTTCGAAACAACCTTTACCTCAAGGTTACCCCGATTCATCCTTCTGCTCCTCACGCTCCATTGAAGCCCATTCCTCGGCCTCGTCATCTAGCGTCCCACGAGCATCGTCAGTTCCGGTTTAGCACACTTATGACCAAAGGTGAACCTCTCCTCACAACTGAAGCACTTCCCTTCCTACATCCTCTAGTCAATGTCTGCAGGAGATAACTTGATGAACCCTTTCAAAATCGCTCGAGGTCCTGGCTGAGTCACTATTGATGCCGTCGCGAGCTCCATTATGCCCCCTACCCCTGAGACACCCGCAGCCCTACCACTAGCTCCTCCACTGGTCTTCTGGAAGCGCCCTCTGGTACTCCGCCAGCTAGCAATCTCCTCCTTACGCTATGCAATGCGAAAGACATTCCTCAAAGAGTCAGGCTTAATACCTTCATTGCTGCTGCAATCTCTGATCGCAGGCCCTCCATAAACATGCCCACCAAGGTCTCTTCCGACACCCCCTTGCACATGTTTTTTAGATCGAGGAACTCTGCTCGATAGTCGGCCAATGTCCCAGTCTGTCTAAGCTTTGCCAGCTGTTCGAGAGCCCACCCCTTTGAGTTCCCGAACTGATAACGTAGCTCATTCTGTAAACGAGGCCATGTAATCGGGATCTCTGCCTCCGCATACGATCGCTCCATCCCTTCCTACCACTATAGTGCATCTCCCTCCAAATAGAACGACGCCAACTGCCCCTTCCTCTCCTCCGGGACCGGGTGGTTTCTGAACCATCGATCAGCTGCATACAACCATAAGCCAGCGTCCTCACGACCATTGAATTTGGGAAACTCAATGATCGGAGGTTTGGCCCTAAACACAAGCTCATTACCACATTCATAATTATAACCATAACCGCCATACCTTCCAATGTCATGACTGTCGATGCGTGGATTGGTGTAACGGGGTACCTCTGGTTTGGGCACCCAGGCTTCCTCTCTGGCCGCCATACCTTGACCATAGCCTCCCAAGTGAAACCAGCGGCCTTAACCTCCAGCACTCCCAACTTCTGTAGGGACGCTCAGCCAGTCGGGGAGTCACGAAAGGAGGGTACCACCCCGCGAGTCCCGCTACCACCACCGCCTCCTGCCGTGGTGGAACAGGTGCTCTGTCCGGGTCGGGTTCAGGTTGAACCGGATCGAGCCGGCTTGTTTTGGCTCCACTTTATCCTGACCCGACCCGACTATTCCGTCCATCGGGCCCTGGTTACTCTGCATTGTCTACCCGAACTCGTGCCCGTGATGAACTACTGCTGCCCACATTCCTACTTGATTAGCCAGGCTTAGCTTGTCGCTCTCCTAGTGACTATCTTGGCCCAACCAGCTCGATCCCTATTGGCCCACTCCTCGCATGTGCTCCGCACCCACCATATCCAGGCCAAACGACTCGTTGTGGATCATATTGTCATACCCGACTATCTTGGCCTTTCCCCTCCTAGCCGCCAACTCCTGGGCCGACGGGTTGGGTAAAAATCTCGACCCATCATAGCCTGATCACTTGAATCCGTGCATGTTATTGTCAGTGGTTTGCACGTATCAACAACTATCTCATCCTAAGTCTAGTTTAACATAGGACGACATTGTTGTAAAGTGGTAATCAAGGTCGTATTCTACTCGGGTCCTGATACTCTAGCCTACTTCCCACCTTGTTGTTAATTAGGTAATCGTTTTTTGAGGTTTTGAGTGAAGGATATGAGGAAATACTAGTCTAGAGGTTGATCAAAACTAAAAGCAGGTACTTCGGGGAACTAATCCTCCCCCTAGCTTAAGGATACTATGCATGTATAGATGCTTAGGGTTATCGAATGTGGTGAGTGATCTCTTTTCCATGGGCCTTTGTCGTTATCCACACACCTCCAAATACGCCTCACCTAAACCCCATGTTTCAATCACCTCGATCTAGGCTATCGTATCTGGGGATTAAGCTTATGGCTCATTTCAATGGACACTATCCACCGTTCACATCGAGGTTTCATCCCATATTTCATCTAGGAATGCTACTTATAGCAGGGGTTCGGTCGCCTCGACCACTATAGGCCCCGATTCACTCATCTAACCTAAACTCACCAGATGGCGCATACCCGTCTAACTCTAGAACTCCGTACCTAGCGCGGTAGCATAAAGCAGGCTAATAGGGAAGATTGGGGCCAGTTGCCCAAGATTCATCATTTAAGAAAGAGTGACATTAAGAATCTAGTAGACAAACACATTCATTCATTCAAATCCTAAAATATCCATACATACATAATAAACCCTAAAACTAGGATTTGGGGATTAGAACCCCTATTAACTTACAGGACTACTCCATAAAGGAGGGAAGAAGAAACATGATAGAAATAGAAGAAGATTTGAAGTTGGCAAGATCCTCCTTGCTACTAGATCCTCCTTCTTCTGCTTCTATTCTCCTTCATTCAGCTTCTCTCTCTTCTCTCCCTCTAGAACCAGAAATTTCACCCAAAATAAGCTCTCTTAGAATGGGGAAAGGGGTCTTCTATTTATAGGCATTCTGGACTAGAGGAAGTTCGCTGCCTGAGGCTGGGAGATTGCGGGCGGGATCTTCTGAGGATAGGCAGCGATCTCAAGATGATGTCGTAATGGCCTTCTAAAGGGGGAAGATAACGAGCTGATTTTGCGGTCGCGATCCTCGAGTCGTGGCCGTGATCTTCCTTGCTGGAAAAGGGAATGTTGGCCTTGATGCAACTGGGAAAACTTTCTGCTTCTCTAAGGCTCCTTCCACGCGAAGTTTGCGCCCTGGGCCTTCAAGATTGCGTTCGCGATCTTTGGCTTATGGGCCGCGATCTTTAGCGAGTCTTCATGACTGGAAATCTCGGCCTTGATCTTTGGCTTGTAGGCCACGATCTTTGATCCTTGCCCCTTTTATACACTTGTGACCTTGTTTTGTATCTAATTTGCACATATTGACTAATACACCCTATAATCACATCAAAATCAAATAGGAACAAAATAGGGATGCATTTGACAATGTTTAAACGCTTAAGCACATGAATAGGCACAAACATACCCTTAGATGGAGGGTAAATAACACTGGTTTTGGTTTTATCATAGCCCGTCCCCTACCCTAGGCCCACACCAGGCCCGTCTTCTGTCACCAAGCTCAGATCGCCCTCCTTCTTGTCAAAACCGCTCGGCTGCGCCTCCACTGTCGCCTCTAATGCTGGCTCATTCTCGTCCGCCTTCGCACCCACCGCCGATCCTGTCTTTTTCGGCGGTGGTTCCTTCCTCATCTGCAGCAACTCCATCATCATCCTCTGGAACACCTGGAAATCATTGCGGAGTCCCTTGATCTCTGCCCGCGAATCCTCCTCTGTCGCCCTCACCGAGGCGTCGATCTTCTGCAGGCTGCTATCCAAGATCAACTGCATATCCCAGACCCAACCAACCATTCCCTTGATCTCCATCAGATTCGTGGATTCGTCCACTACTCCATCCCGACGTTCCTCCATTGGTGGTTCGCCGCTCTGGAGCAGCGCCGCATGCACATCGCGGTTCCTGTCGGACGAGGAACAGAATATTCCCTTCTCTCCTACGCTGATCTCCTTATTCCGAATAGCCCTCTCCGCCTCCTTTTCATCCGTTGACTTCGACTTGGTGGTAACTGCCATCATTATGCTCCTAGCCCCAGTTGTGAGTTATGATAAACTCGTAATTAGAACCGGACTCTGATACCAAATGATAGAACCAAGATTCGGTTCTATCTAGGGATTAGGAGTATTAGGTATCAATGAGGGTTTGATCTCCATGGTTGATTAAGAAAGTGAATGAGGGAGAGGATTTTAGAAAGAAAGAGAGAAGGATAGGTGGCTGCGGCATCAACCTTGAGAGAGGGGGAAGAGTTCGACAATGAGAGGGAGGAAGGAAGGGACATTAGGGGTGATTGTTATCTATAATTTCTTGATGAGAATCCCCCACTAATTACATAATATATAACCTGACAAATAACCCTCTTATACCCCGCTAATACGAACTGCTAAAATACTCCCTAATTATTCCAAAAATTCCCCAAATAAATGATAAATAATTCCAAATAACAAAACAAGCAAATAATTATGTTTCTATCATTCTTCTTTCCACAGGCAAATGTCTTCGGGCCCTTCATGCCTTAGACTGTTAAACCCTAAAGATGCAATCTCTTCTCACGGTTGTGTGAGCGCGCCAGTACTCATATCCCCAACAAAAAATAATGCAAGCTTTTGGCTCCTTGAATAAAGGGTTTATTAATCATTTTGGGTTATGTACTTTGCTCGAGTTACCAAAGTACACCTTCAACTTTTCATATTTGATAAGCTTATACTTTATGTTTACCTAACATATCACGGAATGCGTTACCCTGGTTACTTTTTTTCCCAATAACCACCATGACTACCCCCTTTTTGGCCATATAGATGATTTGGATCCAATTTGAGAGCCCAACTTGCTGAACGGTGTTTTCGAAAAGAACTCACATGATCACGTCACACCATTATTGGGGCCTGAAATCATAGGTTTTTTTTTTCATTTTCTCACGCTTCCCCTTCTTTATCCTTTTTCCTTATCAGTGTCGCTCCCAAAAAGGGGAAGAACCATTTTCCATTTTGAAGAAACTTCTTCTTCGCCCCTTGCTCTCCCGACATCTTCTGTTGTCTTCCATCTCTCTTCGGCGCCACAGTCTCTCTCTCTGGCCGCCACAGTCATTCTATCCGGCCGTCGACTGGTTGTTTCTAGGTTAGTGGTTTGAAGAGGGTACTTGCGCCTCCGTCTTGTTTCCATTTCCTCTCACTCTGACGGAACACGACAACCGACAACGTTGATTTTAGCTCCTCAAGTGTTCCCGTTTTGTTTCCCACCCAGTCGAAGTTGATTATAGCTTGCTTCTGCAGGTAATCTGGAAAGTTAGTGTTTGCATTGGTAGAGGATTTCCTTTGGCAGCTACATTGTATTTTGTTTTGGTACTGTTTTCATTATGCTTTGGTAGTGTTTGCATTATACTTCGGTAGTTACCTGCATTTTCTTTAGTAGTGTGTGCATTATCTTTGGTAGTTACCTGCATTTGCGTTGGTTAGGAGCATTATGATTTGGTAGTTATCTGCATTTGGTTTGGTAGTGTTTGCATTATGCATTCGTAGTTACCTGCATTTGCTTTGGTAGTGTTTGTATTGGGCCATGTAACTTTAATTATACTCGCTTTCGACATTCATGCAGGTGACACCGGTAAGATGTTCTTTGTCGATCGATCGATCAATAGAGAGAGAGGGAGGGGGGGAGGTGGTAAGGAGGGTGAGTGGAGGCAGTGGGTGGGGAGGGGCAGATAGGTGGGAAGGTGAGGGGAGGCGGCACGAGCATGACGGCCGGCGGGAGGAGAGGGCATGGAGGGGATTTGGGAGGAGGGTGATAGGAGACAGAGGGCGGCCGATGAGAGGGAGGGGACAGGGAACCTCCTTATAATTAGTTTCCATAATTATAGCTTTTTAATTTTCTGCGTAATTAAAATGGTAGTCTGAATTATAATGATAGCAAAATAGGCTCAAGTTAGGGTGCATAACCATGGGTTATGCACCCATCAATAACCAAATCTGAACCCTTCATTTAGAAAATCCAGATCTAAGGATGGAGGATTAAAGGCTATTTTTATTTTCACTAGCTTTCTTAATTGACTCATATCTTTTTCGTTTTAACTCGGATTTTAATTTTTTTTTATTTGCACAGATGGAACAATTTTCAAAATTTTTTGAGGAAAAAAAAAATTCTGGCCTCTTGGCACCAACTGCATACCATATGGTATCTTCTTCGTTTTTAATTTGTTTTTGAAAACGTTTGCACAGCAGGGACGAGTTCATCATGATCTATTGGATCTACAAATTTCTGGGTGAACAAATTACAAGACCAAAAAATATCACACAATACCATACAATACCACCTTGGTACGGGGTGGTATCTTATGGTATACAATGTTAAAAGTCGTAAATGACAATTAATATACTTCTATTATCATGTATTCAACCATCCTACAGTTTTGATTTGTGTCATACCACCATGGTACGCTTTTCAAAGTATAGGTATGCTCTTATTTCAATACCAGTCAATACCATATGGTATAGAATGGTAAAAAATGGCTCAATTTTTTTTTTGTTCGGAAAATATATCAACTGTGCAAAAAAAATTAAATTTCGACTTAAAACAAGTGAGAAATCATCCGTCAAAGATTAAGGAGGTGAAAATTAAAGGTTTTCCAGGAGAGAGAGGATGCTGATGTCATGCTGATGTGGGCGGGTTACTCATAGTTACTCATAGTTACTCACCATAAGGTTACTGACCTGATCCGTTCCGAGCAAAATACACTTCTTATCCCTAGTAACCGGCTCAAGATAGGGTGCATAACCATGGGTTATGCACTCATCAATAACCAAATCTGGACCTTTCATTTAGAAAATCCAGATCTAAGGATGGAGAATTAAAGACCATTTTTATTTTCACTAGCTTTCTTAATTGACTCGTATCTTTTTCGTTTTAACTCGGATTTTAATTTTTTTTGCACAGATGGAACGAGTTCATCGTGCTCTACAAAATGAGATCAATTTTCAATATTTTTTTAGGAAAAAAAATTTTTGGCCTCTCGGTACCAACTGCATACCATATGGTATCTTCTTCGTTTTTCATTCGTTTTTGAAAACGTTTGCACAGCAGGGACGAGTTCATCATGATCTATTGGATCTACAAATTTCTGGGTGAACAAATTACAAGACCAAAAAATACCACCAAATACCATACAATACCACCCTGGTACGGGGTGGTATTTTATGGTATCTTATGGTATACAATGTTAAAAGTCGTAAATGACAATTAATATACTTCTACTATCATGTATTCAATCATCCTACAGTCTTGGTTTGTTCATACCACCATGGTACGCTTTTCAAACCATAGGTATGCTCTTATTTCAATACCAGTCAATACCATATGGTATAGACTGGTAAAAAATGGCTCAATTTTTTTTTTGTTCGAAAAATATATCAAAGTGGATATCATTTTGAAGAGCACAATTAATCTGATCTGACTGTGCAAAAAAAATTAAATTTTGACTTAAAACGAATGAGAAATCGTCCGTCAAAGATTAAGGAGGGGAAATTAAAGGCTTTCCAGGAGAGAGAGGAAGCTGATGTCATGTTGATGTCATGCTGATGTGGGCGGGTTACTCATAGTTACTCACCATAAAGTTACTCACCTGATCCATTCCCCTAGTAACCACGGTGATTACTAACACTAAGTAACCACCGTAATCCCTCCCGTGTCAAAACTGAGAAAAATCAGTTTTAATTATTCCGTACAGGTTTAAAATTGAAATTGAAATTAAAGTTAACAACGGCTCGTCACCTAATAAAGCCACATTTCACCTACCTATTTTGAACGTGTAACCTTATATTAATTGCAGATTGATCGTTATCGTAAGGCAAATGCTGTTTGATTAGGCAAGACCATTAACTAAAAAATGAATTAATAAACCAAGAGAAGGACTGCCAATTGCCAAATTAACTATTATTAGTTGATATCAAGAAAATCTAGTAAACCGGTGCTGCGTGATGTGCTGCCAAATTGACGTTGCCTCTTGAAAATTCTCAATAATAATAATAATAAAATTATTAAATCACAAGTTTGCACAAATTTCCATAAAAATCCGGCTACTGTTCCTTAAGAAAAATTCGGGAATCATTATTCACAAGGGAGTTATTTGATTCCCTGCGGTCAGATTTACATGAGCCCACGTTAATCAATCAGTGGCAAGCCATGCCGGATGAAAAAGAGACCATGAAGAGGCTGTGTGTATGTTCTCCAAAGAAGTCACGGTAACCGGTTTTCTGTATGCTTGATCGAGCCTTTAAGGGGCCCTTTCATGTCGGGCTGCCAGAAGTATCTTTCACAGGTGCTAGAATTCTGATTGAAGGAAGAATTTCTTGATTGAATGAGTGAAAACGTACAGAATCCAGCTTGAGAAGCTGAATATATACTCTGGTTCAGAGTACAACGGAGGGAAAGACCGTTGTAACAACCTTACCAAATTACATCTTTAGTCCTAATTACATTCTACTATTACTAAACTAATCCTAAGCTACTTGGTTATTTACAGATGGATACCTATCATCTAATACCCCCCCGCAAGCTAAGCATGGATTGATTTCAGGTTTAGCTTGGAAATGAGATCAATGAAGGTGTGGACAGGCAACGCTTTGGTGAATGGATCAGCCAGCTGAAGTGTTGTTGAGATGTGCTGCACCTTGATTTTGCCAGCAAGAACTTGATCGCGGGTGAAGTGGCAGTCGACTTCGATGTGTTTGGTGCGCTCGTGTTGAACAGGGTTCTCCGTCATCTTAACAGCAGAGAGACTGTCACAGTAGATGGTGTATG
The DNA here is from genome assembly GCA_946122785.1 of Linum tenue. NCBI lineage: Eukaryota > Viridiplantae > Streptophyta > Magnoliopsida > Malpighiales > Linaceae > Linum > Linum tenue. The sequence continues at coordinate 27,052,932 of CAMGYJ010000009.1, forward strand.
GAAGTGGAGGTTGAACTGGAAGCTGTCGAAAAAGCGCCGTCATCCATTGAAGCTCCTGAGATGTGTCCGCCAGCGCCCTGTATTCAGCTTCTGTGGAGGAACGAGAGATTGTTTGTTGCTTCTTTGAACGCCAGCTGATCAAGGAATTACCTAAAAAAACACAAAAACCAGTTACTGATCGCCTAGTATCGGGACAACCAGCCCAATCTGAATCTGAAAAGGCTGTGAGACGCGTAGAAGAATTGGAAGGAAAAAACAATCCCCTGTCAGGAGTGGTCTTGAGGTAACGAAGGAGCCTGTGGGTGGCTAGTTCGTGTGTGGAAGTAGGGGAATCAACAAACTGGCTCAGTTGGTTGACTGTATAGCATATGTCTGGTCGTGTATTACAGAGATACTGGAGGCGACCAATGAGTTTTCTATAACTACTATGATCTTGTTCATTCAGTGGAGTACCATCGTGAGCAGATAGATGGGTTGCAGGAATGGAAGGAGTAGTGGTAGGTTTAGAAGCTAGAAAACCAGTGTCAGACAACAAATCCAATGTATATTTCCTCTGGCATAAATGGATACCAGATTCTGATCTTGAAACTTCCATTCCAAGGAAGTATTTTAATTTTCCAAGATCTTTTATTGTGAAGGCAGTATCTAGTTGCTGTTTTACATACTTGATTTCATCCATGTCATTTCCAGTGAGTATGATGTCATCTACATATACTAGTAGAGCTGTGAATGATGATCCAGAGTATTTAGTGAATAAAGAGTAATCACTATGAGATTTCTGATAGCCAAGGGTTTCTAATGTAGCTGCAAGTTTTTCAAACCACTGTCTACTAGCCTGCTTTAAACCATATAGTGATTTTGTGAGCTTGCAAACCTTATGCTGATCTGATGGTTGGACTTTCAAACCAGGAGGTAATTTCATATACACATCCTCATGTAGGTCACCATGGAGGAATGCTGTATTGACATCTAATTGCTCCAAGTGCCATTTGTAAATAGATGCTAAGGCTAAAAGTATTCTGACTGTTGTCATTTTAACCACAGGTGAGAAAGTATCCATGTAGTCTATACCAGGTGTCTGAGTATAGCCTTTGGCTACCAAACAGGCTTTATACTTGTCTATTGTCCCATCCTGTTTGAACTTGAGTCGAAAAACCCATTTATTGCCAATGATGGGAACATTAGGAGGTGGATCAACTAGAACCCAGGTTTTTGTTGATCCACAAACTATGAGTTGTGGAAGTAGGGGAATCAACAAACTGGCTCAGTTGGTTGACTGTATAGCATATGTCTGGTCGTGTATTACAGAGATACTGGAGGCGACCAATGAGTTTTCTATAACTACTATGATCTTGTTCATTCAATGGAGTACCATCGTGAGCAGATAGATGGGTTGCAGGAATGGAAGGAGTAGTGGTAGGTTTAGAAGCTAGAAAACCAGTGTCAGACAACAAATCCAATGTATATTTCCTCTGGCATAAATGGATACCAGATTCTGATCTTGAAACTTCCATTCCAAGGAAGTATTTTAATTTTCCAAGATCTTTTATTGTGAAGGCAGTATCTAGTTGCTGTTTTACATACTTGATTTCATCCATGTCATTTCCAGTGAGTATGATGTCATCTACATATACTAGTAGAGCTGTGAATGATGATCCAGAGTATTTAGTGAATAAAGAGTAATCACTATGAGATTTCTGATAGCCAAGGGTTTCTAATGTAGCTGCAAGTTTTTCAAACCACTGTCTACTAGCCTGCTTTAAACCATATAGTGATTTTGTGAGCTTGCAAACCTTATGCTGATCTGATGGTTGGACTTTCAAACCAGGAGGTAATTTCATATACACATCCTCATGTAGGTCACCATGGAGGAATGTTGTATTGACATCTAATTGCTCCAAGTGCCATTTGTAAATAGATGCTAAGGCTAAAAGTATTCTGACTGTTGTCATTTTAACCACAGGTGAGAAAGTATCCATGTAGTCTATACCAGGTGTCTGAGTATAGCCTTTGGCTACCAAACGGGCTTTATACTTGTCTATTGTCCCATCCTGTTTGAACTTGAGTCGAAAAACCCATTTATTGCCAATGATGGGAACATTAGGAGGTGGATCAACTAGAACCCAGGTTTTTGTTTTCTCAAGAGAGGCAAATTCTGAGTTGACAGCTGCTAGCCATTCCTTGCTGTTAGCAGCCTCTTTGTAGGTCTTTGGCTCTCTTATTTGAGTTATAGAAAGAGCAAAATGTCGATGAGAAGGACTTAAAGATCTATAAGTAAGCATCTGCTGAATAGGATAAGTGACAGAAGAGATTAATGAAGCTTGACTGATTAGATTACATTTGTAATCATTCAGTTTAGCAGGTATGGTAATGTGTCTGGTAGACCTTCTTAATTGTGGTTGATTCACAGGTAAAGAATCAGGAAGGGTGGTAGTAGTAACTGGATCATCAGTAGGAAGATGTGATGTCAGCTGAGGGGTAACAGGAGATGAATTAATAGTGTGAGCTTTAGTGAATTCCAGGTCTGCAGAAACTGCTGGAAAAACTGGAAGAAGAACTGAGGAGGTCAAATTTTGATTAACTTGCTGAAATGGAAACATGGTTTCATGAAAAGTAACATCACGTGATGTGAAAATGTTGTGTGTGATGAGATTATATAACCTGAACCCTTTTGTGCCAAGGGGGTGACCAAGGAAAACACAAGGGTTGGCTCTATGATCAAGCTTGGATCTGGTGGCTTGGATAGTTGCAGCATATGTAAGGCAACCAAAAACCTTTAAATGATGTAAAGTAGGTGGGGAACCAGTTAGTTTTTCAAAAGGAGTAAGATTGTTTAAAAGAGTGGTAGGAGTTCTGTTTATGATATGAACAGCATGCATTGCTGCAAAATTCCAGAACTGCTTAGGCAGTGAGGCTTGAAAAAGTAAGGCCCTAGTGACTGCCAATATGTGTTGATGTTTCCTCTCAACAATTCCATTTTGTTGAGAGGTGTACACACAGGTGGTTTGATGAATGGTGCCTTTAGATTTGTAAAAATCTGGTATCTGGAACTCAAGTCCATTATCTGTTCTGATAACCTTAATTTTGCTGTTAAATTGTATTTCAACAAAAGCAAAGAAGGAAATAATAGTTGGTCTTGCCTCAGATTTGGATTTCATTGTGAAAATCCAAGTGTGTCTACTGAAGTCATCAACTATTGTCAGAAAGTATGAATGACCTTGAATTGAGGTAACTGGGGCATTTCCCCAAATGTCAACATGTACAACATCAAATGGAGCTGCTGTTTTGCTAAAACTAGTAGGAAATGGCAATCTTTTCTGCTTTGCCATAGGACAAACTGTACAATGGTAATCAGAAAGAACAGAAATGGATTTATCCAAACTATGTAAAGTCTTGAGTTTAGCTGCTGGAATGTGACCTAGCCTGTAGTGCCAGATGTCAATAGAGGGCTGTGATGTTGACAAAGCCACTGTAGGAGAAGATGCAGGTGGTGCAGGAGTTGAGTTAAGAATCAGATTCTGTTGGAGTTGAGCAGTCTGGGATGGATGATGTAAGATGTACAATCCATCAATTAAGCTAGCTGTTCCAATCATTGTCAAACTGGGGTATGCCTGAATGAAACACAGTGAATAGTGGAACCATAAGCATATGGTTGAACTTCGAACTAGTTTACTAACTGAAACTAGGTTAAAGGTAAATGAAGGAACTAACAAAACATCATACAGAATCAGATGTTCTGAATACTTGACAGTTCCTATGGCAGTAACAACCACTTTACTACCATTTGGCATATGAACATAAGTGTTCTGAACTGGTTTGGAATGTAGAAAATGATGGGGAGAACAGATGATATGATCTGTAGCCCCAGTGTCTAATATCCACTTGTTAGTAAGTAAGCAATTCACATTCAAAGCATAATGAATGATACCTGATTGCTCAGTAGGTTCAAAGCCATGAGAAACAACAGAATTTGCTCTGCTGATGATGTTGTGCTGACCAGAACCCTCACTATCATTTGAAGCTGAGTAGTGAGCTGGATTATTGGCAGTGTAAGCCTCTTGGAAAGAGGATGGTGGTGGGAAAAACTGCTGCTGCTGAGAAGGAGCAGAGAATTGAGGTGGTTGGATAGCAGTCTGCTGAGTAGAAGCAGGTGACTGAGAGTAAGGCTGCATAATATGGAGCATCCTTTGATAGTTCTGCTGGAAACTCTGCCAATCAGATTGATTGATCATGACAGCCCCATTAGAAGGCTGAGTAATCTCAGAAGAAACACTGTTGGCCTGACGAGGAGGCTGCTGCTTCTTCTTGGATTGGTATCCAGGTGGATAACCATTCTTCTTGTAGCAAATATCCTCTGTGTGACCAGTGTATCCACAGAATGTACAGATAGGTTTCTTGCCTTGCTTCTTGAAACCCTGACCAGCACCCTGAACACCCAGATGCTGTCCAGCCGCTTTAGTGAAAAACGCCATGCTATCAGAAGCAGGGTTATGAGCAGGCTGTGGTTTAGGCAATAATCCATTCTCCCTTTCGTGTTGAACCATCATAGCAAACACCTTATTAATGGGAGGTAAAGGATCAAGTAGCATCACTGTAGACCTTGGACTATTGAAGCTATCATTGAGATTTCTCAAGAAACGAATCACCTTGTCATTCATGTGATCTTTACGTAGAGATGCTAAAACACAGTGACAGGTAACTCCACATTCACAATCAGGGATGAACCTATAATTGGCTAACTGATCCCACAAGGCTCTTTGCTTGGAATGCTCTCAGCAATGGTGGGATTCACAGAACGTTGAATCCAGCTGAGCAAAAGCTTGTTGTTGCGATTCCACGGCTCCAACAGAGGAGAATCATCGCTCGGCTGCGGGATTTTGCCATTCAAGAACCCTAATTTGTTCTTGCCGTCGATGACAAGAATCATGGAACGCTCCCAACTCGAGAAATTGTTCTCGGTAAGTGGTTGAGAAACGAGACATTGCCCCCAATTCTCTGAGGGATGGATGAAGAATGGTGAGGCAGGATCGGTAATCGGAATGCCTTTGTACAGAACGCCATTGATGCCAATGGAACGACCTCCAGTGTGAGGATTTGTAGGTTGGGCATCGTCGCCGGAAGAGGAAGAATCGTGAATCGCCATAGGAGAACGATTACGAGCAGAAGAATGAAATTCGGAAGCGAGAGAAGTGAGACGAAATCGGCTCAGTTGAGCTCTGATACCATGCTAGAATTCTGATTGAAGGAAGAATTTCTTGATTGAATGAGTGAAAACATACAGAATCCAGCTTGAGAAGCTGAATATATACTCTGGTTCAGAGTACAACGGAGGGAAAGACCGTTGTAACAACCTTACCAAATTACATCTTTAGTCCTAATTACATTCTACTATTACTAAACTAATCCTAAGCTACTTGGTTATTTACAGATGGATACCTATCATCTAATAACAGGCTCCCACAATAATGCCTCGGCCCATAGCTAACTAAAAAAGAGACGAGAGAATTCATGGCCACCATATGTAAGGTGAATCATCGTTTTACTTTCTGAACATGTGATGTGAGACCATTGATTACCAAAGCATTTAGAATTTCAATGGATTGAACTTGCATCATCAACAGATAGTGAAGAACAAGACAAACCCAAATCTATAGCTATTTACCTGGGTTGTTTAAACCAGCAAAATAGCGGCAGGCGGCAGCACCTTGGATTCCCTGACTGTGGTAAACTCCGTGGATTTCGCAGTTGGAAAATATGGTGATGAGAACATGTTGTTCAAATTGAACGACCCTGTATTCAACAGTAAGGACCAAATCATTAAGAGAACTCGAATTACTGTTTTGCTTCCATTAACTTCCAAGTGCAAGAACCACGATTTGTCCAATGGTAGAGCTAATGTAGAGTTGGTTGGACCTATAGCCAAAAAACGGATTGGCGAAAGCAGGGCCATAACCCATGTCCGGAAAGATAGTCAGTGACTGGAACCATCAACTGCACTTGATCAATTGAGTTGTCAGAGTTGTCATTCACTTCTTCTCCTCCTCTTCCTCCTATTACTTTCTCCCCTGTTTTAGTACCCAAAAGAACAAGAAGTCAGAAAAACAGAGCATTAACTTGTTACTGGAATTACTCAACTGGATCTTCATCTTTCCAATAGATTGAGAAGGGTTTCTATAATTTGTTTTCTTTACCAATTTCAAAGAGAGATGTTTACTGATAAAGAATTGAAGATGAGGTGAATTATACATGAACATAATGAATGGACAAAAAAGATGTGTGCATGAACTACAAGTGTCTTTATTTGCCATGGAAAAATGCCACCTGGCTGTATGTAATGTCCAGACATCCTCTACTTTTGAGTCTTTCCCAAGGATCGAATTCTTCTTAGGGAGCGGATAGTATAACAACAGCTCCTTTGTTGTTACTGTAACAACAGGATTCATTAAGGGTAATAGAGTAATTTAGGTTAAAAAATAAAATAAAAATAAAACCTATTTAATCCATCTCCGCCGCCACTCACGAAGAGCAGCACCTTCCTCCTGCATCTCAGTTGGCGGAGGCAGCACAGGACCATCGGAAGTGAAGATTCCATCGTCAGCGTCGCCGTAGCCATTGTCGTTGCCGTTCTCGGCGTGATCGAGCCGAAGGGGCCCTCGGAGTAGCCAGGGTTCGGATCCAGGTCAGTTGGACAAGATAAGTGATGCTCTCTGTTCCGAATTGAATCCAGGAGAGGTAATAGCCTTCTGCCAAGCACAAATCCCCCCTCACAACCGCCGGATTGGCCCCTGCCTATTGCAGCGGTTTGCCTGAGATTCGGGGTCTGTAAGCAGTAAAAACCGACACCATCGACCCCATCCAAAGAACGCCATCGATCTTGGGCTCTTTCAGTGCCGGTTCTCTTATAGACGATCAGACAGCGGTCGGAACCGCCGTTCGGTCCCAGTTCCGGGGTATCCAATGCAGATTCCGCCAGGCCTTTTGCTTCCTCGACTAGCCACAATCTGCTGCCACCAATTTGCTAGATTTAACTTCTATCTTTTCCGCTATATGAACCCTTGCTAATTCTTCGACCAAGCTCTTTATATGCCCTTGGGTAACTCCATAGTGATTTCTGTATGAATGTTGTCGTACTCTCCATCCCCAATGCTTCCGTGCAGTGATCGAAGTTAATGGTCATCTCCGGTACAAAGTTAGCACCACCAAGTACTTACAACGCGAAACAAAGGTGATTCCTCTTTGCTTCACCTTCTTACATGCGAAAGCCCCCTGCTTTTCACACTAAAAAAAGTAAAAAACCCTCCTACGCCTTCTTACCCTCTTCCAACCCCAAATGCTATTATTTTTTATGCATTGCTATGTCACTGTACTTACCTGTTCTCATTTGGTACTGTGAAGATGAGTAGATTAGACGGAAACGGAGGGATGGTTGTATTGAAACAATTGTGCAAACGAAATAAGAAGAGTTGGTCCGAGGGCCACTCGTTTTAGCTACAGCTACACATTTGCATAAATTTGCAGATGTTTGTATCTCTGTTGCTATCATGCTTCTGTAAATTGGCTTCAGAAATTAGTTGACTTGACATTCTGGTACTCAATTTTAGGGTTTTTAAGCGCTAAAGGGATTGAAATGATTTTGTTTGGCAATGCACATTTACTTTAGATGTAGTAAGCCGTACGATTTTCGCTTATAAATTGCTAGTATGGCTCATCTAAAAACCAGTAATTGCTAGCATACCAATTATATGTGAAAACATAATTAATTAAGAGAGAACTATGTAATTATGTATACGAACCTGGTAAGTATACACATTACTAATTATTGTTACTAATTCCATTCATCTAGTAAGAACGTCGGATAGAATAACAAACCTTATAAAGCATACCACAATTATTTCGAAAGCATACCAGAAACCTCCTAATGCAGATCATAAATTGTCTAAAACATACCAGAAACACGGTAAAACAAACCATAAATATTTCTAAAGCACACCAGGAAACCCCTAATACAAACCACAAACACGGTAAAATAAACCAAAAACGTCCTAATGCAGACCACAAATATATTAAAACAAACCAGAAATCTCGCAAAGCAAACCACAAAAGTTTCGAAAGCACACCAGAAACTTCTTAATGCAAACCAGAAACGTCCTAATGCAAACCAAAAATATATTAAAACAAACTAGAAACCTCACAAAGCAAACCACAGAATTTTCAAAAACACACCAGAAACCTCATAATACAAACCACAAACACGTTAAAGCAAACCACAAAAACAAACCAGAAACCTCCTAATGCATACTACAAATCTCCTAAAACAAACCACAAACCCCTCAATGCAAACCACAAAATTTTTGAAAGCAAACCAGAAACTTCTCAATGCAAACCACAAACACGATAAAGCAAACCAGAAACTTCTTAATGCAAACCACAAACACGATAAAGCAAACCACAAAAGGCATACAAAAATATGAGAAACCAAACCATAAATCTCACAATGCAGACCATAACATCCGGTGGTCGTTGGCCGTTGACCGGTCAGCGAAGACCGTTGACCAAACTCCGATGACCGTCAGTGAGTAGATTCCGGCGCCGATAAGCATATTCCGGCCCCGATGACTAGATTCCGACGCCGATAAGCATATTCCGACCACGGTGAGCATATTCCGACGACGGTGGCATATTCCGATGACAAAATAGCATATTCCGGCGACAAAAAAGCATATTCCGGTGACCGGCGACCAGATTCCGGCGACCGGTGGCCGAATTCCGGCGACCAAAATTTTGGTCCGAAAATAAAAAAATATTTTTTTATTTATTTTTTATTTTTTTATTATTATTTAAACATATTTTTCATAATGACGATTATACCCCTGCTTTGATTTTACACTAGGTCAACTCATCCAATAAAAAGTCATCATAATCCTAGCTTCCTATTGGTTGGAGGCTAGTGTTGTTACAATAACAACACAAAGGGTGTTGTTATAGTATCTAGTCCCTTCTTCTTAGACGAGGCAATGTAAGGAATTTTCCCTTCTTTGTTTTAATTTAATCTCTAATTATATTTTTCATGGTTTGATTTGTGGAATAACTCTAATTACTCACTTATTCCTTTAGAATGGAAAATAATGATCGATGGTTTAATTAGAATGACCGACTCATTCATCATTATCTTATCAGTTTTGAAATTAGATTCTATCACTATATACCTTCGAGTGTTGTAACAGTACTCCATCATCAATGAAAAATTTTCGACAACAAAACGATCAACCGGTTAGCAATTACCTTATTAGTATTGGTATACCACTAGAAAGGTTTCAATATTAAACAAGGACTTTGTTACCATTTAACCCAAATTAATATCAGCATGACCTTTTGTACTAAGCACATATATACATTATTTTTTATAGCTCTAAAAACGTGTAAACAATTTCTTGCTGCTTTGGGCTGGCTGAAGAAAGAAAATGTCCATTGAAGGAAAAGTTGTTTATTTGAAGTTTATATCGTCCTAAGTAATAATGAAAACGAAAGGTTGATTTACCAAACCAAGCCACAATAACTAACTTTTGACAAATTCAAAATAACTTTTTAACAATATATCATGGTTATTCTTTGTGATAGATCGTGGACCAATTAACTGAAAGTCATAATTACTTCTTACAAGAAACAAAGGGGTCGTTTGGAAGTTGCGATTGTTAAATAGATGTATTGTTGAGAATGCATGTATAATATTATACATGTATTGTCTAATTTGATGCATTGTAGAATACAACGTTTGGTATGTGTGATTGTGTATGTCGCATAAGCTAAAAGCTGAGACAAACAATCTCAACTCAACTATCTCAACAATCACAACTTTTAGTTGAGATATAACAATCACTCAAAATGAGTGATAGTTTCTGTCACATCACAGAAACAATCCATGTATTGTTTCTGCTAAAAAAACAAAAAACGATACATTGTAAACAATACATGCATAATGACAATCTCAACAAAACTATCACAACTTCCAAACGACCCCAAAGAATCTTGAAAAGTCGGTTCGGTACTTTTTTTACAATGTAGTCTAATGATTTGTGAAATTAAACTTTATTGTAATTTATGTGAAAAAAGAAAGAAAACCAACAATTACAATGAAAATATTATAAATATTAAAACAAAAAAAAAGAGGCGATAGCATAACATCAGTAAACTAGGTGTTCCGTTACGGAGCACGGGTCAAATAACTAGTGCAATAATACAAATTAAGTACCGCCAACTTCTTCACGTTAATATTAGTTGGGATAGATGCACAATCAAACAAATGAAGGAAACATATATTTGGAAGGACCTGACTGAAATCCCCCATCATCTGCCCATATTGCACTTTCAAATATCTTAAACCTGATAGTTTCTCAAAATTCTGGCTTTTAAGCATCTCGTTACAGTTGGCATGTATTTGAATAGCTTCCACCCGTCCACTTCCCTGTACACAAAAAGAAACTAGTTAGTACACTTGAGCATACATAAATATCACCTAATACAAAGGAAGAAGTCACCAAACTATTTGACAAAAATATTTGCCTAGATTATAGTTATGATGATGCATTTAAATATGCTACTAATACTAATGATAGTCATTGGTCAATATTCTCATGTATATATAAACAAGGCATGTATTCATTGTTAAAGTCTTATTTGTGTTCTAAAAGCCTTGTTTGTGTTGTAAAATGACACAAGAAATTCTTAATAGATTAACGACGATGATTGAAAATTAATTCCCACCGAATACAAAAATTAAAGAGTTAATACATAATTTTATTTCAAATTATTTTTTAAATAATGATGCTATGACCATTTTTTATTTACTATACTTAAAAAAAAAAGAATAGACTACTTCAGTTCTAGAACTAGAATAGGGCTTCATGATTGATTGGACGGCCCTGGATCCTGTTAATCGTCAGAGGACAAATCCATGATCATATATATATAAGAAAGCATTCAATTTTCGTTATTATTTCCCCTGATTTCTTTACCTCAGCACTAGCTACATCATAAGATGAGGAGGGAAGTAAACAAAGCACTCAGGGATACATGCAGCTATATACCTGACAAAAATATAATGCATTTATAATTACATAATTTTTATATAATTGTGTTACAGAAATCTATTTTAATGTGTCGTCTAACGATGAAGTCAAGTTAAGAAAGAGATAATGATGAATTGGGAAGCTTTATATATAATATATTTGTAATGACCCAATAGTTGTAGAATAGTATTACACAAATTTTTGGTACAATGTGATCTATTGTAAAGAGTTTATAATGTAATTACTCGAATTATTTATAATATATTTGTAATTACGTAACTATTATAGAATAGTGCTAAACCAATCTTTTTTACTGTGAGTTCTAATGATAAAAATCATGTTATAAATATTGATGTTATTTGTTGGATTCAAGTATATACATTTAGGTATTGACATTAAAATTGTATTTAAATATGAGTATAATTGTGTTACAGAAATCTAACTTAATGTGTGGTCTAATGATGAAGTCAAGTTAAGAAAGAGATAAATGGTGAATTGGGAAGCTTTATAAATAATATATTTGTAATGACTCAATAGTTGTAGAATAGTATTACACAAATTTTTGGTACAATGTGATCTAATGTAAAGAGTTTATAATGTAATTACTTGAATATATTTATAATTACGTAACTGTTATAGAATAGTGTTAAACCAATCTTTTTTACTATGAGGTCTATGATAAAAATCATGTTATAGATGTTGATGTTATTGTTGGATTCAAGTATAAACGTTTAGGTATTGACATTAAATGTTGTATTTAAATATGAGTATTTATTATTTTATTTGAAGTATTTTATTTTATTTAAATATGAATAGATTGTAGATAAATTTTATGCAAATATGTTTAATGCATGATTAAATTCATTTGATGTTAATAGTTTTTAGCATTTTTACCTATTTTGTTAAACCGACATGAACGAAAATAAACCGATTATACCACCGGTCGAACCATTTCACTTGCTTAACTTGTGATATAAATCGGTTCGCCAACCTTTCTTTAATCACGTTAGAGTTCTAAGGGTGTCTACCTTTCAACTAATTAGAGTTTTATAAATTGGTGGATAAATAAAACATGTAAAAGTAAGACCTGTCAAATTAAAGCCTTGTTATAGAAAGTAAGGATATTTTTATGCAGAGAATGATGCGTTTGGAATAATTAATGGCCAATAATTTTTTTCCTCATTTTGGTACACCCGTGCACACTATATATAAACCCCAATGAACAGTACCGTTTTTAATGAGCCCCTATTTTGTCCTAAGGAACAGTGAAACTGTTAAAATAAACTTGTGCTTTTAATATACCATATTCTACTGCGGTTGTATGGATGTCGAACATCTTCCTTTTTAACAATGGTTCTCCCAAGATCTCTGATGTGATCGTGCATCCAAAATCGGTTGTTTTTCTCGAGTTTCATCAAAGATCTATGAATAAGAGTGTCGATTTCACTTTCTGGATAAAAATCGCACCCACTCCACATGTAGTAAGGTAAATCTTTCGGGTGACCAATAAAAAAACATGCGATGTCAAGAAAGATTTGTTTTTCATTGTGCGACAAGTCATTGTAGCTAATCTTCAATCTCTCTTGCAACACATTTTTAGTAGTAGAAGCAATGCCTTTATATTCTTTCAACTTTTCTTCCCAAAATTCCCTCCCTCTATGAAACAAAAGTGACCCTATCACCTTGAGAGCTAAAGGAAGTCCAGAAGCAACTTCTACAAATTCGTCACATATTTCCGCATCTTCCTCGGGAGGATTGTTCATCCCAAAAGCATGTTTGCAAAAAAGTTGCAAGGAAAGATGTCGAGTCATTTCTTCTGGTTCATAGAACTTGCATTCTGGAATAAAATCCAAAGCCCTCTTAGTTATTTGGCCCGTGCTCCGCAACGGAATAATTATTTTACCATTGTTGTTTTTTTTTTTGCGTTAATATCTATAATATTTTCATTGTAGTTGGAATTGTTATTGCTGTTTTTCTTCTTTTTCTTTTTCACATTAATACAATGAAGTTTAATCTGGCATACCATTATTTTCCACCGTTAAAGTTCCTTATAACATCTCGTATATAGAGAAAAGAATCGGATATTGAGAAAGACCATATAGTAGAGGATTCTGGACATATACATACAGGTGGCATTCCTTCATAGCCAACAAAGACATGTGTAGCTCATGCACACATCTTTTTTATCCATTCATCATGTTCATCAATGATTCACCTCATCTTCAATTCTTTATCAGTAAATATCTGTTTGAAATTGGTAAAGAAGACAAATGATAGAAACCCTTATCTTCTATTAAGAAGATGAAGCTCCAAGTGTGTTAAATTCCGGACTTCAAGTAGCAAGTTAATGCTCTATTTTTCTGACTTCTTGCTCTTTGGATACTCTGTTTTAAAACAGGGGACAAAGTAGGAGGAGGAGAAGAAATTAACGACAACCCAATTAGTGCAGCTGATGATTCCAATCACTGACGATCCAACCGAAACAACCATGTTTCTTTCTCACTTTCGACAATTAGTTTGTTGGCTACAGGTCGGACCAACTTTACGTCAGCTCTGCCATTTCACAAATCGTGGTTCTTGCACTTGGAAAGTTAATGGATGCAAAACAGTAATTCGAGTTGCCTTAATGATTTGGTCATTATCGTTAAATCCAGTGTCGTTCAATTTGAAAGTAGCATTTTCTCATCACCATATTCGCCAACTGTGGAATCCACGCTGCTGCTGCTATGTTGCTGGTTCAAATAACCCAGGTAAGTAGCTATATATTTGGTTATTTTGTCTTGTTTTTCACTTACTTTGATGAAGCAAGTTCAAATCTTTGAAATTCTATATGATTGGGAATTAATGATCTCACATGTAGGGTCGTCTATGCTATTCTCTTTTGTTTTTTTTGGTAGAACGCTCTTCTCTTTTATAGTTAGCTATGGGTGGGAAGCATTATTGTGGGATACTGGGATCTTGTGGAAGGAGACTTCTGGCAGTCCGAGATGAAAGGGCCCTCAAAGGCTAGAGCTCCATCGATCTCGATAAAGCATGCAGAAAACCGTTTACAGTAACGCTTGTCGAGAACATTGGCGCAGCCTCTTTTTCCATCCGACATGGTCTCCTAGTTCATCGGGCATGGTTTGGTATTGATTGTTTAAAAAACACGAAATTGATTGTTCTGATGAAAATCCTCAATTCATCAGATTCATTTGTTTGTGATTTTGAGCCGATTTCAGGCTGAAAGACCCAGGGAACGAAACTGCATGGAAGGACAAGATGAGGATGAATGGAGTAGAGAGACATGTGAAGGGATGAATCTCCGCCGTCGTTTGCCGGCATGCAGTTCATAGGGTTCAGGGATGAGACAAACGGGAGATTGAACCCCTCATTTTTTCAATTGAGTTTTTTGTTTTGTTTTTCTATTGGTTATTTTAATACTTATTGTCACAAACAGAGAACTTTTATTTTTTATTTGCATGGAAAAGAAAGCGATCAGGTGCACCCGGTGCTTGGCCAGCCCAATGAACAGCTACTTGGTTATTTTAAAAAATAACTTTTATTTTTAATGAAATTTGTGCAAACTTCGCGGCGGTAAGAATTTAACTATATTTAAAAGTTCACCCACTTATTTAATAATTTAATTAAAATAAAATAATTCATAAAATTATTAGAGTAAGATACATCCATATATTTTACTTAATGTCTTAATGATTATGAAAGGCATACACCATATGTTTGTTTAAGTGATATAAAAATAACTATCCCACCATAACCTTTCCAATGTCTCATGACCAAACTATTATGTAAAAGAATAACTTACCTGGAAAAACAATTGTGTATTGCAAATTGATGAGATGAATAATTAATTTAGCTAATAATAAATAAATTTTCATTCAAACTTATAGTGCAAATTGATGAGATGAATAATTAATTTAGCTAATAATAAATAAATTTTCATTCAAACTTATAGTGCAAATTGATGAGATGAATAATTCATTTAGTTAATAATAAATAAATTTTCATTCAAACTTATAGTACCGAATCGTTAAAAATATTTATGCAATATGCTTTGTTTAAGTGATATTTAAGAAATAACTACCCTTCATAAGCTTTATATAATGCATTTATAATTACATAATTTTTATATAATTGTGTTACAGAAATCTATCTTAATGTGTGGTCTAACGATGAAGTCAAGTTAAGAAAGAGATAATGGTGAATTGGGAAGCTTTATATATAATATATTTGTAATGACCCAATAGTTGTAGAATAGTATTACACAAATTTTTCGTACAATGTGATCTAATGTAAAGAGTTTATAATGTAATTACTTGAATTATTTATAATATATTTGTAATTATGTAACTATTATAGAATAGTGTTAAACCAATCTTTTTTACTGTGAGTTCTAATGATCAAAATCATGTTATAAATATTGATGTTATTTGTTGGATTCAAGTATAAACATTTAGGTATCAACATTAAATTTGTATTTAAATATGAGTATAATTGTGTTACAGAAATCTATCTTAATGTGTGGTCTAAAGATGAAGTCAAGTTAAGAAAGAGATAATGGTGAATTGGGAAGCTTTATAAATAATATATTTGTAATGACCCAATAGTTTTAGAATAGTATTACACAAATTTTTGGTACAATGTGATCTAATGTAAAAAGTTTATAATGTAATTACTTGAATATATTTATAATTACGTAACTGTTATAGAATAGTGTTAAACCAGTCTTTTTTACTGTGAGGTCTAATGATAAAAATCATGTTATAAATGTTGATGTTATTTGTTAGATTCAAGTATAAATGTTTAGGTATTGACATTAAATGTTGTATTTAAATATGAGTATTTATTATTTTATTTGAAGTATTTTATTTTATCTAAATATGAATAGATTGTAGATAAATTTTATTCAAATATGTTAAATGCATGATTTAATTCATTTGATGTTAATAGTTTTTCGCATTTTTACCTATTTTGTTAAACCGACATGAACAAAAATAAACCGATTATACCACCTGTCGAACCATTTCACTTGATTAACCTGCGATATAAATCGGTTCGCCAACCTTTCTTTAATCACGTTAGAGTTCTAAGGGTGTCTACCTTTCAACTAATTAGAGTTTTATAAATTGGTGGATAAATAAAACATGTAAAAGTAAGACCTGTCAAATTAAAGCCTTGTTATAGAAAGTAAGGATATTTTTATGCAGAGAATGATGCGTTTGGAATAATTAATTGCCAATAATTTTTTTCCTCATTTTGGTACACCCGTGCACACTATATATAAACACCAATGAACAGTACCATTTTTAATGAGCCCCTATTTTGTCGTAAGGAACAGTGAAACTGTTAAAATAAACTTGTGCTTTTAATATACCATATTCTACTGCGGTTGTATGGATGTCGAACATCTTCCTCTTTAACAATGGCTCTCCCCAGATCTCTGATGTGATCGTGCATCCATAATCGGTTGTTTTTCTCGAGTTTCATCAAAGATCTATGAATAAGAGTGTCGATTCCACTTTCAGGATAAAAATCGCACCCACTCCACATGTAGTAAGGTAAATCTTTCGGGTGACCAATAAAAAAACATGCGATGTCAAGAAAGATTTGTTTTTCATTGTGCGACAAGTCATTGTAGCTAATCTTCAATCTCTCTTGCAACACATTTTCAGTAGTAGAAGCAATGCCTCTATATTCTTTCAACTTTTCTTCCCAAAATTCCCTCCCTCTATGAAACAAAAGTGACCCTATCACCTTGATAGCTAAAGGAAGTCCAGAAGCAACTTCTACCAAACCCCCAATGAATATTTAAGCCCTATTTCTGTACAGAGCTGCAGAAAACATTCACTGGATAAGGGTTTTTTAAATAGGTCAGCAAATTGGAATTTAGTAGATACAAAATGAAATGGTATTTTATTTCTATATGTTTAGTCCTAGAGTGTTGAACAGAGATTTTTGTCATACATATTGCATTGGTATTGTAACAACAGACAGGAATATTACTCATCTTAAAGCCATAATCAGACAATTGAGACTTCATCCACATTAGCTGAGTACAACAGCTTCCAACTGCCATTTACTCAGCTTCAGCAGTAGATAATGCAACCGCACCTTGTTTTTTGCTTAACCAAGACACAAGAGCTGGTCCTAAAAACTGGATACCTCCTGATGTACTTTTTCTATCTATGATGCTTCCACCAAAATCTGAATCACAATATCCTACTAAGTCAAATGATTCTGTTATTGGATACCAAAGTCCTACTTGAGCAGTTCCCTTAAGATATCTAAAAATCCTTTTTACAGCTTTAAAATGACTTTCTTTGGGGTTTGCTTGAAATCTTGCACATAGTCCAACGCTATACTGGATGTCAGGACGAATGGAAGTTAGATAAAGGAGTGATCCAATCATTCCTCTGTATTTCTTTTCACAGAAGGAGATACCAGTTTCATCCTTGTCTAACTTAAGATTGGTAGCCATAGGAGTTGAACATGCATTTATAGAAGGCAAAATACAACTGTATATCCACAACTATCAGGTTTGTGACAAATATATCCACAACTATCTAAATACACGAAATATCCATTTCCGTCCACTAAATTACTGGACAAACGGTGGATGCTTAGTTGGCGTATTTCTGACCCCACTGAATGATGTGGATTAAAAGAAAAAAATAAAAATAAAGTAAAAAACCTTTTTCGATTCATTTTCCGTTCCCACGACCTCTTCCCCTCTCTCTCATCGCCCTCCTCCCACCTCCACCGCCACCACTTCTACCTCCTCTCTCCTCCTAAACCTTCTTTCTCCCTTTCAATCTTAATCAACCGGCGCCGACGCTGACAACCACAGCACTATCGTCGTCCTCGAGTTTCCGTTTCAATTGCCGACATTGTCGTCAATCGAACCTCGCTGCAGCAACCTTCAGATCCCGCCGCCATTGTCGTCAATTGGACCTCGCTGCTTGGGCACTTTTGTAGGCCGTGACCCATTACACAGACCTAAATGTTCTTGCAGAGGTGAGATGTGGTTTTGGGTAAATCCATATTTTTATTTCTGTTCTCTGTTAGCAACCTCTGCATCTTCCAAGAACCGACGACCACCTCCGGCTCGGCTCCCAACTCCTCTTCATCGCCTCTTCCCCAATGGCCGCCGCCGAAATAGCCTCCCTTTTTGCCCCCGAAGCAGCTGTCGTACCCAGATCCTCTGTCGCCAGGTCCGGGGCTGGAGCTCCCCGCTGCGCCGAGAGATCCAGCGGCGACGAATTCGAAGAGCAAAGTGAACGACTTCAGATCCAGCGTCGCTGCTCTCGCGAAAGATTGGGATTGATGTTCCCCGCTCTAGTGACATTGTTGAAATGAAATTTGGGCGCGGATGCGATATCGAGTTTGGGATTC
This sequence comes from Linum tenue, assembly GCA_946122785.1. Taxonomy (NCBI): domain Eukaryota; kingdom Viridiplantae; phylum Streptophyta; class Magnoliopsida; order Malpighiales; family Linaceae; genus Linum; species Linum tenue. Next base: position 27,071,390 of record CAMGYJ010000009.1, read on the forward strand.
AACTGCCTCGCGAAAGATGGGAGACACTGGCATGTCGGACGAGTGAGGGAGGTGTAACGGCAGCGATGGTTCCTTCGGCTGAAGGGAAGATGTGAAAGATGAAGAGGAAGCCCTCTAGTACTGGTGGTGATTATTTTTCAGATTGTTGTTACTACCCTCCGATTTCTTGTGTGGCGGTGGCGATGGTTCCTTCGGCTGGCTTAGTGCGTGAAGGTGAACGGGGAGAAGGTAAGAGAGAGAGAGTCACGTTTCTCCAGGGTATAAGAAAGAAAAAAAATTATTTATTTGCTGATGTGGCGTCAACATGTGAAATTTTGATGACCTGGAGCTTACGTGTGGGATGGGTATGGTCCTAGTCAGCGTTCCGTCGCATTAACTAACGTCGTAACAAATGACGTTCAAGTTTGTAACAGAAATGGATAGATTTGTCACACAGCCCTCCAATTTTTGGATATTTCGTGTATTTTTTATAGTTGTGGATATATTTGTCACAAACGTGATAGTTGTGGATATACAACTGTATTTTGCCTTTATAGAACACATATCAAATTTTTTTAAGCATGGATTCAATGTAGTTCGTTTGACTAATAAACATACCTGATTTGGTTTGCCTGATTTGTAGGCCAAGAAAGTGTGAAAGCTCACCATCATACTCATTTCAAATTTTGACTTCATGGACTCACAAAACTCAGAACACATGGCAGGATTAGTAGATCCAGACACAATATCGTCAACACATACCTGTACTACTAATGTGTCTGATTTTTCTTTCTTAATGAATAGGGTTTTATCTACGTTTCCTTGTGAAACCCCTCATTTATTAAGAAGGCAGAAAGCTTTTCAAACCAAGCTCTGGAAGCTTGCTTTAAACCCTATAAAGCTTTTGACCGTTTATAAACATGGTCAGGGAATTCATTATCGATAAAACCTGGTGGTTGACTAACATAAACTTCTTTTTTAATTTCTCCATTTAAGAAGACACTTTTCACATCCATTTGGAACAAAGGTATTTTCATGTAACATGCATATGCACAGAGAAGTCTGGTAGATTCAAATCTAGCAACAGGAGCAAAGATTTCATCAAAATCTATCCCTTCTTCTTGTGAGTAACCTTGAGCTACAAGTCTTGCTTTATCCTTAGTTATTAGTCCATGTTTATCTGTTTTGTTTCAGAATACCCATTTGGTTCCTATAATTAATCTATCGATTGGTCTAGGTACAAGTTCCCAGAAATGCAGTCGAGCAAACTTTACTAGTTCTTATTGCATAGCACATACCCATTGATAACGTTGTATTTTCACATGTTTGCACCCTCGTTTCTTGATCAATTTGGCTAGATTTTTTGATTTCTTGGACTATTTTACGCTAGGTTGTGTTCCTTTGTCACATTTCAGGTCCTAGCATGTAAATTGAAGCAAAGGCGCAAGTTTCAAGTCAATCGGAATTCATATGGCAATTCGGGAGAATAAACACGAGCATGACCTGAGGAATAATGAACTTCTACCTCATATTATGGACAAATAATCATGGAAGTTTGTCATGAAAAGAAAGAGGAAGAGACCACGAGCGTCTGGGATCAAACGGTGACTGATTCAGAGTCCGGATGAGGGAGAAACGAAGCATTAAACAGGAGCGGAGGAAGAAATACGGGCATCCCCTGCCCAATTACGGGCGTAATTGCCTCTACCCTGACAGTAAATGCAATGCCGAGCCAAATCCCTGAGAATGCCTTCAAAGATAAAATTACGGGCAAGAGCAAAATGAACTACGGTCGTAATTCCACAAATACTGGCAGTAATTGGGTAATTACGACCGTAATTCCCCTCATCAGAGTTAAGTGAAACGCGCGTTTTGGGCGAAATACGGGCGGACCTTGTTTACGACCGTAATTCAGCCCGTATTTCGCCCAGAATCGGGTTTTTGAGGCAGAATCGAGCCAAATGAGAGAGAATCAAGTTTTTGAGCAAAAAATGGAGCTTTAGAGAGAGAAAGTGCGAAGAACAAACCCTAGGAACTATTTGGAGTGGATTTCTCACCATTGAACCCCAGATTGCATCCCCAGGAGTGAAGATCGATATCTCAGAGCAGATTATCCCCATCTTTATGAGTATGACTGCTCTGATTTCTTTTTTCCTCTCTCTCTCTCTATGGAGTAGAGCCTTCTCTCACTTGGGTATGAAGAACCCTAGTTCCATGTGTTAGGAATCTTGATTGTAATGAATTGGGATTGATATACTGATTGGTTATAATCGATTGATGCATGATTCATTGAGTCAATTGAATTATGATCATCTTTTCTTGATTTCTGCTGCAACCTGAGATAGATAGAATCTGATTAGGTAGCTTCATCAATCGGTAGTGGTAGATTGGTTATATGAGAGTTAATCGATTTATTGCTTCGTAGTGGAATCTAATTCTAGTAGTGGAGTGTTGCGTTTATTGCCTCAGCGTTCTATCCCGGTGAAGACTAGTCGTCTGCCGGGTAGTCTGTCTGAGAGGGCTTGGTCAGCTTAAGAAATTTCAAGCTACTGTCGGATCTTCCGCAGTTTAATCAACAGTTAATCAACCCAGGGTAATTACAACCTTGACCTAACTAAGGAGCTAGGGGGATTCAATCCCGAATGACTCTTCACTTGCTAAAGAACTTCGAACCATTTCCTGCTTTCTTTCTGCTTTTGTTTAAAATCACAATCACTCGACTTAGTTTGCTAGATAATAGATAATCACGGAGTAGGCAGTAGATCTAGACCCCGGGTTGACAAATAGAACTTTCCACTAGTCTGCATTTCCGTACTGCGATTACACTTGGTCGCTGTTTGGTGTTGTGTTTTAGCGTGTCACCCATTCATCATCAGTCAAAGCTTCTTTATAGTTCTTGGGTTCTAGTAATGAGACAAATGCGTACTGACCTGGTTGGTACTTACCTCGTGTGTGTAGTCCATCATTCTGATTCCAATTGATTTGTGATGGAGGATGCCGTTTTAGTATGTATGCAGGAGCATTCTTCTCTTTAGTTGAAGAGTCACTATCTTCCTTTGGTTCAACTGATGTTCCATCTTCCTCTTCTTTGCTGTGATCTTCAATAGGAAACAAAAATTCCAGGCCTTCTGCACTAACTTTATCATCACAAGCAGTCTCATCAAATTTAACAAACACAGATTCCTCAACCCTTTTAGTTTTCAGGTTGTATACCCTGTATGCTTGACCCTTTAAAGAATAGCCAAGGAAGACAACCCTTTCAGCCTTAGCATCGAAATTGTATAGATGGTCTTTGGTATTTAACATATAACATTTACATCCAAATGGGTGAAAATATCCAAGATTAGAAGTTTTCTCCTTAAGAATTTCATATGGTGTTTTGTTCAAGTTTTTTCTAATTAGAACATGATTGATTGTGTAAACAGCTGTCATGACAGCTTCCCCCCACAAAAATTTTGGTGTACCATATTCCAGAAGCATAGTTCTAGCGGTTTCAATTATAGTTTTGTTTTTTTTTCTTTCAACCACTCCATTTTGTTGTGGTGTTCTAGGGCAGAGAAGGTATGATTTATCCCTTTGTCATCACATAAAGCACTAAACTGATCAGATATGACCTCACCTCCATTATCACTTCATATTGATTTGATACCAGTCTTGGATTCATTTAGCACTTTAGACACAAATATTTTAAATTTGTCAAATGCGTCATCTTTGCTAGCAAGAAGATATACCCATGTAAATCGAGAGAAATCATCAACTAGAACAAAGACATAGGACTTCCCTCCAAGACTCGCAACATTTGTTGGCCCAAACAAATACATATAAATCAATTCATAAACTTGAGTAGTTGTAATATTCCTTTCTGGTTTAAAACTTTTCTTAGCCAGTTTTCCACAAATACACACATCACAGAAAAACTTAGGGTTTTCTTCTAACAAAGGAATACCACGAGCATATTTCATTTTAGATAATTTAGAGAGTTTAGATAAGCACACATGCCCTAGTTTTCTATGCCACAGAAGTTCTAGATCATAGGATGGAGCTTGAAAACAAGTCTCGTGAGAAGTTTCCAAATTATTTAGATTTACTACATATATATTATTTTTCTTTGATCCACTAAAAAGCAACTTGTCATCACTTATTCTGAAAATTTTGCATGAAGATGCTTAAAATATGACTCTATTTTCAGAGTTACAAAGCTGACTTAAAGCTGACTTATAGAAACCAGATTATGTTTCAAACCTTGAACAAACAACACATCTTTTATTACAGGTAATGGACTTCTACCAATTGTTCCATTACCTAGAATGATTCAAACTCTGTCATCACCAAACACTACCTTACCACCTTTACTGTAATTTAGAGATGAGAAAAGCTATTTTTTACCTGTCATGTGGTGGGAGGAGCCACTGTCAAGATACCAAATATTCTCACTATCTCCCAGATTCTGCAATCAATCAGTAGTTAGTACAATTTAGAACCCAAAATGTCTTTGTAGATGGTTCCTTTAAATTTTGCAAATCATAGCAGAATTTTCTTAAATGACCTCATCTAGTAAAGTAAGAGCAGATGTATACAACTGGATATTTTCTAAATTTGTCATTAGATTCTTGTTTTAGATGGTTTTTACCAAAACTCTTCTCTTGAGAGTGTTTATTATGAAAACATCTAGTTGACTGGTTAGAGACATTTTCTGTCCTTAATTGTTTACTATGATGTATTCCTTTTTACTATTGATTTTCATCAGTCAGATCAAATATTTGTTTATGAAGCTTATCTTGACACTTATTTTGAGTAGCAACAAATTTTTTTAGTTTACTTATTTCTTGTAACATAGCATGGTTGTCTGTCATGAGTAAGCAATATCTGCTTTTGAGTCTTTTGCATTCTTCTTGAAATTTTTTTAAAACATGCAAGAAATTTGATTTGGTTTCAAGGACATCATTAATTTCAGAGTCTAAATCTGAAATTACCTGGTAGCATGATGGTAAAGCTTGTTCATCCCATCCAGAGATAAAGTGTCGCTTTCTCCTTTTGATGCAAACACCATGTATGTGAGATTTTAACCTCCAGATCATCTTCTGAACTGTAGTCACTCCAAGATGCAGCCAGAGTCTTTTCTTGAGCCCTCAAACTAAGGGGACACCTAGATCTCATGTGTCATGCTTTTCCACACTTATAACAAATTCGTCAGATCTTTTGCAGAGGAAGACCTCTGGTCTTCCTTAGTTTCCTGTTTAAACAGAGGTCTTCCTTAGTTTCTTGTTTAAACCTTTCTCGTCCTTCGGATGGTTTGTCAACCATTTTATAAGGAAATTTTTTCAGAATTAAATCTGTTTGTCATACTTCTGTCAGATTGTCGAGTAGGAAATCTCTCAATTTCCTCTCGATTTCTATGGTTGTTAAAGTGTTTTGCATCATTAAAAATTCTTCTATCTTGAAAGTCTCTTTTCATTTTTAACATTTTGTGAAATCTTCTACTAACTAGAGCAAATTCCCTTTCAAATTCTTCACCCAAATCATATTCAGATTCACTGTCATATTCTTTTACTTTGAAAGCAATGACCTTTTTCCGTCTATTATCTTCTTTGTTCATTTGGACAATTACTTCCTCATGAATTAACAATGATCCAACCAACCTTTCAATAGACAGAACATTCAAATCTTTAGCTTCTTCTTTTGTTGTTCTTTTAGGCAACCATTCACGAGGTAGACTTTGTAGTATTTTTCTAACCAGATCTTTAGTAGCAAATATTTTGCCTAAACCTTTTAGCCTATTGATTAAATCATTAAACCTCTTGTACATACTGAAAATTGACTCTCCTGAACTCATTTCAAACGACTCATACTCATTTAACAACACATCTATTCTGCTTTCTTTTACCTCTAACGTGCCTTCATTTTGGGTGGTGGCAAACATGGCATGAGGTCCTACATATTGAACCTAAAACCCAAGGTTGTATGGTCTCGACTAAGAATCTTTCCAACAAACAAAATCTACTAGCACTGGTCAAAAACCACACTTCCCTTCTTCCAAACCACTACCAATCACGAACCACATTCAAGCACACACCTTCGGCCTATCTTTCTATTCACATTTCAAATCTAGTAGTGAAGGAGGTCATCAAACAATTAAGGTCTTTTAATGACTTGAGTGCCAAGAAATCATTTCTAGAGCATACACTTAGACTTTTGTGGACACTCTCTACTTTTATTTGCCCCGCGTTATTACCTCTTTTTTGTTTCTTTTTGTTCTTCTTTATTTTTCTCTTTATTTTCCGAGGGGGTGCTAGAGAGCTAAACACATGCCACATCTTTCATTTAACCAAAAATGCTCTCCTTTTAAGAACTTCCCTTCATCACTAACTTCTTATTTCTTGCAAGAACAATGCAAAACCACCTATGTACAACCTCAATGGAGCTTGAAAGCAATAACTCGGAGACACAAGGATGACTCACACTTTGACACGAAGAAAGGATGGGTGTGGTCGTTCTTTCAATCACCATTAAGCTCAACAAGCACGAAGCTCCTAGCATTAGAACGATCCCCAAAGTCACACGGCTCAAATGGGTTGGCTAGGGGATAAAATATTTCAGGACAATCAATTTTTGGGCGTGGACTAATCCTATGCCTCCATCATACTCACTAGTGACAACGGTGAATGTTACACACCATGGCGAGAGGGATCTATCACACATGAAAAAGATAATAGACACAAAACTCACATGGCTACCTAGCCGCCTAATCATCTATTCCAATTTCAAAAACTTCAAATGCATGGCAATTGTAATTGAGAAGTAACCAAGTAAAGACATCCATTCATTTAAGCACACATGAGAACCAAGCTTTTGCACAAACCTAATGCACTCTCAGTCATCATAATAGGATGCACTTGATTACATGTAACAAATCAACATCGATGCCAAATAAGCACGAGATTCACCCACCAACCGACCATTTTGATCATGCATTGCTGAGAGCCCTTAAAATTTTCAAATTTGGGCATAAATCAAGGCTCCAAGCATTCATTCAACATAAAGAACTCACAAGGTACTAGTTCACACACTAATTAAGGAGAGAAAAAAAGAGCAGAGTTTGCAAGTGGGGAAGTAGGGCGAAAGAAATTGGCTCTGCCATGTGTCTCCCTCGATGGCTACCTCATCATGGCAAGCTCACTCCTCGTCATCCGCGAGGATGCCCTGGCGTTGAGCCATCCTCTCTACGAGATCGGTGGTGTGGTCGAGCTGAGAAGTGACTCCCATGTAGTGTGCCTCGAGGCGATCCACTTGCTCATCGAGGTAAGGTTCAGAGGTAGAGGGTCCGACCCCTGATGATGATAATGAAATTGATGATAGTGGTGCTGCGGTGCGCCGGCGGCGGCCGTGAGCTCTAGTGGGTGGCTACTCTTGGGGAGGAATCTCTGGTGGGAGGGAGAGTCCCTCGATATAGCAAAATGGTCCGAGACTCAAAGAAACTTCATGGCTTCTAAGGTTTCCTCCCCAAATCCCATGGAGCACCCTTCCTTTTTGCAGCACTCGAGGTTGACATTGAAGAGTCGAGCCAGGTGGGTGATGAAGGGGTCCAAAGATGTGACGTAGCATCGAGTGCAACTAATAGCCCTGTTGAAAGAGGTCACGAGGACTGAGCCAAGATGAAGTTAACTAGAGGGGTCCTCCATTGAGGTGAATGCTAGCAATTCTCTCATGGTGATCTTGTTTGCGCACATGTTGCTTGGGTAGAGAGAATGAGCCAAGAGTATGTTGATGACATGCCATTGCGGCTTGAGTGCAGATGCCCAAGTGCAGGATGGGACAAATCGGGTATGGCGCATCTCCGAGAGGCAAAACTTCTTGAAAGCAGATTGCGCGTTAAAATATTTGAGGGCATCTACCTCCCACACTTCATGTGACCTCTCGGGGACTCTCATTACTTCAGCAAACTGGTTGAAAGACATGCTTCGAGGAACACCTCCCAAGCGGAAACTAACGAAGCGAGTCGGTTTCCCCATTATGTCGGTCTCCTTCAGGGTAGAATGTGCTGAAGAACTCTACACACATCTATGCGTAGATGTCGTCTTCCAACTGGAGAACCTAGTGTCATTGTGGGTGCCTATCGCATGATATCTCCACAATGAAGGCCATCGAACTGAGTGAATTTAGTTTCAAGTGGACTCCAGTCCAAGACCGTGCCCAAAACCTCGCTTCCTTTTCAACTTTCGGCCACATTCTGAGCTCTATCAAGTACAGGTGGCTCAGGTCAACCATCCTACAAAAACATTCAAGACATACATCATATGTAGAAGTAACTGTCAGTTTCACATCAAGTGGAGACAAGAATTCCCTCAAACTTATGCTTCCACTACGGTCATGTGCCTTGAAGGCTTTTCTCAAGACCGACTTTTGGAAAACTAAGCTTAAATGCACACAAAGCTCACCGAGGCATGGTTCTAAGTGATTCAAAGATTATCCACACAAAAAAAAACCCCCTAACCATGCCCCGATGGCTTCCAACCATCAACCACAAGCACTGATTCACATTCATTCACACTTTTGCACTTGGTAAGAAATTTTCACATTCATCTACAAATTGTACCAAAATTTATGTCTTCCAATGCTCAATTAAGTTCATGCAACATCATCAAACATAATAAAAACATTTTATTCGGCTAATCCCTCGCCCTAATTCCTATATTCAAGCATCAATTCATAAAAGTTCACCTCACTTCACACCCTAACCCGATTCTCCAACAATTAATAAGGAAAAGGTTGAAAACAAACCTGGAGACTCAAGTAGGGTTGAGGTGGATGTGAGGAAAGGACGAGGGAGCCAAAAAACGCGCGTAAAACTGGTCAGAGAGTGGACACCAGAGCCTCGCTGAAAAAAAAACTGGCCCCAAATCTCCCCAAAATTCAGGCGAAGGTGCGCCTTGGTGAGAGGAGATTGGGTCTGTATTTTGTTTTGGGTTTGGAGGTCGTTGTGATCTACAAAAATCGATGGAAATTGCGGTTTTCCGGCGAGTTTTTGAATTTTCCGGGGAAAGGGGCGGTCGTGAAGTGATCTGAGTCGTTCACACCCCTTTTATAGGCAGAACCCTTACTTCATGGACGTAGAATTCAGTTCACGATCACTAAGACCGTGAACATAACTCCCAGACCTTGGACTGGGGTTAAACGATGCGTTTTGAAAACAGGGGGAGCACTCTCAGTTCACGGACGGAGGCACCACTTCACAATCATTAAGACCGTGAACTGGAAACCAAAACCATGAAGTGAGTGAAAAAGGGCACTCCCAACAATTTTGACTCAATCTACTGAACCATTCCCGCAATCCGATCACGCCACATCCCAAAACACAAGAACACAGAGACTTGGCACGGTGATACCCCAAATTCAACACTTGAACTCTTCACACACAAAAAAAGAGAAAAATAAGGAAACCAAAATAAACCATCGTTGGGTTCCCTCCCAACAAGCGCTAGTTTAACGTCACTAGCTCAACATTGCAGATTTATCATGCTTTATTGCATGAAGCCATTGAGAGTGGATCCGCAATAGTCTCGGGGTGAGGCTTGACACCTCCTTCCTTTAGATCCTTAGGGTGGCCCTCTTAGCCCTGCATCTTCACCTTACCCTTATCATTTGGTTGGGAGGAGGCTTGATGAAGCCTATCCCTCCATACTCTCTTCTTCTTTCCTCCGGGATTAGCACCCGCCTTGATTTCCTATACCTCATCATCAAATAGAACATACACACAAGTGGGGTTTGCCTTGAAAGGCTCACCTCCACTTCCATTCATATCAATTGAATCCAATTCTTTCACTACATCATTCTTAACCTTAGGATCAATTGAAAGAGTAAGTTGCTCTTCCCCATCTCTCAACACCAAAGCTCCCTCATTAACATCGATTAAGGCCTTGGCGGTGGCAAGGAAGGGGCATACTAGTATGAGTGGCATATCTACATCTTCAATGATACCGAGGATAACAAAATCCATCGGATAAAAGAAATTGCCAAATCTTACTAGGACATCCTCCACAATACCCCTAGGGCTAATGACAGAGCGATCAGCCAATGTGACACTAAGCCTAGTGGGCTTCAATTCACCCAAATGAAACTTCTAAAAAATCTTGTAAGGCATCACATTAATGCTTGCTTCTAAGTCCGCCAAGGAGTTTTCTATATGATGATTTCCGATGCAAAGGGGGAGTGAAACTACCTGGATCCAGTTGCTTTTTAGGAAACTTGTTGAGGATAAAGGCGGAGCACTCCTCGCCCAAGGTGACATTGGCGAGGTCTTCATATTTTGGCTTCTTGGCGAGAAGCCCCTTGAGGTATTTGGCGTACCTCGTCATATGCACCATGGCCTCCAAGAATGGAATGGTGATGCGGAGTTTCCTGAGCATCTCCATGAATCCTCCACACTCCGCCTCCAATCGATCCTTGTGCATCCTTGTGGGGAAAGGAAGATGAGGCTTGTACTCAACCACTTGTGGTGGCGTCGGCAATGCTTTCTTGGGCTCTTCTTTCTTTTCTCCCAATTCTTCAGGATCATTGGCCGATGGAGGGTTCTTCTATTCTTTGTTCCTTTCTTAGGAACAACCTCTGGGGTAATCTTCCCACTCCTCAAAAGAATTGCATTGCACCTGGCATTTTGGTCTTTGGGGTTAATAATGGTTTGAAAGGGTAGGGCTCCCCGTGTCCTTTCGGTGAGGATCCCAACAAGATTGCCAATTTTCACCTAAGGCTTTCTTGATGGCTCCTTAATCCCGCCTCAACCGTGGTAAACTTTGTAGTTTCCACATCCATAAATTGCTCAATCTTCTCGAACTTTTGAGTGCTCGTGCTCACAAAGGTGGTCACAAGGTCTTCAAATTTTGCAAACTTATCGGGTTGTTGGAACCCTTTACCTCCTTGAGCTTGAAATGGTTGTTAGAAGTTAGAGCCTTGGAATTGCGGCCTTTGTTGAATGAATCTAGTCCTTGGTTGATAATTTCTCGTTGGTCCTTGGAAACCGGGGGTCTTGCATTGGTCGGAGAAGACCAAGAGAAATTTGAATGATTTTGCCACCTCGGGTTGTAAGTGTTGATATAGGGGTTGTTCCCCCTAGCATTGGTAATGAAACTCACTTGCTCCTTGGGGGTGCTTTATTCCTTCATCATTTCACAATCTGAAATCTCGTGGTTGGTACTTGAACACCAATCACACGCCATTATCGGTCTCTTCCCATGCTTCTTGTCCTCTAGGAGTGCCTCAATCAAACGATCGATCTTGGCTTCAAGCGGGGGAATCGCTCCTACACTTTGCACTCCCCTTGCAGTACTTCTCTTTCCACTTCTTGTCAAGTCCCAATCATACCCTTTACTTTCCATGTCTTCAAGCAACTCGGTCACTTGGGGTGGAGTCATGTTCACCAATTTCCTTTGACATAAGGAGTCAATGAGGATCTTGTCGTCTTGGTGGAGACTGCCATAGAAGGTCTCAATCCGGAATTGCTCCTTGAATCCATGATGTGGGCATCGAGGAAGTAATCGGAGCACCTATCTCAAGCATCGGTCAATGTCTCATCTTCCTCTTGCTCGATATGGGTGAGCTTCTTGTGCCACTCCGCCATCTTTGAAGGTGGGCAATACCAAGTCATAAACTTGTTGAGCATATCATCCCACGAAGTGATCGAGAGAGCCGACCTATTGTTGAGCCACCAAGACGCATTCCCCGCAAGAGAGTAGGGGAATAGCCTCAACTTCAAAGCATCCTTGGTGACACCATTGATCTTCATACTCCCCGCAAGCTCAATGAACTTCTGAACATGGTCCCTTGGAGACTCGTTGCTAAGCCCATGAAATAGGGCATTGTTTTGAATCATGGTGACAAGGTCGGGCTTGATCTAAATTTTTTTGGCGGACAGGGGTTGATATGGAATGGCTGGTTGAAAATCCGCAAGCCTTGGAGCCATGTAATAGCCCATGGTCCACGGTTGCTCCTTCGCGGCCGCTCCTCCTAGAGCGGGTTGATTAGCGCCATCTCGGCTTCACTTCCTTCCTCTTAGGAATCAAACCCTTCCTCAACTACAACTTCCTCTTCTATCCTCCTTCTTGCCTCCGCTAGTTCCCTCTCACGAGCATAGTGTCGAAGAGTGCGATTGTGATCCTCGTCTAGTGGCGCCAAAGGTGTCGGATTACTCCGGGTCATACACCTCCCAGCACACACTCAAACGAACCACAACACTTCTAGCACAAACAAGATTTGCACGCACAAAAAAAGAAAATTAAAAGCTAGATTAACACCAAAAATCTTTTCAAAATAATGAACCGTTGGATCCCCCGTAACAGCGCCAAAAACTTGACTCAACCCTAATGCACCACTTTAAAACTCCCAATTAAGGTCCAAGTATAAACGTTAACCGGGTGCAGTACAGAACAAATATGTTTAAATATCAACCCGAGCTTCGATCATATTCTTCTCGTTTTGTTTACAAGTTGGATTTATTAAATAGCATATGGAACAACCCTAGAGAAAAGATCGAAAGAGAGTTACAACAAAGAAAGAAACATAAGACTTAAGACCCAAAGCTCTAGCCCCCATACAACAAGTTTGCTATCCAATAGGGTTGGGCTTAAGCCTGCTTTCCAAACCCTAGCTGATGGTCTTCCCCCATGACTTCTATCGTCGCTGGAACTTCAAGTACAATCTCCTCCACCGAAAAAGTCAAAGATGATAGAACAAGAGTTGTTGCAGCACCCAATCCGGACTGAGGGAGGCGGAAAACAACCGAAGCCACCTCCAACCAACCTTCGCTGGAACAAACAGCATCAACTCCTCGCCGACTAGAGCAACAAAGAGACCTCATGTCGAAAGGACGATCGGTGATAAAGCCATGAACAAGATCTTCTGTCTCCAAGATCTTCAAACCGAGTCCAAGCTAGCGTTAGTAGCCACATCTCGGAATCACCAAGATCTGCAAGGCAAAATAACTAGGTGGACGAAGAGTTTGAGGAAGAGGAGACAAGCCAAATCCAATTGAATCCAACCTCATTTGCTACTTAGCACGAAATATCTCCATATTTGAACAAACAAATTAGAGGAGCAAAAGATCAACCCACAGCGAGGGAGAAAGCATTCACAAAGGGAAGATAAAAGCAAAGAAAGGCTGGAAAAACCAAGGAATGAAGGAATGAACAGAAGAACCAAAAGAGAGAAGAGGTTACAGAAACAAGGGTTGAATTTGGTCTGTTGTCGGTCACCAAAAGGTGTCGACGGCGCCCGACGAAGATCACTAACCGGGAGACTAAGAGAGAAGGCAGAGAAAAATCAGGAGAGAGAGAGAGCTGAGGTATCCCTCTTCTCCTTGTTGGTGCTAAGTTTTTCTCCTCCATTCCCTTCCATTCCCTTCGACCTTTGGCAGACCCGGGGTGGCCCACCTTTGGGTTTAGAGCTAGTATAATACTTGTGAATTTCTCGATTGTAGGTATTCGGCCAATTGTTATTTAAAAGAGTCCCTCAAAGTCTAAAATGTAAAAAACTAAAAGCATGAAGTTTCATTAAAATAAAAAAACCTCTAACTAAAGCTCACCCTTCCCTATCAAAAAAAAAAAAAAAAAAAAACTCCAATCATCCCAAAACAAATAACGAGGAGACGAACGGATCTGAAACGAATTCCTCCATCAGTCCGTCGGGCGCTGGTTTTCTTTCTAGTCTTTTGATTATAAAAAATATTTACAAACTTGTCGAGTCATCATATTTAGATTGCTTCAGTTGAGTGTGCACTAGATCCTAACAAATCTTTCCGATCTTTTATTGATGAAAACATTTACAAACTTTCTCAAGAGTTTAACTTCGAGACTTTGATGGCTATGGAATGCACCATTCGAAGAATGAGCTAAGATATTATGCCGCTCATGTGATTCATAGTCAGGAATATGAATTTTCTTCCCCAGCAAAATTACTAGATAAGCTGACAGAAACAAGGACGATACACAATACAAATTGATTTGTCCGTTGACTCGCCTGGTGTTGGCCTTGCCCATATCAATGACACAACTACACAGAGAACATTTTCAGCAATGAAACATGTGAAAACTAATATGCGCAACAAAATGAGTAACGAACCCAGAAGGAAACTAAGTTCCCACTCACGACCCATGTAACACAGTCCCGTTGATTGCTTACATGTTTTCTAAGAGAGAGAGAGAGAGAGAGAGAGAGAGAGAGAGAGAGAGAGAGAGAGAGAGGTATACTATTGGTATGTATGAAAATTCTATTATTGACGGATTTGCTAAATTAAAACATTTTTTGTACAATTGGCATTGTAATGAAAATTATAGACGAGTTTAATAACAAGACTAAAGACGAGTTTAAGAGAGATAGCCAAGTCGATGAGCTTCTTGCCCTTGTTAACAATGTTGTGATGCAGAAGTATTAATCAATCATCTAAATTCTACAAGGACAAGAAAGGCACATTGGAACCTCTCTAATTCTGGTCCGAGATCGAATCCTTTCCTCCACCAAATCTCATCTCCCAGACCCAACATCTTCTTTGGCTTGTAGAGCAAGCAGAGGAGAGGGAGGTAGAGCGACGAATGCCGATCTCATCTTCTTCTCAAACCCGACATCTTCTCCTACTCATTGTAGAGGCGAGTAGAGCAGAGGGATGCAGAGCGACTATGACAGATGAGAACAACGGCAGAGCGAAGGTGGAGCATGAGGGAGGATGAATCATACCATCTCAATATGATTCATATCAGAAATGCCACGATTATGGGATCCAGCGAGACGTCATGGTGAGCAAGGAGGGAATCTCGAATGTTGTGGTGTTCTCCCAGGGTGCTCACCAGCGACGAGCTCGAGTTCTCCGCCTCTTAACCTGCTCTTTTCTTTTCTTGTCGGTGTATTGTGGGCGATGATTTTACTATGTAGATATCGCCAGATTCCTTTTTTGTTTCTTTTCCCTATCTTTCGCAGGGAAGACTGCCTCGGGCATGGACGCACGCAGGAGAAGACGGCTGGCCGGAGGATGGGATTGTGAGGACACGGCCGAAGGAATGGCGGTGGCGACATGGATTCCAGCGGTTACAATTATGGCGGTTACATCTCTTGAGGGGGTTCCAACCGCATCTGAAACGTCCCACTACTTTGAACTTGGGAAAAGACATTTCTACCCCAGGGTATAATTAAAAATCTCAAATAACACAGCTTTAAAATAAAATACCAAACTCAAACATTTTAATATCTCAAATCGAAGCCCTAAACACGTGGGCAAAACTTAAATCGTCCATAAGAAATGAATCTCCAGACTTTAACTCTTAACCATAAAGTCTTAATAACTTGAAAAGTTCTTCGGTGCTTACTCTGACGCCTGCCTCGACATCTCTCAGCGATGATGGTGTTGAGCTCCTCTAGCTTGCTGATCACAAACTGGCTGGTTAGGATTTCCTCTACGATCTGGTGAGTGAGTTGGGGTCAGTCTACGCCCTTACGTTTGAAAACCCTAGTATTTCTTACTTGATAACTTAGCTTAAATTGGTGGATGATACTTCTACTCTTTAAAAATTTATACTTAAAGCTCAAATCTCAACTTAAATATTTGACTGACACTGGGATCCCTCACTAGCTAGTCCGGTTGCCAACTCATACGTATGAGAAGCCATCTAGGCTTTCCTGAAACTTAAACTTATCGTGGAAGGCTCTTCTTCCACGATTCTCAAGAGCATAACTGCTGCTCATCTTAAAATATCTCAAGAGCACAACTGCTGCTCGTCTTAAAAGTCTTAAGAGCATAACTGCTGTTCTATCTCAAAATCTCAAATGGCAACGGACTGGCGCTAGTGACTAAAACTCTTAAAACGGTTTCACCTTCTTGAAGGTGAAGTTCTTCTGAAAAGAAAGCGTGTTCTTAAACTTCAACTTATTTATAAATATAACACACATTATCATATGTATAACTGGAAGCATAAATCACACGCAATCACATGCATCAAACAAACACACAAAGGCATATATAGCACATAGCGGTCAACCTCAAAGCTGAAATACCGTAAGGCGTAGAATTTACCCCCTTTACACTCACCTCTCAAGTGTCGATACTTTAATTCGTTGGACGCGGAGATCGTTAACTTGATCGCTTCCTTAATCCTATCAACTGAGATTAATTACTCTTAGTCGGTATTCCTTAGAGTTTTCCGTCCTCACAGCTTAGTCCCAAAATTCCTTAAAAAGACCCTTAATCACTTGAAATAATTTTTCTCAAACACTGAAAATCTTTCCACAAATTCACAAGACTTAACCTATTACCAATAACATAAAAATCCATTAAATAAATCTCCTAAATTTCCAACAAACCCTTTCCATCTTAAAAACTCCAAATTCTGACTTTGGATAATTCATAACATAAACTAAAATTATTAACTATAATTTACATAGTAATTAACCCTTCTTCCTATTGACTTGCAACCTAAATATATTTTATATCTAAATTAACAACATCTAAAATTCACGATCTTAACTTTAAAACAAACTACCAGTATTCTAGTTTTTCACAAAAAAATTAATAAATTAATTAAAGATATGCAAACCGTAATTTAATCAATTAAAATTGACATCTTACCAATTTTCATAATTACAAAAATTGACTCTAAAAACACCCAAATGAATTATGGATAAACTCATGGGTATTTGAATTCTATTAAAATTATTAAATCAAACATACTCGCTTGAATAATATTCTATTTGGTTTTTTTTTTGACAAATATATTCTATTTGGTTAAAACTTCCTTTTTACCTATTTTTTTACACTTATAAATAAAGCTCCAAAAATTATCAAATTTATATTCATACATCCCACGAATATCCCCTAGTTTATAAAATTAACAACTCATAAAAGTTCGTACAGTACGTGGACGAATAATAATAACCATGAGAAAATACTTTTTTCGGCCAATTGTTATCTTTCAAAATACTAGGGACTAAGTTGTTCGAACCAAAAATATGAGGGACTAAATTGGACATTTTCTAGGAAACAAAACTACTGCCACAATCCTTATGCTTTTCGAATAGACAGATTAGTACCTGAACTATCCGGTTCACGCCCCAAGCTTTTGAGGCTCGTATCTTCCTCTTCCGACGTTGAAATTCAATTCCGTCAAAACCGGGATGTTCCTGAAATCCCCCTCCCCACGATGGTACCAAGGTTTCGAAGCTTTGTTGAGATCGACTACGCCGAGGCTGCCGTCGGAGATACGATCATCGTGTGCGTTCGTTGGGTTAAACGGAGTTTAAGGTTCGAACTTGGGACAGGGGAGATCGGGGACCTTATCTCTAAAATGCCAGAGGACACGCTGTCGTCGATTGAGGCAGCTCTCTTGATGCTGTCTCTAGGCTTCTTGCTGCTACTGCTACAGATTGAAAAAGAAATGGTTACCAAGGTAGATGGATGGGTCGCTATTGGTCGATTATTGCAACTTTTGTTTTGCTAGGGCAGAGAGGACGAGAGATATGGGGTCGGGTGAATTCCTTTTCCACCGCCAACGTTTTTGTTAATTATAGAGGAGAGGGGAGAGAGATTGGTACGTTAGGAAATGGAGATTAATTTGGTGGCGTTTAATTAGATGGGAGCGTAAGAGTGTAATGGTGTTTGGGTTTCTTTTTTTTTTGTCCATCCTTTTTGTTGTTGCTGGGGTAACGTGCAGATGATGATGGTTATTATTAGGATGAAGATAATAACAATAATAACATTAGTTATTAATTTTATCATTATTATTATTTCTAATTTACGATTTACATGCTTCGTACGTAATCGTCGATCCAATCGTTTAATCGAACCTACACCCAAATATCGGGGTGTTACATTTCCTCCACCCTTATGAAAATTTCGTCCCCGAAATTGGAACCGTAGAATACAACTGTGAATGATAACTTACTCGACCATAAACTGCGTTTAACGGAACTGGTTTGGTTGGGATATTATATTTTCCTCCCCCTTAACAAAAAATTCCGACATCGAAATTTTGGGCTAAACTGAGTTGTTGGGTTCGGGTAACTAAACTGAATCATTGTGTCTATTATTGAAATATCGAGTAACGAGAATTGAAGGATAAGTACAACGAGATGCACCAACCACTGATCTACGCACCGTTAAACAACTCTGGATATTTCTCTCTCATGCAGCCTCGCGGCCCTGATTCCTCCATATAACTTTTACCATAACAATCTTCTTCCTCCTCAACTCTTTCTCTTGCCTATCCACGATCTGTACTGGGACCTCCTCATATGTCAAATCGTCTTCCAACTGAATGTCCTCATGATGGATCACATGCTCCGGGTTGAACCGATACGCCCTTAGCATGCTGACATGGAAAACATCGTGAATCCTGGACATGCTAGGAGGTAAGGCTAGTCGATAGGCTAAGGGTCCAATGCGCTCCAACACCTCATATGGACCGATATACCTAGGACTAAGCTTCCCCTTCTTACCAAATCTCATCACTCCCTTCCAAGGGGATACCCTCAGGAATACCATATCACCCACTTCATAACTTCGCGGGTTGCCCGGCTTCTCAGCATTACTCTTCTGCCGGTCCTGAGCCGCCTTCAAGTTCCGTCGAATCACCTCCACCTTCTCCACTGCTTTCTGTACCATCTCTGGACCCTCTAGTTGTCGCACGCCCTCTGGATCCCAGTACAGTGATGTACGACACTTCCTCCCATACAAGACTTCATATGGAGCTGCTTGTATCGAGCTGTGATACTGGTTGTAGTAAGCAAACTCCATTAGAGGCAAATGCTCGTCCTAAGATCCTTCCATGGTCAAGACACACGCCCTCAGCAGGTCTTCCAGTGTCTGAATCGTCCGCTCTGACTGCCCATCCGTTTGGGGGTGGTATGCGGTAGAGAAGTGAACTTTAGTGCCCATTGCCTTTTGAAGACTCACCCAGAATCGTGTCGTGAAGCTAGGGTCGCGATCAGACATGATACTAAGTGGAACTCCATGCAATCTCACTATCTCCCTCACATACAGTCTAGCCAGCTCCTCCAGCCCTGGCTTGAACTTGATGGGTATAAAATGAGCCACCTTCGAGAAGCGATCCACAATCACCCATACCCCATCATTTCCCCTTGGGGTCCTCGGTAAACCATACACAAAATCCATGGTGATCTTCTCCCAAGTCCACTGCGGGATCTCCAACGATAGGTGCTCAATGACTGGAGCTTGATGTTCAGCCTTGAGGGCACTCCAAGCATTGGTAGACGTGTGCAGCTACCTCCTTCTTCAACCCTGGCCACCAAAAATGCTCCTTGAGGGTACGATACATCTTAGTAGTCCCCGGGTGCATCGCATAAGGTGCAGAGTGAGCCTCGTCCAAAATATCCTTCCTTAGCTTGTCAACATTTGGAACACACAGCCTTCCTTGATACATCAGTACCCCATCTACCAACTCAAATTTGGTGTCTTTCCCTTCTAACACTTGCTTCTTGTACTTCTCTAATTCCAAATCTTCACTCTGCTTCTCCTTGACTCGTTCTTGCAGCATAGGACGAATTTTCAAAATTGCTAACAACTTTGTCACCTCCTGTAGTTCCAAATCCACATTCATGGCCCTCAAAGAGACCAACTGGGGTAAAGGGCTCTCCCTCTTCCTGCTCAAGGCGTCAGCCACCACATTTGCTTTTCCCGGATGGTACTTAATGGTACAGTCATAATCGCTCAACAGCTCCATCCACCTCCTATGCCTCATGTTCAACTCCTTCTGATCAGTCAGGTGTTGGAGGCTCTTGTGATCAGTGTAGATGGTGAACGTCTCGCCGTAGAGATAATGTCTCCATAACTTCAAAGCAAAGACCACTGCTGCCAACTCCAGGTCATGGGTGGGGTAGTTCACCTCATGGGGTCGTAGCTGCCTCGAAGTGTAGGCAATCACCTTCTTATCCTGCATCAGTACGCAACCCAAACCTTGGTAGGAAGCATCACTATAGATGGAATACTCGCCACCGTTAGTCGGTAGCGCTAACACCGGTGCAGAGGTCAACTTCTCCTTCAGCAACTCAAACGCCGTTTGACACTTCTCGTCCCAAACGAACGCCGTCCCTTTCTGCAATAGCTGTTTCATGGGTCTCGCAATACTGGAGAAGCCTTCCACAAACCTCCGGTAGTACCCAGCTAAACCCAAAAAACTCCGCACTTCGGAAACATTCTTTGGTGGAGCCCAGTTTGTTACAGCTTCAATCTTCTTGGGATCCACTTCAACTCCCCGTCCTGAAATCATGTGATCCAAGAACAAGGCCTCCTCCAACCAAAATTCACACTTCGAGAACTTGGCATATAGCTTCTCCTCCTTTAATTTTTGCAAAACCACCCTAAGGTGCTCTTCGTGCTCTTTCTTGCTTCTCGAGTAGATGAGTATGTCATCTATGAAGACGACGACATACTTGTCCAGGTATTCGTGAAGAACCCGGTTCATTAGTGCCATAAAAGTTGCCGGTGCATTAGTCAGACCGAATGGCATGACCAGGAACTCATAGTGGCCGTACCTGGTGCGAAAAGCCGTCTTAGGTATTGAACCATCTGCCACTCTCAACTGATGATACCCTGACTGCAGATCGATCTTCGAGAACACCCTTGCTCCTTGTAGCTGATCGAAGAGATCATCTATCCTTGGCAAAGGATAGCGATTCTTGATGGTAGCCTTGTTCAGCTTCCTATAGTCAATGCATAGTCTCATACTGCCATCCTTCTTCTTCACGAACAACACCGGTGCTCCCCATGGTGATACACTAGGGCGTATGAACCCCTTCTCTAACAGCTCCTGCAACTGCTCCTTCAACTCCTTTAACTCCACTGGTGCCATACGGTAAGGAGGAATAGATATCGGTGCCGTGCCAGGAATCACTTCAATATCGAATTCCACCTCTCGCTGCGGCGGTAGCCCAGGAAGGTCTTCGGGAAATACCTCAGGGTATTCCCTTACGACAGGTACATCTTCTATCTTCTTCTCTTGCACCTCCTTAACATGAGCTAAATATCCTTCACATCCTTCTTGAATCAATGAGAATGCCTTAACCGCAGAGATTAAGCACCCAGGGATAAGCTTCCTAGTTCCTTTGAACAAAACAATGCCCTCTCCTTCTATATCCAGGCTAACCTCCTTCTTGTAACAGTCCACCTTTGCTCTATTCTTTGATAGCCAATCCATACCAAGATAACATCCAACTCGTCGAAGGGTAGTAGAATTAGGTTCGCCTCGAATTCGTGCCCCGCCACGGTGATAAGACAATCCTGAATGACTGAGTCCACTATAAGGGTATCCCCCACGGGAGTCCTGACCCCTAAATTCTGCCCCAACCTCACAAATGGGACTTCTAAGGTTCTAGCAAGCTTGATAGAAATGAAAGAGTGCGTGGAACCGGTATCAAATAATACAAAAGCTTGTTGGTGGTAAAGCAAGATCATACCAGTCACCACCTCAGGTGCAGCGTCAACTTCTTCTCTCCTCATGGCAAACAGTCTTGGTTGCCCAGATGCTTGAGATCCTTGCCCTCGATCTCGCTCATTGCGGTTGAACCGCACTGCATTGCCTCCCTGCTGGTGATAAGACCGGTTTGACTGGCTGCCAAACTGCTGTCCGGTCTGAGTTCCTCCTCCTCCTCCTCGGACTGGGCTCTCCCCTGCCCTCCTCTCCTAGGGCAGTCTCTGGCATAGTGGCCCGGCTCGTTGCAGTGATAGCAGATTCCTCCCAGGTGCACCTTACACTCTCCTGGGTGAGTTCTCCCACACTTGTTGCATGGGTCCCGAGTAGTGATGGCAATTTCAACCCGCCCCGCGAGTATTACCCGACCTGACCCGCGATGGGACGGGTATTACCCAACCCGCAGTAGCGTGGGGCGGGGCATGGGTATCTACTTCTGACCCGCCCTGCCCCGCCCCGCCCCGTTCTAGACTCATTTTATCTCAATTTCTTACAATATATATACAAATTTCTCCTATTTTGACTTTTCTTCAACTAGTTAGAATCGATCTTTCAACTTGTTAGGCTCAATTATCCATTCTATTATCAATATTTTTCATTCTTAAAGTGTTTTTCCCTACGTTTTATTGTAAAAAGTAAAATTTACTTGTATTCTTTTTGAACAACATGTAAGAATGGATCGACCCGCCCCGCCCCGTACCCGCGCGGGTTTTACCCGCCCCGACCTGTAGTAGCGTGGGGCGGGGCATGGGAATTGAGGTACCCGCCCCGCCCCATTGCCATCACTAGTCCCGAGGAATGTAGGTCGGCCCTGATCTGGTGGAGCCGGCCTGACTCTGGGTGGCCCCATAGTAGCTCTGGGATGGTCGCCTTCTCTGCTGACTCGGTTGTCCTGGCCCCTCAGACAGGCTAGCAACCTTTCTCTTGTTGCCTTCACGTTGCATTCCCTCCTCATGCAGAGCTATATCCGCCCTCTCCAACCGAAGAGCTGCCTGATAAATCTCTTCCCTGTTGTTCCAACTCAGTATGCTCAGCTGGCGCCGAAAAGCAGGCTTCAGACTCTCTAGGTAATGGGTGCGTTGAGCTGCTACATCCTGAAATTGAGGCCCTCCATAGGTAAGTAGCTTGTCAAACCTGGCCGTGTAATCAGTCACGCTTTCCCTGCCTCCACTGCCCCACTTCTGCCTGATCAGCAGAAATTCCCTCTGCTTCTCGATCCGGTAGGCCTCCGATATGAAGTGGTCTTTGAATAGCTGCACGAACTCTGGCCAAGTGATGGCCGGTGGGTCCTCTCGACTAGCTGGCTGGGTAGTCCACCAGGTGTATGCAACGTCATGCAGCAAGGACACTCTCAGCATCACTCTATCCTCGTCATCAGCTCTCATCTCGACCAGCGTACAAGTGACCTTGGCTAGCCACTGCTCTACTTCCATGGGGTCCGTTGAACGCTCCCCCTTAAAATCTTCCACCAAACTCAAACATCTTAATATCTCAAATCGAAGCCCTAAACATGTGGGCAAAACTTAAATCGTCCATAAGAAATGAATCTCCAGTCTTTAACTCTTAACCATAAAGTCTTAATAACTTGAAAAGTTCTTCGGTGCTTACTCTGACGCCTGCCTCGACATCTCTCAGCGATGATGGTGTTGAGCTCCTCTAGCTTGCTGATCACAAACTGGCTGGTTAGGATTTCCTCTACGATCTGGTGAGTGAGTTGGGGTCAGTCTACGCCCTTACGTTTGAAAACCCTAGTATTTCTTACTTGATAACTTAGCTTAAATTGGTGGATGATACTTCTACTCTTTAAAAATTTATACTTAAAGCTCAAATCTCAACTTAAATATTTGACTGACACTGGGATCCCTCACTAGCTAGTCCGGTTGCCAACTCATACGTATGAGAAGCCATCTAGGCTTTCCTGAAACTTAAACTTATCGTGGAAGGCTCTTCTTCCACGATTCTCAAGAGCATAACTGCTGCTCATCTTAAAATATCTCAAGAGCACAACTGCTGCTCGTCTTAAAAGTCTTAAGAGCATAACTGCTGCTCTATCTCAAAATCTCAAATGGCAACGGACTGGCGCTAGTGACTAAAACTCTTTAAACGATTTCACCTTCTTGAAGGTGAAGTTCTTCTGAAAAGAAAGCGTGTTCTTAAACTTCAACTTATTTATAAATATAACACACATTATCATATGTATAACTAGAAGCATAAATCACACGCAATCACATGCATCAAACAAACACACAAAGGCATATATAGCACATAGCGGTCAACCTCAAAGCTGAAATACCGTAAGGCGTAGAATTTACCCCCTTTACACTCACCTCTCAAGTGTCGATACTTTAATTCGTTGGACGCGGAGATCGTTAACTTGATCGCTTCCTTAATCCTATCAACTAAGATTAATTACTCTTAGTCGGTATTCCTTAGAGTTTTCCGTCCTCACAGCTTAGTCCCAAAATTCCTTAAAAAGACCCTTAATCACTTGAAATAAGTTTTCTCAAACACTGAAAATCTTTCCACAAATTCACAAGACTTAACCTATTACCAATAACATAAAAATCCATTAAATAAATCTCCTAAATTTCCAACAAACCCTTTCCATCTTAAAAACTCCAAATTCTGACTTTGGATAATTCATAACATAAACTAAAATTATTAACTATAATTTACATAGTAATTAACCCTTCTTCCTATTGACTTGCAACCTAAATATATTTTATATCTACATTAACAACATTTAAAATTCACGATCTTAACTTTAAAACAAACTACCAGAATTCTATTTTTTTACAAATAAATTAATAAATTAATTAAAAATATGCAAACCGCAATTTAATCAATTAAAATTGACATCTTACCAATTTTCATAATTACAAAAATTGACTCTAAAAACACCCAAATGAATTATGCATAAACTCTTGGGTATTTGAATTCTACTAAAATTATTAAATCAAACATACTCGCTTGAATAATATTCTGTTTGATTTTTTTTTGACAAATATATTCTATTTGGATAAAACTTCATTTTTACCTATTTTTTACACTTATAAATTAAGCTCCAAAAATTCTCAAATTTATATTCATACAGCCCAAGAATATCCCCTAGTTTATAAAATTAACAACTCATAAAAGTTCGTACAGTACGTGGACGAATAATAATAACCATGAGAAAATACTTTTTTCGGCCAATTGTTATCTTTCAAAATACTAGCGACTAAGCTGTTCGAACCATAAATATGAGGGACTAAATTGGACATTTTCTAGGAAACAAAATTACTGCCACAATCCTTATGCTTTTCGAATAGACAGATTAGTACCTGAACTATCCGGTTCACGCCCCAAGCTTTTGAGGCTCGTATCTTCCTCGTCCGACGTTGAAATTCAATTCCGTCAAAACCGGGATGTTCCTGAAATCCCCCTCCCCACGATGGTACCAAGGTTTCGAAGCTTTGTTGAGATCGACTACGCCGAGGCTGCCGTCGGAGGTACGATCATCGTGTGCGTTCGTTGGGTTAAACGGAGTTTAAGGTTCGAACTTGGGACAGGGGAGATCGGGGACCTTATCTCTAAAATACCAAAGGCCACGCTGTCGTCGATGGAGGCAGCTCTCTTGATGCTGTCTCTAGGCTTCTTGCTGCTACTGCTACAGATTGAAAAAGAAATGGTTGCCAAGGTAGATGGATGGGTCGCTATTGGTCGATTATTGCAGCTTTTGTTTTGCTAGGGCAGAGAGGACGAGAGATATGGGGTCGGGTGAATTCCTTTTTCACCGCCAACGTTTTTGTTAATTATAGAGCAGAGGGGAGAGAGATTGGTACGTTAGGAAATGGAGATTAATTTGGTGGCGTTTAATTAGATGGGAGCGTAAGAGTGTAATGGTGTTTGAGTTTTTTTTTTCCATCCTTTTTGTTGTTGCTGGGGTAACGTGCAGATGAGGATGGTTATTATTATGATGAAGATAATAACAATAATAACATTAGTTATTAATTTTATTATTATTATTATTTCTAATTTACGATTTACATGCTTCGTACGTAATCGTCGATCCAATCGTTTTATCGAACCTACACCCAAATATCGGGGTGTTACAGCATCCGCGTTTCATATACGCTAACTAATTTTTTTAATTATAATTTCAACCTCTGTTATTTTATCTTCCTTAAAATTTCCTTTTTAACTTTTACCCCATCATTGTTGCCTTCCTTTTTCTAAAATAATTTCTAATTTTCCTAACTTTCTCAAATAGAGGCTCTTTCTCTCCTTAGTTTATTAATTTTTCAATATAATTACAAATCTTTCAATTTTACTATACTTAATTAGTACCAAACAGCGTTCTACATCTACTCACACTCATGGAATGAGCTTCTACAGTAGTTTTTGGATCGTCATTGTGCGGCTCGCCGATTCTGGTCATTTCGCTCTCCTGCACTACTCTGTTGTGTTTGTTTTGCAGGAGTTTGGATTTCAAGGACACTTTCTTCTCTTGAGGATTTGTTGTCGTTGATTCTTTCTCCGCTACATTGGTGGCCTAGTGTTGTCTACGGCGAACGCTATGCAGGGACGGTGCTGGGCAATAAGGTAGTATTGGCTTTGTAGACTTTCATGTGTCAGGTAATATTCTCTTTGCTTTCGAAAATTACTACGGAGGAATACATGATTCATTTGTTATGGAAAGTTTGACCGTACGATATGCCATACAATGATGCTTAACACACTTTTTTCTTTCTGTCAAATTTCATGGGGATTCTCAACATTTGATACGGTGGATGGTGAGAGGTGATTGTTGGGGAAATTGTTCACGTATACAATTTTCTTGCAACACAAGCAAACACATAAGGTTAAGAAAAACATGCAAAGACACATGCAAGCGTCCTAGCCGATAGAATTCACTATCTCTCCTTAAAGAATCTTATTCCCCTCAAGTACCCAAGGTTGTGGAATGATTCCTCCCTGGATAGAAAGGACGTACCTTTTCCGGCGTAGCGGTACCTCAAACCCCGGAAACCATCGGACGCAACGAAACGGCGAGAACCACACTTGACTCTATTTTCTCTTTGAAAAGAATGCAGAAAAACTAGTTTTAGATTTTGGCAGAGTTTCAGTACCGGGAAAAATCCATGTAAAACTCGTAGTCAAATCTAGAGGGGGTATGGTGCTATTTATAGAAAATGAAGGGATGCGTACGAAGGGAGGCGACTCTTCATATGGGTGGTTACACCCCAACCATTGCATTGGTTCGTTTAAAATATTTCAACCATTGCATTGGTTCGGCCCATGATAGTTGGACCGGTTTGGTTATTCCAACCGCCACATCGGTTCGGTTCGATTTGGTTCAACTCGGTTTGTTTTGGTCCGTTTGGTACACAAACCAATTTAACCGATTAACCACATATTACATAAATCGATCGAATTCGAGGCTGTGCCTTCCCATATCTTACCAACATGGTACTTCAAGAGACTCTCTTGAAACTTTCCCCTTTTATTTCCATTCACACCACTAAAAATCCCAACAATCCCCCACATGAATGGAGAATGTTGTACTTTAAAAACTATGCAAAATATCGTGTGATTCTCGACTAAGAATTAGTTGCATCGGAATAGGTAGGTTTCCCTTTGAACCTTCCTTAGTGAACATATATCGAGTATACTCACCAATCGGTAGATGTGGTATCTTTGAACCGTCGGTTTTGCTTGTATACTAAGACAACATATGTTACACACCTAACTCTTATCCGTTCACTGGTTCTCATTGTTGTGTTCGTTTCAGCCATGAACACCGCCTGGTCTCATGAGTGCTTAGAAAACTAGCCTTCTTTTATTCTCCTTGAAGCGGCTCCACTTCACACTCACATAGGTGATTTCTTAACATGTATTCCGAAAATACACTATTTGATCACATCCTGTGACAAACTTAGAAACCATTAAAAACCTTCCATCTTTAGGTTTACCCTTATAGTTGGACATTGTCTCATCATGAGAATGGAGTTTGAATAATTTGACAATGTCGGACCATCATTCACAACTTTGTTTTCTCCTTGAACCTAGAGGTTGGGTCTGCCAATCCTGCTTAGGTAGAGTTACCGCCATGAAGATTTGTCCTAGGACACGAGTCCATTCCCTTTGATGCTTTAACAAATTTCTAGGTGGGCCCCACATTTGTTATCACTTGATCTAAATTGATCATCTCCGCTAACTTCGCTAGAAATTAACCAATCAATAATGTTATGTTTCTACGACGAGATTTTCACATAACACTTCTAGCCCTTGCAATAACCATTTTGTGCCAAAATGCATTTTTTATTAACGTCAGTCTTTGCGGGCCAAACTACTCAACTTCACCGGTCTTAGAGTTTAACTTGGACGTTTTCCAAGATACTGCTCCTCGCTAACCATAAATGCATATCCATTAATAGATTGCCTTTTGGTTCATCCGGTGAGTTCCCTTTGGGTACAATACACCAAAGACTCGTTTCTTTTCAATTCACTACACATCTTGTGAGCTTGACTTGATTTTATTGCCTTGCAATAATCATAACACATGCCAACGGTATTGAAGTCTCTCCACTTCATTAACCTTAGAGTACTTAAGCTTCACAAGTATCTTTTTAAATGTAGTGACATTTATGACTTAGCTTAGGGTTTACGCAAAACTTCTAAGTATCACTTTCACTTTAGAATCACCCAAGCGACATTCCACATTACTTCTCCCCAATTTATCCCCCACATTTCAACTATTTCGCCATAGTTGTTGAAACCAACGTTTCCGGTTTGGGGAATGTTGTTCATATACATTCATGTATATGGTCAAAATCATCTCTTTGGGAAGAGTGGATCAACATCAATAAATATTCTAGCTCTCTGACATAATGTCAATATATGCTAGAGTTTACTCATAAGTTATACCCTTGGACTGGGTTAACTCCACAAGGTTTAAGGACTCTCATTTTCTCATAGGACACCTTCATACTTACAAGTATGACTTCGCTTACCTTTTCACTTTTGTCTTATGGATAGGTTTGCGTCCCATTGTAGGGTCTTGAGATAGTCGCCAAAACAATGGCTAGTTCTTCTCCCCCACAAGTCTACTCTTTGCCAAACATCATGGAATAATCCCATTTATTTTCCCTGGTTTTACTTATTGAACTGGCCAACCACTATATGTATCTAATTATTTACCAATGGTATGATCTCACTCTATTAGCATACCACAAACAATTCAGATTTTATTAGAAAAATCATCCAATTACTTACCAATGGTATTGATCAAGGCAACTTGAGACGTCATAAGTAATTCGGATGCATTCCAGTAATGGAAATCCCATCTAATTACTTTCCAATGACATTTCATATATGTAACATGATATACCACAAGTAATTCAAACGAATTTCTAATTCAATTGTCTAATTAATTTCCAATGGTATAAACTTCATAAATATACTACAAGTAATCCAGTCTTTAAGTTCAATCAGATCATCTCAATTGAGCTCTCATTCCAAATTGTTTTCCAATGATATACATCTATATATACCATAAACAATTCTGGCAATTAGCTCCACGTTGATCATCATAGTCAAATTGTTTTCCAATGGTATAGTGTACTTATACCATAAGCAATTCTGACCTAATGCTTATCTTGATGACAACCATCATTTGGCAAGCTTATTAAATCCGTATAAGGATCAATCACTTTATTTTCCTTGCGCTCGTGGCATAGGAATCATCAAGTCCTAAATCACATGCATGATAAACAAATTATCATGTCTTGACCAACATCGTTGGAATTAGAATTCCTTGTCGCTTGTGGATAAACAAGCATTAACCAAACTTCATCTCCACACAATGGAGGTATCTTTTCGTACTATGTTCAATTTACTTTGAACATAACTTTTGCAATCAATTTGGAACCATTCCGGCCCAGATAGACATGATTTACATGTCCCCACTTGCCACGCGCCATAGGTTTTACATACCTATGAATGTTCATAGTTTCCCACTAGATAGTTTATTACTATCCAAACCACAGTTACTTAGAGTCCATGAAGGACTATCATAAGTACTTCCATCCTCTCATGCATCACCTTGAATGAAAAAGTGTCCAAATTAAATTGGTACAATTATCATTCATCCATGCCACATAATTAAGATGGTCCAATGCAATAAAAGCATTAAAACTTTGTGGTTAATTCTGGAACCAAACAAACTCGTAGGGTTTTATCCAACTAATTTTTCACTTGGGAGATAAGAACATTTGTCCTTTATTCATCATGTAAATACACGACTTACATAGGCACACACATATTAATACCATATGTATATATACACACATACATATGTCTACTCCTCAAAGGAGATTACAATACATATACAAGAATCCTAAGGATTCTTGGGGTCGAAGTCAGGATCAGAGAGGCATTCATCGGTCGCTATGTCGGAGTACTCCTCCTCGTTCTCCGATTCCTCAACTTCCTCTTCTTCCCCCATACTCTCCATCGAGTCCACATGGGTGCCCAAATCGTCCACATTAGGACCCATTGAGTACCAATCATAGATGGGTATATCATCTAGAGTCCAATAATTGGTTGGATGCTCTCCACCATCTAGAGGCACGGCTACTGTGCGGCACTGAACTACCACTAGCATTCATAATGCATTCACCACCGTCGTTTGCCCGACTTCCTTTCTTTGCCATACTTCCTTAGTTCCTTTCTTTGGTTCCAACGGCAGAAACAGAAAAACCATATATAGAGCATATACTCTCTATATATATCACAAATAAACACTTATATATACATAGCATATATATATATATATGCATATAGGTGGCTACTTCGGCGCACTCACTTTTTTGGGTGCACTCAGTGCACCCACTCTAAAAATGTCCATATTACATCAAATTGTGAACTTTAATTAGTACTCTCAATCTAATATGATGATATCACATATAATCATAACACATCAATCTATTACCCTAACCCCTTAACCTTCAATTTTGAATCCCAATCCAAAATCCCAAATTTTAAACCTAATCCCTAACCCTAAATCCCTAAATCCTAAATCCTTCAAATTAAAGTAAATTTTGAATGAATTTTTTTCAAATTCATGTGCTTCTTGTTCATAATATCATAAGCAACAATTGATACCGTTTTGACATGAATCACATGCTCAAAATGACAATTATGAGGCGGGTGCACTGAGTGCACCCAAAAAAGTGGGTGCACTGAATACGCCACCATATATATATATATATAAAAAGGAAACAGACATTCTTTTCGGTTAACATAAAATCATGTAGAACAACGATGTCAACCTTATAGAATTAAACATGTCCAGAATCTCATGCACATATATAACCTTTGCCTAACGCCAAACACATATAAATATGTATACAAACAGCGACACTTATATATATACATGCATTAATGAGATTCAGGAAGTACCTTTCTGGTGCTTTTGCAATCGAGTTCCTTCCTTTCTTTCACCCGGTCAGTGCAGTATATCCAGACAATTGATCAAACAAACCAAAACATATATATACATACACAGCGACCGTATATATATTGAACATATATATATCAAACATATATATACGAAACATCATGACCATTCACCAATTTTCCTTAAGCCGAAGGAACACGCGAACTTCATCATCAGTTATAGTCTTATATATGTCATATTCCAGATGCATTCATGGATACCAAGTAACAAACAGAATCATGTATGGTTCTTTTCATAACCCGACACAAAACAGTTAAATCTTATTGCATGCATGAATCGCCATTTTCTTATACAAAACACATATATTAACGACGAAATGAAACTTTAATTCTGATCAAGAAAAATTGTATACGTGAATACCAAAATAAGATTCTTTAAGATTGTTGGGGAAATTGTTCATGTACACTATTTTCTTGCAACACAAGCAAACACATAAGGTTAAGAAAAACATGCAAAGACACATGCAAGCGTCCTAGCCGATAGAATTCACTATCTCTCCTTAAAGAATCTTATTCCCCTCAAGTACCCAAGGTTGTGGAATGATTCCTCCCAGGATAGAAAGGACGTACCTTTTCCGGCGTAGCGGTACCTCAAACCCCGGAAACCATCGAACGCAGCGAAACGGCGAGAACCACACTTGACTCTATTTTCTCTTTGAAAAGAATGCAGAAAAACTAGTTTTGGATTTTGGCAGAGTTTCAGTACCGGGAAAAATCCATGTAAAACTCGTAGTCAAATCTAGAGGGGGTATGGTGCTATTTATAGAAAATGAAGGGATGCGTACGAAGGGAGGCGACTCTTCATATGGGTGGTTACACCCCAACCATTGCATTGGTTCGTTTAAAATATTTCAACCATTGCATTGGTTCGGCCCATGGTAGTTGGACCGGTTTGGTTATTCCAACCACCACATCAGTTCGGTTCGATTTGGTTCAACTCGGTTTGGTTTGATCTCTTTGGTACACAAACCAATTTAACCGATTAACCACATATTACATCAAATCGATCGAATTCGAGGCCGTGCCTTCCCATATCTTACCAACATGGTACTTCAAGGACTCTCTTGAAACTTTCCCCTGTTATTTCCATTCACACCACTAAAAATCCCAACAGTGACTTGGCTCATGATCGAGGTGACTTGGCTCATGATCGAGGTGACTTGGCTCATGATCGAGGTGGACCTATACTGGAGGATGTTCGGAGCTTGGCTTCTCGCTTTAGCTGAGTTTCTTACTGTTTTGTTTCTCGTCGACTTAATAGGGCTGCCCATCATGTGGCACAAAAGGTCCTCTCATCGGGAGTTCGGCTAGTGGTCGACTCCCGCGCTCTTCTTATTTTCTCTGTATTACTGTCTTTATAACTATTGACTTTGAAAAAAAAAAATTATAGATATTATATACTTTTTTTATGGTATGTAATATTCTATTCAAATGCGACCCAATACTCTACTTTGTCCTGGATCCGTCGCTGCCTTCACCCTCTGGCTCTTGTCACTGCCAATTTATCTTGTTAGTTTGTATAATTCCTGTTGATTTACCTCATATATTTTATCCATTTATCATGAAATTTATATTTTCTTGCTCGTTTGATAAGAGTTCGAACCTTGTTTAGCTAGTATCTTGCTTTTTCAAGAACTTCGACCTATTAAATTGTGGTTTTGTGAACTTGTCAGATATTTAAGTTGTTTTTTAGGAGCCGTTGGGTACTTGGGTTGTTGTCAAAATTCTATTGGTATTGATTGCACGTAAAAGTCCTATTTTCTTACCTCGTTCTAAGATATACTCATATCTATTTGATGTAATCTTAGAGATTTTATAACAAAAATGTTAGTTATTTGACTCTTTGATGTCCTTTTAGATGATTTTTTGTGATTTTTTATTTTTATATACAAGCGCAATCAAGCCCATTCATGGTTGTGATTATAGACTAGAATGAAGTAAAACCCGAAGTTTAGGAGCCAAACACCCATCGACGGGCCATTGTCGTCCAATGAAGTCTAAAATTGGCAAATTGCATAGAAGCCCAAGGAAACCAATAGGATCACCTTGACCAAGTTTATGTCCAACCCATTCCAGAAGCTTCCAAAGTGACATTCACACTAATAAATCATCCTAGCTTGAGTTGAAAAAGGAAAAATCACTTATGCTCCATTGAAAGTACTTAACAACTCAGAGTTTTGAGAGATACAATAAATAGGAGTTATTAGCTTTAAAAATAGACAGTTAATCAGTTGGTTATACGAGAGTAAACAAGTAAATGACTACTTATTGATGATGAGGTTACATTCACTGCTCTTATTGATGGTTTTGTGATGCTTGGTAGAATGGATAATGCATTCTTACTGTTCCTAAGGATGGTTGACATGGGTTGCAAACCAAACTTCAGAACTTACTCTGTGTTACTGAAAGGACTGCGAAAGGAAACCCAATTATGTGCAGAAAGAGTAGTGGCTCAGAATGAGGCCGTCTATGTGCATGACTCAGAATGAGGCCGTCTATGTTCCATAAGAAATGAATCTCCAGACTTTAACTCTTAACCATAAAGTCTTAATAACTTGAAAAGTTCTTCGGTGCTTACTCTGACGCCTGCCTCGACATCTCTCAGCGATGATGGTGTTGAGCTCCTCTAGCTTGCTGATCACAAACTGGCTGGTTAGGATTTCCTCTACGATCTGGTGAGTGAGTTGGGGTCAGTCTACGCCCTTACGTTTGAAAACCCTAGTATTTCTTACTTGATAACTTAGCTTAAATTGGTGGATGATACTTCTACTCTTTAAAAATTTATACTTAAAGCTCAAATCTCAACTTAAATATTTGACTGACACTGGGATCCCTCACTAGCTAGTCCGGTTGCCAACTCATACGTATGAGAAGCCATCTAGGCTTTCCTGAAACTTAAACTTATCGTGGAAGGCTCTTCTTCCACGATTCTCAAGAGCATAACTGCTGCTCATCTTAAAATATCTCAAGAGCACAACTGCTGCTCGTCTTAAAAGTCTTAAGAGCATAACTGCTGTTCTATCTCAAAATCTCAAATGGCAACGGACTGGCGCTAGTGACTAAAACTCTTAAAACGGTTTCACCTTCTTGAAGGTGAAGTTCTTCTGAAAAGAAAGCGTGTTCTTAAACTTCAACTTATTTATAAATATAACACACATTATCATATGTATAACTGGAAGCATAAATCACACGCAATCACATGCATCAAACAAACACACAAAGGCATATATAGCACATAGCGGTCAACCTCAAAGCTGAAATACCGTAAGGCGTAGAATTTACCCCCTTTACACTCACCTCTCAAGTGTCGATACTTTAATTCGTTGGACGCGGAGATCGTTAACTTGATCGCTTCCTTAATCCTATCAACTGAGATTAATTACTCTTAGTCGGTATTCCTTAGAGTTTTCCGTCCTCACAGCTTAGTCCCAAAATTCCTTAAAAAGACCCTTAATCACTTGAAATAATTTTTCTCAAACACTGAAAATCTTTCCACAAATTCACAAGACTTAACCTATTACCAATAACATAAAAATCCATTAAATAAATCTCCTAAATTTCCAACAAACCCTTTCCATCTTAAAAACTCCAAATTCTGACTTTGGATAATTCATAACATAAACTAAAATTATTAACTATAATTTACATAGTAATTAACCCTTCTTCCTATTGACTTGCAACCTAAATATATTTTATATCTAAATTAACAACATCTAAAATTCACGATCTTAACTTTAAAACAAACTACCAGTATTCTAGTTTTTCACAAAAAAATTAATAAATTAATTAAAGATATGCAAACCGTAATTTAATCAATTAAAATTGACATCTTACCAATTTTCATAATTACAAAAATTGACTCTAAAAACACCCAAATGAATTATGGATAAACTCATGGGTATTTGAATTCTATTAAAATTATTAAATCAAACATACTCGCTTGAATAATATTCTATTTGGTTTTTTTTTTGACAAATATATTCTATTTGGTTAAAACTTCCTTTTTACCTATTTTTTTACACTTATAAATAAAGCTCCAAAAATTATCAAATTTATATTCATACATCCCACGAATATCCCCTAGTTTATAAAATTAACAACTCATAAAAGTTCGTACAGTACGTGGACGAATAATAATAACCATGAGAAAATACTTTTTTCGGCCAATTGTTATCTTTCAAAATACTAGGGACTAAGTTGTTCGAACCAAAAATATGAGGGACTAAATTGGACATTTTCTAGGAAACAAAACTACTGCCACAATCCTTATGCTTTTCGAATAGACAGATTAGTACCTGAACTATCCGGTTCACGCCCCAAGCTTTTGAGGCTCGTATCTTCCTCTTCCGACGTTGAAATTCAATTCCGTCAAAACCGGGATGTTCCTGAAATCCCCCTCCCCACGATGGTACCAAGGTTTCGAAGCTTTGTTGAGATCGACTACGCCGAGGCTGCCGTCGGAGATACGATCATCGTGTGCGTTCGTTGGGTTAAACGGAGTTTAAGGTTCGAACTTGGGACAGGGGAGATCGGGGACCTTATCTCTAAAATGCCAGAGGACACGCTGTCGTCGATTGAGGCAGCTCTCTTGATGCTGTCTCTAGGCTTCTTGCTGCTACTGCTACAGATTGAAAAAGAAATGGTTACCAAGGTAGATGGATGGGTCGCTATTGGTCGATTATTGCAACTTTTGTTTTGCTAGGGCAGAGAGGACGAGAGATATGGGGTCGGGTGAATTCCTTTTCCACCGCCAACGTTTTTGTTAATTATAGAGGAGAGGGGAGAGAGATTGGTACGTTAGGAAATGGAGATTAATTTGGTGGCGTTTAATTAGATGGGAGCGTAAGAGTGTAATGGTGTTTGGGTTTCTTTTTTTTTTGTCCATCCTTTTTGTTGTTGCTGGGGTAACGTGCAGATGATGATGGTTATTATTAGGATGAAGATAATAACAATAATAACATTAGTTATTAATTTTATCATTATTATTATTTCTAATTTACGATTTACATGCTTCGTACGTAATCGTCGATCCAATCGTTTAATCGAACCTACACCCAAATATCGGGGTGTTACATTTCCTCCACCCTTATGAAAATTTCGTCCCCGAAATTGGAACCGTAGAATACAACTGTGAATGATAACTTACTCGACCATAAACTGCGTTTAACGGAACTGGTTTGGTTGGGATATTATATTTTCCTCCCCCTTAACAAAAAATTCCGACATCGAAATTTTGGGCTAAACTGAGTTGTTGGGTTCGGGTAACTAAACTGAATCATTGTGTCTATTATTGAAATATCGAGTAACGAGAATTGAAGGATAAGTACAACGAGATGCACCAACCACTGATCTACGCACCGTTAAACAACTCTGGATATTTCTCTCTCATGCAGCCTCGCGGCCCTGATTCCTCCATATAACTTTTACCATAACAATCTTCTTCCTCCTCAACTCTTTCTCTTGCCTATCCACGATCTGTACTGGGACCTCCTCATATGTCAAATCGTCTTCCAACTGAATGTCCTCATGATGGATCACATGCTCCGGGTTGAACCGATACGCCCTTAGCATGCTGACATGGAAAACATCGTGAATCCTGGACATGCTAGGAGGTAAGGCTAGTCGATAGGCTAAGGGTCCAATGCGCTCCAACACCTCATATGGACCGATATACCTAGGACTAAGCTTCCCCTTCTTACCAAATCTCATCACTCCCTTCCAAGGGGATACCCTCAGGAATACCATATCACCCACTTCATAACTTCGCGGGTTGCCCGGCTTCTCAGCATTACTCTTCTGCCGGTCCTGAGCCGCCTTCAAGTTCCGTCGAATCACCTCCACCTTCTCCACTGCTTTCTGTACCATCTCTGGACCCTCTAGTTGTCGCACGCCCTCTGGATCCCAGTACAGTGATGTACGACACTTCCTCCCATACAAGACTTCATATGGAGCTGCTTGTATCGAGCTGTGATACTGGTTGTAGTAAGCAAACTCCATTAGAGGCAAATGCTCGTCCTAAGATCCTTCCATGGTCAAGACACACGCCCTCAGCAGGTCTTCCAGTGTCTGAATCGTCCGCTCTGACTGCCCATCCGTTTGGGGGTGGTATGCGGTAGAGAAGTGAACTTTAGTGCCCATTGCCTTTTGAAGACTCACCCAGAATCGTGTCGTGAAGCTAGGGTCGCGATCAGACATGATACTAAGTGGAACTCCATGCAATCTCACTATCTCCCTCACATACAGTCTAGCCAGCTCCTCCAGCCCTGGCTTGAACTTGATGGGTATAAAATGAGCCACCTTCGAGAAGCGATCCACAATCACCCATACCCCATCATTTCCCCTTGGGGTCCTCGGTAAACCATACACAAAATCCATGGTGATCTTCTCCCAAGTCCACTGCGGGATCTCCAACGATAGGTGCTCAATGACTGGAGCTTGATGTTCAGCCTTGAGGGCACTCCAAGCATTGGTAGACGTGTGCAGCTACCTCCTTCTTCAACCCTGGCCACCAAAAATGCTCCTTGAGGGTACGATACATCTTAGTAGTCCCCGGGTGCATCGCATAAGGTGCAGAGTGAGCCTCGTCCAAAATATCCTTCCTTAGCTTGTCAACATTTGGAACACACAGCCTTCCTTGATACATCAGTACCCCATCTACCAACTCAAATTTGGTGTCTTTCCCTTCTAACACTTGCTTCTTGTACTTCTCTAATTCCAAATCTTCACTCTGCTTCTCCTTGACTCGTTCTTGCAGCATAGGACGAATTTTCAAAATTGCTAACAACTTTGTCACCTCCTGTAGTTCCAAATCCACATTCATGGCCCTCAAAGAGACCAACTGGGGTAAAGGGCTCTCCCTCTTCCTGCTCAAGGCGTCAGCCACCACATTTGCTTTTCCCGGATGGTACTTAATGGTACAGTCATAATCGCTCAACAGCTCCATCCACCTCCTATGCCTCATGTTCAACTCCTTCTGATCAGTCAGGTGTTGGAGGCTCTTGTGATCAGTGTAGATGGTGAACGTCTCGCCGTAGAGATAATGTCTCCATAACTTCAAAGCAAAGACCACTGCTGCCAACTCCAGGTCATGGGTGGGGTAGTTCACCTCATGGGGTCGTAGCTGCCTCGAAGTGTAGGCAATCACCTTCTTATCCTGCATCAGTACGCAACCCAAACCTTGGTAGGAAGCATCACTATAGATGGAATACTCGCCACCGTTAGTCGGTAGCGCTAACACCGGTGCAGAGGTCAACTTCTCCTTCAGCAACTCAAACGCCGTTTGACACTTCTCGTCCCAAACGAACGCCGTCCCTTTCTGCAATAGCTGTTTCATGGGTCTCGCAATACTGGAGAAGCCTTCCACAAACCTCCGGTAGTACCCAGCTAAACCCAAAAAACTCCGCACTTCGGAAACATTCTTTGGTGGAGCCCAGTTTGTTACAGCTTCAATCTTCTTGGGATCCACTTCAACTCCCCGTCCTGAAATCATGTGATCCAAGAACAAGGCCTCCTCCAACCAAAATTCACACTTCGAGAACTTGGCATATAGCTTCTCCTCCTTTAATTTTTGCAAAACCACCCTAAGGTGCTCTTCGTGCTCTTTCTTGCTTCTCGAGTAGATGAGTATGTCATCTATGAAGACGACGACATACTTGTCCAGGTATTCGTGAAGAACCCGGTTCATTAGTGCCATAAAAGTTGCCGGTGCATTAGTCAGACCGAATGGCATGACCAGGAACTCATAGTGGCCGTACCTGGTGCGAAAAGCCGTCTTAGGTATTGAACCATCTGCCACTCTCAACTGATGATACCCTGACTGCAGATCGATCTTCGAGAACACCCTTGCTCCTTGTAGCTGATCGAAGAGATCATCTATCCTTGGCAAAGGATAGCGATTCTTGATGGTAGCCTTGTTCAGCTTCCTATAGTCAATGCATAGTCTCATACTGCCATCCTTCTTCTTCACGAACAACACCGGTGCTCCCCATGGTGATACACTAGGGCGTATGAACCCCTTCTCTAACAGCTCCTGCAACTGCTCCTTCAACTCCTTTAACTCCACTGGTGCCATACGGTAAGGAGGAATAGATATCGGTGCCGTGCCAGGAATCACTTCAATATCGAATTCCACCTCTCGCTGCGGCGGTAGCCCAGGAAGGTCTTCGGGAAATACCTCAGGGTATTCCCTTACGACAGGTACATCTTCTATCTTCTTCTCTTGCACCTCCTTAACATGAGCTAAATATCCTTCACATCCTTCTTGAATCAATGAGAATGCCTTAACCGCAGAGATTAAGCACCCAGGGATAAGCTTCCTAGTTCCTTTGAACAAAACAATGCCCTCTCCTTCTATATCCAGGCTAACCTCCTTCTTGTAACAGTCCACCTTTGCTCTATTCTTTGATAGCCAATCCATACCAAGATAACATCCAACTCGTCGAAGGGTAGTAGAATTAGGTTCGCCTCGAATTCGTGCCCCGCCACGGTGATAAGACAATCCTGAATGACTGAGTCCACTATAAGGGTATCCCCCACGGGAGTCCTGACCCCTAAATTCTGCCCCAACCTCACAAATGGGACTTCTAAGGTTCTAGCAAGCTTGATAGAAATGAAAGAGTGCGTGGAACCGGTATCAAATAATACAAAAGCTTGTTGGTGGTAAAGCAAGATCATACCAGTCACCACCTCAGGTGCAGCGTCAACTTCTTCTCTCCTCATGGCAAACAGTCTTGGTTGCCCAGATGCTTGAGATCCTTGCCCTCGATCTCGCTCATTGCGGTTGAACCGCACTGCATTGCCTCCCTGCTGGTGATAAGACCGGTTTGACTGGCTGCCAAACTGCTGTCCGGTCTGAGTTCCTCCTCCTCCTCCTCGGACTGGGCTCTCCCCTGCCCTCCTCTCCTAGGGCAGTCTCTGGCATAGTGGCCCGGCTCGTTGCAGTGATAGCAGATTCCTCCCAGGTGCACCTTACACTCTCCTGGGTGAGTTCTCCCACACTTGTTGCATGGGTCCCGAGTAGTGATGGCAATTTCAACCCGCCCCGCGAGTATTACCCGACCTGACCCGCGATGGGACGGGTATTACCCAACCCGCAGTAGCGTGGGGCGGGGCATGGGTATCTACTTCTGACCCGCCCTGCCCCGCCCCGCCCCGTTCTAGACTCATTTTATCTCAATTTCTTACAATATATATACAAATTTCTCCTATTTTGACTTTTCTTCAACTAGTTAGAATCGATCTTTCAACTTGTTAGGCTCAATTATCCATTCTATTATCAATATTTTTCATTCTTAAAGTGTTTTTCCCTACGTTTTATTGTAAAAAGTAAAATTTACTTGTATTCTTTTTGAACAACATGTAAGAATGGATCGACCCGCCCCGCCCCGTACCCGCGCGGGTTTTACCCGCCCCGACCTGTAGTAGCGTGGGGCGGGGCATGGGAATTGAGGTACCCGCCCCGCCCCATTGCCATCACTAGTCCCGAGGAATGTAGGTCGGCCCTGATCTGGTGGAGCCGGCCTGACTCTGGGTGGCCCCATAGTAGCTCTGGGATGGTCGCCTTCTCTGCTGACTCGGTTGTCCTGGCCCCTCAGACAGGCTAGCAACCTTTCTCTTGTTGCCTTCACGTTGCATTCCCTCCTCATGCAGAGCTATATCCGCCCTCTCCAACCGAAGAGCTGCCTGATAAATCTCTTCCCTGTTGTTCCAACTCAGTATGCTCAGCTGGCGCCGAAAAGCAGGCTTCAGACTCTCTAGGTAATGGGTGCGTTGAGCTGCTACATCCTGAAATTGAGGCCCTCCATAGGTAAGTAGCTTGTCAAACCTGGCCGTGTAATCAGTCACGCTTTCCCTGCCTCCACTGCCCCACTTCTGCCTGATCAGCAGAAATTCCCTCTGCTTCTCGATCCGGTAGGCCTCCGATATGAAGTGGTCTTTGAATAGCTGCACGAACTCTGGCCAAGTGATGGCCGGTGGGTCCTCTCGACTAGCTGGCTGGGTAGTCCACCAGGTGTATGCAACGTCATGCAGCAAGGACACTCTCAGCATCACTCTATCCTCGTCATCAGCTCTCATCTCGACCAGCGTACAAGTGACCTTGGCTAGCCACTGCTCTACTTCCATGGGGTCCGTTGAACGCTCCCCCTTAAAATCTTCCACCAAACTCAAACATCTTAATATCTCAAATCGAAGCCCTAAACATGTGGGCAAAACTTAAATCGTCCATAAGAAATGAATCTCCAGTCTTTAACTCTTAACCATAAAGTCTTAATAACTTGAAAAGTTCTTCGGTGCTTACTCTGACGCCTGCCTCGACATCTCTCAGCGATGATGGTGTTGAGCTCCTCTAGCTTGCTGATCACAAACTGGCTGGTTAGGATTTCCTCTACGATCTGGTGAGTGAGTTGGGGTCAGTCTACGCCCTTACGTTTGAAAACCCTAGTATTTCTTACTTGATAACTTAGCTTAAATTGGTGGATGATACTTCTACTCTTTAAAAATTTATACTTAAAGCTCAAATCTCAACTTAAATATTTGACTGACACTGGGATCCCTCACTAGCTAGTCCGGTTGCCAACTCATACGTATGAGAAGCCATCTAGGCTTTCCTGAAACTTAAACTTATCGTGGAAGGCTCTTCTTCCACGATTCTCAAGAGCATAACTGCTGCTCATCTTAAAATATCTCAAGAGCACAACTGCTGCTCGTCTTAAAAGTCTTAAGAGCATAACTGCTGCTCTATCTCAAAATCTCAAATGGCAACGGACTGGCGCTAGTGACTAAAACTCTTTAAACGATTTCACCTTCTTGAAGGTGAAGTTCTTCTGAAAAGAAAGCGTGTTCTTAAACTTCAACTTATTTATAAATATAACACACATTATCATATGTATAACTAGAAGCATAAATCACACGCAATCACATGCATCAAACAAACACACAAAGGCATATATAGCACATAGCGGTCAACCTCAAAGCTGAAATACCGTAAGGCGTAGAATTTAC
This sequence comes from Linum tenue, assembly GCA_946122785.1. NCBI lineage: Eukaryota > Viridiplantae > Streptophyta > Magnoliopsida > Malpighiales > Linaceae > Linum > Linum tenue. The sequence goes on from CAMGYJ010000009.1 coordinate 27,113,326, forward strand.
CCCCTTTACACTCACCTCTCAAGTGTCGATACTTTAATTCGTTGGACGCGGAGATCGTTAACTTGATCGCTTCCTTAATCCTATCAACTAAGATTAATTACTCTTAGTCGGTATTCCTTAGAGTTTTCCGTCCTCACAGCTTAGTCCCAAAATTCCTTAAAAAGACCCTTAATCACTTGAAATAAGTTTTCTCAAACACTGAAAATCTTTCCACAAATTCACAAGACTTAACCTATTACCAATAACATAAAAATCCATTAAATAAATCTCCTAAATTTCCAACAAACCCTTTCCATCTTAAAAACTCCAAATTCTGACTTTGGATAATTCATAACATAAACTAAAATTATTAACTATAATTTACATAGTAATTAACCCTTCTTCCTATTGACTTGCAACCTAAATATATTTTATATCTACATTAACAACATTTAAAATTCACGATCTTAACTTTAAAACAAACTACCAGAATTCTATTTTTTTACAAATAAATTAATAAATTAATTAAAAATATGCAAACCGCAATTTAATCAATTAAAATTGACATCTTACCAATTTTCATAATTACAAAAATTGACTCTAAAAACACCCAAATGAATTATGCATAAACTCTTGGGTATTTGAATTCTACTAAAATTATTAAATCAAACATACTCGCTTGAATAATATTCTGTTTGATTTTTTTTTGACAAATATATTCTATTTGGATAAAACTTCATTTTTACCTATTTTTTACACTTATAAATTAAGCTCCAAAAATTCTCAAATTTATATTCATACAGCCCAAGAATATCCCCTAGTTTATAAAATTAACAACTCATAAAAGTTCGTACAGTACGTGGACGAATAATAATAACCATGAGAAAATACTTTTTTCGGCCAATTGTTATCTTTCAAAATACTAGCGACTAAGCTGTTCGAACCATAAATATGAGGGACTAAATTGGACATTTTCTAGGAAACAAAATTACTGCCACAATCCTTATGCTTTTCGAATAGACAGATTAGTACCTGAACTATCCGGTTCACGCCCCAAGCTTTTGAGGCTCGTATCTTCCTCGTCCGACGTTGAAATTCAATTCCGTCAAAACCGGGATGTTCCTGAAATCCCCCTCCCCACGATGGTACCAAGGTTTCGAAGCTTTGTTGAGATCGACTACGCCGAGGCTGCCGTCGGAGGTACGATCATCGTGTGCGTTCGTTGGGTTAAACGGAGTTTAAGGTTCGAACTTGGGACAGGGGAGATCGGGGACCTTATCTCTAAAATACCAAAGGCCACGCTGTCGTCGATGGAGGCAGCTCTCTTGATGCTGTCTCTAGGCTTCTTGCTGCTACTGCTACAGATTGAAAAAGAAATGGTTGCCAAGGTAGATGGATGGGTCGCTATTGGTCGATTATTGCAGCTTTTGTTTTGCTAGGGCAGAGAGGACGAGAGATATGGGGTCGGGTGAATTCCTTTTTCACCGCCAACGTTTTTGTTAATTATAGAGCAGAGGGGAGAGAGATTGGTACGTTAGGAAATGGAGATTAATTTGGTGGCGTTTAATTAGATGGGAGCGTAAGAGTGTAATGGTGTTTGAGTTTTTTTTTTCCATCCTTTTTGTTGTTGCTGGGGTAACGTGCAGATGAGGATGGTTATTATTATGATGAAGATAATAACAATAATAACATTAGTTATTAATTTTATTATTATTATTATTTCTAATTTACGATTTACATGCTTCGTACGTAATCGTCGATCCAATCGTTTTATCGAACCTACACCCAAATATCGGGGTGTTACAGCATCCGCGTTTCATATACGCTAACTAATTTTTTTAATTATAATTTCAACCTCTGTTATTTTATCTTCCTTAAAATTTCCTTTTTAACTTTTACCCCATCATTGTTGCCTTCCTTTTTCTAAAATAATTTCTAATTTTCCTAACTTTCTCAAATAGAGGCTCTTTCTCTCCTTAGTTTATTAATTTTTCAATATAATTACAAATCTTTCAATTTTACTATACTTAATTAGTACCAAACAGCGTTCTACATCTACTCACACTCATGGAATGAGCTTCTACAGTAGTTTTTGGATCGTCATTGTGCGGCTCGCCGATTCTGGTCATTTCGCTCTCCTGCACTACTCTGTTGTGTTTGTTTTGCAGGAGTTTGGATTTCAAGGACACTTTCTTCTCTTGAGGATTTGTTGTCGTTGATTCTTTCTCCGCTACATTGGTGGCCTAGTGTTGTCTACGGCGAACGCTATGCAGGGACGGTGCTGGGCAATAAGGTAGTATTGGCTTTGTAGACTTTCATGTGTCAGGTAATATTCTCTTTGCTTTCGAAAATTACTACGGAGGAATACATGATTCATTTGTTATGGAAAGTTTGACCGTACGATATGCCATACAATGATGCTTAACACACTTTTTTCTTTCTGTCAAATTTCATGGGGATTCTCAACATTTGATACGGTGGATGGTGAGAGGTGATTGTTGGGGAAATTGTTCACGTATACAATTTTCTTGCAACACAAGCAAACACATAAGGTTAAGAAAAACATGCAAAGACACATGCAAGCGTCCTAGCCGATAGAATTCACTATCTCTCCTTAAAGAATCTTATTCCCCTCAAGTACCCAAGGTTGTGGAATGATTCCTCCCTGGATAGAAAGGACGTACCTTTTCCGGCGTAGCGGTACCTCAAACCCCGGAAACCATCGGACGCAACGAAACGGCGAGAACCACACTTGACTCTATTTTCTCTTTGAAAAGAATGCAGAAAAACTAGTTTTAGATTTTGGCAGAGTTTCAGTACCGGGAAAAATCCATGTAAAACTCGTAGTCAAATCTAGAGGGGGTATGGTGCTATTTATAGAAAATGAAGGGATGCGTACGAAGGGAGGCGACTCTTCATATGGGTGGTTACACCCCAACCATTGCATTGGTTCGTTTAAAATATTTCAACCATTGCATTGGTTCGGCCCATGATAGTTGGACCGGTTTGGTTATTCCAACCGCCACATCGGTTCGGTTCGATTTGGTTCAACTCGGTTTGTTTTGGTCCGTTTGGTACACAAACCAATTTAACCGATTAACCACATATTACATAAATCGATCGAATTCGAGGCTGTGCCTTCCCATATCTTACCAACATGGTACTTCAAGAGACTCTCTTGAAACTTTCCCCTTTTATTTCCATTCACACCACTAAAAATCCCAACAATCCCCCACATGAATGGAGAATGTTGTACTTTAAAAACTATGCAAAATATCGTGTGATTCTCGACTAAGAATTAGTTGCATCGGAATAGGTAGGTTTCCCTTTGAACCTTCCTTAGTGAACATATATCGAGTATACTCACCAATCGGTAGATGTGGTATCTTTGAACCGTCGGTTTTGCTTGTATACTAAGACAACATATGTTACACACCTAACTCTTATCCGTTCACTGGTTCTCATTGTTGTGTTCGTTTCAGCCATGAACACCGCCTGGTCTCATGAGTGCTTAGAAAACTAGCCTTCTTTTATTCTCCTTGAAGCGGCTCCACTTCACACTCACATAGGTGATTTCTTAACATGTATTCCGAAAATACACTATTTGATCACATCCTGTGACAAACTTAGAAACCATTAAAAACCTTCCATCTTTAGGTTTACCCTTATAGTTGGACATTGTCTCATCATGAGAATGGAGTTTGAATAATTTGACAATGTCGGACCATCATTCACAACTTTGTTTTCTCCTTGAACCTAGAGGTTGGGTCTGCCAATCCTGCTTAGGTAGAGTTACCGCCATGAAGATTTGTCCTAGGACACGAGTCCATTCCCTTTGATGCTTTAACAAATTTCTAGGTGGGCCCCACATTTGTTATCACTTGATCTAAATTGATCATCTCCGCTAACTTCGCTAGAAATTAACCAATCAATAATGTTATGTTTCTACGACGAGATTTTCACATAACACTTCTAGCCCTTGCAATAACCATTTTGTGCCAAAATGCATTTTTTATTAACGTCAGTCTTTGCGGGCCAAACTACTCAACTTCACCGGTCTTAGAGTTTAACTTGGACGTTTTCCAAGATACTGCTCCTCGCTAACCATAAATGCATATCCATTAATAGATTGCCTTTTGGTTCATCCGGTGAGTTCCCTTTGGGTACAATACACCAAAGACTCGTTTCTTTTCAATTCACTACACATCTTGTGAGCTTGACTTGATTTTATTGCCTTGCAATAATCATAACACATGCCAACGGTATTGAAGTCTCTCCACTTCATTAACCTTAGAGTACTTAAGCTTCACAAGTATCTTTTTAAATGTAGTGACATTTATGACTTAGCTTAGGGTTTACGCAAAACTTCTAAGTATCACTTTCACTTTAGAATCACCCAAGCGACATTCCACATTACTTCTCCCCAATTTATCCCCCACATTTCAACTATTTCGCCATAGTTGTTGAAACCAACGTTTCCGGTTTGGGGAATGTTGTTCATATACATTCATGTATATGGTCAAAATCATCTCTTTGGGAAGAGTGGATCAACATCAATAAATATTCTAGCTCTCTGACATAATGTCAATATATGCTAGAGTTTACTCATAAGTTATACCCTTGGACTGGGTTAACTCCACAAGGTTTAAGGACTCTCATTTTCTCATAGGACACCTTCATACTTACAAGTATGACTTCGCTTACCTTTTCACTTTTGTCTTATGGATAGGTTTGCGTCCCATTGTAGGGTCTTGAGATAGTCGCCAAAACAATGGCTAGTTCTTCTCCCCCACAAGTCTACTCTTTGCCAAACATCATGGAATAATCCCATTTATTTTCCCTGGTTTTACTTATTGAACTGGCCAACCACTATATGTATCTAATTATTTACCAATGGTATGATCTCACTCTATTAGCATACCACAAACAATTCAGATTTTATTAGAAAAATCATCCAATTACTTACCAATGGTATTGATCAAGGCAACTTGAGACGTCATAAGTAATTCGGATGCATTCCAGTAATGGAAATCCCATCTAATTACTTTCCAATGACATTTCATATATGTAACATGATATACCACAAGTAATTCAAACGAATTTCTAATTCAATTGTCTAATTAATTTCCAATGGTATAAACTTCATAAATATACTACAAGTAATCCAGTCTTTAAGTTCAATCAGATCATCTCAATTGAGCTCTCATTCCAAATTGTTTTCCAATGATATACATCTATATATACCATAAACAATTCTGGCAATTAGCTCCACGTTGATCATCATAGTCAAATTGTTTTCCAATGGTATAGTGTACTTATACCATAAGCAATTCTGACCTAATGCTTATCTTGATGACAACCATCATTTGGCAAGCTTATTAAATCCGTATAAGGATCAATCACTTTATTTTCCTTGCGCTCGTGGCATAGGAATCATCAAGTCCTAAATCACATGCATGATAAACAAATTATCATGTCTTGACCAACATCGTTGGAATTAGAATTCCTTGTCGCTTGTGGATAAACAAGCATTAACCAAACTTCATCTCCACACAATGGAGGTATCTTTTCGTACTATGTTCAATTTACTTTGAACATAACTTTTGCAATCAATTTGGAACCATTCCGGCCCAGATAGACATGATTTACATGTCCCCACTTGCCACGCGCCATAGGTTTTACATACCTATGAATGTTCATAGTTTCCCACTAGATAGTTTATTACTATCCAAACCACAGTTACTTAGAGTCCATGAAGGACTATCATAAGTACTTCCATCCTCTCATGCATCACCTTGAATGAAAAAGTGTCCAAATTAAATTGGTACAATTATCATTCATCCATGCCACATAATTAAGATGGTCCAATGCAATAAAAGCATTAAAACTTTGTGGTTAATTCTGGAACCAAACAAACTCGTAGGGTTTTATCCAACTAATTTTTCACTTGGGAGATAAGAACATTTGTCCTTTATTCATCATGTAAATACACGACTTACATAGGCACACACATATTAATACCATATGTATATATACACACATACATATGTCTACTCCTCAAAGGAGATTACAATACATATACAAGAATCCTAAGGATTCTTGGGGTCGAAGTCAGGATCAGAGAGGCATTCATCGGTCGCTATGTCGGAGTACTCCTCCTCGTTCTCCGATTCCTCAACTTCCTCTTCTTCCCCCATACTCTCCATCGAGTCCACATGGGTGCCCAAATCGTCCACATTAGGACCCATTGAGTACCAATCATAGATGGGTATATCATCTAGAGTCCAATAATTGGTTGGATGCTCTCCACCATCTAGAGGCACGGCTACTGTGCGGCACTGAACTACCACTAGCATTCATAATGCATTCACCACCGTCGTTTGCCCGACTTCCTTTCTTTGCCATACTTCCTTAGTTCCTTTCTTTGGTTCCAACGGCAGAAACAGAAAAACCATATATAGAGCATATACTCTCTATATATATCACAAATAAACACTTATATATACATAGCATATATATATATATATGCATATAGGTGGCTACTTCGGCGCACTCACTTTTTTGGGTGCACTCAGTGCACCCACTCTAAAAATGTCCATATTACATCAAATTGTGAACTTTAATTAGTACTCTCAATCTAATATGATGATATCACATATAATCATAACACATCAATCTATTACCCTAACCCCTTAACCTTCAATTTTGAATCCCAATCCAAAATCCCAAATTTTAAACCTAATCCCTAACCCTAAATCCCTAAATCCTAAATCCTTCAAATTAAAGTAAATTTTGAATGAATTTTTTTCAAATTCATGTGCTTCTTGTTCATAATATCATAAGCAACAATTGATACCGTTTTGACATGAATCACATGCTCAAAATGACAATTATGAGGCGGGTGCACTGAGTGCACCCAAAAAAGTGGGTGCACTGAATACGCCACCATATATATATATATATAAAAAGGAAACAGACATTCTTTTCGGTTAACATAAAATCATGTAGAACAACGATGTCAACCTTATAGAATTAAACATGTCCAGAATCTCATGCACATATATAACCTTTGCCTAACGCCAAACACATATAAATATGTATACAAACAGCGACACTTATATATATACATGCATTAATGAGATTCAGGAAGTACCTTTCTGGTGCTTTTGCAATCGAGTTCCTTCCTTTCTTTCACCCGGTCAGTGCAGTATATCCAGACAATTGATCAAACAAACCAAAACATATATATACATACACAGCGACCGTATATATATTGAACATATATATATCAAACATATATATACGAAACATCATGACCATTCACCAATTTTCCTTAAGCCGAAGGAACACGCGAACTTCATCATCAGTTATAGTCTTATATATGTCATATTCCAGATGCATTCATGGATACCAAGTAACAAACAGAATCATGTATGGTTCTTTTCATAACCCGACACAAAACAGTTAAATCTTATTGCATGCATGAATCGCCATTTTCTTATACAAAACACATATATTAACGACGAAATGAAACTTTAATTCTGATCAAGAAAAATTGTATACGTGAATACCAAAATAAGATTCTTTAAGATTGTTGGGGAAATTGTTCATGTACACTATTTTCTTGCAACACAAGCAAACACATAAGGTTAAGAAAAACATGCAAAGACACATGCAAGCGTCCTAGCCGATAGAATTCACTATCTCTCCTTAAAGAATCTTATTCCCCTCAAGTACCCAAGGTTGTGGAATGATTCCTCCCAGGATAGAAAGGACGTACCTTTTCCGGCGTAGCGGTACCTCAAACCCCGGAAACCATCGAACGCAGCGAAACGGCGAGAACCACACTTGACTCTATTTTCTCTTTGAAAAGAATGCAGAAAAACTAGTTTTGGATTTTGGCAGAGTTTCAGTACCGGGAAAAATCCATGTAAAACTCGTAGTCAAATCTAGAGGGGGTATGGTGCTATTTATAGAAAATGAAGGGATGCGTACGAAGGGAGGCGACTCTTCATATGGGTGGTTACACCCCAACCATTGCATTGGTTCGTTTAAAATATTTCAACCATTGCATTGGTTCGGCCCATGGTAGTTGGACCGGTTTGGTTATTCCAACCACCACATCAGTTCGGTTCGATTTGGTTCAACTCGGTTTGGTTTGATCTCTTTGGTACACAAACCAATTTAACCGATTAACCACATATTACATCAAATCGATCGAATTCGAGGCCGTGCCTTCCCATATCTTACCAACATGGTACTTCAAGGACTCTCTTGAAACTTTCCCCTGTTATTTCCATTCACACCACTAAAAATCCCAACAGTGACTTGGCTCATGATCGAGGTGACTTGGCTCATGATCGAGGTGACTTGGCTCATGATCGAGGTGGACCTATACTGGAGGATGTTCGGAGCTTGGCTTCTCGCTTTAGCTGAGTTTCTTACTGTTTTGTTTCTCGTCGACTTAATAGGGCTGCCCATCATGTGGCACAAAAGGTCCTCTCATCGGGAGTTCGGCTAGTGGTCGACTCCCGCGCTCTTCTTATTTTCTCTGTATTACTGTCTTTATAACTATTGACTTTGAAAAAAAAAAATTATAGATATTATATACTTTTTTTATGGTATGTAATATTCTATTCAAATGCGACCCAATACTCTACTTTGTCCTGGATCCGTCGCTGCCTTCACCCTCTGGCTCTTGTCACTGCCAATTTATCTTGTTAGTTTGTATAATTCCTGTTGATTTACCTCATATATTTTATCCATTTATCATGAAATTTATATTTTCTTGCTCGTTTGATAAGAGTTCGAACCTTGTTTAGCTAGTATCTTGCTTTTTCAAGAACTTCGACCTATTAAATTGTGGTTTTGTGAACTTGTCAGATATTTAAGTTGTTTTTTAGGAGCCGTTGGGTACTTGGGTTGTTGTCAAAATTCTATTGGTATTGATTGCACGTAAAAGTCCTATTTTCTTACCTCGTTCTAAGATATACTCATATCTATTTGATGTAATCTTAGAGATTTTATAACAAAAATGTTAGTTATTTGACTCTTTGATGTCCTTTTAGATGATTTTTTGTGATTTTTTATTTTTATATACAAGCGCAATCAAGCCCATTCATGGTTGTGATTATAGACTAGAATGAAGTAAAACCCGAAGTTTAGGAGCCAAACACCCATCGACGGGCCATTGTCGTCCAATGAAGTCTAAAATTGGCAAATTGCATAGAAGCCCAAGGAAACCAATAGGATCACCTTGACCAAGTTTATGTCCAACCCATTCCAGAAGCTTCCAAAGTGACATTCACACTAATAAATCATCCTAGCTTGAGTTGAAAAAGGAAAAATCACTTATGCTCCATTGAAAGTACTTAACAACTCAGAGTTTTGAGAGATACAATAAATAGGAGTTATTAGCTTTAAAAATAGACAGTTAATCAGTTGGTTATACGAGAGTAAACAAGTAAATGACTACTTATTGATGATGAGGTTACATTCACTGCTCTTATTGATGGTTTTGTGATGCTTGGTAGAATGGATAATGCATTCTTACTGTTCCTAAGGATGGTTGACATGGGTTGCAAACCAAACTTCAGAACTTACTCTGTGTTACTGAAAGGACTGCGAAAGGAAACCCAATTATGTGCAGAAAGAGTAGTGGCTCAGAATGAGGCCGTCTATGTGCATGACTCAGTTAGCAGAGTTACCAATTTTGATTTGATTTGTCATCTCTTATCTAGATTATCAGAGATCGGATCTGAACCGACAATAGATGTGTACAGTACTCTGATTAGTGGCTTGTGTAAAGACGGCAAATCCCACGAGGCAAACCAGTTGGTAGAATACATGAAAGTGAGGGGTATGTATCCTACTATGGAGATGTACTCCTCTCTTCTAGTTGCTCACTGTAAGAATCTTGAAGTAACCCCTGCTTTCTGGATTTTTAATCTAGCACAGCTTGAGGGGTTCAAGCCTCCTTTGTCTGTCTACAAAGTGCTTATTCATGCTCTATGCATAATCAATCGTTTGGAAGAAGCTGAGGATTTGTTGAAGTCTTTATTGGAAGAACAAAAGTGTGGTGATCTGATTGTTTGGACTGTTCTGGTTGATGGGCTACTGAAGGGAGGGAAATCAGAACTATGCATGAAGTTTCTTCACCTAATGGAGTCTAGAAATTACTCACTTAGTTTACAAACATATGTGGGCTTGGCAAGAGAACTTTCCAAAGCAGGTAAATTAGTAGAAATGGATCAAGTGCTCATCAAGCTAGACAGTTTGAAGGCAAAGGTGTTACAGGGATCTTTGCTAAAGCCAGAGGTGCTTCCGGTGACTATGGAGGATAGATAGTTGTTATTGTTTCAAATACAGTGACATCATTTTGACAGGAATGATAATATCTTTTCATTCTCATTGTCTATAAAAATTCTTTGAGCTGATCAGTACATGCAGTCCCCATACGTCCGGCCACCGAAACTCCCGCTCCCTGGGCTCCTCCCCGCCTCTCTGTTTAGGCCAGGTACTTCCATTCTCACTTAATTTCTTATTGCTTATTTGTTCAGATTCTGTAATTTCCTTCCGATGTGGAGCTTTGCAGGTCAGAACTGTTCCGGAGGTTTTTCAGCGTCCGATTGTTTCCCATTGAGCTTCGCGTTATGGATGCTTGCGTTGGCTTGCTGGTACTAATTTTTTTAGCGCTGTTAAACTATTGCTTGGACAATCTAGTTTAGCTCTGTCTATGTCTGAAATGGAGTGCATAGTAGTCCTTGCTGACGTCCTAGGGATATACTTTTGATAATGGTGGTTGTTTCTGTAAATTTCTTCCCCTGCGATTTGTGTAAGTTACGAGTTGTTTCGTAGGGTTTCTCCTTCGTTTGATCCCTTTGAGCTTCAATTTGCGTATACTTGCTCTGCTAGCTGTCACTCTGTGATTTTGCTGTGCTTTTGAACTGTATTAGTGTCTGCTGAACGTGTTTGATTGCTTGAAGAATTTGGTGTGCTTTGAGACGTAATTACCTCTTAATTTTTGGCTATGCATTCTGCTTGATTCTCTACATAGATTAGTCTCTGGTTAGTTTCCTAGTGTGAATTGTGCTGTTTAGTGTGGAGTAGTTTGAACAATTTAGATGTGGATTTGTAATTTTGTATTGCGCACAGGATTCCGCCGACTGGAAAAGTTGAGAAAATGACTCATCACTCATGTGGATCCAGTTAAACCTGTGTATGTTGGAGAGTCCCCCCAGGTGGTTCGTGATGAACAGGCGAGATTGCAGAAGCATATCACTGGTCGGTACACGTTTTGGGACCTGAATTTTTAGCTTCTTTGGTTTCTGAAAATTCCACTGTTGAAGTTGCATCCACTCTTTTTCAAGTGATGCACTAGTGTCTGGTAGTATGGACAAGGAAACGTGTCTTTCATGGATGATTTGTAGGGACGAAGTCTATGTCTGGAGTTACTTGTCATCTGCAGTAGGGGTGGGCATCCGGTTCGGTTTTAACTCTCCGAACCGAACCAAACCGAAACCGAACCGACCGAAACCGAATTTTCCACTGTTCGGATCGGAATTCGGATGGAAAAGGCTCTTAATTCGGAATACAGGGTCTGTCAACCGAACCCGAAAATCCGAGTTCCGAACCGAAAAACCGAAAATTGCAACACATCCAAATTAATCCCACCACTACCTTGGCCCAACGAAAGAATAAAGCTACTGGGTGGGCCAAGCCCAAACCCTTTGCAGCTGCTGTCTTCCAATAGCCCACCCCGAAACCCATACCTCTCAATTTTCAACAGAAAAACCCAATCAAACATAACCCTAAAGCAACCTAATCCCTAATTCCCTATCCCTCCCCACCTCTTGTCCGCCGCTCTCTCTCTCTCTGTCCCTCACGAGTCACGATTTAGATCCACCACGATTTAGATCCAAGGCACATCTGGGCGCTCCTCAGGGCTCAGCAGGGAAACAGACTGGGGTGGGCATCTCGGCGGCGGGGGGATAGGCAAGGAACGAAGGCGGATCTGCATGAGCGACGACGGGATCGGGGGCGACATGCTCGGCCTAACGAGCCCCTGCATGCTTCCCCTGCCTTGTCTTTCGCCATTTCTTCCTCTTCTCAAAATGGGTGAGCGGCGGACTTGGCGAGCCGGACTTGGAGAGAAGGTGAACTCGGCGGCGGAGGGAGCTCAGTGCGGCATCGACGGCGGAGTGCTCGACCTAGCTCTGAGCGACGAACTGCTCGCAGAGAGCGGACCGGCGGTGTGTTCTCCCCTACAGAGAGAGAGATGGAGAAGTAGAAAATTGGAGAGAGAGACGGAGAGAGAGTAAATGAGAGAACTGGGAGAGAGAGAGAGAGTGGAAGGGGAAAATGAGAGAGATGGAGAGATGGGGTGGGTGGGACTTGGGTTGGGAAATGGGAGAGAGGAAGTTGCGTACTGAAAAAGCGGAAGGCAGAGGAAGAAAAAAAGAAGGTAGGGGAAGGGTGTGGGAAATTTCGGGTTTGTCGGGATCCCGAACCGAACCGGAATATAATTCGGTTTGGTCAAACCGAACCGAATTATATTTCGGTTCGGGATCGGTTTTATGTGTAGAGAGTTCGGGGGACCCGGTATACTCAATTTCGGTTCGGTTTCGACCGAACTGAACCGATGCCCACCCCTAATCTGCAGCTTCAAACCGTTTCATACCTCCGCGTCGGTGGATTCGTGAATTGCGTTTAAATGGGTTTAAGTGGGTTGGTGTATCATTCGGCATCCATGAAGAAGAAGTCACAAGAGTTGCAGCAGCAGTACCTGTTAGAAATCGAACATGAAAAATTAGGGTTACCGAATCTGGCTGAGTCGCGGACTAGGTCACTCTCTTTAAGACGTTCGCGGCACTGCCTCGTAATGCGCACAACAGACTATCAGCCGGTCGCCTCCAGGATAAAACAACCATTCTAATTTTATTGCTCATCGGTTTTGTGCGAAAACCGGAGCTCTATGAATTCACTCTCTCTCGTGTTTCTGCTCTTCTGAGGTCTGTTTAGAGGGTCTAGGGGACTGCTATTTATAGGAGCAGAAAACCTAGAATATTCCCTCTTCTTTGGGAATAAGCCACATTTAATTAGGAAGATAATTACTTCCATAATTAAAATATATTATATTAAGATAATTAATCATAATTATCTCCATAATATTCTTTTTATTAATTATCCTTCTTATTTTCGTATCTAGAAAGAATACAGGATAATTAATTCAATATAGCTTTCAAAGCTATTCATTCCCAACAATCCCCCACTTGAATAGTTTTGAAACTATCTCTGAGCATCAACAGATCCATAAGATCGGGCATAAGCTAAGGTATCATGAAGATTTGAACCTCAGCGTAGTGGTTACACTTCCGATTTCATAAGGGTGACTCGTAGTCTTGAACCCTATCTCAGACAATGTAGCACACCGGATCTTTTCATTGAGTGATATTCTCTCATAGGCCGTGCGTTTATGGCCATGCACGTTATCCCGGTTTAGTGAACGCTCTAGCAACTTTGTGCCTCCAAAGTTCCATAGGGAGCGGCCCCACTCCCACATTCACATAGGTGAGTCTATCAGGAGTACCCCCAAAGTAAAGTACTCCACCCCACATAGGGTATAGATCTCATTAAGAGTTGTTAACTCAACCTCCATTGCTTTGGGATTCATGCTTCACTATGCATGAACTTTTCGCATACTACTCATGACTTGTTATTACCCATTGAACCCATTTCTTGGGATCTCCAGTCTATTGGGTCGGGTTACCATCACTTGTAGTCCATGGTTCGGTAGGCAAAAGTCTCATACCCTTCGTGGTATTTTGGACTTTCTCTCTAGATAATCCTTTCGTCAAAGGATCAGCTAGATTCTGTTAGGATCTTACAAGATCCACCCTCATTGCTCCTATCGTTAGGAGTTCTCTTACAGTACTGTGCTTACGACGAATTTGTCGTCTCTTTTCGTTCTAGAACCGGTTCCCTTCTTTAGTAATAGCTGCGGTGCTATCACAATGAATCAACTACCGGAGGGATCGATCTTTCCCATGAGGGATTCTCTAGTAATGATCCTCTCAATCAACTTTCCTCTTTACTAGCCATTGCTAGTTCTATCATTTCCTATTTCTTAGTTGATTGAGCCAGGATCGTTTACTTCTTAAACTTCCAAGACATAGCTTCTCTATCGATGTTTAAAACACATCCTCTTGTTGTCTTGGAGTCCTCTATAGGGTATTCTAATCCGCATCACTATACCCTACCAATACAGCAAAACCTTTGATAACAAATACCAAGATTTTTCTGTTCTTTTAAGGTGTCACATGACCCCTTTGCATTTCAATGCTTCATACTAGGACAATCAGTTAGCCTGCCAAGTACCCCCACTATGTCGGGTCTCATGTTGACCAGCTGCCTCTCGCAGACTGTCGATGCTAGTATGTTCTTACTTTCTTACACCGTCTTAGGTGTTCTTTAAATATTTATACGAGCATCATCAAACATGTATGCAGGTGTACATCTTGTATTTTCCTAGTTATTAGGATCTCTAAGCATAACATTTGTTTCATTCAGATCCTTTACATTCAAAATTCTCAACCATCATGGTTTTTCAATATTGACATCACGAGTCGTTGTACCAAAGATCGACGTGTCATTCATAATGCAAGTGTCATTCTCAAATTTGTACTAAATGCACTTGTCACTTTCACTTTTAAAACCATGAGAGAGAACCAGTTTATTCATGCCATCATCCTAGAGTCTATTTCAATTCTTACAATGATTTGTCTAACTATAGACTCCCTAAGCATGTTCAGAAATAACAACCCTATAGGTTGTCCCATGTAGATTTTCCTATCTAAATCATCATTCACAGAAACATGTTTAACAATCCATCTGACGCACAACACTAGCAATCAGAACATACATGGATGTTATTCTAAATATGGTGAATAGATAACAAGAAAATTTACATTTTTTCATTTTCGCTTAAAGCCTTAGCTATTAGGCAATCCTTATACTCATAAACTAAATCAATAGGTTTCACTTTTCTTTTAAGAATCCATTTATTACCCATGACTTCATTTCCAAAAGGTAATTCTCAAAGATGCCAAATCTTGTTCGATTCTATCGATATATTACCCAAGGCTTTTCAACCAAGAGGTAACTCTACAAGATTTTAAGTCTTATTAGACTCCAATAATTCCATTTCCTTAATAATGGATTCTCCCACGATTCTGCATCTTTATGGAAGTTCGAACTTCTAGCAGACTTGTAAGTGATCTTTCTTTCTTAGGGTGTAAATAACAAATTCATAACCAAAATCATTTTATGGTTCATTTCTCTCTTCTGAGTTCATACTCAGATTCATCACCCACACTAGTTATCCATTATTTCTAATAGTAGGCAGAATATCACCCCCACTATTTCTTAATATAAATGGAATCTATTGGCATCAATGGTTTTCACAACTTTAAGTACTCAAGTTATGAGGCTTATGTGTTTTTATTTACAATTTTTCATTTTCGCTTAAAGCCTTAGCTATTAGGCAATCCTTATACTCATAAACTAAATCAATAGGTTTCACTTTTCTTTTAAGAATCCATTTATTACCCATGACTTCATTTCCAAGAGGTAATTCTCAAAGATGCCAAATCTTGTTCGATTCTATCGATATATTACCCAAGGTTTTTCAACCAAGAGGTAACTCTACAAGATTTTAAGTCTTATTAGACTCCAATAATTCCATTTCCTTAATAATGGATTCTCCCACGATTCTGCATCTTTATGGAAGTTCGAACTTCTAGCAGACTTGTAAGTGATCTTTCTTTCTTAAGGTGTAAATAACAAATTCATAACCAAAATCATTTTATGGTTCATTTCTCTCTTCTGAGTTCATACTCAGATTCCTCACCCACACTAGTTATCCATTATTTCTAATAGTAGGCAGGATATCACCCCCACTATTTCTTAATATAAATGGAATCTATTGGCATCAATGGTTTTCACAACTTTAAGTACTCAAGTTATGAGGCTTATGTGTTTTTCTATAGCATATCCAATAAACACACGATCATATGCTCTTCTAGTTATCATGTTACACTAATTCTCTAATGCTACCACATGCATGCCACATATCGAATAATTAGTGCAACCATAATGCAATTAGGCATTTCAAACCATTTCAAATAACTAGTCAGACAATCAGAGCACTCTAAAGAGCAATAAATTATTTATTGTCTTTTCCATCATTTTTAACCATACCAGAAAAAGTAATATCTTTTGATTATGGGTAATTTAGCTTGGATTCAAAATTTCATATTTATCTCAAGCTTTCAAAAATAATATGGGAAAGTGACTTTGGATACTCTAATTCTTCACACAAACCCATGGAAGAATTAATTTTATTTACTTAATCATTCCTTACGTCTGGTGTAGTCAACGACTTTCTAGAGGTAAGGTTCTCTTCCACTTTCCAGGAGCATCAACAATAGTGATGAAGGCAGAACCCAACAACACTTTCTTCTCACGCATCAATAAAGTATGATTGAGCTTAACTCGTTTATCATACAAATGCCTTGAGGCGTCATTATCCAACAACCATTCTTTAGAGTTACCATAAAAGTCATCCTCTACTACCAAATCCTCTTCTTTACTCAAGTTAAAGATGATACCATGTTTAACTTGTTCATACACTTTCGTGTCGTATGACCTAGTTTCCCGCAATCATAGCAGAGAAAAAATAGCGTCATTCTTAGAGGATTGGCTGGCAATCTTTTGGTTACCAAAAAGGGTACCATTCTATTTGGTATGGATCTGGTACGGCTAGTTGCTCTCATTCTTGAAACTTTAATGTTTCATAGCAACCTTAGTGTTTCATGCAGTACTGACAACAGTACTTCTTATAATATCGTCACTATGGGCAATTAACCCATTCTATTCCCATATATTCCCATTCTACTCCACAACATGTATTCAATTTTTACTCTAATCATCAAGGTAATACATCTCAATGTCGACATGCATCAATTCTATTTTAACTTTTCTTCATTCATATAATTTCTAAACACAATGCATAGAACTCAAGTGAAATAGATTCTAAGTAATTATCATTCATCATAATGATTCATAAAAAGGTTTTGATTCTAACTCTTTTCGATGAGTCAATGCGTTCTCAATTTGCACGAGTAGCTAGCACCCCTTCTAGCTTTGCTATTTCTCAATTTCCAAGCAATTCTTCTTTCACAACTGGCCCAAAATCATTCAGCCATTCAAGGTCCACTAAATACACGCAATAGCTTGCTGCGTCGTACAGATTGCACCCTCCATAATTTGCTCCATAAACCATTAGCAACTCATACACGGAACCCATTAGTTGTCAATAAAAAAAAAATTGTCCAAGTAATTCACGGCACCAATTCAATCTAATTTCACAACAATATATTATTGTCATAAATCATAATTGGTAACCTCATGGGCCATAACCCATTATCAATCAAGGAGAGCCCAGCGGCGGAGTCCATCCTTTGTGCCAATCTGGTCCCCGCCTCAACCCTGTGTGTCATGATCTACAAGGTCTTGACTCCAATCGGGTTCCGGCCTTCCGGGTTCGTTGCAAACCCGCCTCTCTTTCCTCGCACGATTCTTGTGTAGAGAAAAACCTAAGACTGAGGAAAGGAAAACCTTGCCTTTTCCCTTTGCAAATAAGGGATTCACCAGCGGCATCATCATCATCACATATATATATTCACACAAATTTATACGCTGGGAAAAGAGGAAATATACAAACGGAGACATTCGTAATCATAACACGCACAAGTATGCAGAAGCAATCTAGGGGCGATCGGTTGTGGCTTTTGGGTGATATAGATCGCTCAAGCCAGAATCGGCGTCCTGTTCGATACACACGACAGCAACCAAACGTCTTAAAGTTGTTAGAAATCGAACATGAAAAATTAGGGTTACCGAATCTGGCTGAGTCGCGGACTAGGTCACTCTCTTTAAGACGTTCGCAGCACTACCTCGTAATGCGCACAACAGACTATCAGCCGGTCGCCTCCAGGATAAAACAACCATTCTAATTTTATTGCTCATCGGTTTTGTGCGAAAACCGGAGCTCTATGAATTCACTCTCTCTCGTGTTTCTGCTCTTCTGAGGTCTGTTTAGAGGGTCTAGGGGACTGCTATTTATAGGAGCAGAAAACCTAGAATATTCCCTCTTCTTTGGGAATAAGCCACATTTAATTAGGAAGATAATTACTTCCATAATTAAAATATATTATATTAAGATAATTAATCATAATTATCTCCATAATATTCTTTTTATTAATTATCCTTCTTATTTTCGTATCTAGAAAGAATACAGGATAATTAATTCAATATAGCTTTCAAAGCTATTCATTCCCAACAGTACCTTTGGAAGAGCAGGTACGGTGTAGTTATTTTTACTTATCTTTTAATTTCTGAAAATTGTTAAAGGGTAACTACCATAGTGAAAGAAATTGTTCGTCTAGCTGTTCTAGTACACAGCCAACTGATTTTCTTTTGAGATTTATACAATACCAACGAGCAGACTGCATATTATTTGTGACAATAGCATTTTTTTAGTACATTAGAAAGAGTATCGATTCTAGGATAAATTATAAGGACTGTACTCGTCAAAATGTGAAGATTTTTCCTTTCTTTCAATTTCCCCCCCTTTGATTTAGTTCACTAAGTTCATAAACACGGTATTATGTGCAGTCTGGCTGTTGCACACCACCGTCTTCATGTGAGTTCTGTAAACTCTGAGTATTGTGATGATAGAGAGTCAGAAAAACAGATTGTGTTTAATGACCCCCTAGAATTTGAACTGAAATGATACTTTTATTCAAATGGAAAAATTCAGTACAGCGAAACTTAGCCAAGCCAAGTAACTTGGCTCTTTCGAACAAAGAGAGAAAACACTCAATACGCTCACTCCCCAAGATTGAATCACCCAGTACAAACTTATACACTGTGATTCTATCTACCAGAGTAAGTTCACCCTTCGATCCAAATTGAAAGAGATTCAAAACCCAGAAATTCTCACAATTCCCTATCGAAGTACACTTAAAACAAGCTGAAGAGCTTACAATTTATACCGAGAAGAAGAAGAGACCGTTGCCTAGAGAAGAGCCTTCCTATAGCCTGCATAATGCCTTTCTCATAGAGCCGGTGCGAGGTGGAGCGGTTTGCAGAAAAGATAGAGATGTTGAGAGGAGGAAGTCGAACGAGATGGTTGATCAGAAATCAGCAATCGAGGAATCCAGTTTGACTTTGAAGGATGATTCTTAGGATAAAACGATGTCACTTTAGAAGATGGGCAAAACGTCGTCGTAGTGCTTTAGAGAGCATGGCCGTTTTTTTCAACAAGTTCACCATGAAGAACGAGACTTCTGGATACCACCAAAGAAAGGGATCGCGACAGGTGGAGATCCGGACTGCAATGGGTGAAGCAACAAGCATAACGAGTTGTGCTTCGACTGTCAGTCGTGCAAGGCGTCCTTTGTGTACAACATCAAGCAGCAGTGGAGGTCTCTTGATATCATTAATGACTGTGTTCTTATACTTGCCATCTCGGTCTATAAGTTGTGCTCGGTTTAGCAACTCGTCATCGAGTTCCTATAGAAATTATCTCCCTGGAAAGTACCCATGATGATGATCTCTCTCTTTACCAGTTTTCCCTAAGTGTAGCTATAATCTGATTCATTTGTTCTATTCTTGTTAGTTTCGAACTTCGATCGGTTTAGCAACTCGACAAAGTTAGGCACGAAGCTCCTTCCTCCGCTGCCCTTGACCGTTTTCTACCCTCCAGATTGTTATTACCTCCAGATCCTCTTCATCCAAGCGCGGTTGTCTCCTTGCCAGCGCTGCATTTGGTGGGGACGGGAGTCTTTCCCTTTCGTTCCGGACGCGAGACCTAGACCTCCTTAGTGACCGCGTCCTCCTCTCTCACGATTTGGAGCGCGGCCTCCTTGGGGACCTACTGCGGTGGTGTCGGGGCGAAGGCGACCTTGTTCGCCCCTGTTTCTTAGTTTCGAGTCTGTTGTGCAAATCTCCCCGGGCAAGATTTGCTAGGCTCCTGTCTTGCGGGCTTTGGTTTTTGCATGTGTCCCTGTATGGCCCAACAATACCATTCTAATATAATTACCGAATAAATAAAATGGTCAAATTCAATTATGGGAGTGCGAAGAGAAGAACTACTAATTTTCATCACCATTCTGCTTTCTTTTATAGGCGCCAAGAAGTCAACTTTACCATGTTATAGTTATTACGTTGTGCCGTAAACCAACAAACAATAACACTAGTAGTTTAGTGTTAGAACTTAGAACACTAGCCTACCACGACAACATAATAATCATGAAAAAATGATTCATCGAATAATCTAACGTTACAAATGTCATCATCGCTCAAATTATTTCATTTTTTTGTTGTAAAATTAGAAAAATGAATAATATGTTTTTATAAATAAAAAGAAGATAATTTAAAATAATCAATTCCTAAATTTCTTCCCTTCTAATTTATTCCAAGAATGGAATTGTTTTTCCAGAAAATGCATTGACCATAATGGATTTTTCCAATATGCTATCAATGGCGAGGAAATAAATAACCCTGATACGAAATCTAGATTTTTTTTTCCAAAAACCAGTCTTTGTAAATTCTTGAGGGTCATTAATACTCATGTTGAATGATAGTATAAAACCTTCAGATTGTTCATCTTGAGTTCAACAAATCATTTGGAAAACCAAACGCCCACATACAACCAAAACGGCGTTTCCAAGGAAATCTGCAAAAAGAAAATCAAAGAAATTCAGGACTCTCTCCCCTTGCCTCTGCCCTTCCAAATCCCTAATCCAGCCATCCGCAAGGTTCTTCCCAGAAATCACTGCCGCCTGCTGACACCCGCCGCCGCCAGTGCCCGGTCAGCGGTCACTAGTCGCCAACCTCACTGCCGATTCTCAGTTCCTCACCACTCACCATCCTAGTCACACCATCTATCGCCACTCACTCACTCACTAGCCACCACTGCTCCACCCCCTTCAAAAAGTGCTGCAGCATTTCATCACTGCCGACGCCTCGAGATCCCGGCGCCGCTGCTGCTGCCTGCTTTAGCTCACCGCTGCTCACTTCCGATTTCGAAATTTTCACTTTGGCCGTGTAACTATGTGAGTTCCCTCTTCACAGTGTCGTGTTTCCGGTAACTGGAAGAAGCTTGAATGGATGCAATTGATTATGGTTTGTCGTTTGTGTCAAGTTCCCAGCAGCTGTTTGACCACCCCATAAATTTTGCTTCTGTCTAGTTGGAGTCCAAATGCCAACCCATCTATGGGTTTTCTTAGGATGCCCTAACGCAACTGATGATTTCACTCGCTTTTGGTTTCAGGAATTACAGTTTGTGTCAGCTCCGCGACCCAGTTGGTGTCTTCGTTTTCGGGCGTCCTTGTTTGTATCAATTTGACGAAACAACTGGGAAAAGATGAGAGCTTTCTCCCCTTTCTGAACCCAAAACCTGCAACTTTGTTTGCTTTGTTACTCTTGCTTTGCTTTTGCTTTGAATTCGTATCAGTAGGACATTAATTTTGGTATTGGTCTTGGGTTTGCGGAGAAAGGGGGAAGTTTTGGTCTTTTGATGGCAGGGTGGTCGATGTTGGCAAATGGACCTTGTTTAGGGGGTGTTGATGTTAATCATAAGCAGAAGATGGTTGTAAAACATGCTGTGAATGACATTGTTGTTGTTGGCAATAACCCTAATGACGATGATGTTAAACTGAGGAAACTGTTTGATGAGGCTCTTTCAGTTTTCCATGATTTGGGTTATAATAATGGGAAGTGCATCAAGCCGATTCAAGTGTTGCTTGACGACGTGCAATCCGTTGACTTGTTCAAACTTTTTTGTGTGGTGGGAAAGAGGGGAGGGTTTGATTTGGTGAATGGATGGTGGCACTTTGTGATGGGAGAATTAAGGATGGATCCCAAGTATTCTGGCTGCATTAAATTGGTTTATTACAAGTACTTGTATAACTTGGAAAGGCGGCTGACTAAGAGCTATAGTTACTGTGAGCAAGGTAGTGATTCGGACGATTTCTCTCTTGTTTTGGAAGCAAAGTTTAGGAGCTTCTTATCATACCAGAATGGTAAAAAGGGTAAGAAGGATGGTAGAGTTGTCTCATTGGAACACAAGAAAAGTGGCAAGAGTATTAGTAAAGATGGGTATCAAAGTAGATGCAATGATGATGACGAAAATGTTAGTGGAAAATACAATGTTGGCGGCGATGATTCACTTGATCGTGGAACCTCACATGCTTATTACCTTGCTCAGAAAGAATCACGCAAGAGAAAACGAGTGTCAGTATCTGAAATGCTTAGTTGGATGGTCCGGGTTGCTGCATGTCCTGAAGCAGTCATCTCCAAGTCAAACCATACTATGAAAGACAATGACTTGAAGGCCATGGCCATCAGTGTTCGAGATTTTCTGTTGAAGAGAAGGCCGCTTGATTCGAATGATTTTCAGAGTTGTTCAAAGGTGCTTTTCTCTATGACACTTTAATATATTTATTTCTTCCCATCTTCAGTAACCCATCTGCCTATTTCAGGATTAGGAATCAAACCCCTATGAACTTCATCTCTTATATGGTTTTGTGGTTATTATGGTGTCAAATGTATGTGCTAGAGCTTTTCTTGCTCATATATATGATGGATGAGTCTCAAGTTCATTTATTGACTCGTTTTGTGGTGGTCTCCTCTGATTAAATTGACTCATTTTGCCTGGCATTTGATTATGGGACTTGGCAAGTCACTGAACTGATGAGTGTATTGTACTTCGTTTGAGTTGACAAAATGTACCATCTAAATATGCACAGTTTCATTATGAGACATGTGGAGAAGAATGAGAAATCTAGCATGCTGATGTTGACTGGAATGGTGCATAGGATTCTGCAGATTCTTTAATTAGCTTAGAGGGCTAGGTGTTGATTTTGGGTAAATATGAGATCCTGCATGTTAGTGATGGTTTTATGTAGCTTTTAAACCAATTCTTCTAACGTAGACCGATACATTGCTGTTTTGCTGAAATTTTGCAGCAATCTCATTCAAATTTATTTCGAGAACATGCATTTTTACGTATACTTAACCTTTTTTTCTTTTAGGGCAAGTCCTTTTCAGGAAAAGTGGTTCACTTTCTGCTCTGGTCTTCTAGACAACTATTTTTCAACATGAGCGTTTTAGGGTACCGAATTTTATTCATTTCATATGGATGTTGGATAGGATGTCTGATTCGTTTTCCTTGTCCGTACTCTTGGATTTGCTTGAAACATTTTCCTCTATTAGACATTTAGAACAAGTTATGCAAAATGACAACCTAGATTACCCAAATCAGATGTAGTTCCCAAGAGCATCTTATCTTGTTGAATTATTCTGACTACTATTGCATTTGTCAATCTAGCGCTGACTACCAGA
Organism: Linum tenue; assembly: GCA_946122785.1. Taxonomy (NCBI): domain Eukaryota; kingdom Viridiplantae; phylum Streptophyta; class Magnoliopsida; order Malpighiales; family Linaceae; genus Linum; species Linum tenue. The sequence goes on from CAMGYJ010000009.1 coordinate 27,136,774, forward strand.
AAGTAAATTGAGCAAAGTTGGCCATGTCTATCTTTTGCTTGAGAGGGATCATAGTGCTATATGCATTACATGTTAGGTATTCCAAACATAAATACCACGCACTGCGTATAGCCTTGTTTTCTCTTTCTGAATCTTCTTCCTTAAACATGCAGAACCAGCAAAACTTGCATCCATCCATGTATGACGATATGAAGGTTGACCAGGCCGTGGAGAATTCGAGATGCAGAGAACGACAGATGGCATCAGGCAAGTGTCATTCTTCGTGTTCATGCTGTATTCACGGTGGGAGTGCTGATGATGACAAGCCTAAAACTAACTATGCTGATTCTTTGCCCATTACAAAAGTGACCGTTCCGTTAAAGGATAAGCATGTTCCAGTCCGTGTAGGTTCTCGGTTTCAGGCTAAAGTTCCTAAATGGACCGGGGAGGTATACGAGAGTGACAGTAAGTGGCTAGGCACTAAGCTATGGCCTCTGGAAGAGGTAGACTCTATCAGTAAGGTTCAAATGAATACGGTTGGTAAGGGAAGGCCTGATTCCTGCAGCTGCCTGGTTCCAGGCTCGGTTGTATGTGTTCGTTTTCATACTGCCGAGAGAAGGATGAAACTGAAGCGGGAATTAGGCCCGGCATTCTTCCACAGTGGATTCCACCACATGGGGGAAGAAGTGTCTCTCAGTTGGACTGCCGAAGAAGAAAAGAGATTCAAGGATATGGTGAGACATAACCCTCCGTCTCAGGAGAGGTGCTTTTGGGATTATGCTCATAGGTATTTCCCTGGGAAGACAAAGCGAGAGTTGGTCAGCTATTACTTCAACGTCTTCCAACTTCAGCGGAGGAGTTACCAGAACCGTGTGATCCCAAAAGAGATTGATAGTGATGATGACGAGAAACAGTTTGGATCTTTCACTGATGGTTTTGGCTACCATGCAATCAAGGTTCATGGTACAGATACAGAGATATGTTCAGTGAATCACCAGTGTAATGAGTACCCTTAGACGTAAAGATCAGTTCAGCAACACAGCACAGAGTAGCTAGAAACTTGGAAACACAGCTTTTGTTCAGAACATTCTTCTTCCTTTGGAGTTCATGACAGCTTGCAAAACTTTGACATGGTTTACTTTTAGGGCATCCTGACGAGAAATGAAACTGAGAGGGGTAGTACTTCTGTTGCAATCTTCTTGCTTGATCAAACTGTGGTTCGACTGTGCAAACGAAGTTGCACAATTTTGGCAGATTCGGATAGTAGCATCTGGTAAATTCTCGTTTGTTTTCGGAGGAGACTAGGATGAAGAGGAATGTTCAGGAAGTTATTTTTCCTCCTTACAGGGCAACTTCTTTTTGTCTCCAATGGTCTACATAGATAGTTTTTTCTTCTTCTTACTGTTGTTTCCCCTCAAATGTGGATTCTCATGTAAAGTCCTGCTGTAGGAAACCCGCTGTATCCATTGCTAGTGCAAAAGGAAGAGGATCATTATACGGAAAAGAGTTCGTTTTTTCGTTACATTTCTTTATGTTTCCTTCTTTTATTTGTCTGCCATTTCCTTTCCTCTACTGGTTTTCTAGATGACCTGTGGATGCCTCGTCCTAACCAGATGTTAGGCAAAATACACTTGTATAGGTACAACTTTCGCGTTTCGAACATAGTTAAAGTTTGTAAAAAAAATTGTTAAATTTGTTAAACCATCCGAAATTTTAACTATTTTATGTATTTCTCAGAAATATGTTGTGCATGTGTATTTTGCCTAAAAATCATCACGTTTTATGTGTAAGTATGCATTGCCTTATTTTTTTTCTCCTCTTGTCAAATTGCATTGCCTTATTTGACGCTTTGTTCTTTAGTAAAGTTCTTGATATGTTTGAAATGTTTTTTTATAGAATTCTTGAACGGATGTATTTGTCACATAGGTGATCAGCTCGAAACAAATATCCGTAACTGCTATTGTGTGTTTTCTTTGCCAAGTTTCTTAAATGCCTTATAAAACGCACCAAAATTAGGATCCTTGTTATATAGCTGCTTCATATGCTCAAATTTAATGAATCGAGCATTATGAGACGGGACGAACAAATATGACGTGGCATATTGCAAAATTGAATCTAGTCAATGCAGTACAATCAACTCAATTTGGATGACTAGACATAAAAAAAACCTCATATACCGAAATGACTAAAAATAAGACTTTACGGAGCAATTTGACCCAATACGAAGATTATACGTTGGAGTGACCAAACTACCAAAATTCAGGAGTTAAATTGATCTTGTTCGCGATTATCATTCCCACAGTAATTGTCATTTCAGCTTTTACTGCACCGGAATGGGTTAAGAAAGTAAAAAGAAGGCGTCTAGACTCTAGAGGATGGGGAGTGGGCATAAGTACCCTGCCCTTAGATTAAACTCTACCTCCGATTCTCTCTCAGCATATCGTAACATATTTGTTTAATTTTGCCGAAAGCTATATCCTTTCCTTTCCTTTTCATCATTTCTTCACCGTCCATACCTCTTCGGAAAGAGCAAAATAACTTGCAAGCCCAGAAGTAAGCAACCCTTTGAACAAGCGCAGCGGAAAAGAAAGAAGCAACCATGTCTTCCCCAAGCAAACGCCGAGAGATGGATTTGATGAAACTGTATGATAACTTCTTCAAAGCTATCTCTTGATTGATTAAGGAAGTACTGCTCCTCTGTCAAGTGGGTTCCGCCCAAAGCTTCGTTTCTAATTTTATTTTCTCTGTTTATTTTGATGGAAAAATTAGGATGATGAGTGATTACAAGGTGGAGATGATCAATGATGGCGTGCAAGAGTTCTATGTGGAGTTCCATGGACCAAAAGACAGTACAATCTTCACTACCCTCTTTAACCCTTTCCCCTATTCCCTGCTGTTTTGATCTCTTAATATGCTTTGTTAATTTGTCCCGAGGTGATGATTTGTCTGGGTTCTTTTCCTTCTTCCCGTAGTTGATTGATTTCGCAGCTGTGTTGACCTTATTTAGATGGGTTTAGTGATAGATTCGTCGTTGGAGATTGCTATAGATAACTGAGTCGCTGTTTTTCCTTTTGGTTAGTCAGTTTTTAACTCTTTTCTTTTTTGGGTCTCTTGTTGTTTATCATTTTGATCGACAATGGCAAACTGGCACTAGGGTAGTTGCCATTTTGATTGTAGTATAAGTAGGTGCTGATGTTTTCGTGGATTTAGTCCAGTTCTCGAGTTCTTGTTCGAGGTGCAGTTTAGTTGTTCTATGATTTCCTCAACAAAAACTAATGACTTGGGGATTCTTTACTGGATAGAGAAGATGGGTTCTTTTTGTTTCTTCATCTTTCTTTTTTAATGTTTGCTTTTTGGAATATGGTAGGTCCCTATCAAGGAGGAATGTGGAAGATTAGAGTGGAATTACCAGATGCTTATCCTTATAAGTCTCCATCTATCGGATTCATTAACAAGATCTACCACCCAAACGTGGATGAAATGTGAGCTAGCCTACCATATATTAGGAGTTGAATCAGAACTTTGAATGCTTTCCTATCGGTGATCTGGTATGAACAGAATGGTCTTGACTTCTGATCATAGAGTTGCTGGTTCCTGAATTTCAGGTCTGGTTCAGTTTGCTTGGATGTTATCAATCAAACTTGGAGCCCTATGTTTGGTAAGCATTTTCTGTAACTTGTCCAGTTGTCCGTGATGGGTCCACTATTTGACTACAATCAGTCAATTGCTTTTGGAACTGGAATTTTGTTTGGCATGACACTTGATTAAAATCCTCTTCCAGATCTGGTGAATGTATTCGAGGTGTTTCTCCCTCAGCTTCTTTTGTATCCCAATCCATCAGATCCTTTGAATGGAGAAGCTGCTGCTTTGATGATGCGTGATCGCTCTACTTATGATCTCAGAGTGAAAGGTAGCCCGTCTATTAAGTTTTTCTGCATGCCTTGTCGTTTGATCCCGAGATTGATGTTTGGTTGAATGCTTCCAAATTTCACTTTCTCATGTAACACGTGCTGATACAACAAATAGTTTCGAATTTGAGATGCAAGTTTGATAAATACAGCAACTCACCTTCTTCCTTCGCTTTTAGAGGCTTGGGATCTGTTTAGTCCAAACTAGGTAACCAAGTTGCCAGTCGACTTCTCAGTATTTAGATTAGGAACTCAGTCTTCCTGTAGCTAAAGTGTGCACAGCAGCAGCATCTCTCAATTCTGCATCTCGTGTATCAGCATGATTTTTCTATTTCCAAGTGGCTTACTCATGACATTTGCTCACATAAGTCATTGATTGCTGCTACCTTCTCCAGTAGGTACTGGAGCACAGCCATTGGTACTGGATGTTTCCACAAGTAGTATTGAATGAGTTAATAACTTAATATATTCATGGTCATAAAGAGCGAGCCTTGAAAATCTGCCCTTTGGCTGCCAACAAAAACTTTCGTGTCCTATTTGGGTGGAATCTGATAATTTTAATGGTAATCCAGAACTCTTTCCATTGAAATAAATATACTCCTAAGGAAATCGCTTAGTAGCCAATTCTCTCTGTGTCTTGATTGCAATGCGAGTAGACAGCCTGGAAGTTTAAGGGTGTTGCTACTTTTCTTCATTCTGTTCTAGTCATAATGGTTGTTCAAGGACATTTAAGTGAGAGAATCGAAACCCGAGAACCAAAATCTTCATTGGCTGAATCAATATGAGTTTATGTCGTCTTCTGTCTCTCTTGCTGAAAGGTTGTTGCATTGTGGATAGCACCTTCCTCATCTGCAATTTTTGCTTTCGCCATATATTCTTTGCAATCTCCTGAACTTGTGCTAAGCCAATTTGCCTTACGACAGAGTACTGTGAAAAGTATGCAAAGCCAGAGGATGCTGGGGCGAAACCGGAAGAGAAATCGTCGAGCGATGAGGAGCTGAGTGAAGATGAGTATGGTTCCGAGGACGAGCAAGTTGCAGGGAAAGCTGATCCTTGATTGTATACTTGTAGCTGGTGCCCTGCTCTTTACTAATTGTCTGCAATCCTGTACATGATGACTTTAAATGTTGTTGAAAGATTGAAATGAAATCCCAAAGAAAAGATCGGGAGAAGAAGAGAAAAGCTGAAGGGATGAAGGGGAAAATTTTCTCTACCCCTTACAGTCATGAACTTTGGACCCTTTTGTGTATATTGTTTCAACTCTGTGGGATTTATGTTTCGTATTCATTTACTACTCTTTGCTCATTTGCTTTGTTTTATTAATGCATTTCATGATTTTCTATGGTTTTTTTTTCTTTTGCTTTGAAGATGGTATATTGGTGTTCTCTGATTTCCACTCTTATTTCTCAAAGAAAACAGATATTGGGAATCTCATTAGCCATTGATTACCAGGATATGAGATTTGGCTTGCCGTTTGGAATGAAACTCATTGCTTGCCGTTTGGAATGAAACTCATTGCACTATCACATTGAACGTCTATAACATTGTTCAAATCGGGTCTGAATGAGAAAGGAACCCTTGTAACTATTGTGCAGGTAATTGTCCCACTTGCCTTGAATATGGCTAGCAGTGAAAGATGCAACAGATAGGAAACCCTGTCGAAAGGCGATGATTTTCAGCAAGCATTCGAACGTGATCGACATGATGGCTACGGAAAACAAACATGTTCATTATGTGGTCTTTCGATCTCTCCAACAGAAGGGAAATTACTTCCCTTCTCGGAGTTGCCTCCAGACTCAAGTACATGTCACTGATTGGCGCCTCATTGAACTCCGACTGACTGGTTTTCAGTCGCAATTACTGTATCTCATCATCAGTACTTGTGCGTATGTATGCAAGCTGGCAGACGTGAGAGAGCGAAAACTTTAACTTGTTAGGTTTGTGAAAACGTTCATTAAAGACATTTACAAAACTTGCAAATATCAGAGCCCCTTTAGCTCAGTGGTAGAGCGTCAGTCTTGTAAACTGAAGGTCCGTAGTTCGATCCTGCGTGGGGGCACTGATTTAGAAATTTCTTTAATTTCATTTGTTTTTCCATTTAACCGACCTAATGCAGTTTCCATATCAGTACTCAAAACCTGACCACAATTAGCTCCATTCCCATAATTTCATCATCACCTTCCTCCCAATTCACTATAATCATCCCTTCTCTCCTAACCAATTTTGAATCCCATTACAGCTAAATCCGGCTGCCTTAAGTCGCTTTACGCTATTGCTCGACCTGACTCACACCGGCCTACCTAGTTTCGCCGAAACAGAAAGAATCATACGTACTCTGTTCTAAAGGGCGTAACAATCTGCATTTCCATTCCAGACGAGAACGGTGTAACAAATTAATATGATCGATTGATTACAAATGGTATAGTGGAAACTGGAATGGAAACAAACCTACTACCACCTTCTCTGCACCTTATTCACTAGGGGTGGCAGTCGGTCGGTTTCGGTTTAACCGAAAACCCGGTTATCGGTTAAACCGAGCCACCCCTATAGCTGCCGACCACCGACCGAAGAAAGGTCACGGTTAGCCGACCAATCGACCGGCCAGTTCCGGTTTTAGGCTCGGTTAGCCGGCCAACCGAAATAAATACAATTTCCAAAAAAAAAAAATTAAATAAAACAGGAAAAATTCCCCACCACTCCTTCCTTATCTCCTCCTCCTCTCTCTTTCCTTCTTCTTCTCTCACCTTTCTCCATGGACCACACCAGACCTCTTCTCTCTCATTCCTTCTTCTTCTCTCACCTTTCTCCATGGAAGGAGATCTGCAGGGGCGGCGAGGGGCGGCGCCGGGGAGGAGGAGGGCGGCGAGGGAGATTCTTCACCGCGAGCGCGCCGTTGGTTCCGTGGCGGGGCGACGAGCTGCTGGTGTTGGCGGCGCCGCGGCGGGGACGACGAGCTGCTGCTGGATTGCGACGATGTGGAGGCGGCGAGGTGGAGGGGGAAGGGGAATGTCGACTGCGAGGGTGGAGGGAGGAAGGGGAAGGTCGACGGCAAGGGAGAAAGGGGAAGGGGAAGGGGTTGGGTCGGCTGCGAGGGTGGAGGGAGGAAGGGGAAGGGGAAGGGGAAGGTCGAGGGTGGAGGGAGGAAGGGGAAGGTCGACGGCGAGGGAGGAAGGGGAAGGGGTTGGGTCGGCTGCGAGGGTGGAGGGAGGAAGGGGAAGATCGGCTGCTAGGGTTAGTGGGCAATGGATTGGGGGCGGCGGTGTTTTAAGTGAGGGGTTTCGGTTAGCCGGTTAACCGTCGGTTTACGACCCCGGTTAGTCGGCTAGCCGAACCCCTACCCTTCCCCACCGCCAACCGACCGTTATCATTGGAGTCGGTTTTTCGGTTAGCCGAAAACCGGTCGGTTCGGTTGAAACCGACCGGTTAGCCGCTAACCGGAAAACCGTCTGCCAGCCCTATTATTCACTATACTTTCTACACTTCTTGTTAATTGAGGTGGTATTTTGTAATAAGACTTAGCCGACCTAGAGGATAAGGAAAAACTATAAATATTGTACTTGTACTCTTAAGCTGGTTAAGAAAATTGATAATATAAAAACCTGAGAGGGAGATCCGTGGACTAGTGTCTAATTGACGATAGGGGTGGTAAACGGTAATCCGGTAAACGGTTTACCGTTTTATCGAACCGGTAACCGGCGGTATCGGTAGCCGAGCGGGAAGTTGGGGGAGTCGGTTTAACGGACACGGTATCGGTAAATACCGACGGTAAATCGGTATTACCGATACCGAATCCCCCCTCCCTACTCTCTAGTGCTGCGCTGCGTTTTGTTGTTTTATTATGAAAAATATTACATCATTATTCACAAATATAAAATATTACATACATGAATGTAAGTATATGCCTCAAAAGTATTGTAAATAAGAGTTAATAATAAATTATTAATTACAAAAATGATGAAAAAAACTCAAAAATATCAAAATATTACAACATCACCCCACTTCCAGAAATTCGGTTCGGTAAATATTCGGTAAACCGACCGAAAAAATCGCCCGAAATCGCTTCTCACGGTATTTCGGTAATACCGGTTTGTTACCGTTTACCGGTAATTCGGTAATCGGTAAACCGGTTACAAACCTGTATCGGTAATCGGTAACCAGTTTGGCCAACTTCGGTATACCAAAACCGGTAAATTCGGTAAACGGTAAATTGTTTACCGACCGAATCCCACCCCTAATTGACGATATCACGTTAAAAACTCCTTGTCTTATTTGCTTTTTTGCTATTCTGTTTGCTAAATTGACATGGTATCAGAGCCTCACGACTAGGGCATTCTGTTTTTGGGCTTCGTTGGGTTGCTCCTGCCCTTCATCGCCGTTTGTTTGGGGCTTGGTCTTGCTGCCGTTGCAACTCGCTTTTTTCTGGGCGCGGGTTGTTGTTTGCTCTCTACGGCTGCAATTGGTATTCTTTCTCCATTTCCACATTATTAATTGGTGGCTCTTTGTTCCTTGTGCTGTCTGCCGTCTCTTGTCCATTGGTGTAGGGAAGTTTGTTTCTTGCCCTAGCTTTGCTTCCTTGCTTGCGGCGATTTTATTTATGGCTCTTCAGCTTGTTCATCATGGATCCTAGCAAGGTTGATCATTTAACCGACCTGATGCTGTTTCCATATCAGTACTCAAAACCTGACCACAATTAGCTCCATTCCCAGAATTTCATCATCACCTTCCTCCCAATTCACTCTTATCATCCCTTCTCTCCTAACGCAATTTTGAATCCCATTACAGCTAAATCCGGCTGCCTTCAGTCGCTTTATGCTATTACTCGACCTGACTCACATCGGCCTACCTAGTTTCGCCGAAATAGAAAGAATCATACGTACTCTGTTCTAAAGGGCGTAACAATCTGCATTTCCATTCCAGACGAGAATGGTGTAACAAATTAATATGATTGATTGATTACAAATGGTATAGTGGAAACTGGGATGGAAACAAACCTACTACCACCTTCTTTGCACCTTATTCACTATACTTTCTATACTTCTTGTTAATTGAGGTGGTATTTTGTAATAAGACTAGCCGACTTAAAGGCTAAGTTAGCCGACCTAGAGGCTAAGGAAAAACTATAATATTGTACTTGTACTCTTGAGCTGGTTAAGAAAACTGATAATACAAAAACCTGAGAGGGTGATCCTCTCCGTTGACTAGTGTCTAATTGACGATACCACGTTAAAAAACTCCTTGTCTTCTTTGCTTTTTTGCTATTCTGTTTGCTAAATTGACATGGTATCAGAGCCTCACGACTAGGGCATTCTGTTTTTGGGCTTCGTTGGGTTGCTCCTGTCCTTCAGCGCCGTTTGTTTGGGGCTTGGGCTTGCTGCTGTTGCAACTCGCTTTTGTCTGGGCGCGGGTTGTTGTTTGCTCTCTACGGCTGCAATTGGTATTCTTTCTCCACATTATTAATTGGTGGCTCTTTGTTCCTTGTGCTGTCTGTCGTCTCTTGTCCATTAGTCTAGGGAAGGGTGTTGCTTGCCCTAGCTTTGCTTCATTGCTTGCGGCGGTTTTATTTTTGGCTCTTCAGCTCGTTCATCATGGATCCTAGCAAGGTTGATCAGTTAACAATCAAGTTAGATGGTACCAACTTTGTGCTTTGGGAGTTTCAATTTCGCAATTTTGTCGAAGGTCAACGTTTGCTCGAAATTTTGACTGGTGATGTTCCTCGTCCTGCGGCTACTGCTGACGCCAAGGACCGCGCTGACTGGGCTGCCGGGAATGCTCAGATTATTACTTGGCTTCTTGCTGTGGTTGATCCTCTAACTGCTCTTACCCTGCGTCGCTTTCCTACGACAACTGAGATGTGGCGCCATCTTTGTTCTGTTCACTCGCGCCAGGATGCTTCTCGCCAATTTCAGCTTGAAACTGAATTGGCCCAGCTTTCTCAAGGGGATCGGGACATCCGGACTTACTTTCACACGTGTCTCAATCTATGGACTGAGCATGATATGCTTACGACCTCCTTAACTACGAATGCTGCTGCCTCGGCTGAGCTGGTTGCCGAGCGTTCTCGCCTCATGCAGTTTTTTATGTGTCTTCGCCCGGAGTTTGAATATCTTCGTGCCTCTCTCCTGCATCGCAACGTGACTTGTCTTGATACTTTTGATGCTGAGCTTGTTCGTGAGGAGACTCGCCTCAAGTGTCAGGCCCAGCTTGACTCCCCTGCATCTGGTGAAGCAGCCTTTGCGGTAGGTCGCGACTCTTCCTCAGGCTCTTCTTCCCGCTCCTCCTCTGGTCGCCCCCAGTTTCAGCGCGCTGACTATAGTACTCTCACGTGCCATTTTTGTAATGAGGTAGGTCACATACAACCTCATTGCAAAAAACGTAATATTTGTTCTTACTACAAGAAGTCCGACCATATACTCTTTGATTGCCCCACTCTTGCCGCCGCAGTCAGTCAGCTCGTCTATTTAGGAGCCACAACAGGCACAACAGCAGTCCCCAGTGCTTCAAAGTTCAAATCGCTCAACTCTTGGCCAACCTCCTGTTCGTCTTCATGATTATGTCGGTTTCTCATTAGAACCACTTGCGCTTCCATCTAACTATGAGGAAGCTAAGGGAGATCCTAACTGGAACGCAACAATGAATGATGAGATGCGTGCTTTGTATGAAAATCAGACATGGGATATAGTTTTGCGGACACCAGATATGTTGGTCATCGGGTGTTGTTGGGTATACTCCATTAAAATGTATCCTGATGGCACCATTGAGCGATATAAAGCTCGATTAGTTGCTCAAGGTTTTCGTCAGGAGTATGGAATCGACTATGAAGAAACTTTTTCACCAGTTGCTAAGATGCAGACTGTGCGTATTGTCTTTACTGTGGCAGCAATGCAGAATTGGCCTCTTATACAACTGGACGTGAAAAACGCCTTTCTTCATGGTGATTTAAAGGAGAAAATTTACATGGAGCGTCCACCTGGGTATGCCGCAGGAGGGAAGAGCTTTGTCTGCAAGCTTCGTCGTTCTTTGTACGGTCTTAAGCAAGCTCCTAGAGCTTGGTTTGAAAAGTTTCATGGTACGATTCTTCAAGCTGGCTTTATACAGAGTGATAATGACCCATCACTATTTACTCGACGGACGATTAATGGTATTGTCGTCTTACTACTTTATGTAGATGACATGGTTATTACGGGGAGTGATAGTGATGGTATTCAGGAGTTGACTCGGGTTTTGAAGACAACTTTTAAGTTGAAGGAGCTAGGTGAGGTTTCTTATTTCCTTGGTCTCGAGATACAGCGTTCTCCGTCTGGATTATTCGTCTCTCAAAAGAAGTATATTTCAGATTTATTGAAGACTACTCAGTTTGAGAACAGTAAACAGTGTGCTACACCGATGGAACAAAATTTGAAGTTGAGTAGAGATGAAGGGGAACTTCTAGAGGATCAGACGTTGTATAGGAGCGTGGTAGGGAGTCTTATTTATCTCGCTCATAGAGACCGAATATTTCTTATACAGTCCAGGTTTTGAGCCAGTTTATGGGTTTGGCTCGTGTGCCACATATGAATGCTGTGCATCGATTACTGCGATATCTTCATTATACACAGGATGTGGGACTATTCTTTCCAGCTAAGGGTACTTTTACAGTGGAAGCATTTGCTGATGCTGATTTTGCGGGTTGTCGGGATACCAGGAAATCAACGTCTGGTTGGTGTATTAGAATCGGGCAATCGTTTGTTTCTTGGCGGTGTCGCAAACAAGACAAGGTATCTAAATCATCAACCGAGGCTGAGTATAGGTCGATGTCCGAGGCTAACTCAGAGCTTGTGTGGTTGCAGCGTGTTCTGGCTGAGTTGGGTGTTACTTGTAACATGCCTATGAGGTTGTATGGGGATAATACAAGTGCCATACAGATTGCCATCAACCGAGGCTGAGTATATATCAGACTGTTGATTTACTTACTAAGGCAGTCGCGTCTAGCAGGCACTGGTATCAATCTTCCAAATTGATGTTGCGTACCTAACATCAATTTGAGGGAGGGTGTTAATTGAGGTGGTATTTTGTAATAAGATTAGCCGACTTGAAGGCTAAGTTAGCCGACCTAGAGACTAAGGAAAAACTATAAATATTGTACTTGTACTCTTGAGCTGGTTAAGAAAACTGATAATACAAAAACCTGAGAGGGAGATCCTCTCTGTGGACTAGTGTCTAATTGACGATACCACATTAAAAAACTCCTTGTCTTCTTTGCTTTTTCGCTATTCTGTTTGCTAAATTGACACTTCTATCTACTCTTAACCAAAACTACAGAAACTTGTCTAAGGCGAAGAAACATTGTTATCTTCATGATTACCCACCATCTGAACTTTGGAAAGCAACCTCATGGAGTTGGGCTTGGTGCTTGCTCTTGCGATGTTGAATCTTAGAAGGAGAGACGATGCTTCTGATTCGGATCGCTTGGTGTAGGGAGAGGATAGACAGTAGCTCATTGAGTTGAGAAGCTTTCTCTAGGACTTTTTCCGACGACCCTTTTCTGGGATTTTGCTGGCGGCTATGGCGAGCAGAGGGGTTGGAATTGAAGCTGGGGCGAACCAGCCGCTTACTTGAACCATACAGTTAGCCAAGCTTCTCGGTCCGTCGACGTGGTCGAAGATGGAGAAGCATACTTAGAGCTGGAGAAGTAAAGTGTTTCTCCTGAGTGGGTTGGATTCTCTGCTGATGCTGCTGCTCCATGGAATGTCCCTCAATGGCATTCTGTTTATGGTGTCCAACAATCTGCTAGGGTTTATGGGCAGCTCTGATAGAATTGAGCCAACAATAGAGAGCCCTAGGGTCAATCTCCCGACTCTCTCCTTGATAGCTCGAAGAGCGTCGATCTCTGGGATCGAGTAGTCCTTTATGGTAGTGGTGGTCGTTTCTTGCATCAATGCCATTACTTCAACACCTGACAAGTAGGAGAGCTTCATTGGTTCCAAGTTCATCACTCGGGGTAAGCGAGTGGAGATTAGTATATGTGTTTCTCCGCTGAATAGTGGGAGTAGATGCATGATGAGATTCTGATCCCACCAATCCTTTTCACTCTCCAGGTTGTCTATGATTAGTAAGAAGGGTAAGTTTCTTGTGAGCTGTTTTTTGATTCTCAGAATGGCTTCCTCCTCTTGTACCTGCTCTCCCCACCAATCCAGAGCACCATTTTTGTACATCTGGTGATACCTGTAGGCGAATTCGAGGAGAAGCTCTGTTTTGCCTATTCCTGGCTCATATGAAACGCAAGCAATCCCCTTCCCGTATAGGGGCTTTTTCGACGATCGTCTTCTCCTTGCGTAATAACGTGGGTTCTGCTTCGACCTTATCTCAATCTCCTTCCCTGACTCCTTCCACACTATAGGCTCTTTGAACTCATTATAATCCCCACTTACACTTTCCCATTTCCATCCAAGATTCATACTTTTCTTCCTTCTGTGTCTTGCCTTGAGCTCGAAGTAATCTCTTTCGTTTTCTCCACTCACATCACCAAACAACATGAACTCCAGCTCTCTCTTTTCCTGCCAACGAAGTTTTCGTTTTGACGAAAGGAAAACTCTTCTTTGTTTGACTTCTCTTTCCACTTTGTCACTCTATCCACAATACTTCTCCTTCCTAACTACATTCCTAAAAGTGTCACAGCCCTCTGTATGCAGTCTCTCCAGTTTCCTTCCTGGACCTCTAGCTTCCACTCGTCAACTCGGGACAAGCTATTTACAGCTTCCTTCCACTCTTTCTCCACCCCACCATAATGTTCCCAAAGCTTGCCTCTATGTTTCTCCCACAAATCTCCACTCTTCTCAACAATGTCCCTCACAAGGCAATCTCCCGGGCTCAAGTCGAAAAACATGGGGACCAAGTTCCACTTGTCAGCAAAGAACCGAAGCTCTTCAATGACATATGGGTTTCTGAAGCATTTTTTAGTCAGGACAACAATGCCGAAAGATTCCGTTTATTATTTCGGTTTGTTGCCGCCGCACTTCCCTCGACGGCTTACAAATATGTTTTTTCTCCACCGTGTCACTTCCTCCTCCCTTCATCGCTATTATCAAATCAACCCAGACTCCGGCGACGGCGAGATCCACATCTCATCAACCAGTCCCACATACCTTCAGCAGCTCCAGCCGACAACTCTGCCTTTGTCGAAAAAGCTTTCATCGAACAACACCCACAAATCCTCCAAACTCGAGCGCCTGCGGAGTTGTCGTTGAGCACTAGGAGAATCCCGTCGTGGTGCTCGAATCCCACCGCGGATTCTCTTTATCCCTTCCCAAATACCAGATTCATATCTCATTCTTCTCTCGCCCAGAAAAAAACCCCAAATCTAAAAAATTGGCGACCACGGATTTCTCTCTTGTCGTTAGATATGAAATCCATGTCAGCCATAACCCGTTCACCAACCGTCTATTGCCTGCATCGAGCACTGGGTAGATCCAATCGCACAAGGTGAGACCAGTACCAACAAAGATTCAACAACAACGTCGTGTTTTCCAAGTCGGCCCCAACGACTGAAGGAGTGGCGAAGCTGCACAGAGTCATTCCTGGAGTAGTCACCTTCCATGATATCCGCGAGTACCAGAACATTCTAGTCGAGGAGAATCCACTGTCGCAGTTGGAGTTTGACAAGGAAGAAGCCATGAAGCTCCCTGAAGAGGACAAGCAGCAGAAGACCGTCCTGCACCTTCGATTCCAGTCTGAAGTAGAGGGTCAAAAGAATCTTCAGATTGAAGGTGATATTCATGAACTCGAGGTTAAAGTCAATCGATTGAATGATCAAAAGAAAGCTGCCAAGAAGGAGTGTGTGGGGCTTCAAATAGTTTGGATAGTTTGGAGTTCTGTTAAGATGAATATGTTTATGAATGAAATGGAAGTTCTAGAAATTGTGACTGAGTTGTTTTATGTTGAGAAGAATGTGATTGCGATTGACAAAGGTGATCAGATTGTCAATATGGGTTGGATGGAGGAAATCTCCAAGGCAATAGAGCCTCAGTTCTCTTTCCAGTTTTGAGTTCTTTGAAGAAAAACAACAAATAACTAGTGTGGGCCCCGGCCAGTTGGCCGGAGGAAGATGAGGTATGAAATTTGATAATATAATGGGGTGTATAGCTTATTGTTGTATAGTTTTTTTTGGGAAATTCGTGATAAAAATAGTGAATTTTAGCAGGAAAGAGACATGAATGATGCAATGAATCAAAAATCGACCTTATGAATCAAAATCAAGTACATGTTACCTTGTGAAACAATATTGTTTCTGGTAATATGATGAGGTGGAGTAAGTTTTATAGAAACCGAATTCCACAAAAAAGAAAAAAAATCGAATAAAAAATCGCCTATCCCGTCGGTTTTCGGGAAATGAGCATCTCACAATCGTTGCTAGCTTTTACACGGCCCGTTGGTCGATTAATTTGCTTTATAAAACTTTCATCTTGTCGTCATTGTGCTTTCTGGTTTTTGTTAGACCATGATAAAATCTAAGGAAATCAAGAACGAATAACACAATTGGGGACATGAACCGCCGTTGTCGTATCCTAGAAAATGGTGGTAAACACAGACTCACCTGCCAAACTGGTTTGGATTGAGATTTTTATCGGGTATCAGGGAACCATGTGATTATAAATTAGACTTGATCAAAACGGGCCAAAACTTGAAATTCAACATGTTTGACCGACCCATGCCAAATTCTAATTATTCTTTACTTTTAAACTTTCTATTTGAAAATAAAAAATAGTGAAAAAAAGAGATGACTGCAATTCGTCATTTGCACATCACTTATTCGAGAATAAAACCATAAAAATTCAAAAGAAACTGAAAATGTTTAGGATCGTTTTAATGTTTAAAATAACCAAATAGATCGTTCTGTTTAGTTTTTTACTAACAAATACCAAACGATTCCCTATAAAATACACTATAATTTTATCATTATGATATCAAATAATTATATAATAAATATTTGAAATTAGGGATGGCAAATTCGACCTGACCCAATTTACCCGACCTGTTTGACCTGTTTTGGAGCAGGTCAAACCCGCCCCGTAGGCGGGGCGGGGCGGGCATGGGTACCTCTCATCGACCCGACCTGCCCTGACCCGTCCCATTCTCGACCCGTTCTTGCTTATATTACATATAATCTTAGTCAAATTACTTAGGATTTTCCTCTTATTATATTATATTTTAGCTATAATAAAGTTGTAAATAAGTGAAAACCTCAATTTCTTCAATAATTTAACTACATTTTATCATATTATGGTTTCTTTCTTGGTCTTTTAATGAAAATAACGAATGTTTCTAATGTTTTTCGCATAATTACATACCCAATGGGTCGACCTACCCTACCTGCGCCCCGTGATAAATTACCCGACCTGCCATGGGGCGGGTATGGGTATCGAGATACCCGCCCCGAACCTGCCCCATTGCTATTCCTATTTGAAATGATAAAAATTGGACTAATTGGGTTGGTCGAGGTTGAACCATTGAATAACTTTAAAATACATTATATTTTAGCCACCAAGATATAAAATAATAGCATAATATATATTATGCCAGAGAAAATAGTTTGTTTTAGAATGACAAACCAATGATGTTCATTTGTTTTACTTGATGGCCAAATCCCGTGTAGGTCAGACTCATTCAACTCTTTTATTTTATGGTTAGCGGTTAGCCCATTAGATACTATGCATTAGTTTATTGTTAAATTTTTTATTTTTAGCAATAAAAATGAGTATTGTTTTGGCCTTTTCATATATATTTTATCACCAGGGAGAAATAAAAGGGCTTAAAGAAAAAAATTGACACTTCTGGACCCGTTTAAATCCGCATGTGTACGGTAAGTTGGCCCGTTTTACAGAGAAAAGAGAAAAAATTGACACTCCCTATTCTACCCTTCCTACAAACTCTCCTCGAGCAGGGAATTTGAAATGGGGGAATAGTTTTTTCCTCCCTTCTATTATATGTTTTTAATTTAAAAAGATACAACAAATGTACTTAGTGTGATTGGTTATGATCCTTGCTTTTCTTTAAAATGGTCATGGTTCGAATCCCACTACATGTCTTTTTAATGAATAAAAAAAAGTAATTGTGAAGACCAAAATGTCCTTCCTACTTTCACTCTCGTTGCAGGAAATTTGAAATGGGGCTCCCGTTTTTCCCTTCGGTGTATTATATTATGTGTAGATGAAGGCAACCACGGAGTTGCAAAGTTAAAAAAGAAAAAAAAAAAAAGAAACAGAAGTTGAGAAAAGAAGCAGAAAAGAAAGAAAGGCAGCTGTCACAAAATTGGCAGCAGTGGGAAGTAGCAAAGAGAGTACTCCCCTGTTATTCAGTTTCTTTTTTTATGGAATGCTAGCTAGCAAAATCAGCAGCAGTATATCCGGCCCATATTTCGAATGGAATGCTAGCTAGCAAAGTCAGCAACAACATATTCAGACCACTTTAAAAATCCATCTAAAGCAGACAAGTTGAAGATGTGAAAGTTCAACCAGCTAGCCAAGATGTAGCGGCGTTTTTCGATTGAAGGAATGTTAGCCAACTAAGAAAAAGCAGCAGCATATCTTATCAAAATTTGTAGAAACTCAAGCTACAAAGCTGAGTTGGGGGTTGAGGGGTTGAAGAAGAAGAAGTAGAGAAGAGAAGAAGAAGATGAGATACCAACTAGCCAAAGATGCAGTGGTATCACCGGTTGAAGAAGAAGAAGATTTTATAGCTAACTACCATAGATGCATCAGCTTTTCAGAAGATTGAAGGGAAGTTAGCTAGCTTGCACATGGAGATATTGAAAGATCGCCAAGACATAAACCAGCGACCATGAATGTCAAAGTGGATCGACAAGGTTTAGAGGAAATCATCATCATCAACAAGTTTAGTTTTATTGTCAATGTTGTTATGTTTTATCTTTGTTATGTTTCCAAATGCTAGCTTGCACTGAATGAGAAACACCCAAGGGTTCTAGGGTTTCATTTTACATAACTCAACTTTGTTGTTAAGGATGACTGACCTTCACATTAAAATCGGCGTTTATGCAATTAAATATGAGTTTGTCAATTCTGGAAATTTAGCGATGGTTTTATAGGCTTTTAGTGACGAACTCGTAGAGCTTTCGTGACTGTCCATCTGACAGTTGCTAAAGGTACTGCAGAGTATTTGATTCATTGCAAATAAATCCACGTAATTATGTTCTTTGCAAACAGATCCTCAGAGTTTGTTAAATGTCGATTTAGTCATTGAAATTTCAGAATATTATAAGTAAAGTAATTAGAGATTATTGAACTAGTAATCAAGATAGTTAGTAATGATTCCTTAGTTTTAGTTATCCAAAGAGTATGATTAATTTTGTTTGGACATGAGGAAATTAACCCCCTGTTTTCGAAGTAGGGGAGGAAAATGAGGGGAGGGAGGGAAAATTGGGAGGGAAAGGAAAATTGGAGGGTAAGGGAATTGGAGAGAAAATGTTGTTTTATGGGGGAAAGTGAAAGGGATAGTGGGAGGAGAAAAGTATATAGGAAAGTGTGATAGATATGTTATTTTATTGATTATGTAATAGTAAGTATATGCAAAAAATACGAAAATAAATATTATGAATAATCAATTTCTACATAACCATGATCAATTTTATTATTTGTTAATGGAACATAAATTGTTCATGTAACTCGATTTTATTTTTTCATACAAATTTGATTACCTTTGTAGTACAAGATGAAGTCCATTCTATAAAAAATGTAACACTCTGATGTCGGTTTACTTGAAACTTAACACACATTTACGTTCCACGTAATTGTGTAAAATAATGTAAGAAGTTGAAAGCAAAGTAAAAAGAAACTTACAAATAATACTAAAAAAAGAAAATATTTATTTAACAATTAATTAAAATCGTTGAATGATATGTGGAATCCAATTGATATAATAACATAAAACATACCTAATAACATTAACTTATACACCCCAATCCATTAATTGATAAATAACCCATTAAATCAACCATTTCCCTCCAAATTGGAGGGGCACTTTCCACAATGCTTTTTCTTTCCATTTCCCATCCCCTCCGTACTGTAGTTACGTTCGGAAACGGGGGAAAGTTTTTGGGAATATGTGATCTCCCCCCTTTCCTTCCCTTTCCTCCCTTTTCCACCGCTAAAAAACAGAGGGTAAGGGTCAATGTCTATTTTTATCCAAATTTTTTTTCCAGATTCTTTTCTATTATTCAAACCTATTAAAATGCTATTAATTAGTCAAATCTTTCGTAATGCATCAAAATATTAGTCATTTTTACGTTATTGTTAATAATTTTGTAACTCTTATCTTAGTTAAAATACTATAATTTTGGGATTTTGACCTTCATGTGTCTCATCCAAGTCAGTATCATGTAGCCAAGTCAATATTACAGACAAAATTGCTAACTGAAAGTTAACATTTGGTTAATTCTTAGTATTTCAATAGATTTGGTGTTAGAAACCCAATTATTGCGTTAATTCGGTATTTGGACTTGTTTGTCATTTTATTTATGTTTGGGAAACATTGGGTATTACTTATGGGTTTTTGGGTGCATTTGAGGATTATTCGGATTAATTGGGTCAAGGGTAATAGTTGGGGTAGCTAGCGGGAATTATTCGGGTTATATATTCTGTCATTAGTGGGTGATTACTCATTAAACAAATAATAACAGAATTTTCCAAACCCTAAATCCCTCTCCTCTCTCCCTCACTCGGCCGAACCCCTTCCCCTCGACCTCCCTCTTCCTTCGCCGGCCACCGTGGCCGCCGACCTTCCTTCCCCTCTTCTTCCTCAACTTCTTCTCCAATCCCTCGATCAATCCCCCAATTCCCCAATTTCCCCAACTAATATCATCCCTAATCGAATCACCCTAGACGTGAGACGCCTAGATCCTCGGATTTCTTACAGTGGTATCAGAGCCTGCTCGGCGTCTGGGTCAAGAAAAAGATGAGTTCATCATATCAATCCCCAGAGAGAAGGCTGCAGGAAACCGTGACCGTGGAGGATATCACGCACGAGGAGGACATCAAGCGGCTGCTGCGAATGGCGGATCACCAGATCAGCCTCCATGTTCGCATGAGAGAGGTGAATGAAACTCTCCAAGAGATGTCTAGAAGGAACAGTGACGAGATGAGGTCACTGATGGAGCAGATGAAGGCGACCCTAGCACCTTAGGGGCTGCCCGCACCACCGCAACATGTTGGAGAGGCGGCGGTGGGAGCGAAGGAGATCGTCACCATGGCGATCACAGCGGCGGCGCCGACCGAGGTGATAGCGGCGGCTGAAGAGGCGCCAGGGGCGAGGGCGGTGAGGCCGCGCGTGGAAGGCGGCGAGCGCGGCGGGGGCAGCAGCGGCGCGATTCCGCCAGAAGACGCGGCGAGGCGCGCGGGGCAAGAGTCGTGCCAACCTAATCATGGGTCGGGCCTGCTACCAACTCCGACGGCCCAGGAGCTCGCGGCAATGCGCGGGAAGGCCAAGCTGCCGGGCTACGACTCGGTGGGCGGAGAGATGGGCTTCGAGCCCATGGGCCCGGAAGCAGGGTGAGGTCGGGTCCAGGGTAACCGTGGGCTAACTGAGAGACAGGCCGACTGGGCCCGTAGTGCAGAAGAGATTAGCTTGATTGACCAGAGCTGAGAGTGGGCCGAATCTGACCCCCAGGGGAGACCATGGGTCGGCGACCACCATCCTAACCGACTGGGTTTGGGTCGCGGTTGGTCGAACCGAGAAGGACGACCTAGGATCGGGCAGGGCCAGTCGGAATGAATCGACTAGGGACGACTCGAACAGAACCGGTTCGGACCGGGTGACTCGCTGTTACTGTCACTCTAGAAAATAGCCAAGTGTAACCACTTCCTAAAGCGTAGTATAGCGGGCTTGGGTTTCAATGTCAACCCGGGTCCTAGATGTGATGACTACTCAGTGAATTCGTATTATCTAGCAGGGAAACTTTAGTGAAGTTCTAAACTAACAAGCAAGCAAAGTAACTCAACCGGTTGTTTTCAGGTTAAGAGAGGTCACCCGGATATGGTTCCCCCTAGTCTGCAGTTAAGCCGGATTGTAATTACCAAGTTCGATTTCTATGAAAGTTATACTGCGGAAGGTTCTCAAACAGTCTGAAGTCTCGACTAAAGGTCTTCAGACCCTCTCAATCTGAATCTCTAGCGGGCGACTAACCTCCACCGGAGTAAACAGATTGAGGCCCTAAGAACAAAACCTCCACTACCGGAGTAAAACCGGTACAGAATAGTGAGTTGGTTCCTCGACTAAAGTCACCAACTCCCTACCTTCAATCAAGGATGCTCTATCAACCTAGTCAGATATTCTCATTCTAGGTTAAAGCAGAAACAACAGGAATTTGATCAGGATTCATGCCATTCAATCATTCAAACCTCAATCGAATATAATCAATTCATAGAAACAGTACTTGGGTTCATACAATCAAACCTAACATACAGAACTAGGGTTTCCCACACCCAGATGAATGGGAGAACTACTCCATGGAGAGGGAAGCAAAAGCAGAATCAGATGCGGAAATCATACTGTGAAGATGGATTTCTGCTCCTGGACGTTGAATCGGCACTTCTCCAAGCTCAAACCAAGCTCCAATGGTGTTGAAGATCGATCTAGGGCGCTTGGAGACTCTTGTTCGTCGCTTTCTCTCTCTAGGAATCGCTCTGTCTCTCTAAAACTCGAATCCCCTCTCAATTTGGCTGAAATCTGCCTAAAAGGGCATCATTGGCCAAAGCACGGTCGAGGGCACGGCCGTGCTTTGCCTCAGCCCGCCCGTGCTTTGGCTAGGGTTAATTACACGGCCATCTTGTTGGTGAAAACACGGCCGTGCTTTTGGGAGAACACGGCCGTGCTTTGGGAAAACACGCCCGTGCTTTGTCTCGGCCCTGCCCGTGTAATCAGCTCATGTCTGCCAAACTCGGATTTGCTCTCAGCAGTAAAAGCACGGTCACAGAACACGGCCGTGTTTTGAAGGCCTCCTGCCCGTGTTTTTACTGCCGAACCTGTTCCCCTATATTCAATGCTTCGTTTCTCCCTCGTCCGGACTCCGAATCAGTCGCCGTTTGATCCCAGACGCTCGTAGTCTCGTCCTCTTTCTTTTCATGTCAAACTTGCACGATTCTTTGTCCATTAAGTGAGGTAGAAATCCATTCTTCTTCAGGTCATGCCAGAGTTTCTTCTCCCGAATCGCCAATTGATCTCTGATTGACTTGAAACTTGCGCCAATGCTTCACATTATGTGCTAGGACCTGAAATATGACAAAGGAACACAACCTAGCGTAAAATAGGCCAAAGAAGCAATAATGCAAGCTTAAACGATCAAGGAACAAAGGGGAAAACCTGTGCAAATATCGAGTCATCAAATCCCCCCACACTTAACCGTTTGCTTGTCCCCAAGCAAACCTAACTCAAACCAATGCAACTCTCCAGACCTCTATAGCAACAAACAACCTCGATCGTAGGTAGCGGACTTCCTAGATCATTTAGCAGCTTACGAGGTCAACCGACGCACAAGTCATCTCATAGCCTCTTCGGCGAGAACGCTAGTCTCGAGTCGGCATCATGGCAAATAGTGAACAGAGGACAAATGAATCGTGGATGAAGAGACTCTCAAAAACAAAAGATCATGGACTCACATTTTTCAAGGTGCTCGATTTTCTTCTTGAAGATGGTTGGAACCCCTTTTCTTTCTTCTTTTTGCTTGTTTTTCTGTTTTTCTCTTTTTTTCAAGGGTTCCAACCTGTTTTTGCAGAAAACGGGGGCTCCCACCTAGCAAAGGTTTTGCGGGAGCCCGGCTCTTACCGGCCATGCCAGGAGCAGTTGTCTCGAGCCTCGTGCGGGGGAAAGACATGTAAGGGGGCTGGAGGTAGTAGGTGGAAATTGGGAACAGATTCCCTTCTCCCCTTACACACTTTCACCCTATTCGCACGGGAGACGTTATTTTAAAGCACATTTTCGAGCACCTGTTATTTTCAAAACATGATACAATAGTCCATGACAGGCAGAGAGTCCACAACACCACACAATTCAAGGGTCCTAAGATCACTAATTCACACAATCAACCAACACAATATGAAGAAGAAATGAGACGTCTTAAATGCATCAACATCCTCCATAGTGCTACACTACCTCCCTAGGTTGCAAATCACTACAGAGACTGTCAATTCAAAGCATACTGAGCAGGCAATTGCAGGGAACACGTACTTGGAGCCCTCAAATTTAAAAATTTGGACAGTGGACTAGGCTCCAAGCACACAAACAGATCAAATGCAGTCAAAAGATAAACATCCCCCCACACTTAAGATCGACATTGCCCTCAATGGAGAAGAGGGAAGGAAAGGGGAACGATGTTACCGGTATGCACAGACGGCAGAAGACTGGAAATGGACCAGTCAGGATGAAGCGGACTGGAGAGAGGACCAGTCGGGAACACAGGCACAGCTAAAGGAAACCAAAGAGCTCAAACACGATATTTTAGGTCCAATGGTCAGCCCAATAATACATCGTCCAAAACAAAGGAAAACAAACCAAAACCGAACCAAATCGCAATTCGACTCGAAACAAAACAAATAAATGAAAACCATGGTGGGGTTGCCTCCCCACAAGCGCTTCTTTACCGTCTTTTAGCTGGACGCCCATGGTGGAGACTCAGGGAGGTGCAGGAACAGGTGCCTCCAAGAGCGGATCCACGTCGCTCTTGAGGTACAGCTTCAGGTGGTGGCCATGCACCCGACGCGTGCAGCCACCAGCATTGGTCAACTCGACCTGGCCATCCGGCAAGATGCAGGCGAGTGAGTACTCGGATGGCCAGGGTGGTCGTGGTGCAGGGGGTGGAACCAGCTCATAGTGGTCTCCACTCTTCTTCCGTGCAGGCTTAGCCACCTGCGGCTTCGGTCGCCACTCCTCCTTGAGCTTTTTGTTCGGAGGCGAGACTGGATGGAGTGGCGGCGAAGGAATGATAGGCGGGTCCTGCAAAATGAGAGGTGCAGAAGGGTACACGACAGGCTCGTGTACCTGATCAGAAACAGCATGCACAGGCGATACAGAAATCATAGCACAATGATCAAACTCAGTCACAGGAAAAATAGCCTGTTCATTTCCAGCACGCAGAATCAGCTTACCATCATGCACATCAATCAATGCCTTGGCGGTGGCAAGAAATGGTCTACCCAGAATCAAAGGCACATCCACATCATCATTTATATCCAGAATAACAAAATCAACAGGATATGTGAATGCACCCACATTAACAAGCAAATCTTCTATGATACCCCTAGGATGCACCGCAGAACGATCAGCTAGCTGAATGCTCATCCTAATAGGGCTAAGTTCACCTAGGTCTAGCTTTTTGAACAATTTATATGGCATGACATTAATGCTAGCTCCTAGGTCCGCCAAGGACTTTCCTACATGCATGCTGCCAATAGTAAGAGGGATAGTAAAACTCCCTGGATCCTTGCGCTTTTCGGGCAGCTTGTTCTGTAGGATGGCAGAACATTCCTCGCTCAGCAGCACTGTCGAAAGATCCCCAAGTTTCTTCTTGTTGGTGCAGAGATCTTTCATGAACTTAGCGTACTTGGGCATCTTCGACGGTGCCTCCACAAATGGTATGCTGATGTTGAGCTGCTTCAACATTGCCATAAAATTGGCAAACTCAGTCTCCAACTTGTCTTTGTGAAGGCGAGTGGGGAAGGGAAGCTGGGGTACGTGCTCCTTCACCACTGGTTGTGGCTTGGGAGCAGGGGCTTCCTTCTCCACCCGCACTTCTGCATCACCGGCTGGAAGTGCTGAAACAGGTAGTGGTTCCTCCTGCCTGGTCGAGGCAGGATCAGCTGATGTAGACCTGCCGCTCCTGGTAAAAACGGCACCCAGCTGCTCGTGCGGGTCCCGTGGATTGGGGATGGTGGTGGCAGGTAGAGTCCCCGGGGCCCGAGTAGTAATCTGGCGAGCTATGGCGCCAACCTGGTTCTGCAAATCTTGCAGAATGGCACCCTGGTTTCTCTGGCCTGCCTCCAGGGTTCTCTGGCCTGCCTCCAGTGAAGCTATGGTCTGATCCATCCTCGTGATACTTGCCTGGCTGGTGGTCATGAATGCTGCTAAAATGTTCTTCAGCTCGGTCATCTGATTATCGGGAGCTGGCGCTGCTACGGGCTCGGCATACTGACGCTAAGGCTGCTGGAATGGCTGCCCTTGCCTAGGTTGGTAAGGCTGCTGCTGTGGTGGTGGCCCCTGCCTAGCCTGGAAGGGCTGCCTCTGCTGGAAACCACCTGCTGGTGCTGGGAAACCAGGTGGTTTATTGGTGTTGTCGCTCCAGGCGAAGTTGGGGTGCTGGCGCCACCCCTCATTGTATGTGTTACTGTATGGATCGAGGCGCCGAGCATTGGCGATGAAGGCCAACTGTTCTTGGGGAGTAGAGGACTCCCGCATAGCCTGGCAGTCCTCCACCAGATGGTTTGGACTCTCACACCACTGACACTGAGCTACTGGAGGCGTAGCCGCACCTCGGCCCGGAAGGAGACCGTTTGGCTGCTTCAATGTCTGCACCAACTCAGCCACCTGCTGCTCTAACCCGGATCTGGCCTCCATAGCATGCACATCTCGGTCCCGGGAATGCCTGCCTCTGCTGCTCTGCCCCCAGGAATGATCGCGGGCAGCCAAAGTACTGATCATCTGGTTCAGCTCGGGTGGAGTCTTAGTAAGGATATC
This sequence comes from Linum tenue, assembly GCA_946122785.1. Classification (NCBI taxonomy): domain Eukaryota; kingdom Viridiplantae; phylum Streptophyta; class Magnoliopsida; order Malpighiales; family Linaceae; genus Linum; species Linum tenue. The sequence continues at coordinate 27,162,372 of CAMGYJ010000009.1, forward strand.
CCCTCCTGGGCATAGAGACTCGATCATCCTCTGACTGTCTGGGGTGAGGGCACTGTAGAAGTTCCCCACTGTGAAAGCATCGCTGAAGCCATGATGGGGACACTGCCAGAAGTATCCCATGTACCGCTCCCATGCATCACGAAGGGACTCATCTGGCTCTTGGCGGAAGTGAGTGATCTCCCGCTGAATCTCAGTAGTCTTCGATGCCGGATAATATCTGTGCACGAACTTATCCGCCAGATCGTCCCAAGAAGTGATGGACAAAGGGGGCTGGGTCTCCAACCACCTCTTAGCATTCCCCGCCAGAGAATGGGGGAAGAGGTGAAGGCGGATTGCGTCATCCGGAACACCATTTAGCTTGAACCCGTTCGTCAGCTGCAGAAAACGGGAAAGGTGTGCCCGGGCTTCCTCATCCTTCAAGCCATGGAACTGGATAGATGTCGTGATGAGTTGAATCCAGCATGGCTTGATCTCGAAGTTGTTTGCAGGAATGGGTGGATAGAGGATGACCGGGCGGATGTCAGCAATCCGTGGAGTATAGTAGTACTCCATGGTGGGACCCGGTGGTGGCGGATGATGATGGTGCCCAGCTCCCTGGGGGTGTTGGTCGTTCCCCAGGAACTGGTTCTGAGGAGGCGGGTTCTGATCGCCTTCCATCTCGTGCTCGTCGTCGGAGTCGCTGGTCAATTGGCCGTCTCGGCGCTCCACCGTAGCCAATCTAGCTTGCTGTTGTCTCCGAAGCTGTTTGCAAGTGCGCTCAATCTCAGGATTCAACGGCAGTAAACCTCCCGACTGGCTACGGGTCATGCACTATCTGCACACAATCAAGCAAGGCAAACCCCGTGAAGGCACAAGTGGGAAAAACAAAAACTCAATGCAACAAATGAAAATGCTAAAGTAACAGAAATCACTTTTCTTCAACAACCTAGCCGTCCCCGGCAACGGCGCCAAAAACTTGACTCGCTGTTACTGTCACTCTAGAAAATGGCCAAGTGTAACCACTTCCTAAAGCGTAGTATAGCGGGCTTGGGTTTCAATGTCAACCCGGGTCCTAGATGTGATGACTACTCAGTGAATTCATATTATCTAGCAGGGAAACTTTAGTGAAGTTCTAAACTAACAAGCAAGCAAAGTAACTCAAACGGTTGTTTTCAGGTTAAGAGAGGTCACCCGGATATGGTTCCCCCTAGTCTGCAGTTAAGCCGGATTGTAATTACCAAGTTCGATTTCTATGAAAGTTATACTGCGGAAGGTTCTCAAACAGTTTGAAGTCTCGACTAAAGGTCTTCAGACCCTCTCAATCTGAATCTCTAGCGGGCGACTAACCTCCACCGGAGTAAACAGATTGAGGCCCTAAGAACAAAACCTCCACTACCGGAGTAAAACCGGTACAGAATAGTGAGTTGGTTCCTCGACTAAAGTCACAAACTCCCTACCTTCAATCAAGGATGCTCTATCAACCTAGTCAGATATTCTCATTCTAGGTTAAAGCAGAAACAACAGGAATTTGATCAGGATTCATGCCATTCAATCATTCAAACCTCAATCGAATATAATCAATTCATAGAAACAGTACTTGGGTTCATACAATCAAACCTAACATACAGAACTAGGGTTTCCCACACCCAGATGAATGGGAGAACTACTCCATGGAGAGGGAAGCAAAAGCAGAATCAGATGCGGAAATCATACTGTGAAGATGGATTTCTGCTCCTGGACGTTGAATCGGCACTTCTCCAAGCTCAAACCAATCTCCAATGGTGTTGAAGATCGATCTAGGGCGCTTGGAGACTCTTGTTCGTCGCTTTCTCTCTCTAGGAATCGCTCTGTCTCTCTAAAACTCGAATCCCCTCTCAATTTGGCTGAAATCTGCCTAAAAGGGCATCATTGGCCAAAGCACGGTCGAGGGCACGGCCGTGCTTTGCCTCAGCCCGCCCGTGCTTTGGCTAGGGTTAATTACACGGCCATCTTGTTGGTGAAAACACGGCCGTGCTTTTGGGAGAACACGGCCGTGCTTTGGGAAAACACGCCCGTGCTTTGTCTCGGCCCTGCCCGTGTAATCAGCTCATGTCTGCCAAACTCGGATTTGCTCTCAGCAGTAAAAGCACGGTCACAGAACACGGCCGTGTTTTGAAGGCCTCCTGCCCGTGTTTTTACTGCCGAACCTGTTCCCTATATTCAATGCTTCGTTTCTCCCTCGTCCGGACTCCGAATCAGTCGCCGTTTGATCCCAGACGCTCGTAGTCTCGTCCTCTTTCTTTTCATGTCAAACTTGCACGATTCTTTGTCCATTAAGTGAGGTAGAAATCCATTCTTCTTCAGGTCATGCCAGAGTTTCTTCTCCCGAATCGCCAATTGATCTCTGATTGACTTGAAACTTGCGCCAATGCTTCACTTTATGTGCTAGGACCTGAAATATGACAAAGGAACACAACCTAGCGTAAAATAGGCCAAAGAAGCAATAATGCAAGCTTAAACGATCAAGGAACAAAGGGGAAAACCTGTGCAAATATCGAGTCATCACCGGGCCAAACCGAACCGAACCTGGTAAAACCAGTCGAACCGAACCGGTCGAGTTGAGACGGAAACATATCGAACCGGACCCGGGCAGCCGCGGGAAGTGGGGCGAAATGGGTCGTTTTGGCTTCAGGAAGGGAATGAAAGGAGGATCGGATGCGGTATACCATCCCATGGAGCTGCAGTAAAAGTTTGGGAAGTCTGAGGGATGGGCTCCGGAACAGCTAGCCAAGCTACGCTAGCCAGGCACGGTGGCTGAGTTCCGCTCGGAGTTTCTGCGGCTGGGGAATATATGCAAAGGTATGCCAGAAGAGACACTGGTTGGTTTATGTCTGCAGGGTTAAAGCCAGAGTTGGCTGCGGCTGTGAAGGTGTTTGAACCAGGGTCATTGCGGGTGGCATTCCGACTGGCTGGACGCAAAGAAGAGGAGCTGGCAAGTTGGAAGGTAGTTCGCGGGCAAAAGGGCCTAGGGGGCTACTCGGCAGCAGGCGGAGTACAGGGAGGAGCAGCTAGTCCCCCGGTCGGGGCTGCGGCCACTGCGCATCCGGCGGCGACAGCAAGAGGGCGTCCCAGACCGAGATTGCCTCCGTGAGGATTTGTGAAGCTCATGCCGACGAAAATGGAGTAGAAGCGTAGAGATGGTCGCTGTTTCAACTACGATGAGAGGTATACTGTGGGACACCAGTGCGCCAAAGGACACTTGATGCTGCTGGTGGGAAACTTGGAGGATGAAGCGGAAGAGCTAGCCGCAGAAGAGGCCAAAGAAAACCAAGGCGAACGGGAACAACCTTGAGGGCAAGGTTGGTTTCGAGAGGGGTGGATTGTTAGAAACCCAATTATTGGGTTAACTCGATATTTGGACCTGTTTGTCGTTTTATTTATGTTTGGGAAACATTGGGTATTACTTATGGGTTTTTGGGTGCATTTGAGGATTATTCAGATTAATTGGGTCAAGGGTAATAGTTGGGGTAGCTAGCGGGAATTATTCGGGTTATATATTCTGTAATTAGTGGGTGATTACTCATTAAGAAAATAATAACAGAATTCCTCAAACCCTAAATCCCTCTCCTCTCTCCCGCACTCGGCCGAATCCCTTCCCCTCGACCTCCCTCTTCCTTCGTCGGCCACCGTGGGCGCCGACCTTCCTTCCCCTCTTCTTCCTCAACTTCCTCTTAAATCCCTCTATCAATGCCCCAATTCCCCCAACTACTATCATCCCTAATCGAATCACCTTAGACTTGAGACGCCTAGATCCTCGGGTTTCTTACATTTGGCTAATAAAAAAGAATCCGAAAAAGGTTTGGCTAATAAATAGTCATTACCCTTATTAGTTTTTTAAATGTATACATATATTATGATATTTTTAGTCTCTATAATCATTATAAACAAATGTGATCATATTATCATATATTTATGATTTTTTGAAGAAAAAAAAAACAAGTTTCGGTATTATGTTGTCTGTCCATTTTTGATCAGACGAGGCTGATCCACAGCATGAGCCAGCCTAATACAACTCGAATACGACCTAACTCAATCACCACCAGCGGGCGCCTTCAATTGTAGTAGGGTTATATATTGTAAGGCCATTGGTCGTGATCAATTAATCAAGTAATAAGAACTACAGTCGGAAAGACTCTTCTCTCCCGTAGACTAGTCCCGTACGACGGGGATACCACGTAAACACCTGTCTCTTTCGCTTTCGCTCTTAAAAATATTTTACATGGTATCACAGTTGTGATGCTCGATCCTTGAATCTCGATCATGGTGGGAGACGAAGCTTCGTCCTGCCTGGGCGCCACGCCGCAGTCCAAGACTGGGGTCTCGAGTGGTTACAGCTCCGACCCCCTGAGTCCTTTGTTCATCCATCAATCGGACAACACTGGACACTTGCATGTGAGCAGTCTTCTGACGCCTTTTAATTATGGCGAATGGGTATTGGAGACGACCGTTGCCCTAGTTACGAAGCTCAAAGTCGGCTTCGTTGATGGTAGCTTTCCTCGTCTAGCCAGCCGGACTCCCGAGGCCAACCAGTGGGTGTGTTGTGATGCCCTCATTAAAGGGTGGCTCCGGACGGCCATGGAAGCCGAAATACACAGCAGTGTGATGCATGCGAAGACGGCACAGGTGATATGGGATGACCTTCCTGATCGCTTCAGCAAAGACAATCTCACGTGGGCCTATGAACTTCATCGACACTTGATTCTCTTGCAGCAAGAAAAACAGACAGTATCCAATTTCTACACGCAGCTTCGCCGTATCTAGGAAGAGACTCAATCCATTCTATCGCTGCCGCTATGCACCTGTGGTTGTCGCAACAGTGACCAGAACGAAAGTCTTCGCCTCCTGGATTTTCTTCTGGTTCTCGACGAGACCTTTGCCACGGTGCGCAGTCACATTCTATCTATGACAACCACTCCAACACTGCCTAAAGATTTCAACATTGTTTATAATGATGAGCAACAACGCTCTCTCATTCAGAATCTTTGCCTTGCTCCGGAGGCGGCGGCATTTATTGCGCAAGGCGACTCTAACAAGGACGACAGTACGCGTCGCGGGGGCAGGGATCGTCCTTCGGGCGAACGCACCGAACGAGCAAAACTCATTGCTCCCATTGCCGCAAGAATGGGCATCTCAAAGAGTCTTGCTTTGAGTTGATCGGGTGGCCTTCTCAATGCAAGGCCTCTGAACAGCCACCCTGTCACCGTTATCGCGACTACGAAGGCTGCAGAAGCCACGACCCACGCGTTGCCCAAACCGAGGCCGATTCCAGTCCAGTAGCGGGGTTCACTATTCAGCGGTTATAGCAGCTGAAGCAGTTCTTCGGAGGTAATCTCATGGGCGCTAATTAGGGGTGGAAATCGGTACGGTATCGGTATCCCAATACTAAATACCAAAATCCCGAATACCGAATTACACCCTAGAATCAATCCCAATCCCAATCCCTAAATATTTCGGTATCCCAATCGGTACTTCGGTATCCCAATCGATATTATCGAATACGAAATTAATTACATTTACAATTAATAATTAAATATATAAATTTGATTTGATTGTTTAATATAGGACAAAGAGACTAAACAAAGAGTTTTGAGTTTGGCTAGAGTTAGGATATGGATAAGAAAAATGGAGTAGAGGTGACATCTAAAGTTTTTGTAATTGGTAATCTTTAATTTGATGAATTGAAGGCCAAGAGAAGACTAATACTAGTGTTTGATTTTTGGTGTTATGAAAATAACAATAGATTGGTGGTTGAGGGATGAGAGAGTCTAGTTCAGAGGATAAAATACACACTAGCTTATATTTCTGTATTGTTTGGTATTTCGGTATATACTGATCCCAATCCCGTAATCCCTAATACCAAATAACAATTGAAATTGAGTCCCAATCCCAATCCCAATCCCAAAAAATAATATGTGTATTCGGTAATACCAAATATAGACAAATTCGGTACGATAATCGGTATATCCCAAATATCGGAACCAAACTTCTAGCCCTAGCACTAATTCCCCGGTTAGCAACATGGCTGGTACGTATTCGTTCTCTTCTGAACTTGAGTGGCTTATTGACTCTGGTTGTAACGAGCACATAGACATGAATGTTTCTCTGATTGACTCGTATAATTCTAATCTTCAAGGTCCTTCGGTCCGTATTCCCAATGGGGCGAGTATCCCGATCACACGTATTGGTTCTATTAAACTTGATGCAGGATTAACTTTGAGATGTGTGCTACATGTCCTTGAATTTTGTTGCAATCTGTTGTTTGTTATCCGTCTTTGTCAGGATCATCGTGTGGCTTTAATATTTCTGGGTGACTTCTGCATAATCCAGGACTTACACGCGAAGAACGTGATTGAGAAAGGTGAGATTCTTGAGGGTCTCTGCTATCAGCTTTTGTTTGAGTGCAGGCAAGTTCAAGCTCATGCGGTGGTCCAGGCGGCATCAATTTTGAGCGACCTTTGGCATGCCAGGCTCGGCGACCCGTCCTCCCTGAAGTTGTCTCAGCTCAGTTCCCTTCTTTCATTGCAAAAGACGTCCAATGATATTTGTTGTAGACACCACATTTTGTCTGGGATGATCACTCTACTTAAAACTATAAAAAAAAAGGTGGAAGTTTGGACAGAATTGGTTGAGATTAGCAATGGCAAGTCAATAAGTACCAATGATTTTCAAGCTCGCTTTTATTTGATTATACTACCAAATTGGTTGAGATCATCAATGACAAGCAAATAAGTACCAATGATTATCACATTTTATCCTATAAGTCATCGACGGTCTTTAACTTAGCTTTTATCTTATCTTGGAGTAAGGTTGAATCAACACATGAATATAAATTTGACATTTGTGGAATCAGCCCAAGTGATTGCTCAAGGTTTGGATTTAGTTTGCCTTTTGATAATTGCCGAATTGGATGAAGGAAACATATGAGCTTGTATTATAAATCTTTAGACTGTGCATTACAAGATAGATTACATTTCATAATGGAAGCCAATGTTCTAATTAATGGCACATAGTTGGTTTAAATAAAAGATTACATGGAACTTGAACAAGGAAGAAAATCGAAAAAAAAAATTGAGGGGACCAATCAGCTCATTTGAGCTATTGAGCCGTCATCTTCCACCCAAACGAATAAGGTACCTGCAAAATAAAAGAGAAGAGGACAGATTAAGCCCATTTAAGCCCACCGTTGGTCAACTTGAGTAAACCAGTCAACTCAAGCCAATCAGCTTCTTTCTTCCTTGTCCATATCCTACCCCAAAGGGCAAAGAGAAAATGGTTGTTGCCTCTTGAAAAGAGGTCGGTGCCACCTTTCAAAACAATCAACTAATAGTTGCCACAACACACAAATTCTTTAAAAGATAAAGAGTGGGTACGCTTTATTGCCAAAACTGCTCTTTACTGTTTCATTTTTTGTCGTTATATGTCCACCCCTATCAACCACTTCCTCTTGCTTCGCCCCGTCAGCTGCCTCCGCTTCTTCTTCAACCCTTGCCCACATCAGCCGAGGAGAGCTTATCCCTTCCCTGTCCACTCCGCCATGCTTACCGTACACCAATGCCATGCCTTTGTTTTTGGAGTGCTGCAGTGGGGTTTGCGTGCAGATTTGGGGTGAGGAGTGGGGCGAGATTTGGGGAATGGGAGTGGGAGGGCAGTCACAGAACCGGAGGAGGCGGAATTCGTGGGTGAAGGGATGTCAGTGGAGAGAGATGGATCAACTCTCTGTTGGAACAACACGCTACTGCTCATGAGACACACACGCCATCGCCCATGATTTGTGCAATCCTCTCCTTGCTTCACTCGATTATTGGAAGAGATAGCTTCTCTACTTCACGCCAGACTATTCGACCCAAAATCTCTTCCGCACTCATCTCTTCTGGCGGCTGCGGTTACTGCTACAACCAGTGGCGGTGGGTACTCTCTTCTGCATTCATCTCTTCGCCGGCGGCGGTTACTGCTACCACCAACCAACGACGGTGGATACTTCTTTTGTATTCTACCCGTAGATTCGATGGGGGAATTAATGCTCTTGGTCAGTCTCCTTTGTTAGAATAGGGTTTACTTTCAGGTGTTGCCGACCACTTATGTGGTTTAAGCCGATTGATTGTTTTTTTTGTTCTTTTGTATATTTCTCTTTCCCTTTTCCAGTTATTCCCTTCATAATGGATACATGTCAGCTCAAATCGATGTTTGGTACTCGATGTGCTAAGGTCACGGAGAGAGGAAGGGTAGGGAAACATGGCTCAGGATGTTGCTGATAAGACGACTGCGGGAGCAAAGGCCCAGGACGAGATATGCAAGAACCGATCATTCTGGGCAAGAGAAGAATCCATTCGTCAGTTTTGGTTGAAGATTTGAATGGAGCTGGTGCACGCGTGTGAAAGCAATTTTATTTGTGATTAGTTCCTTCTTTGTAATGACTATGAAGTTTTATGGGGTTTGGATCTATAATTTTTCTTCTTTCTTATTTGGGTTGTTTAATTTACTAGCTCTTTGCTGATGAACCCACAAGAAGAACTGGTGAAACTCTTTCCCACTGGAAGATTGGAAGAAGATGATGAAGCATCTGGAAAGTCTTCATTAGGTAAACTCCTTGATGTTTATTCCATTTAGATTTATGTACAGCCATTGGGAAATCATCAGGATACTTTTGCCTTCTCAATCTCTTTCTCTTTCAGTGCCAATTGAGGGTCATATCTCTCTCTATATTAATTTGTCTTTCAAATGTTCTTGCTGAACTTCCTCAAAAGCTCCAGTTTCCATACTTTTTTGCTGTTTCTCTGTCCATAAGTTGTGACTGTTTGCCAGGTTGGAGCTGCTGCCGCTGATGTCGGGATGATTTCATCTGGGAGAAGTCCACTAATAACGAGAATGATCACATAGACAGAGAGAGGATGCATCCTGTAATAGCCAGTGCCAATTGCTAAGTGAGCTTTCTTCATGGAATCAATAACTCTCAGGTACTGCGATTTGATTTCATATCTCATGCAATTTGATCTCATATCTTATGTGCATCAACAAGAAATAGAGTTTAGTGTTCTAGATTAACAAAACTCTAATCCATGTTCGTTGGCCTGCTGTTAAGCTTCAGCAACTGTGTATTGTTAGTCACTAAAACTTCTGTCTTCTCTAATGGTTCTGATAGGATGCTACACAGCCCTGTGTCTTGATAAGATGAAAACAACAAATATCTCATTCACATTTGTCCATTGCTATGGAACAACAGAAGCTGAATCCTAAACTGGGTGCTGCATATATTTAGTTAGTAAACCCATTCCTTTGTTGGCTCAAATGAGGGTCTTCTGCAACCTTCCCTTTCATGTATACACACAATCATTGGCCACACTATTTCATAAACATTAGGAAGCTTTCCTTTTGGTTTCTGTTTAAATGAACACAAAATGTAGCCTATTTTATGGTTTGCAATATATATTCAGGTTTTATGTGTCTGTTATAAACAGTACCATCGCCATTACAACACCTTCAAAGTTTGACCTGATGAGTACTCCAAATAATTTAGTGGAACTAATTGAAGACAATCATTCTCAGATACATTACTTGATATCAAATGCGATTCTGAATCCCAATAGACTTTTCTTCTAAGAGTCGTGTTTTCTAATGGTCCTGTTATAGCTCTTTGCACTTTATTAACTAAAATTATAGATTACATGCACTTTTCTCATTGACCTTCACACTAAGGATTATGGGCCTTGCTATCCATATTTAATGGTACGCAGATAGTTCAGTTCAGTTTTTTCCTTCAGGTGTTACTTTGTTTTCTTCACTCTATTAACCTTCACACTAAGGATTATTGTGATTGTTAATTAACTTTTATTGGTTAAGGTAAGTACCTCAGATTGTCAAGATTAAGTACAACCTGTGTATTATATTCCCTTAATAATTTAGGTATAATTTTTTTTCCTTCTGCTGCTTTCAGTGGTTATCTTATTATGCATATTCGTTTTGTTCTTGCTTGGGTTATGAGAAGGAGTTCTGGAGTCAAGTTTCATAAAAAGATACCCTGATTCCCCTCACCTATTAGTTGAATTTCATAGGAAGTGATTTCTTTGTGTATTTCATTATTATACTTTTATTTAAGTTGCTTCAGATTGATCAAGCTTAGTACTGTAGTTGTTTGTCCTTTCTTCAGCTGTATACCCTTCTGGATAGTGGTACTGAACTTATACATATTGGTCCTCCTTCTGTATAGATCAGTATAGATCCAGCAATGCCAGGGTGAAGCAGTCATCAGAAGCAGAAAAGGCACAAGCTAAATGAAATGATAAGTGTGTTAGATGGTTCCAGAGACCTCAAACAGTGTCAATCTCTAATCGGTACTTGGTAGGTAACCCTACTTTCGATCAAATGCATAGTTGTCTAATTTCGACTGATTGCTATATTCCTTCCAAAATACTGTTTATCTTTCCTTCTTGGAATGGATTGCATGTATGTATTTTGGAATGGACTGTCTATTACTCAATCCTTGCTCCATGGGGACTATTTGTCAATGAATTTAGTAGTCTGCACAAGCTCACCATTGCATACTTTCTAGGACCTTACATAAATTAGCTTGCCCTCTGTTCTCATTTTCTTACAAAACATATTTTTTAATTACATCTTTTAGATTCACTTTCCTAAAATCTGCTTGCTCTTTTTAGGTCTAGCCTGAAATTCGCTTGCCCTTTTTCTCTTACTGACTCACTTTCCTGGAACAGCTCGGCAACCCAATCATTCTCTTCAGTTCTTCCCATTTTAACTTCCTGTTTATAGTTTAAAATTTGTTTGTTCTTAGAGTTTCCTGCCTGAATTTGATTGGTAAGAGAATAATAGGTAGGAGCTGATGGTGATATTGAGGCGATGGTTCTGAGAGAAGTTCTGATTGGAAACATCGATGCAGTTGTTTTGTTCTGCTATAATCTTTCTACTATGACCATGTTTCCCCCAGGTATAATGTGGTTCTTTTCAGTTCTGCATATCGGATTTGTCGCCTTTTCATGCACAACAGTATGCTCAATAGATGAGCGGGACTGTCAATGTTTACTTACCTTTCCTTGCTATCTGCTCTGAACATTTTTCTTTGTCATTGTTTGTACTTGAGATAGAACCCACAGATTATCAACCACAACCTCATATTTAGTTACCAGATCATCTCACTTGGTAAGCTCTTACATTTTATAGAAGTCTAGCAGCAACCCTGTTGTTGGAGCTCCCCCTAACACCTTTCAACCTTCTTCGCTTTCAGTGTTGGCAGTTACATGGATGGGCATTTGATCGACAGTTAAATGAAAGGCGTTGTGGTGGTAAGGTGACTTAAGATGGATCTCAGTAGCCTTTCTTTCCGCTAGGCTCTGCTCATAATCACGAAACTTTGTAATAGGGAACATTGGTATTTTCGTCTGTTCCACAACTGTGCTTCCTGAAATCATTTATCCAGATTTGCTGAACCCAGAAGATGTTTCCTTTCACTGCATAGCAGCTGAAACTGATGCCTAAACAAATTTTGTTATGTAACTTTTTAGATTTTCCTTCAATTAGTAGAGAAAATGTTTAATTCTTTAAAGTCTGTTATTTACTTTCCCAGTAAATAAGCGGATGAACTATAATGGATCTCATTCCCAAATCCCAATGAGAATAGTCAAAATGGCGTGGTGGACTTTAAATTAATTATTGGGCCTATTTTTACTATCCTTTCTCTTTTTTAACTCCAACCACCGAGATGAAAATGAGAACGTTAGCGAGAGTGAGAATTGGGAGCTGAAGCTGGGGGGTTCCTTTCGATTTCTCACTGAGAGTTTCGGTTCTAACATTGCTAATGTATTTTCCAGATTAGTCTTTATTGATCTCATTCGAGAATCTGTTTTGTTTCAAATGGCAACTACATCTTGGTTCCTTTCTCTCTATTTGAGTTCTGTACAATATTTCTAACTGTTTTCGTTATGACTATATCGTTTTTAAATATACTAAACATGACTAAATGCCCTGCGGCGTAGCCGCGGGTATTGATACTAGTAAACAGTAAAATGGGCAATATAAATGGGTTTCTTACCGCAAAAAAAGAGAGGAGGGGATGAGTGACCATAAAAGAGGGAGAATTAGAGAACCAAGGGAGCTGATGCTCGAGAACAAGACAAAAACAATAAGCAGCAAGGAGAAACCGGGAAACAGAAGGCAGCAAGCAATAAATCAACTAGAAAATCAACCCACAAGACGACTCCTCAGGAATTCCAGGTAAGTATATCTCAAATCCAAAATCATCCCTTCACCCATTCATAAGAATAAACATCGCTATGTATGCGATAGAAAGTAGAAATCAATGTTCTTCATGGTAGACAGACATGTATATGCTTAGCTCTTAAGACACAGCTGATTAGGAGCTAAACTCTTGCAAGTATTATGGGAATGCAATCAAATGTGTGTTATTTTTATGGTGCAAAAGATATGCTTGTAATTTAACCATATGCTAGAATTCTTAATCACAAATCAAGGGAGCCACAAACAAAACTAGATCTGATTTTCACTGTGCTTTTCCATGTTATATATTTCAAGCACTTGGTTGAGTTGATTATAAACCCTCATCGATTATCGAGTCATATCTAGTTTAAAATGCATGATTGATCCCTTCTTAACATAGTTGAATTCCCAGCAAAAGAACCCATTTCCAATCCTCATGAAAAGAGCAAAGAAATAACAGGCTCAGACCCATTGCAAACTCTGTTTTAGGAGGATATCATAGAAAGACATTTTCTTTTGTTATCTAGGTAACCCCTCCAAATCCGATCATAACTTAGAATATAACCTTTCATTTTAAACCAAAGTCATAAGCATAGGCCATGCCTTTTTTCTATCATCCTCAGGGTGCAGTATAAGAATCAGAGACACGAAATTTTCTACAATACATAACATATACGACAAACGCACACTACAATCGTTTCTTCAAATCTGAAATCATTAGCAATGGCTAAGACTTTCAGTTAGCTTTGAATCATTTCAAGATAATCAAACAATGGTTTTCATTGGTATCATGAAAAACTTATACTAGATAAACCCCAACAGGAGGTTTTAACCCAAATCTGGTGCTTTGGCATCACCTCGATTTATAAAATAATAAGGAACTAAGTCCTAGTTCGTTTAGAACTCAATTTAGCAAAAGGAAACTAGAGATTAAAGGATTATTACCTGGTACTTGTCCAAACCAGAAAAATCTGCATAAAAAAGAACAAAAGTCAGAAACCATGTAAGAAATAACAAACCCCACAAATTCGAAACGATTAACTAAACCCATCTAATCTAGGAAAATAGAAATAAATAGGGGAAGAACTCACCGAGACCAAATCGGTGTCGGAATCCTCGTCGTCGGCAACTGCTATTCTCCTGCGGCCATCTCCCCATCGCCCTTTCTCCTTCTCCTCCCGTCGGGATCGAGTGCTCAGAGAAACCAAACTAAGAATCGAAGGTTAGATCCCTAAAAATACCCCCCAACTCTGAATCGAAACATAGAAAACTAACATGCAGTGGTACGGAACCACTCACCGGCGATGTAAGGGCCTCCTGAAGCATCGTTGTGACTTTTCTTTTTTTCGATCGATTTTTGGTAGCTCTGTTTCGTTGTTTTCCAGGGAGGAAGAATCGAGAGAGACGAAGGAGAGAAGAGGGTGTTTGTTTTCATTTCTTCTCAGTTTTCAGTTAGTTTTGGCCGGCGAGAGGGATTAGAGGCGGTGTCTGAAGAGTGGGGAGTGGTGATCGTTAGGGATGGCAACAAAACCCGAACCCACGGGTACCTACCCGACCCAATCCGGTCAACGCGGGTAAAATCCTTGTTGACGGGCTTTGGGCCGGGTTTGGTTTAAACCCGTTCACTATTCATCGGGTTGGGTTGGGTTTGGGTTTAGGTAAACCCAGACCATGGGTACCCGCCCACGCCCATATAATTAATTTTCTCAGTATATTTAATATTCTAAACAATTAATCTTATTTATGTTCGTGGAGACATGTCTAATTTTTTTTTTCTAATTGTGTAGAATGAAGTTGATGTTATCATGTGCAGAGTGAAGAAACTTAATTGAAAGGAAGAAGTTTTCAATTAATCATGTTATTTATGGATAATTTGTGATTTGCTTCAATTTTCTTGAGTTTTCTACATTGGTGTTGAACAATTTGTATAGTTAATTTGTGATTTGCTTGAATTTTCAAGAATGTTTTTTTATATATGGATAATTTGTATTGAGAGATTGATATTTGACTTCAATTTTGATAGGAACTTGTTATTGTAATTTTTTTATGACAAAAACCCGTGGGTACCCATGAACCCGCGGATACCCATCGGGTTGGGTTGGGTTTGAGTTTTTCAAACCCGATGGGTTTTACCCCAAGTTTTTTTCACGGATAAACCCATGGGTTTGGGTTTGGAAAAACCCGACCCATTGCCATCCCTAGTTATCGTCGTCGTTTTCTGGCAGGGAAACGAGAGAGAGAACCAAAAACAAAAAATGAGAGAGAGGGAGAGTAAAGCGAGAGGCGGCGGCTGACTTATCCCATCCCTGCCGGTTGGGCGTCAAATGACCGTAATGCCCCTAGAGTTTCTAAACATTTACGTGGCCTTGCCACAATCCTTTTGAGTAATTACCAAAGTGCACTTCCCCCGTCTCTGCACTAAAAAAATGAAAATCGCAAAAATTGTTGAGAGCGAGTTTCGAACCCATGTCCTAATGTAGGAACACGCTATACGACTGGCACTTTAGCCAGTTGGGCTGCTAGCCCATCATACATAAATATAATCATCCCATTTAGTTTTATTTGTTTAAAATCTTTAATACGAAATGTTGAATGCAGATTAAGTTTATCTTGTTTCTTTTATAATACATCAAATTACTTCTTAATAGCTAAAATCCTCGTTTTCTCTTTTCATAACTTCATAATAAATCAGCTTAAATTTCATTAACAAAAATCTTCAATACAAGAACCACGATCGGTGGAACGTGGTAAAAATTACATTTAAAATTATCAAAGTCACAAAACGAACTACGTAGACTTTGATCCCGCCTAACGGGTACGTAGGCAACCGATAAGGTTCGAGTCCGACTAACTAATCAATTTTATCTTCAATTTTTACGTCACGTATAATTAAATTACAACTAATACGATTTAATTTCTTTAGTAGCCCAGTAAGGCCCTAAACCATAACTATAATTTTGCAATATATTAATGATCAAACGAGATCTTAAGAATACACAATTTATATCAAAATACACCCAACACATTTAAACTTATCAAACTTAAGTAGTACTAACTTTAGGCGTTGTGGGGTGTGATTTCACTTTCCCTCACGTAACCGTACTCCCGAACCTAGATTTCTAATCACAGACCAAGCCTCGGTTCTGACCTAAGGTTAGAGCCGACAGAAGAGTGTTCGATCCACTCCAAGTAAGATCGATGGCGACTCCAAAAGCAAACGCGACTCGACCCCGGAGGGACGGTTGCGACAGTTGTCATTCTTGTTTTCGTGCAAAACAACTTCTAAACCCATTTCCTACTAGTTCCATTCGTACTACCAATTGTTTTGAGTTAATTGCACATGGATATTTGGGGTGGTTATCAAACTGCATCTCTTAGTGGTGCTCATTATTTTCTGACAATTGTTGATGATTCTAGCCGTGGGGTATGGGTGTATCTTCTTCGTTTTAAGTCTTAAGTTGGTCGTTATATTGAGATGTTTTGAAACATGGTTTTCACACAGTTTGGTCGCATGGTCAAGAAGATACAGGCTGATAATGGCTTAGAATTTTCTACTGGCACTCTTCGTGATTTTTATGCATGTAAGGGTATTCTCTTGCAGACTTCTTACACTGATACACCGCAACAAAAAGGTGTCGTTGAACGTAAGCATCATCATCTCCTTATAACCGCTCGAGAACTTTGCTTTCAGGCGTCTTTACCCCTTCATTTTTGGGGCGAGTGCATCCTTACGGTTGGCTATTTGATCAACCATTTACCCACTACTGCCATAGAGAACAAAACTCCCTTCGAGATTCTCTTTGGCAAGCCCGCTTCTTATGCTCATCTCCGTGTCTTTGGGTGTCTTGTGTACTGCAAGGAAACACATGTTGATCTTGGGAAGTTATTTGATCGTGGTCCTGCCTGTGTGTCTCTCGGTTATGCTGCAAGCCAAAAGGGATATCGCACCTATGGCTTGGCGTGGCGCAAAGATGATCACTAGTCGAGACGTGGTCTTCTGTGAATCCATGTTTCCTTTTAACCCGGTGACATCTAAATATTTTCACTGGCTCCTTTCGCATGTGTTCCAACAACCTCCTGATACTGGCGCGGATGAGCTGCTCAGCTCTCCTCATGATGGGCTTGGCACCAATCAAGACTCGGCCTAGGAATGGGCGGGTTGCTCAGGTACTCCTTGATCTTGTCATAGGCCATTTGACACTAGCTACACATAAAAATGAGATTGCCATAAATTGACAAGGTAATATTTCCATTTTTTTTAATTAGAAAGGGTGTACCCTTTGAAGCTAGAATGATTCCTTATCTAGGGCTTCTACTCTATTTCGAAACTCATTACTTAGGTTTTTCTTTTTTTGTTCATTCTTATAATTCCAATTATTATATAATTCATCAGAAGAGAATTCCCGAGCCATTCGTTCTCCCCTCTCGGTTGGCCTTTGCCAACCACTAGAGCAAGTAAGAGATCCACCACGTCAAGGTGACACTCTACCGCTGAGTTATATCCCTTCCCTTGCCCCGATTGAGAAATCGAGAAATAGAACTGACTAATCCTAAGGCAAAGGGTTGAGAAACTCAAGGCCACTGAGTAGATGATGGTGCACGGGCCGCGTCCTCTCCTGCCTCAGACCAGCCCGATTCCATGCCTCATCGGCCCAATCCAACTCGGGTCGTGCTGTCTAGCTCGACCCTAGAGAAAAATTATTCGCCAGACGCCAAGTCTCCTCCGTCGACCTTCTTTGATGCTGGGCCAAGTGGCGGCCCTGGGCTGTCCAATCACCCGTCCCAGCAGACCGTTGCTCCTCCTGAGCTTCGGCATGGTGACAGTTGTCTGTGTCCCACCCTAGTGATTGGCGGATTATTATACTGAGCAAGGTGAATTCTGTCTGATATCCCATGGCATCCCATGTTCGCAGTCTACTTGCTGTGGCTATCAGCAAGGGGTGGTACGTTCATCAGTTGGATGTGAATAATGCTTTTCTCCTTGGGGATCTTGATGTGGAGGTTTATATGCGCATTCCTGAGGGTTTTGAAGCACTTGGAAAGACTCGTGTTTGTCAGCTTAATAAATCCCTCTATGGTCTTAAGCAGGCTTCTCGAAACTAGTATCAGAAGTTCACCACTGCCCTCAGTGAACTCCAGTTTCGTGCCTCACATGCTGACCCCACTCTATTTATCTATCAGCGGGGAAGTACTTTTGTGGTCGCCCTCATCTATGTTGATGATGTTCTTCTCACAGGTAATGATCTTGATTTTATCTCAAGCGTGAAGTCCTTTCTTGATGATCGGTTTAGCATAAAGGATCTTGGTCAAATTCGCTATTTTCTGGGCATTGAGGCCACTCGCTCCTGCTGGCATGGTTCTTAGCCATCGCAAGTATGTGCTGGACATTTTGTCTGATGTCGGTGTTACTGGTTGTCGGCCCAACATGTTTCCTGTCGAGTAGAATATCACCTCACTCAGCTCGATGACTCCGAGCCTGCTGAGGATCCATCTTATTATCGTCATTTAGTCTGTCGACTCTTGTATTTGATAGTTACTCGACCGGACATCACATATGGAGTCAATTTACTTAGCCAGTTTGTCCATGTTCCTACTCGTGCTCACATGGATGCGGCTCAGCATATTCTCCGCTACTTGAAGACGTCTCCTAGGCAATATCTCTTCTTCCCCACTAATAATAGTTTACAGCTTATCGCTTACTGTGAAGCGGATTGGGGTGACAGTCAGATTACTCGCCGTTCGACTACAGGTTACTACATCACCCTCGGTGATGCATCGGTGTCCTAGCGCACTAAGAAGCAACAGGTTGTTGCTCGTTCTTCCGCTGAAGCAGAGCATTGAGCCATGGCCAGCACTGTTAGTGAATTGCTCTGGTTGCGGTGGCTTTTGCGCGAACAGGATGGTCCCACACCACTCTACTGTGACAATCAAGCTGCTATCCACATTGCAGCTAATCCAGTCTTCCAGGAGCTCACTAAACATGTTGATATGGATTGCTATTTTGTTCGTGAACGAGTTCAATCTCGAGACATTGCTCCGCTTAAAGTTAGCTCCCATCTCCAGCTAGCTGATCCCTACACTAAAGGGCTTGGTGCTGATCGTTTTCATTTGTTACTAGTCAAGATGGGCGTTCATGACCTCCACGCTCCATCTTGCGGGGGAGTATTAGACGAGGCTGATCCATAGCCCGAGCCGGCCTAATCCAACTCAGACACGGCCCAACTCAATCACCAGCAAAGGATGCCTTCTTCCTCCACCTGCGGTGTCTTTTCCTTGGAAACCCTAGATGATTGTAGTAGGGTTATATATTGTAAGGCCATTGGCCGAGATCAGTTAATCAGTAACAAAAACTACAGTTGGAGAAACTCTTCTCTTCTGTGGACTAGTCCCATATGACGGGGATACGACGTAAACACATGTCTCTTTCATTTATCCTCTTACAATATTTTACCTTTTTAATCCATTAATTAAGAGCCCTGTTGTGAAAACCGGACCTGACCGGCTGGTCTGACCGGAAAAAATCAGACCCGACCGCAAATCCGGTCCCGGAAGCATTAGAACGGGCGGGATGTGTAAAGTTGAACTGACTCCTACCATTTTTGCATTACATTAATTAATAATTAAAAAAGGAAGGAACAAGGCAACAAGATGGGAGAGGTTATAGTGCTAACTTCATAGGAGTTAGCACCGTGATAACTACTCTAATCACGATTCATTTTTTGAAGTTAATTTGACGGTGGTTATTAATGAAGAGTTTGTTCGGTATTTCACAATATTAAAAATAATAAATAATTAAAATATATTTTCTCTTTCCTTCGTGTATTAGTTATTTTATAAAAAAATATTATTTTGGTTTGATAGTAGTGGTTTTTATTTTAAGTGTTATCCATAGTGATTTAGGAATTTATCTAGTAGCAAATTAAATGTCATTAGTAGTGATTTAGAAATTTTCTGGTAGCAATTTAATTGTTATTACTAGTGATATAAGAATTTACTCGAACGGTTTTGTATTTTCTGTGTAGCGATTTATGTTTCTTGTGTAGTGATTAAAACAGATAGTTACCCAAGGACCACTACTACACCATAAAACCTCAATCAAATCTGTAAAATTGCTACTAATATAACCCATTATTATTCATAATAATTACCACAAATCTAAAAACATTACTACAGATATGGGAAATTACTACTGTAAGTCTGTAACAACTCTCTTTGTGACTATATATTTGATTGGAAGATCTGGACATCTGCCAACGTAGAGAGATATTGGGTAGAAGAGATTGATGTGGCGGCATCACGGCGGCGTTGTCACGGCTAGAAGAGATACGCCAACGTTGTAGATATCCGCCAACTTCAATGGGTGAAAGAGATAGGACGGCGTGACGGCAGCGTTGTCGAGGCGTTGGTGGGGCAAATCTGGTAATCAAGGGCGAGTCCGGCTAGGGGCGATGGCGGCGCAGGCAATGACAAGTCTGGCACGGGGGATGACGGCGTGGGCGATGGCGAGTCCAGCACGGGCGATGGCGGCGCGGACGATGGCGAGTCCGGCACAGGCAATGGCGTCACGGCAGAGATGGAAGAGGCAGGGGAAGAGACTGTTTCGGATGAGAGAAGTAACAAACGTGGGCTGCCGAGTGAGATGTGGGAGGTAAAAGGTGTATTTATATTAGGGTTCAAAAATATATTGACTAAATTGCCCTCTATTTAATTCTGGCCCTAGGATTAATTTTTTAATCTAACGATAATTAACTTAGTTAGGATGGTGCTAACCCCTTAAAGGATTAGCATCTAATCTCATCCCCAACAGAACGATGAAAGTGGCGGCTATCCTACTTCCTCCAACAACCTATTCCTTTCCTTTCTGTGTTTTGACTTTATTTTTATTTTTATTCTATTTTTCTTTCTTTTTATATGGAACAAGTCACCGATTTATGACCGGTTCTTAATACCGGTTAATCAACGGTTATCCGATAAACCTTGAACCTCTCGCTATTCCGGATCGATTTCCGGTTCGGTTTTGACAACACTTATTAAGAATTGCATAATGTAATTGAATTTATATTTCAAAATTCGCACATTAACATACTAGAATGATTAAAAACTCTTGTAATTGAATTTATATTTCGACTCATAATGTAGGGCCACTTTATTCTAACAACCAATTTTATTTTGGAGCCTTTTTCATGAAGTATTTGATTGAAAATGAATGTCGATTATCATGAGTAAGAAGAGGTTGATATATGAAGACACGAGCTCTATTATTATTATTATTATTATTATTATTATTTGTGAAACCGTATTGTACCGGCGATATAATCGGACAAATCATTTAACGAAATTTAAATCAGTGGACAATTTTTATGACTTGATTTAACTACAATTCAACCATATTTTTAGTACAAAATATCGTACAACTGATTTTTTGGTACAGCTTACAATGCGGTTTCAATATATATATATAATTGTGACATATGTATGTATATATATAAGAACATTATTAGGGTTTGAGGAACACCAAAGCTCACTTTTGGCCGCAACTTGTACAAGTTTGAGGTTCTTGCACGGGCAGGCATAATTTTGTATTATCCCATGGGTCTAAATTCTAATACTCTAGTTAATTTAATAATTAGAATTGAACAAGTATGTATTCGAGCATGCAAGAAATAGGGGATTGCTATTCGTCGCCCTAAAAGTTCTTATTTGTCGCCCTAATTATGTTAAATTTATTCTAATGTCCTTTGGGATTTCAATTCCATCCAATCGACGGCGAACAGACCACCGATTCACCAGAAACAGAGGAATTGAAATGGGTAACTACATCTCTTGCACGCTGGCCCGCTTATCAAGAACGGGAAGACGACAAGGGGACCCCTTGTCTCCCTATCTCTTTGGCATATCGATGGAAGTCCTCAGTTGTATGTTGGCAAGAGCTACTGAAAATGAAGATTTTACCTTTTCATCCTCTTTGCCGGAGAATAGGTTTATCGCATCTGTGTTTTGCAGATGATCTCCTGATTTTCACAAAGGGGTCAGTGGAAGGGGTGAAAGGGGTAGCTGAAGTGCTCATACATTTTTACTGGATTTCGGGGCTTAAGTGCAACCCACAGAAGAGTGAGCTGTTTTATGCTAGAGTAGATGAGGAGTTTAAGGTAGATCTAATTGCACATTTAGGGTTCCAAGAGGGAAGTCTACCGGTAAGATATTTGGGTGTTTCGTTGATAGCAGGAAAACTAAAGTCTGGTGACTGTAAGCCTTTAGTAGACAGGATTTTGAAAAGGATAACTGGCTGGCAAGTTCTGACTCTTTCTTATGCAGGAAAGCTACAATTGGTAACTTCATTATTAGCTAGCATAGCACAATTCTGGATGATGATCTTCCAACTGCCCAAGAAGGTACTAAATGAGATTGAGAAAATATGCTCTACTTTTCTATGGGGCCTGAAATAGGGAAAGCAAAAGTAACGTGGAAAACAGTGGCCTTGCCGAAAAAGGAGGGAGGATTAGGGTTCAAAGACCTGTATAGTTGGAATAAAGCCTGCCTTGTAAGGCATCTCTGGAATGTCCTGTCTGATCAGGAAACCATGTGGATAGCGTGGCTCAAGGAATACAGATTAAGAAATGTTAGCATTTGGGAGACGTGCACTCCAGGAGCTTGGTTATGGAATAAGGTTTTGAAGTTGAGGAATCAAGTCCAGGGACATCTAGTAAAGACACGAGCTGGGGTATGCTGGGAAGGAAAGCTGATGGTCAAATACAGTATAAAAATTGTGTGGGAACAGATCAGACCTAAGCAGGAGGAGAAGGTTTGGTATAAATTGATTTGGAAGCCAACCCTTATCCCTAAGAATTCCCTTATTTCTTGGCTTATTACTCTAAATAGAATAACTACTTTTGACAAAATACAAAAGTGGCAGCCAGAGATTGTGAATAAATGTCTGTTGTGTTTGGGGCATGAAGAGTCCATGGACCATTTATTTTTAAGTGCTCTTATGTGCAGGAGGTGATTGGAGTTGTATTCCCATCGAGCTGGGGCTACCATCCTAGAGAAGGATGGGAGGCTGGTTTACAGGAGGCAGTGGAGAAGTTGCAGGGCTGCTGTGTGGGAAGAGTGCTGTGGAATGCGATGGTTAGCGAGGTTTGGCGGGAGAGATGTTGTAGAGTGTATGGTAAGAAGTCAGTTGCAGTGAAGGATTTCATCGATAAGCTGAGGAATATAATGGAGGCTCTGATGTTGGGAAGTCTGAATTTCGATTTGGCTGTTGAGAAGAGGAAACTTTGGTTCATGTAAACAGGTAGTAGTGTAGTTTTCGAGTTTTGTAATTGTTTTTATCTGTATAGGTAGGAAGCAGAGAAGTAGTAGGTATAGCTACCTTTTGTCACGGCAGTACTTTTTGATGGAATAAAATCGGCTTATTCATAATAATAAAAAATGATGCTAGACGTGTGTGCCAGTTTCTGAAGCAGTTGTTCTCCCGGTTCAGGACGCTTAGAGCCATCATTAGCGATAGGGGCACACATTTTCAGGGTCAATTTGATAAGCTCCTCTCTCGCTATGGTGTCACTCACAAGGTGTCAGTAGCCTACCACCCCCAAATGAGTGGTCAGGCCGAACTGACGAATCGGGAGCTTAAACGCATAATTGAGAAAACAGTGGATCAATCTCGCAAGGATTGGTCCACCAAGCTCGATGATGCTCTTAGGACATATCGTACTGCCTACAAGATGCTGATTGGTACTTCCCCATATCGACTCATCTATGGAAAGGCATGTCATTTGCATGTCGAGCTATAACACAAGGCCTTCTGGGCCCTTAAGCTGTTAAAGTTGGATGTGAGCCTTGCAGGTGCTGAATGCAAGATGCAAATGTTGGATCTGGAGAAATGGCGTTACCATGCCTATGAGAACACAAAGCTGTACAAGGAGCGAACAAAGTGCTTGCACGACTGACACGGTAAAACACAACACCTAACAATGGCCAAGTGTAACCAATGAAAGGGACTGCAGTATAGTGGCACAAGTAATAAATATCGAATCCACGGGTCTCTAGAGTTACTATTACTCAGCTTCAGTTCATTATCTAGCAAACTAGATTAAGGATTGATTTATAAACTACTCTACTGACTACTCTACTAATTACAAGTTGGGAACTCACTTAGGTATGATTCCACCTAGCTCCTCAATTAGGTCCAAGTTGCAATTACCTTTGGTTGATCTACTGTTGATTAAACTGCGGAAGATCCAAAATTATCTTGGAATCTCTTAAGCTGACCAAGCCCTCTCAGACAGAATACCCGGCAGGCGACTAGCCTTCACCGGGATAGACTGCTAAGGCGATTCACACAGATCTCCACTACTGGAATGAATTCCAGTACAAGCAGTGAATTGATTGACTCTCGCACAACCAATTCACCACTATCAATCAAGGAAGCTTTCTTAACCTAATCAGATTCTATCTATCATAGGTTAAAGCAGAAATCAAGAGAATTTGATCAAGATTCAATTGACTCAATAAATCATGCCTCAATCGATTATAATCAAACAATATAACATCCAAAACTTCATACAAGAAAGATCCTAACACATGGCACTAGGGTTCCTCAAAACCTAAGTGAAGGGAAGTTACTCCATAGAGAAGAGAGAGACTGCAGAAATCTGATCTAGATCTTCAATCTCCATCTCCAAGCTTGATTCCTGAGCTCCAATGACGAAGAAATCCTCCAAAATAGCTCCAAGAATGTTCCCAAGTCGCTCTCTCTCTAGGGTTCGTCCCTTGGGTGTTTGGGAACCAAAAACCCAGCTCTCCCCTTTTCTTTTGTTGAAAATTGGGTTTTAAACAGAAATTCCCGATCACACAACCAGGCCACACGGCCGTGTGGCTTTCCCAGCTGCCCGTGTGAAGGCTCGGTGATTTCCACACGGCCACGACCCACACGGCCGTGTGGAGTTCCAGGATGCCAGTGTGGCTTACCCAGCCTCTGTTTAATGCTTCATTTCTCCCTCGTCCGAACTCCGAATCAGTCGCCGTTTGATCCCAGACGCTCGTAGTCTCGTCCTATTTATTTTAATGACAAAATTCCATGATTATTTGTCCATAATATCAGGTATAAGTCCATTATTCATCAGGTCATGCTCGTGTTTCTTCTCCCGAATTGCCAAATGATCTCCGATTGACTTGAAACTTGCGCTTATGCTTCAATTTACATGCTAGGACCTGAAATGTGACAAAGGAACACAACCTAGCATAAAATAGTCCAAGAAAGAAGAAACTCAAGCCAAAATGATCAAGAAACGAGGGTGCAAACATGTGCAAATCCGATGTTATCAACGACGCTCATTTGTAGGGCCCGAAGGAGATTCAGGTTGGCGATCGAGTACTTCTCTATAACTCCCTCCAGAAAATCTTTCCTAGAAAGCTCCGCTCCAGGTTGTCGGGACCATTTACGGTCACACAGGTGTTCTCGTATGGCACCATCGAGATCATCGACTCACAAACCGAGCCGTTTAAAGTCAATGGCCACCGCCTCAAGTTGTATCTGGGAGGCGAGGCCGAGCGCACGGAGTTGGTGGTTGAACTCGAGGACCCTTAGTTCCGGTAGCTATGTCTAGCTAAAGACGTAAACGAAAACGCTTGTGGGGAGGCAACCCCACAATGGTTTGCATTTCCTTTCCTTTTACCTTTTATTTTTGGTCTTTGAGTCGTGTCGTGTCTGTCTAAGGGGATGGATGCCTCATTTTCATGATAAATCGCAAATATGAGGTTGTTGAGACGTTGCACGGCCAGCCACATTTCTGCACGACCGCGTAAAAATCACTTTTGGCTGTGCGGCGTCCCAGGAAATCCCACACGGGCAAAAGCGGGCCATTGCACGAGCGTGTGGATTCCTCAGCCATGCACGGCCGCGTTGCACACCTGTGCTGCAAGTACGGGCAACACCGGGATTCTACACAGCCGTACAGCCTACCCTTGTGCTTCATTGTTTGAGTTTTCCTTTGTGAACTATCAAGAGGGGGGTGTCTCCAAACATGAAAATACGTAACACGAGCATAGGATGCCGCTTCCCCCCACCAGACTTCCCATCATATCACTTTTGAGCATGGGGATGGCAGCTCCTATGTTTCATCCCAGGACTACTTCGCCCATCAGTTCGAGCAGATAGGCCACCAGTTTCAGCAGCTGGGTCTCCAAAACCAACTGATCCTTGACCACCAGCTTCATTTCTAGCAGCTCTACGCGACCCACTAGGCTGAGTACGTTGGCCGTATTGCTGTGTATGATGAGCGCATGGATCTCCTGGAGACCCAACAGGGGATCACCCTCGCTCATATAGAGCGTGAGCGCAGTCGAGCGTGCCGCATGTAGGAGATCCAACAGTACCTCCTTGATCAGGTCTCGGGCCATCCACCAGCCTGGCAGACTCCTTGGGATGCTTCCCCCTACCTCCGCCTCCATCGAGTTTCGATGACTTCATGAGGGACATTGACATCGACGCCACCGGCGACGAGTAGGCTGTACTCATCGGCCCCTTCAGTTGTGTTGGTGTTTTCTTTTTGTCTTTGTTTGCTCCATGTGTGTGTGGAGCTTGGACTGACTCATTTGTGTGTTTGTTTTTCTAGTGGATTGTCGTTTTGTAGCCATCTGGGCTGACAACTCTACCTAACAAACAGTGTTCTAGTGGTTGTTTCTGAAAACCTCTTTTGCAACAACTGATCCCTCTTTCAGTCCCGTGTTTCTGATGACTGGTCCGTGCCTGCTCTCGTCCTATTCTCGGTAACATCGTTTCACCCCTACTCTCTTTTTTCTGCTACAGTGAGGGAATTGTCGGTCTTAAGTGTGTGTGTGTGTGTGTGTGTGTGTTGGGGGGGGGGGTGTTTTGTGTCGATCGGGTTTATTATGTGTGTGCTTGGAGCCTAGTCCACTGTCCAAATTTCGATTTGAGGGCTTCAAGCACCTTTCCTTTGCTATTGCCTGCTCAGTATGCTTTGAATTGATAATCTTTATGGTCATATGCAAGCTAGGGAGGTAGTTGTAGAGCTATGGAGGATGTTGAAGTATAAGATTTTTCATATCTGTCTCCTTGTTGTGTCGGTTGATTTTATGAACTGGTGGATTTAGGACCTTTGATTCATGTGGTATTGATGACTCTCCCTACGTTGCGTTGTGGACTCATGTATCGTAAAAGGGTGCTCAATTGTGCAAAATGGTAAGGTAGTTGGTCCTCCGTGTCAAAACTTGAAATTTTAAACATGGGGCAAGCACAACGTGTGTGGCAACGTTCATTGCACAAAATTGGGTTTTGGAAGAGATTTTAGTGATCCTTAGTGGGGTAAGCCTACAAGGTGAAGCTAAGCCGTCTCTGATACAAGTAAAAATTCCACCTGTTGAACGGTTTGCCTACTCGAGTTTGTAAGGGCACGGATAGAACTTCCGACCCCCCTTAATTTCATTGACCCTCCACACGAAGTGAGGAAAAGGAGTTAAAAGAAGTACTCTGGCGAGCGTCAGATGTACATAAATTGCTCTTGCTCACCCAATAAGGGTCGACCGCGCATCAAAACTGCAGTTTGGAACCCCGACAAAGTGAGAATGTGAAAAACAAAAGAAAAAGAAACAAATAAGAATAAGAATAAAAAGGGGTTATAACGAATGAAATGGAATGGAAGAGCACCCGATACGAAGAGTCCTTGGTTGTTAAACTGTGGGAGTCTCTCTATCCATGAAATGATTGTCCTAGTTCCACTGCTTCTCATGATCCTGGTTTGAGTTTAGTACTCGCAATGAGAGATATAGGGGACGTCTTAGAAAACTTGTTGACCTCGTAATTTGCTAAATGACCTAGGAAGACTTCTACCGATGATCGGAGGTGTATGTTGTTGTAGAGGTCTGGAGAACTGCATTGGTTTGAGTAAGGTTTGCTTGGGGACAAGCAAATAGTTAATTGTGAGGGGGATTTGATAACTCGATATTTACACATGCTTTTGTCCACCATTCTTATACTATTTGAGCCTCGTCTCTCGTGTTTTAGGCCGATTTCACGCTAGGTTGTTCTTGTTTGTGATATTACAGGTCCTAGTACGTGAATGAAGGTTTGGGAACGAGTTCGGGGTCGATTGAACGAGGTTGGGACATCCAACGGGAAGCTGAGGAGTTTACACGGCCTGGACATAATTCCTCACTGCCGTGCAAGTTGGCCGTGTGAGAGGGCTTATTCGGACAAGGCTGTACGACCCATGTAAGTCTCCCTTTTTGTCGTGCGGTTTATCCAGAGAGTTCACACGGTCAATACCGAATTCTTCTCGGCCGTACATACTGGTCGTGTGACACCCTGTGAGCAGCGTTTTGGGGTTCACACGGGCATACTGGAATTTTACACGACCGTGTGGCCTGGCCGTGTAATCAGGCAGAGTTGGGATTTAACCCAATTTCAAGTCTTTGTGAAGGGATCCGAGTTTTGAGAGCTGAAACAGAATTTGAGAGAGATTCAACACCATTAGAGCTCGATTGAAGCCTGGAGAAGCACCGATTGACAACCAGAAGCTGATTATCATCCTCCACAAGATGAATTATGCATTTGAAGCTGATTTATCTTCTCTCTATGGAGTAACTTCCTCTCTCACCTAGGTATGAAGAACCCTAGATTTGTATGTTAGGTTTGATTGTATGAACCCAAGTACTTGATCTTTTGACATTGATTATATTCAATTGAGTCATGATTTCTGAATTGCATGAATCCTATCAAATTCCTGTAGTATGCTTGACCTTAGTAATGGATTTAATCCAATAGAAGAGGTTTTGCACGGTAGGGCCTTAGTTTGTTTACTCCGGTACGAGGTCAACAAGTTAGCTAAGACGTCCCCTATATCTCTCATTGCGAGTATGATAGACCGATAATTACACATGTTTTCACCTCTATTCTGAAGCCGTTTGTGATGTGGAATCTCGTGTTTTAAGCCGATTTCACGCTAGGTTGTGTGTTTATGTCATATTTCAGGACCCGGCGTTGGAATCGAGGCGGAGAAACGAGTTATGGGTCGAAAGGAGCCGAGTTGGGGCTAAGGGGGCTGCAGGAGGAAAATACCCGGTCGGATGGCAAAATACCCGACCGGGTATTTATCGTTTTTGGCACCCGTGAGAAGCAGAAGGGGGCCCGGGCGATGGCCTTAAATCCCCGGTCGGGGATTTTGATGTTGGACCGGGGATTTTCCCCAAAGTGGAACGTCGCGTTTTATGAAATACCCGGTCGAACCCTGAAATACCCGACCGGGTATTTCGACCGGGGATCGCGAACGCAGGCTGTTAAAAGCCTGTTTTGTGCGTTTGTGAGAGGGGGAGCTGGGTTTTGGATCCCAAACACCCTAGGGACGAACCAAAGAGAGAGAGAGCGATTTGAGGGCATTCTTGGAGTGGAATTGGAGGATTTCTTCGCCTTGGAAGCTCGAGGAACGAGCCCGGACTTGAAGACTGATCATCTGAAGATTCTTACTGCAGTCTCTCTCTTCCCTATGGAGTAACTTCCCTTCACTTAGGTTTTGAGGAACCCTAGCTATGTTTGTTTGATTGGATGATTGTATGAGTACTCTGACTTGATAATCTTGAGTTCATATTCAATCTATGCATGTTTTCACGATTCAATTCTGCTTTTGTCGAGATTATTGATTCTGCTTTGATCCTATGAGAGCGAATACCTGATTAGGTCAATAGAGCACCATAGATTGATAGTAGTGGATCGATTGCTTTAGTCGAGGGTTGATTCACTGCTTTGTATCGATTGAGAACCTCATTCGATAGAGGGAGTCTAGTTCAGAACTCCTTGATCGATTGTTCTAGAGAAGGATACGTCCCTCTAGGCAATTGACTCAAGAGGGCCTTGTTCCTTTAGTCGAGACTCAAGGTCTAGTCAAGGATTCTCCGCATTGTGAATGAAGTGAAACAAGTTAGAAATCATCGATCGTTAATCTGGCTAGTGGCTAGGGGGAATCATACCTAAGTGAGTTCCCAACCTGTAATTAGATTAACTTTAACTGTAGTTTGCTAGAGTAGTTTTAGTTCTTTCATCTTAATCTGTTTTGCTAGATAATGAACTGAAGCTGAGTAATAGTAACTCTAGAGACCCGTGGATTCGATATTTATTACTTGAGCCACTATACTGCAGTCCCTTTCATTGGTTACACTTGGCCATTGTTAGGAGTTGTGTCATAGCGAGTCAGAGTACTAGACTCAAATTTGCTAAATGACCTGGGAAGACTTCTACCGATGATCGGAGTTGTATGTTGTTGTAGAGGTCTGGAGAACTGCATTGGTTTGAGTAAGGTTTGCTTGGGGACAAGCAAATAGTTAATTGTGAGGGGGATTTGATAACTCGATATTTACACATGCTTTTGTCCACCATTCTTATACTATTTGAGCCTCGTCTCTCGTGTTTTAGGCCGATTTCACGCTAGGTTGTTCTTGTTTGTGATATTACAGGTCCTAGTATGTGAATGAAGGTTTGGGAACGAGTTCGGGGTCGATTGAACGAGGTTGGGACATCCAACGGGAAGCTGAGGAGTTTACACGGCCTGGACATAATTCCTCACTGCCGTGCAATTTGGCCGTGTGAGAGGGCTTATTCTGACAAGGCTGTACGACCCATGTAAGTCTCCCTTTTGGTCGTGCGGTTTATCCAGAGAGTTCACACGGTCAATACCGAATTCTGCTCGGCCGTACATACTGGTCGTGTGACACCCTGTGAGTAGCGTTTTGAGGTTCACACGGGCGCACTGGAATTTTACACGGCCGTGTGGCCTGGCCGTGTAATCAGGCAGAGTTGGGATTTAACCCAATTTCAAGTCTTTGAGAAGGGATCCGAGTTTTGAGAGCTGAAACAGAATTTGAGAGAGATTCGACACCATTAGAGCTCGATTGAAGCCTGGAGAAGCACCGATTGACAACCAGAAGCTGATTATCATCCTCCACAAGATGAATTATGCATTTGAAGCTGATTTATCTTCTCTCTATGGAGTAACTTCCTCTCTCACCTAGGTATGAAGAACCCTAGATTTGTATGTTAGGTTTGATTGTATGAACCCAAGTACTTGATCTTTTGACATTGATTATATTCAATTGAGTCATGATTTCTGAATTGCATGAATCCTTATCAAATTCCTGTAGTTTCTGCTTTGACCTAGAAAGAGATTATTTGCTTAGGTTGATAGAGCACCCTTAATTGAAGGTGGTGAAGTGACTACTTTAGTCGAGGAGTCAATTCACTCCTCTGTAATGGATTTAATCCAATAGAAGAGGTTTTGCACGGTAGGGCCTTAGTTTGTTTACTCCGGTACGAGGTCAACAAGTTTTCTAAGACGTCCCCTATATCTCTCATTGTGAGTACTAGACTCAAATTTGCTAAATGACCTGGGAAGACTTCTACCGATGATCGGAGTTGTATGTTGTTGTAGAGGTCTGGAGAACTGCATCTGTTTGAGTAAGGTTTGCTTGGGGACAAGCAAATAGTTAATTGTGAGGGGGATTTGATAACTCGATATTTACACATGCTTTTGTCCACCATTCTTATACTATTTGAGCCTCGTCTCTCGTGTTTTAGGCCGATTTCACGCTAGGTTGTTCTTGTTTGTGATATTACAGGTCCTAGTACGTGAATGAAGGTTTGGGAACGAGTTCGGGGTCGATTGAACGAGGTTGGGACATCCAACGGGAAGCTGAGGAGTTTACACGGCCTGGACATAATTCCTCACTGCCGTGCAATTTGGCCGTGTGAGAGGGCTTATTCTGACAAGGCTGTACGACCCATGTAAGTCTCCCTTTTGGTCGTGCGGTTTATCCAGAGAGTTCACACGGTCAATACCGAATTCTGCTCGGCCGTACATACTGGTCGTGTGACACCCTGTGAGCAGCGTTTTGAGGTTCACACGGGCATACTGGAATTTTACACGGCCGTGTGGCCTGGCCGTGTAATCAGGCAGAGTTGGGATTTAACCCAATTTCAAGTCTTTGAGAAGGGATCCGAGTTTTGAGAGCTGAAACAGAATTTGAGAGAGATTCGACACCATTAGAGCTCGATTGAAGCCTGGAGAAGCACCAATTGACAACCAGAAGCTGATTATCATCCTCCACAAGATGAATTATGCATTTGAAGCTGATTTATCTTCTCTCTATGGAGTAACTTCCTCTCTCACCTAGGTATGAAGAACCCTAGATTTGTATGTTAGGTTTGATTGTATGAACCCAAGTACTTGATCTTTTGACATTGATTATATTCAATTGAGTCATGATTTCTGAATTGCATGAATCCTTATCAAATTCCTGTAGTTTCTGCTTTGACCTAGAAAGAGATTATTTGCTTAGGTTGATAGAGCACCCTTAATTGAAGGTGGTGAAGTGACTACTTTAGTCGAGGAGTCAATTCACTCCTCTGTAATGGATTTAATCCAATAGAAGAGGTTTTGCACGGTAGGGCCTTAGTTTGTTTACTCCGGTGGAGGTTAGTCGCCCGCCGGGTATTTAGATTGAGAGGGTCTGGAGACCTTTAGTCGAGACTTCAGACTGGTTAAGAATCTTCAGCAGTATAACTGTCATTGAATCTAGACTTGGTGAATTACAATTTGACTTAACTACAATCTAGGGGTAACCATATCTGGGTGACATCTCTCAAACTTGAATCACAACTTAGTTGCTTTGTGTTTGGCTAGATTAGTTATAACTTCACTAGAGTTAAACAACTAGATAACAAGAATCCCACAGAGTAGTCATCATACCTAGGCTTTGGGTTGACAAATAAAGCTAAACCCGCTATACTACTCATTAGTAGGTGGTTACACTGACCATTTTCTAGTGTGACGGTAAAAGCGAGTCAGGTTGTCAGGTACAAGACACTGAAGAATTCTATCCACTTTAGAGCATGAGTCATCTTGGAGGAAGTTTATTCATTTTGCTTATTTTTTAGTAAGTGACGTGTCGTTTTGGCCCTGAGAGCTATATCATAGTTGTCTTTTGTCTTTGTAGTGGCAAAACAAGTTTTTTCATCAAAAGACAGGTTGCTTGCAGACTATCGTGTTTTCCTGGAGTCGGTCTTGCAATTGAGTCATTGTACCAAGTTTGGTTGAATCAGTTTTGTAATCGAGTCGTTGTATCATGCCCTTTGAGCTTGTCTTCAGAAAAAAAAGCCCTACTTTTGTTTCATTTTACATTTCACCTCATCAAATAAAGTTGAATGTTTAGCTCCAAATATTTCATTTCCATATTTCAGTTTTACTAAAAATGAACCCCAGTTTGTATTTTACATGAAGATAATACGAGTTTGATCATAATATGACAACGATGAAGCTCTCTAAGTATGAATTTGATATTAATTAAATTTCAAACTCTAAACTTCCAAAGTTCAGCAAGCTGAGATTGGGTTATTTGTCGGATTATCAAATCGATATTTACATCATATGGCGAATATGGATTGGCAACTGTTGGAAATGTTCGGTTTCTACCAATAACATGTTAATCCATAGGAGAATTCTGCAACTAATATTATGACTCATCGTGATTAGATGGAATATTTAAAAAGTTTGACTTGATCTGATACATTTTATTTTACTTGATCAGCTGGATCTGAATGATACAACTAGTGATGGCAATGGGGCGGGGCGGGTATCTCAATACCCATACCCCGCCCCACGCTACTGTCTAATAAGTTGAAAGATTCACTCTAATTATATTTTATTTGAAAAAAGTCAAAATAAGATAAATATATATAGATATTGTAAGAAATTGAGATAAAATGGATCAAGAATGGGACGGGGCGATGACGCATTAAAAGTACGAAAGATGACGCATGTTCTGATTGGTTCACATAAATAATGACGAGCACGGACCAGATCGAATAAAACGGAGCCCAAACCGTTGGCCGAACAGAAGAAGTTACCCGAACCTTCACTTAACCAAACATGCTAAACACTCTGAAGCTCAGAAGATGAAGCCCAATCATCGATGGTCCCATTGAAAGCAAACAGCTGAATCTGGACGCGTAGACACAGCCCAACTCGACTTTGGACTGGCCCTTTTGATTTTGGTGAAGGTGAACTAGTAGACAAACAATAACAGCTCAATCTCTATACTCCAAAATCGGTATTTCATTAGTGACTTCTAAAATTAATTATCTTATTATCGAAAAATAAAACTAATTATCTCTGACTTTTCCCTTTTTAAGTGAACAATAATAATTAGATAACAGAAGATAAGCCAAGACTCCATGATCTTTACGTTAATCATTATAAATATAAATGATTTATAGTAGATACACAAGATAATTCACAATAAGTGTATTTTTAATCGGGTAATTTATTAAATTGGTCACATATGTTTGGAGCTCTAACAAAATGGTCACAAACGTTTAAAACAAAACAAAAATGTCACACAAGTATCATGATATAATAAAACAATCCGTTTGTCTTGTTTTAGCCATATTTACATACAAAATTACCAATTAACTTTGTTAATAAATAATAATATATTGGGATAATCAACAATGCAAGAAAGTAAAGAACACACATAGTTACGTGACTCACTATTCACTAACACAATGCGTGTTTTTTTTATGAAGGTAACACAATGCGTGTTAGTTAGTCCACAGGCAGAAAAGAGTCAGCTTCGTTATATATGAGGAGATTATAGATTACAGAAGGGTTTAGAAGTATATATAGTCCTTCTCCGTATGGTCTAACCATAATAGCAAGACCTCCGTGACTTCAACTCAACGACAAATAATTCAATTCAATCCATATCAACAAGTTTGTTGACACAGTGCAAAATTAACAATTAAAAATATATTAGACACTAATCAACCTCGTAAAACTACCACTTTTTTTTTTGATAGGTAACCTGCTTTATATAAAATTTTGCAGCACTGTCAGTTACATTATCCAGACTGAGCTGGTCAATTAAGAACACAGGTGGGCGATCAAGCCACACTTCTCTACTATCCCATTGGGTACCACTGTGTGCCATTATGTGAGCTGCCTCATTAGCTTCCCGCCGAGTGTGGCGTACCAACTCAGCACCCAGATTCGCTCGGCCAAAATAATGCTTGACACTGCTGCAAATAATTCCAACTTCATTAGCTATAGGAGCCTCGTCTCGAAGGTAGTTAACCACATTAAGGCAGTCCATTTCCAGCACAATGCGCTTGATCCCCAGCTGCCTAGCCAGCTGAACTCCGAATTCTGCTGCGAGAACCTCCGCCATATCCACACTGTGTATGCCCCGTACTCGTTTGGCCGCCGCTGCTATGAACCGACCCTGGTAGTCGGGTATAACAGCCCCGAGACCAGCTCCCTCTCCTTCAGGCAGTAGGCCAGCATCAGTATTTACTTTCGTCCACCCTACTGGCGGCCGATCCCACCTAGCAGGTTGGCTGTCTTCAATGATTTCTTCCTTCTGGTTCCTTTGGTATTCATGGAGGAAAGCCAACGCTCGCATCACCACTTCATCTTCCGGCCACTTATGTCCATTGAAGCACTGAGCATTTCGTTCATTCCACAAGGCCCATAGCAAAGTTGCCCATTCCTCAAAAACTTCCTTCGGCTGCTCCTTAGCTACCTTCGACATCCATGTCAAACAATCCATCGTTTTCGGTACGTCAAACACTGCCGCTAGAGGTGACCCTCGCCAGATTCTAGAGCTCCAACTACATTCGCGGAAACGGTGGATCTAGGTTTCCGTCTCGTTACAGTAGGGGCAGATGTCACTCCGCCGTTCATTATGCGCACTGATTTTCTGGCCTGTAGATAAAACTTCTCTGGCGAATCTCCATAAGAATTGCCTCACCTTTGGTGGAATGTTCAATGCCCAGAGCTGCTTCCATATTTCTTTGCTTCCCCTGGCTTGGATACCTTCCTCGACCATATAACCTTCTAACCACTGGCGATAGCCGTCCTTCACAGTATATATGCCGCAGTCATTATGATGCCAAATGAGCTGGTCCTGTACCTCTCGCCCACGCAGGGGAATGTTGAGTATCATGCGGACTGTTTCCTGGGGGAAGCATCTTGTCAGCAGAGCCTCATCCCATTGCTCAGTCTCCGGCTCTATAAGATCTCGAACGTATGCATCGACAGGAAGCTCCCTTGGGGCCGAAGTGACAAAAGTGCTCGGCCCTTCCGGCAGCCAACGGTCTCCCCAGATTCTCACCTGCTCTCCGTTTCCAATCCGCCATCGGAGCCCCTTGCATAAGAACTCTTGTGCCCCCATCAAACTCCTCCAGATATAGCTCGGGTTGTACCCAATATTCGCGTCTAGAATCGAGCAGTGTTTATGGTACTTAGCCTTGAGAATTCTTGCTATCAACGATGATGGTCTTTGGCTAAGGGACCATAGCTGTTTTGCTAGGAGCGCCATATTAAAACCCTTCATATCCCTGAAACCCATACCCCCATCCTCCTTCAGCATCACCAGTTCTTCCCTGCGCAGCCAGTGTGCTCGCCGCTCACTCCCCTTTTGACCCCACCAAAAATTGATGATTAACCGATGCACCTCATCTAGGATCCCATCCGGAAGCTTAAATACAGACATAGCGTATGTGAGCTGGGCTTGTGCTACTGATTTAATCAACACTTCATGTGCTGCCGTCGACATCACTCTCTCCTTCCAGCCCTTCAGTTTCTGCTTCACCCTCTCTTTGAGACCCTCGAACAGGGCTTTTTTGGATCGGCCCACTTCTGTCACCAGGCCGAGATACTTGTCCTGCTTCTCCACGATTTTCATCTCGAGAGTACCACCCACAACAAGTCTGCTATGTGGTTTAACGTTAGCTCCAAACGAAACTTCTGACTTCTGAAAATTGACAAGTTGCCCTGATTCTCCTGCATATGCCTGTAGGATACTTTTTAACTCCAAGCTCTCCTGCTGTGTTGCCCTGGCAAAAAAGATACTATCGTCAGCAAAAAAGAGATGGGTAATCACCGGGGCTCCCCTAACCACCTCCAGCCCATGCAACCGGCCTTCTGTCATTGCCCGGGTTGTATAGGCCGATAATCCCTCCGCACACAGCAGGAAGAGATAAGGTGAGAGAGGGTCACCCTGCCGAATGCCCCTACTCGGGGAAAAAGTAGGAGAGCGATGGCCGTTGACCAGCACAGAATACGAGACTGAAGTCACACCCATCATAATGAGTTTGATCCACTGTTCATCAAAACCCAGGCGACGCATTACTCCCTCCAGAAAATTCCACTCCACCGGTCATAGGCCTTCGCCATATCAATCTTCGCTGCAAAGAAACCATGCTTCCATTTTTTGCTTTTCTTCATCGTATGGAAACACTCAAATGCAGCCATGATGTTGTCCGTGATCAATCTCCCAGGCACAAAAGCACTCTGCTGTGGAGAGATTATCTTGTTCAGCAGTGACTTCATTCTGTTCGCCAGGACCTTCGACACAATCTTGTACAAGACATTGCACAAGCTTATGGGCCGGTACTACTTTGGGGAGGTCGGTTGCTTCGCTTCGGAATTAGGGCGATGAGAGTATGGTTTAGGCCCTCTGGTAGAACTCCTGTAGTAAGAATTTGCAGAACTGCAGCTGTCACTTCCTCCCCTATAATGTCCCAATATTTTCGAAAAAAGAACACTGATAGGCCATCAGCTCCTGGAGCCTTTCGTTTCCCCATCTGCTTAAGGGCCCCAAAAATTTCTTCTCGAGTAAACGGCTGCAGGAGGGCTTCATTATCCTCATTGGTGACTCGCGGCGAGATCGAGTCAAGCACTGGCCATGTCGTGGGAGCTTCCCCTGTCGTAAACAGTTTTTCAAAGTATTGCACCATACAAGAAGTAACTCCATCCTGCCCTACATACCACCTCCCTGCTTCATCTTTAATCCTTCTTATTGAGTTCCTCTTTCGCCTGGCCGATGCTTTTCTATGGAAAAAATTAGTGTTCTTGTCCCCACCCTTTAGCCATCCTACTCTTGATCGCTGCTGCCAGTACTGCTCTTCGTTGTCCAAACAGTCCGCCATTTCCCTTTCCAAAGCTCGGCATTGTTCTAAGACTCCCTCAGTTTTTGGCATCCGCTCGAGCGCCCTCAATGCCCGGTTAATCCGATCCTTCTGTTTAGTGAACTGGGGAAAAGTACTTTGGCTCCACTCCTCCAATTTCTGACCACAAGTTGACATTCTTTGTAGAATGTTCGATCCATCCAAATTCCAGGCCTGCTCCACGATGCTTGCACAAGCCATGTGTTTCGACCAGTACGGCTCAAACCGAAAGGAGCGCCCCCATCGAATTTCCACATCTTCGGCTCCTCGAGTGTCACATGTAATTGGGCGGTGGTCGGAGCTTGCCCTATCACAGTGTTGTACCCGGTTTTGAGTAAAAATTTGTCGCCATCCATCATTTGCCACAAAGCGATCAAGTCGCTCCTCTATGTAACCTCCATGGGTCCGCCTATTCTCCCATGTAAAAGGGTACCCATGGAAGCCCAAGTCTTGGAGCCCTGCCTCTCGGAGACAGTCGTCAAAATTGCTCATCTCTTGTTCATGAACTCCTCTACCGCCACTCTTTTCTTCAGCTGAGCAAACCTGATTGAAATCTCCCCCACAGAGCCATGGACCATTCCATTGTTGGCTCAGTGAAGTTAATAGCTCCCAGGTTTTCCATTTATCATTACTATTTGGCCATCCATAGATGCCCGTAAACCGCCACGTACCTACACCTTCCTCCTCGACTGCAACATCCACATGGTTGAAAGAAATATCCATCATCGTGATACACAGCTCCTCCCCCCACCATATACTTAATCCGCCCGCTCTATTCCTTATAGAAATATTTGCTGGCCAGCTCTCACCATATTTGAATCCACACAAGTCACGTAAAGTCGTATTCTCTGTCACTGTCTGTTTAGTTTCCGTTAGAAAAACCACATGGGGGGAAGTACGTCGCAAAAGTGCACGTAATGAATTCACTGCTCGCTTATTCCCCAATCCGCGGCAGTTGTAGCTTAAGATTCTCATCTGATCCGTGGAGGGGATAGGTTCCCCGCACCATTTTTGCTCATTCCACTCTTCGACCCGCCATTAATGGCTCTATCCTTCCCGCCCGGCTTTCCATCATGCTGCTTTAGACTAGCTGAAGTTTCCTTCTGCGGGGCCTTCTGCTTGCGGTTACCTTGTGAGTTATGAAAAGTCTGGGGGCTCCGGAGCAAGTCCGTACCCATACTTATAGGCCTATGCCCACTCGTCGAGCGCTCAACTGGTGCTTCCTGGGGAACTTCCCCAACATGTTTGTGCTGTTGAGCTACACTCTGGTGCCCCTCGCTTCTCAAATCGTTACTTCTCTGGTTCCCACCCCCGCCAGCTGAGTTATCCGAGGGAGGCTGCTGGACTATGTTGGTAGGGTTGGTGTTTTCTTTTGTCAGTGCTTCCTCTTCCGTCATTTCAGCATCCTGTAAGTTATGGTCATTTTCGAGTCGCATTTCTGCATCCTTGGCCCCTTCCACATCCTGCAAATCTTTCTCTAGTACCGCAAAGCGTGACCCTGTGGCCTCTTTGGCAGCTAGTGATGAGGTATTGCCACCTAGGGACGCATTAGTGTTACCTTCAGGAGTGCCTGACTTCGTCTTCCAATTTTTACCCTTCGGTTTCGCTACCATCCACTCCCCATACGGAGTTTCATTAGCCTTGTCTTTCTCCTCCTGTGTCTGTTTTGGCTGCAAGGGCTCATCTATGGGTCTTAATAGCGGGCATGATACTCTGGCATGTCCATATTTTCCACACTCAGTGCATATACGGTGCAATCCTTCATACTCGATGTAATAGGTTAGCCCTTCTATTTTGTACTGGGAGAGGAGCGGTCGAGTAAGGTCCACTTCCACACTGACTCTTCCATAACGTCCACGGTCCCCCGTTTGTGTTGCACGATCCACCCTGACCGGCCTACCAATACGTGACGCTATACGCTCTATGGCTTCCTTGTTGATAAACTCCCGGGGGAGGCCTGGCAGCCTAGCCCAGATCATAGTCGAGGCAACCTCTGCAAGTTGCGGATTAAAATTCCGCCGCCATGGTCGAATGGTAATGTAGTAGTCACTGATCATCCACGGCCCGCCCACTGCTGCGCGTTCATAATCAGTCTGGTTTGTAAACCGAACAACATAAAAACCGTAAGCGAGACTTGCTACTTGAATATTGCCTGTCTTAGCCCACAGTGTCTCAAGTCTACGTGAAATCACCGGGAAAGGAACGCCCAAGGACTTTGACGATGAGTGCTGACCGCCACTCTCGTCGCCATCTTTGTTTTTCCATCGCCGTAAAAGCTATCGTGGGGCACC
The DNA here is from genome assembly GCA_946122785.1 of Linum tenue. Taxonomy (NCBI): domain Eukaryota; kingdom Viridiplantae; phylum Streptophyta; class Magnoliopsida; order Malpighiales; family Linaceae; genus Linum; species Linum tenue. The sequence continues at coordinate 27,201,915 of CAMGYJ010000009.1, forward strand.
TTGGGTCATCATCTTCTGGAATTTCATCGTCTAGGTCATCTTCTTTCATGGCAGTTGCGACATCTTCAGAATCCGATTCAGCCACGTACCACTCATCATCCACATGCATATTTCTGAATAGCTTACGTGCTCCGTCGTTCATCCATGCATTATCCTGCTTCTGTCGAGTAGTCTCGCCCCCATCCCCTGCCCTCGGCGAGGGAGTGTCATCAGCCATATAATCAGATCCAAAAAGAGGGTTTTCCATCATAGGTTTCGCACGCTTCTTCAGTTGTTGGGTTTCTCGTTCTCCCTTTGCATTAGGGGAAGATGTTGCCGACGGGGCCCGGCGGATGCCAGCACTGGATTCAGCCTGACCGGCGCTCGGAGGAGTGCCCCCCGGCGCAGGTGCGGCCATGGAAGATCGGCGCGCCGAGAGGGTTTTTTTTGCGTAGGGTTTTCTCGCCGTTCCGAAAGTCTCGGCGATTTATCTGAGTTAAGCATGCAATGAGAAGATGCTTTTTTTGTAAAAACTACCACTTTTGAGGAGTAAGTTAACTTGTCATTTTGAATGGAAATGTGAATGAAAAGACATGGAATAGTGGTTTTGTTATATTGTGGTACTTCTGTGACCTTTTTGTTACATTTCAAACATTTGTGACCATTTTTGTTGGATATTTGGCATTTGGGTGAGACTTAACTTAGAGCGTTGATCCTTATTAAGTCGGGCTTAGCATGTGCAGTTATTTAAACAATTATTAGCAGTTAATTATACGGTTCTGTTACTCAGCGCGTTGTTAGCGATTAACTGCAGAATCTCAAAATAGGCCATATGACTAACCATGTCCATTTAAGAACTCTCTTATGCGGCAGGCGGTTAACCACTAATCGCATGATTGCGATTCGATTACAATTAACCAAAAAAATTGTACTCGTATAGGCACCTCTACCTGTAACAGGTAAGCACCCTATCTTCTCTCTTTGTCTATATATTAAACACACATGTAAATGTCTTAAATTTTTGTAGTGAATTGAACAATTTCAATGTAAATAATGCTAATTACCTGCTTTTTGTTCTTGTGCAGACTCAATTGTAAGCTTCCTCCCAAAACTCATGAACAGCACTGAAACAATCTTTATATTGAGAAGAGTTTGATCTCAATAGAGAGTCGAAACTTGCTGGAACTGAAACTAATCGAGAAGAGTTTTTTTGAAGTGATAATCGAGAAGAGTTTGATCAAACTTTATCTTCGGCGCTCGTAGATGAATGATTAAGACTATCTTGGCTTAACTAATTTGTCTGGCAAAAAAACTAATTTTGTTTGTTGGGAACTTCTCACTGACTTGAAGTAACTATTATCGCGCATCCTAGAAGTGCGGGCACCACAGGCTGAATAAATAAGCAAAAGGCGTCTTCTCCTTTTCATTGCCTCGCAGGTTTTGTCTGTCTTCCCCCCGAAACGATCTGCGCTTCTGCATCGCAAAGAAAGATCATTGAGAGAGCTCAATTCCGAAAGCAATAACACTAGGTTAGTAAGATCCCCCGATTTCCCCCCTAATTTTGACCCATTTCATCATATGTGATTATGTTCTTTTAGGCGCGCTATCTTTTCACTCTTTTGTTTGTATTCCACTCAGAGCTGGAGATTTTCTGTCCATAATTTGAATTTTTATCCCCTCCCTATCTTTCCCCCTTATCAAGTAAACCCCGGTTAGGGCGCGTAGCACTCTTTCTTTTCTTCCTTCTGTTTTCTCTCCCCCCTCGTCGCGGGTTTATGGTTTTTGATTGTTTTGGCCATCTGGGTACCTTGTAATCGTATCAAAGTTTTGAGCTTTTGACGCTGGCTTGATGGTTTAAGGTTCTTCAGTGGTGGGTTTTTGATTGGTTGATTGTCTTGCGCGCCGAACTGAACTTTCTGTTCAGCAATGGCTCGGTTGTTGATTCCTCCGTGCAAAAGTTCGTGTTTTCCAAAGACCAGTCTCTTGAGTTTGTTCTCCTCGGCTCCTGTGATTACTCGTAACCCGTTTCTTATTCTTTTAATTCATTCGAACTCTCTCTTTTTACTTGAACTAACCGCACCGGGATTTGTTTCTGAAATGGTTCACTTTTAACTCTCCTGTCACCGTTGTTTGACTGATTGTGTTTTGACGATGATGCTTATCATATGGCAGATTTCGGCTTCTTTACTGATTCTTGTTGCCGTTTTCATTTTGTTCGTTTGCAGCACCAGGCCACAAGCCGAGCTAGTTGCTTGAGGAGTTCTTTGAGAAGTGCATCTAGTTACAGGCAACTTCTTCGTTCTGTGGTGAGTATTACAATGCTGGACCTCACTTTCGAAAAGCTTTTAACAGTCGGTGATTTGGGAGTCTAACTTTGGCTATTAAAATTGGTGGATATAGGTCTCATTCCAAAGAAATAATCAGTTTTTGCATCCCGGATTATATGTATGTATATCTTCCTTTACTGTGCTTTTTACATTTGACTTGCATGCATCATACTGTTAGTTTCGTTTTATTGATCATATGGTTGTTGACAACCGTTTCAGAGTACTACGCAACACAGTCAGAGGCTAATCTGTTCAGTTGCTACAGAACCGGTACTCCAGCAGACCGAAGAAGCCAAAATGGATGCACCGAAGGAAATCTTTTTGAAGGATTATAAGTTACCTGATTATTACTTCGAGACGGTATGCTCTAGGTTAAGTTAGAATGTTGAGTGCTTAAGACTCTGAATTCTGTTATGGTTGCTATATTGAAAGCATTTCCTCAATTTTTTTTATAATGGTGATTCAAATTCATTGATTAAGCGAGAAAAGAAAACAGAAAGAAAGCGTTTCCTTGATTGTTAATGCTTATATTTGCTATGATCTCAGGTTGATTTGAGCTTTGCTCTGGGCGAGGAGAAAACACTTGTTAACTCAAAAATAACTGTGTCTCCCAGAGTTGAAGGTGACTATTACTATACACTTGTTGTAGCTCAATGGATTATGTCAAAAGATTGTAGCAAATATTTCATCTTCATAGTTGCATTTATTTTAGGACATGTTATTCATCTATGTTGTTGAATAGGTTCCTCTTCCCCGCTGGTTTTGGATGGACATGATCTAAAGCTACTCTCCATCAAGATCAATGGGAACGGACTGAAGGTACCTGATCATTTTGTCAGATTAGTTTTATTAAGTTCGTGCTCCAATGTCTTTCTGGCGTGTTTATTGCTTGGTAATATTCTTCTGATACTATTTTATATGCTTTGGTCCTACTCTTTCAGTGCTTACATGCTTTCCTGTTGTGACCATCAAAGTCTTAAAACTAGAGTAAGACCTAGGTGTCTTGGCATTGATGCTTGTATTTGGCTACTTCTTTAACTGAATCTATGTTGCTTTCTTTATGATTTTCCAGGATGCACATTATCAAGTCGATTCCCGGCACTTGACCATCCTGTCACCTCCAAGTGGCGCATTCACTTTGGAAATCCTCACCGAGATTTATCCACATAAGAACACTTCCCTAGAGGTAAAACACAGTGTATCCATTTCTTCTATTTCTTACTTCATGATGCTTCTTCTCTCAATCTTTTATTTCCTTCTTGCAGGGACTTTACAAGTCAACTGGGAACTTCTGCACTCAATGTGAAGCGGAGGGTTTCCGTAATATCACATTTTTCCAGGTTAAATTTTGGAAGAAACTTTTTCTTGGAAGCCTGTTTGACAGACTATTCTGACTGACTTCTTTCTTTCTGATTTTGCTAACAGGATCGTCCAGATATAATGGCCAAGTACACGTGCCGAATTGAAGCTGATAAGTTGCTATACCCAGTTTTGCTGTCTAATGGAAATCTTTTAGAACAAGGAGAACTTGAGGTAGATTGACGCTTATAATGCACTGTTTCATGTACATAATGAATCAAGTTATTGATGCCAAGTTCTCTGGGTTCTTTTCGCAGGGTGGTAAACATTTCGCTCTTTGGGAAGACCCCTTCAAAAAACCATGTTACTTGTTTGCTTTAGTGGCTGGACAGCTGGAGAGCAGAGATGACACATTTGTCACGCGATCTGGTCGGAACGTGCAGCTTAGAATCTGGACCCCTGCAGAAGACTTGTCCAAGACTGCACATGCCATGTATTCACTTAAGGCTGCAATGAAATGGGATGAAGATGTCAGTATCTTCCCTTGAGCTTCTGTTTTTCCATCATTGAAAGTCTTTAAGGTAATGCTTAATACGACACTGCTGCCTGCAGGTTTTTGGTCTTGAATATGACTTGGACCTCTTCAATATTGTTGCTGTCCCTGACTTCAACATGTAAGATGCTGCCTGCTTTCTTCTATTACTGGTTTAATGGTGGTTTCATATACTTTCTGCATGGAGATTGTCAGATTGATGATTGAAAACATATTTGGCTTGTATTCCTTGTTCCTTGATGCGATTCTATCTTTGTTACGCAGGGGGGCGATGGAGAATAAGAGTTTGAATGTATGATTTTCTTGCTTTTTCTTAAATTTCTTGTATTCTCTAAATTGTTTTTGAGCTGACACAAGGATCTTTTTTCAAAAGATATTCAATTCCAAGCTTGTCTTGGCATCTCCCGAGACTGCCTCAGATGCTGATTATGATGCCATCTTGGGCGTTATTGGTCATGAGGTTGGTTGTCCATTTTGACTGCCAATTTCCTTGTTCTGCTGCATCAATGAATTGAATAATTGACGCTGCTGTTTCTTGCATGCAGTATTTCCATAACTGGACAGGCAACAGGTTGGTTTTATCTTCTGGGAGTTCTAGTTTCATAGCTTTTCTAATGTTGCGAAGTCTCTGTTTATATTGGAACATGTTATAAATGCTAAACAAAAACACCTTCAGGGTGACTTGTCGAGACTGGTTCCAGCTCAGTTTAAAGGAAGGTCTTACAGTATTCAGAGACCAGGTATAACCCTCTTGTTTCATCTCTACTTTTTTGCCATTTTGCTTTGACCGACAATATCTGTTTTAGGAATTTTCATCTGATCTGGGAAGTCGCCCGGTGAAGAGGATTGATGATGTTTCTAGACTTCGCAATTATCAGTTCCCACAGGTTTTACTTAGCCTTTTGCGGTTGTCTTCCAATGCATTGCTTTATAATGTTATTAGCATTAGCTTCTTTGCACTAATGTGCATGTCCTGTAAAAAAATTAGGATGCTGGTCCCATGGCGCACCCTGTTAGGCCTCATTCTTACATCAAGGTTTGTTATCTAATCTTTCAGATCATTGCCTTTGGCTTTTTACCCTTAGTTCAGATATTCTTATGATCCTGCTTTTCTTATTTCCTCAGATGGACAACTTCTATACAGGTTAGTTCCTCTGTTGGGTAACAAGAGAAGTTGATACTAAGGGAGAGAAAAATTTGTACGTTTATTTTTTTGTGATGGATTTCTGACTTCTGCCTTTGATTTGCAATCGTGCTGGTTCTGATTTGGGACTGTTCTCCAACTTCTAGTGACGGTATGCTTACTTCATGGTGCTTTGTGTTTCCTTCATCTGGTTTTGATGTGCGCCTTATTTTATGATCTAACCATCTTTTGTTTGTTTGTCTTCATTGCAGGTGTACGAGAAGGTTTGTTTTCATCATTCCTGGTTCCCTATATCAATATTTTCCTTCTGGAAATCAGACAAAAATGAGTGCTAGCAGGAAACTAGAATAATAATGTTAATGTGTAATAACGTTTTTACAGGGTGCTGAAGTCGTCCGGATGTATAAAACCTTGCTGGGGAGCGAGGGGTTCAGAAAGGTATAGCACAAGTAATATGGGTAATTATGTGATGTCTGTATACTTTTACACTGCTTACTCATCAGAGTTCCATATTGCAGGGGATGGATCTCTACTTTAAGAGGCATGATGGTCAAGCTGTCACCTGTGAAGATTTCTTTGCTGCCATGAGAGATGCAAATGGTGTTGATTTTGCAAACTTCTTGTTATGGTACAGGATCTATATGCTTACACATTTTTTTTTTACTTTGCTTTGTTGTTGCATATGCTTAATACTGCTTTTGAACCACAGGTATTCACAAGCTGGCACACCAATTGTGAAAGTTGCTTCAAGTTATAATGCAGAAGCTAAGACTTTCTCCTTGAAGTTCAGGTACAAAAGCTAAGGATATTATTCCGAGATCAATACATTATTTTTTTTTAAAAGATCCCCGTTTTTATTGTAATCTAATGTGATAAATTCTGCAGTCAAGAGGTGCCACCTACACCTGGACAGCCTATAAAAGAACCTATGTTCATTCCAGTGGCATTAGGCATGCTGAACTCAAGTGGCAAGGACTTGCCGCTTACTTCTGTATTTCACGATGGGATGTTGCAGTCCATTGCCAGCAATGGTGAACCAGTCTACAGTACTGTACTTAGGGTAACCAAGGTTAGTGGAGAAGAAACTTGTGGGTGAATCTGATTTCCTTGGCTCTCACTCATACTATACTTTGTCCTTAGGTACTGTGAACATGACACCTCTTCAAAGTCCTTGGTCAACGTTAACTCTTAGTACAAAGATAAAGAGTATTTTTCTGAGAAATGTTCCCATTTAATACAACTCTAAAATTGTTATTTGGACTAAGCCTTAAGGAGTATGTTTCTGTATATTTCCAAGTCTAAACATGTAATCTCTACTTGCCCTATATTCTCCACACTTTAGTTAGAAATTAGAAGCCCTAATGCTTGGCTGACCTTAAATACAAACTTCTATTAACTTTATGCCTACTTCTTCTTTTCCCCGTAGTAAAGTGTTGTTGATGCTAATGATTCTAATTTCTTATGTGTGCTCGTCTTAACAGAAAGAAGAGGAATTTATTTTCTCCGACATAACCGAGAAGCCAGTTCCTTCTCTGTTTCGGGGATATAGTGCTCCTATCCGTCTTGAAGCCGATCTTTCTGACGATGATCTGTTCTTCCTCCTTGCTCACGATTCAGATGAGTTCAACCGGTTTGTCCTCTTTGACTGACTGCCACATTTTCACTTAATCAAGTTGTGAATAGGAGTATATTCATTTCTTCTTTGTTCCGTATTTTTCTTTGTTTCGTTATTAGGTGGGAAGCTGGGCAGCTCTTGGCTAGGAACCTGATGCTCACCCTAGTGGCTGATTTCCAACAAAATAAGCCATTGGTTCTGAATCCAAAGTTTGTGCAGGGGCTGAAAAGCATTCTTATCGACTCGTCCTTGGATAAAGTATGGTACAATATATATTTTATGTTTCTGACTCTTCCCACATGGAGCAAAATCTCTATTTTGCTAATTAATTTCCTGTTTGATTGTTTAGGAATTTATTGCGAAGGCCATTACTCTGCCTGGTGAGGGTGAAATAATGGACATGATGAAAGTTGCAGACCCTGATGCTGTTCATGCCGTCCGCTCCTTCATTAGGAAGCAGCTTGCTTCTGAACTGAGAGCCGAACTTCTGAATACTGTATGATAGATAATCCTGCATAGCGCTTATGACCAATCCACACTTTTTTCTAGTTTCCTCTAATGACATCTCAATTTGTTCTGTGTTTTCACAGGTCAAGAACAACCGCAGTTCTGAAGCATATGAGTTTAACCACCCAAATATGGCTAGGCGGGCACTGAAGAACATTGCTCTTGGTTTGTATTGTTTGTCTGGCACTTTTCAACTTGCTAATCACTTTGTTTTGAAATTGATATCGCTAACTGATGATGTTGGTCTTTTCAAAATCCTTTTTGCAGCCTATCTGGCTTCACTTCAAGATGAGGAGTCAGCTACCCTTGCACTGAATGAATACAAGTCTGCCACGAACATGACAGACCAGTTTGCAGCTTTGGCAGCCATAGCTCAGAACCCTGGTAAAACTCGGGAGGAAGTGTTGGCTGACTTCTACAACAAGTGGCAAGATAACTTTTTGGTGAGCAATTGGTGTAGGTGTCACTTCTTATTATCTTAGTGGTTGTTTAGCTCTATGCTAACTTTCCCTTTCCAGGTTGTGAACAAATGGTTCGCCCTTCAAGCCAGGGCGGATATTCCTGGGAATGTGGAGAACGTGCGGAATCTCCTGAATCATCCAGCATTTGATTTGCGCAATCCAAACAAGGTTATAGACGCAAATTAGATGCAATATCATCAACAATGTCCTCATGTCCATGTCTTTCGAGACGGGATTATACTAAGATTGGTTATCTCATTTTTACAGGTCTATGCTTTGATTGGAGGATTTGCCGGGTCCCCAGTTAACTTCCACGCCAAGGATGGTTCAGGCTACAAGTTCTTGGGCGAGATAGTGGTCCAACTTGACAAAATCAACCCTCAGGTTTGCAAATCGTTGTCTTGATGATGACATGCCCCCAGGATTCCTTTCTTCATTGTTCTTTGCCTAATTAATTAACACCCCCTCCTTGGGATGGTGGGTTTTGCAGGTGGCTTCCCGAATGGTTTCAGCCTTCTCTAGATGGAGGCGATACGATGAAACCAGGCAGAGTCTCGCCAAGGTAAGCTTATCCAAACAAGTAGCTTTGATGATGTTAGTAGTCTTGTTGTGTTCGAGAGAGATGGCTGAACGCACTCTTTTGTTTTTGGTCTTGTTGCAGGCACAGTTGGAGATGATAGTGTCTGCCAACGGACTGTCGGAGAACGTCTTCGAGATTGCTTCCAAAAGTTTGGCTGTCTGAACTTTTTAACGACGCAGACCAAGTTCCACAGAGATGTTAGAGTTTAAAGAACAGTTAGTTTCTTCTGTGATATGGTGATTCTACTTTGAAAATTTTATGGGAACAGAAGTTTGGTTCTATATTTGGTTTCTATTCTTTCTTTCATGAAGTCCTATTAGCACTTAGGTTGGCCGACGAAACAATTTGGTTGTGTTTCTTTCATCTGAATCCTATCTCGAATTTTGCTGCACAAGAAATGAAATCATGGATGGGATCGCCATTTCCACAGGAAAGAATGGTATATTAGATTATTGCCAACCTTACTTTCTGTGATTAAAGCTAACTGCCACATGGCTTCCAAACTTATATCAACTCCCATTAGAAATAGAGTAGCAGAATGGACAAGGCACTATTAGTACTAGCCGCCTAACAGAACTTACAGAACCCTTGACCTGACCAAAATTTTATTCGATTCAGACTTCTAGTATTTCTAGAATTCCAATTTATTGGTAGATAGAAGGGACCGGAGCCGATTCTGGGTTGGGGTTTCTTTCCTCAATTAATGAGGGATTTCTTGTACAAAAGTACGAGCTTCGATTAGATAAGTAATAGATAATTTTATAATGAATTTATGGTGAAATCGTAATTTAATAGTTTTATATCGGTAAATTCTATATTTGATTGGTCTTTAATGTCAATTTTTTTCCCGGTTTAATGGTACGGTGAGATTTAGCAAACAATTGTTCAGTTCTGCAACGTTCTATCAATAATTAATTAATTTATATTGGTTTTTATTGAGCAATAGCATAGTTTAATATAGTCCGAAACCAGGAGGCATGTATATGTAGTAGAGTCCTTCTTGGCGCCTCTCGATTATCGGTGGCAGTTCCTGCTACTACCGTGCCACCTACAATACAGTGTCGACACATCCTATCCTAATGACTTCTATAATATGTTTTAGGTTAGAGCCCAACTTTCCAGCAATGGAAAATGGTTTCAGTGATAAAATAATTCTTGAGTGTTCAGCGGTTGTTCAAACAACTACCTTCGCTCTATACGACTTTTGTATTTGACACCTGCAAAATACTATATTTCGCTAGATTCCCTCGTTAGGCTAATCAAAATTAAGGCTTCCCTTCAAAATCTGCCGCGGAAATCATGGATGAGAGATCTCACCCAAATGCAGAAGAATTAACTAACAATTTTGTTTGTTCATCACCAACTGGGTTTAATTCAGGGAGGTATTTTCCACAGTTGAGCAAACAACAACAAAAGTAGTATCTTGATTTTCCACATGGTTGCCAAATGCCAATGGAACAGACAAGAAGCATCCCCTTAGGAATAATAATAACTACTATCCTAATAAAAATAAACCCAGGGAAATTTGATCATAAAAAAAATAATTAGAAAAGAGGCCAAATTGATGAACAAGGCAGAAAAGCATCAATCGATTAAAACAGAGCGTAGATGCTGCCAGCCGCCTAAGCAATGACATAACACACACTGTCCAAATTATATTCAGCCGGTCAAACGTCCACTTCTAGATTTCCCCGTTTATAAATTTGTTCTCAAACCTACCCTCATTTCCAAGATATTGAATTTCCTCGCAGCTTCTATATTAAACCTAATACATAAATTAAAAAGTGTTTTTTTTTTAATATCAATATATAGTATCCACCTTATCCTAGAAATGACGAGGGGAAAGAAATTACGAGAAAACTAATAAGATTTGAATCGATCATTTTGAAATAGCATTGCTATTATTGTCAATATCACCAGATCTGTTGACAAATTAAAAGTATTTCAACTTTAACGAAACACGTAATCTCTGCGAGAACATTAGATAAAAAAATTAAAACAACTTATGAATCATAATTTATCCACAACTATAATTTACGTCTTACGAGCAGGTACAATTTGTTTGATACTTTCGTAATGTCAACTACTGAATTAACATAAATATCTATAAAATTATCATTGCGTTAATTCAACAATTTAAATAGGGAGGACATATAATTCAACGACATCCGATCTGACTAATGGTTGCAACTTGCTAGCTTTATCGCGGTAGTAACAGAACTTATCTGAATCGTCACAAGAGTGGCAACAAATCAAAAAAATATGTGAATTTATGCCCATAACTCACAAGGACCCTTCCAGCTAGTCATAGCTCATAAGCAGGAAGAAGGTTCCAAGAATGACAGTCCACTTCGGGTGGCGCCAGCCGCCAGCACCCAAAATTAATTTTCCGTGCTGATTACTCATAATGACAAACAGGAGAAAGCAAATGCATATCTGATATTATATTACCAAGGGGAAAGAAAAATATTGCTCATAACAAATGGGTTAATCGCATATTTAGTCCCTGAATTATTAAATGTTTAGTAAACGAGCCCCCTAGATAAAATTATCGATTTACTAGCCCGGCAACTATACATTGTGAACATTAATACCCTCTAATTCATGGTTTTCTAAAGACCAACTTTGTACACTCTCTTTAACATATCGACAACAACTTAGCACTATGTCATTCGTCCCATGAAATCAATCATCTGCGATCAAGGATGCTTTAAGATTTCAAGGTTAAGTCAACAACTATCGAGGAGACTAAAGAGCTTATGGGAATCTAGATTTGTAAGATTTTACTATCTTTCCGTTCAACTTATTCAATAACTTTAGAGTATTCACCAATATTGTACCCCCTTCCTTCCGAATTAAAGATTAAAGAATTCGTAATGAGTCAAATGTCCCCAAGTAGGATTCAAAGCTACAACCAATAAGTTAACAACCGACTGCTCTATCACTGAGCTACTACAAGGAACAACGAGAGATAAGATCTCATAGAGTTAAATTCCCGTTCTCCTCCCATGAACAATATGAGTCCCCAGAACATTTATTAAGAACAACGTGTATTAGTATTTAGTAAGTTGATAATATTAGTCGAGAAATTCAATATTGTTAACATTAATACTCTCCATTTCATATTTTATTTCAAAGATGTCTTATTTAGGTGAGCCAGTTTGTCTAAATTTTGCTAAACTTCTTACTAGAAGAAGTTTGGCACCTTGATCCTATGAGAATAGGATTAGGTGGCCTCCTATGGACAATGATCCTCTAATCCCTATTTGGCTGCAAATTGTAATTCCTCCCTATGAAAATCCTACTCTATAAAAGTAAAATCCCACTTAAATATCTCAATGATAGAGAATGCTTCGATTCAACGTCAAACTAAATTTAATATAACACCATTAAACAACTTAAAAAAAACTAGAATTGTAGGATTGTACTATTTTTAACCTTCTAAAAAATCTCAAAAGACTTCGATAATATTAGAGTGTATCAACCTTACTTTATCAAGAATTCAAGATAACAAATGTAGGGATTCACTACAGACAAAGTGGGTGAATAAGTCAATAACATTAATTTGAGAAGCTCTTTTGTTAAGTATTCATAATTCAGGTACTAAATAAGCCATTGACCTAATTTAAACAAATTCAACGAACGATTTCCACGTTCATTGGCTAGCTCGGAAATTCAAATCCTTCTTCTTTGACCAGTTTTCCAGCATCTCAATAGTCTCCCACTTTATAAACCAAAAACCCCAACGAATTTCCTCTCCCCTCAAAAACCAGCCTGTTGCATCTTCATACCTCCGCCACTCGCTCGCCGTTGGCGCTTCTTCTCTCAAAGTCGCCGACTTTTCCCATTTTCCTTTTCCGGGTCCTTGCTATTTTCAGAGGAAAATCAAGAGAGCTGAAAAAAACAGGGGAAAAACAGAGAGATTTTTCTCAGACAAACAATTGGAAATGCCTCCGGCTACGGCTACGATGTTTTCTCGCCCAGCGGAAACCCCTAATTTCTACAAGATTGTGAATCCGGTCTCGGATATCGTCACAATCGACGTCGGCGGCCAAATCTTCCAGACGACACGGCAGACCTTGAGCCTCGCCGGACCCAAATCGCTCTTCTCCCAGCTCACCGAGTCAACCGGGCTCGCCCCTCGGTTTATCGATCGGGACCCGGAGCTTTTCTCTGTCCTGCTTTCCCTCCTTCGTACCGGGAATCTTCCCTCCAAGGCTAAAGCTTTTGACGTCGAGGATTTGGTCGAAGAGTCGAGATTCTACAACATCGAGTCCCTGCTGATCGATTCCTTGTCTCACCATTCTCATTTCGAGGCATTCAATCTCGAGAAGTCGCTTCTCTTGCCGCTCAACGGCCGGGATTCTCCGTCCACCGTCGCCACGACGCCGCTGGGGACCTTGCACGTAGCTCACGGCAGCAAAATCACGTCATTCGATTGGTCGCTCCGGAAGAAAGCGACGATTCTGACTCAATTCACAGCGATGGATTCTCTATTGGCCATCTCCCCAACCTTGGCCGCCGCCGGTGCTACGGATTTCTCCGGATTGCAGATACTCGACATGGAAAAGGGATTCGTCAGGGAAACCCTAAACTGGGAAAACGTGACGAAATCCGGGTCAACGGTTCAGGCAATCGGGTCCTCCCAGGGTCTTCTGTTCTCGAGCTTTGAGTCCAGCCGGAGGAACTCGAATTGCATCATGGTGTACGATATGCAGACCTTCTCGCCGGTGACCCAGATCGGCCATTACGAGATATTCGGTGCCAATCTCGATTCCGCAATCCCCTCCACGAAATTGCAATGGGTCGAGAGCTACAACGTGGTTATGGCATCCGGCTCTCATTCTGGTCCATCGGGTAGATTAGGTACCGTTAAGCTATGGGACATAAGGTCCGGGAATGTTGTTTGGGAATTGAAGGAGAGAGTCGATTGCTTTTCTGATATTACCGTCTCTGATAGCCTTTCTGCAATTTTCAAAGTTGGGGTGAATTCAGGGGAAGTATCCTATATGGATTTGAGGAAGTTGGGTGATGAGGATTCTAGCAAATGGGTTTGTGTTGGTGATGAAAGGAAAGTTGGAATGTGAAGAAGGAAGGAGTTGGTTGCAAGATTGAAGCACATGGGAACCAAGTGTTCTGCAGCAAAGATGGCAATATTGAGCTTTGGTCTGAGATTATGATGGGTAGTCGAAGAACCAGCGAAAGGTTGCCCGATCGAGTGTTTAGGAAGAACCTGATGGGGAGAATGAAGGATATTGGAGGAGCTAAGATAACCAATTTGGGGTTTGGAGGGAACAAAATGTTTGTTACTCGTAAAGATCAGCAATCTGTTGAGGTGTGGCAGAGTTCTGCCAAGGGATTTTGATGTCTTTTGCAAGCCTGGTGAAGTCACCGTGTGGTTTGTTTCTGTACCATATTAGTTGTGTTGTAAAATTTGCATTCTTTTCTTCATTGCCTTAGTTTCTTAGATTTGCTTCTTTGATTATTATGAATCTGTAAATGTGTCATGTAATTCATAAATGTTTATAGATTAGCTAGTTCCTTGAGGCTATGAATAAAATCTTCAGTGATGAAGCCTCATAAATCTGTAGAACTACTTCATACATCATATACAATCAGTTACTAGATACGATTCATTCGGCTTTCGAAGATGTGGAATGTTTGTTGTTTGTCTGGTACCTTGTATACCAAATTCTTCATCAGTCCCGTTTCTTTCATCTGAGCACTGTGTGTTGTTAATATAAAGAAGTTCTATCATGTGAAAACTGTGTTGGCATGTTTGAGAATTGACATTGGTTATGGCGTGTGCAGGCCTTGGCACAACCGCGTACTATTGCTGGCATTGAACATAAGAACACGCTAATGCACTGCAGCCCCATAAGCTGATAAGCATGCTAACCAAATTGCTGAAAATGGTATGTATTTTTCTGGGTGGAGGCTGAAAACTAGCCCCTTTTGCCGATCATTTGTGCTGCAATTAGATTTCTTATTGCTCCAGCCTCTGTAGGATTTGGTTTCTCCATTAGTAATCTTCTCTCAGTTTGTACACTTGTGAGCTAGGAGTACTGGAAAGACGAGAATCGGTATTCATCTAAAAGGTCTCCTCTTGAGAAGAACACTGACCCAGATGGTAAGGACTAAATACCAAACTGTCAGCATCTTGGCCGGCTTCTCGTGTGCTATGTGTGTCCACTTAATTGGTGTTGCTTGAAACAAACAAGCTGGGAGATGCTTCCTCCTGCCATGAAGTGATCAGATTCCATTTCTTTTTAGCAGTCCGTCAAGAATTATATGCTCTTTTAAGCCTATGCTGTTGTTTTGTATGGAATGAACGATATTCGTAAATGGTTTTGCTATTCTTCCTCTTAATAGTGATACTGATTCAATCCATTTTCCAGGGACGCTCGTTCCTTTCCCTAGCAGAAAATCCAGAGCACAAACACCAACGCGACCGCACCTTTACATCTTCTGATAATGGTAATCAACTGAATCATGGTTTGTCTTTTGATTACATTGGTAACGTCAAGCCAACAAAGTTACTGTTGGGTATATGACTCGGATCTCGCCGGGCCAAGGAAACACCCTAAACGACGCCGCAGCGAGAACTAGGCGCGCCAGCACTGATGTAAGCACACCAGTCACAAGCGCAACGAGACCTGCACGCGCGGACAAGGTCCGAGGCACCGAACAATGACGTTCCAGTGGAGCGTCGACCAGGCTGGGAGAAGTCGCAAACGACGCCACATCCCTTGGGAGCAGTCACATCGCCGTCCCATCACTGTCATAGGGACCATCATGGATAAACCCCCTAGTCCTAGGTAGAAGTATGGTCTTAAGTCTGACATGTCAGCAGTCATGTCACCCTGTAAACTCACCCACCACCATGTAGCCTATAAATATGACATTTACTCCGGTGGGTGAGGGGATCGCAATTTTCAGATTCTATCTCTATAAACATCAACTTCTCTCTCTAAAGACGAATTCCCTCAACCTTGTTCTCCAAGATCTTGGTTCTACGTCATATAGTCGATTTTCCTTGCTTACTCCCCTTGACCCACTTTCTTTCCCGAACCTCACTCCTACACTCAGTTAGGTTCAAACAATTGGCGCCCACCGTGCGGCCAAGTAGAGAAGCAAAGAAAAACAACCAATGGCTGAACACAATCCCAACTTACCTGACGAAGCAACACCCATCAAAGCAATGACCAACCCAAGAACGTTCGCGGAAACCAGCAACCTCAACGCGGTGCTCATCGAAGAGGAAGAGCCCGAGCTGACCGCCAAGGAAATGAGGCAACTAATAGCGAAGCAGAACAACGTCATAGCCGATATGCAAAAGCAAATGAGCCAAGTCATAGCGCTCATGATGAGCAAAGAAGCCGCGACGACAGTGGAGGCGACACCAAGCGCGCCGATGCAAGCACCTGGTGAAGCGATAGGGATCGCCCCGCTACCACAACCCGCGCCGGCCGAATTCCCTGCGTTTGAAGCGCGACAAGCCGAGCCGCCGGGTAGGGAAGACCTCAGCTTCCTGGAGCAACACCTATCCCCGCAATACCGCTCCAACCCACCCAAAAAGGCGCTCCACCAACCTCTAAGCGCGGAAATCATGGCGGAGCACTTGAGCGGAATGCCACCCACCCTCCCCACGTATAACGGGACGACCGATCCTGAAGACCACGTGAGCACCTTCTGCTTGCGCATGCAACTCCAAACAAATTCCAACGCGGCACTATGCATAACCTTCCCGTCAACATTCTCCGGAATATGCCTCGATTGGTACAACAGACTCCCAAACGGAATCATCCGCTCCTTCGAAGAGTTCATACTCTTGTTCACAACAAAGTTCGCGTCCCAGAAAAGAAGTCCTCTCCACCTCAAGGCGCTGATAGACATAAGGCAGAAGGACGGGGAAAGCCTGCGAGCATTCTACGCCAGATGGTCCAGGGTGGCGATGGCCGTGCGCGACCTTACTCCCGAAACCGCTGCCCATCACCTTATGGACGCCACCACCAACATGGAGCTCAAACGGGCATTGGCGAAAAGACCTGTCACGCTATCGACAGAGCTAGAGATGAAAATCGAGAAGGCAATCACGCTGGAAGAAATGCTCGGAGCGGGGTCTGTCAGGCGCTTTGAGCCCGCGAAGCCGCCCCGAGAAGACCAGGGGCGGAGGCAGCTCCCGGTGCCGCGGAAGCAATTGGCACAGTTACACAGCGGTCCGAAGCGCCACCCTCCACCACCGCCAGAACAAGCTCAGCGGGGACGATCACCCGATAGGCGCCCGTCAAACGCCTATACCCCACTCAATGAGTCGGTAAAGAACGTGTTCCACGTTCTCCGCGAGAAAGGTTACAAGATCAATTGGCCCGCGCCCTTGAAGGCCCCACTACACATGCGCGACCCAAAGAAGCATTGCGACTTCCACAGAGAAACGGGCCACTGGATGGAAGATTGCCGGGAGTTACGATACGAAATCGAAGGCCTCATACGAAGAGGGTTACTCACGGAATTCATCCGTGGAGTGGAGAGCCAACAAGAACAGCTCGGAAATCTACCACCACCCCCGCAAGCCGACTACAATGAGACTACTGGCTCATATGTAGTACGCAAAGAAATAGGGGTGGTGACGGAAGAAGGAGATCGCCCGAAGAAAAAAATCAAGCGCGAACGCGCGATAGAATGCGCAGCGGCAGATGTCCAAACAAGGTGCCAACTGAGCTTCGACGACACCGAATTACCGCAGGGAATTCCGTCAGAAGATCCGCTCACCATCACCGCTCTGGTGGCCGCCTGCAAAATACACCACCTACTGATAGATGAGGGTAGCGCGACAGACATCCTTTTTAAAAGCACTGTCAACCAAATGGACATCGATCCGCACTTAATCAAGCGCGCCCAAGGGAACTTGGTCGGGTTCTCTGAAACGAGAGTTCCAGTAATTGGTGTGGTAACTCTTCCTGTTGTTATCGGAGACCAAGAACCGCGCATCTCAAAGCAAGTCGAGTTCACAATAGTCGACTGCAACTCGTCCCACAACGGCATCTTTGGCAGACCATTCCTAGCAAAATTCATGGCTCTCCCATCCACATGCCACCAGAAGCTTAAGTTCCCCACCAAGATGGGGACCGGAGAGGCGCGCGGGACACCATGGGGAGTTCCAAAACTCGAAGGAGAAATCCGCCAGACCAACATTGTCGACACAAGGCCAGAAGAACCCCGCCCAGAATCGATGGATTCCGATTTCGAAGTCGCGCTCGACCCAACCGAACCAACTAGAAAAGTGCGCATCTCGACTCACGTCCGCAGTGATGCGATTGAGCCGCTGATAGCGTTACTGAAGGAATATAGGGAGTTATTTGCTTGGTGCACAGAAGACATGCTAGGAGTACCAAGGCATGTAGCCCAACATTGCCTCGAAGTCCCACCTAGCGCGCCTCCAAGGCAGCAAGCGCGTCGTAGCTTCACGGGCGACAAACTAAAAGCCATCGAAGAAGAGGTGGCGCGACTGTTGGCAGCAGGGTTGATACGTCCGGTCAAATACCCGAAGTGGTTGGCAAATGTAGTCTTGGTGAAAAAGTCTTCAGGGGCCTGGCAGATGTGCGTCGACTACACAACGATCAACAAGGTGTGCCCGGGAGACCCTTACCCCTTGCCGCGCATTGACCAACTGATCGACGCCACTGCCGACCACGAGACACTGTCTTTCCTAGATATGTTCTCAGGATACCACCAAATCCCAATGTGGCGCGAAGATGAGGAAAAAATGGCTTTCATGACTCCCTTCGGAAACTTCTGTTTCGTCGGAATGCCGTTCGGACTGAAGAACGCGGGTGCACATACCAAAGAATGATCGATTCAGTGTTCTCACAACAGAGAGGGCGGAACATCGAGGTATATGTGGATGACCTCATCGTTAAGACTAAGGCTGGTAACTCGCATCTGGAAGATCTGCGCGAGACATTCGAGGCGCTCCGCAAACACAGCCTCCGCTTAAACCCACTGAAGTGTGTTTTTGGAGTAGAAGCAGGGAAATTTCTTGGCTTCATAATAACCAAGTGCGGCATTGAGGTCGACCCGAAGGAGATCACCGCGGTACAACAGCTGCGGGCGCCAAGAAGCGCATTGGAGATTCAATCTCTGAACGGCAAGATAGCGGCGTTAGGAAGGTTCATACCAAGGTCAGCTGACAAGTGTGCGCCTTTCTTCAGGACACTAAAAAACGGCACACGATTCGCATGGTCCAAAGAGTGCGAAGAGGCCTTCCAAGAGCTTAAAGCGTACCTTGTATCCCCCCTGTACTGTCCGCTCCCAAGCTTAATGAAAAACTCTTCCTGTATCTAGCTGTGTCAACGAGAGCTGTGAGCGCAGTGCTAATATCCAGAAGAGATGGCCAAAACGAACGCCCAGTGTATTACACTTCGCGAACACTAGTCAGCGCAGAAACAAGATACTCCCCAATAGAGAAAGCCGCCTTAGCGTTGGTTAGCGCATCGCAGAAGTTACGCCCCTATTTCCAAGCGCACCAAATCATCGTCCTGACCAACCTTCCATTAAAAAAGATCATAACCTCAATGGAAGTGTCAGGGCGGATGGTCAAATGGGCGGTCGAGCTGTCAGAGTACGACATCCAATACGCGCCAAGGCCAGCAATAAAGGCGCAAATTTTAGCGGACTTCATCGCTGAAGGGGTCACTCTCGAGACAAGACCGGAAGGATTATTGGAGGTATACATAGACGGCGCAGCAAGCAAACACGGCGCCGGCGCGGGTGTCGTCATGCGCACTCCCACAGGCGTCGTCCACGAAATAGCAATCAGGTTCAGAACGTTGAAGACAAATAATGCGGCCGAGTATGAAGCCATCCTAGCAGGAATGACCGCCGCCAACGACTTGGGCGCTAGAACGATTAGAGTGCTCTCCGACTCCTCACTCGCAGTGAACCAGTTGAACGGTAGCTTCGATGCTAAGGAAGACACACTCGCGCAATACGTGGAGCGTGTCAAACAACGAGCGAGTACCTTCGAGACGGTGACTTACGCGCAAATACCAAGAGAGTAAAACATGCATGCCGACGCGCTGTCGAAGTTAGCGACCGCCACTGACTTTGAGTCGATGCGTCTCGTAACGGTCCAAAAGGAGGAAGAAGAAGAGAATCGCCAAGAAGTGGCGATTAACACCACTCAACTCACTCCCGACGAAGACTAGAGAGCCCCGATTGTGAAGTACTTACAAGACGGCACAGTACCAGATAATGATAAAGAGGCGTGGGTTTTGAGGCAAAAAGCGGCCTGATGTACACTCATCGGAGGAGAGTTGTACCGACGGTTATACTAGGGAACCTACCTAAAATGCATTGGGCCTGAAGAGGCGCGCAACATGGTGCGCGACCTACACGAAGGGTTGTGCGCAATGCACGCCGGCCCACGCAGCATGGAGTGCACCATCCTGCTACACATATACTATTGGCCACGCGTAAAAAAGGACACGAAGAAATACGCAGACCAATGCCACAAGTGCCAGATTAATGCACGTCAGCATCACCTCCCGTCCACCGAGCTTCAAGGCAACCTGAGTCCATGGCCTTTCGCGCAATGGGAGTGGACCTCTTGGGCCCCTTCCCAAAGGCAAAAGGAAAGCGCAAATACATTATCGTGGCAGTAGACTACTTCACCAAGTGGATCGAAGCTGAAGCACTAGCCTCGATAACGGCACAACAGGTGACGCGTTTCTTGAGGAACAATATCCTGGTGCGGTTTGGAGTCCCAAACGCGCTCATCTTCGATCATGGGAAACAATTTGACTACGCGGAAGTAATAGACTTCTGCGACCAAGTAGGGATCATCGCGAGGTTTGCATCGGTAGACTACCCTCAAGCCAACGGCCAAGCGGAATCCGCCAACAAAGCAATCCTTCATGGCTTGCACACTCGCTTGAACGAAGCCAAAGGTAATTGGGCGGACGAGCTCAACACAATCTTATGGGCACATCGAACCACGTACAAAGTGACAACAGGCGAAACTCCATTCGCGCTCACGTACGGCACTGACGCGGTTATCCCCATCGAGACAACGACCCCAACGTATCGTATCATGATGTACAACGAAGAAACCAACGATGAGGCACGCATGTTAGACTTGGAACTGGCGCAGGAAAGACGCTACTTAGCAGCCATCAAACTGGCCGCGATGAAGGAGCAAGTGGCCAAATACTACAACGCGAAATTAGTCCCACACAAGCTAATTCTCGGTGACCAAGTGCTGCGACGAAACTTCCGCCCCGACCCTAAACACGGAAAGCTCGCCTCAGTATGGGAGGGCCCATACCTAATAAACGAAGTGGTCGGCGCCAACACTTTCAAGCTCAGCGAATTGGGGGGCAACAAGGTTGTCAAACCGGTTTATGCCGTTACGCCGGTTTTGTAAGCGAAATGGTTCGACCGTGGTACAACCGGTATGTATGCCGGTTTATGCCGGTTTCAGTAATTAAATAGGAAAAATAAGATTATATAAAAATAAATAAAACAAACAAACTATAAAAATAAAAAACCAAAAAAGGGAGAGATTTTTGTCTCCTGTACGTACTACTCTTCTCCCAAATCCCCCAGTAGCCTTTCTCCAACCCTAGCCGCTCCTCTCCCCTATCCTTCTCATTCCTTTTCCTCAGCCGTCGTCCAAACATAGAATCAAAAGGGGAAATATCCTTCCTCTCTCCTCTCAATTGATTTGCTCTCTGTCTATTCCTTGTCCTCTCCGACGAAATAAACATAGAAGGGAAAATATGGTTCCTCCACAGCCGTTCGAACCCAGAGGTAGGAGGCGGGGCAGTTGAGGATTTTGCGGAGGACGACGGAGTATGTCTCCAGAATTCAGATACCGGCACTTAACATTCCGGTTGAACCGTCGGAATTCCCGGTTTTGACCGGTGTTGACCGGCGTTGACCACAACAAAATACCGGTGGTATTCCAGCCGGTTTCATGACCGACACCGGTTGGACCTGGTTCAACCGGCCGGCATACCACCGGTTTGACAACTATGGGGGGCAACGAAATCCCAAGGACGTGGAACGCGCAGAATCTCAGGAAATATCACCGGTCAACCTAATATGTATCTTGTTCTTAATGGCGCATTGTCGCAAGAGAATATAAAGTACAAAGTTCGTTAGAACAAAACAATAGTAATAGTCATGAACTATTTGCACCCCCAAAAGTTCGTTAGAACAAAACAATAGCAATAGTCATGAACTATTCGCGCCCCAAAAAGTTCGTCATAACAAGACAATAGCAATAGTCATGAACTATTTGTGCTTACAAAGTTCGTCGGAACAAAACGATAGCAATAGTCATGAACTATTCGCGCCCCCAAAATTTCGTCAGCATAAAACAATAGCAATAGTCATGAAGTATTTGCGCCTACAAAGTTCGTCGGAACAAAACGATAGCAATAGTCATAAACTATTCGCCCCTCCCCTTAGTCCGACAGGACACAAACTAGCAATGGTCACGAACCGCTCGCGGTGATAATCCAAGCAAAAAACAAAAAAAACAAAAAACGACTAAAGGCAACAACTATAAAGGCGGTCACGCAACTCACATAGAACAAGGAATAAAAGTGCTTTTGTATTTCATAGAATGGGAGCGAAAACACACAGCGCTAAACAAAAAAAAACAACATAAAGGCCTTGACAACAAAATGAGCCCAATAAGACGCGACTACACTCAATCTATGTTCTCAGCTGTAGTCTCCGCGTCCGCCTCATCCGCCTGCACACCAGCCTCGCCTCCCTTGTCCGCGCTAGAACCTCCGCCCTCAACCGCAGCTTCGGTGCACACCTCACCTTCCTCGTTCTCCTCCTCCTCCTCAGACCCTTCCTCCGACTCCGTGTCCGAGCCCAGTGACCTCTTCTCACGCAACCAGGTCTGTACGTGCTGAACCATGGCGCGAGTATCCCACTGGTATTCCGGATTCTTGGGTCGCACCTTCTTGCCAACGGCGATCACGGCTTTGGTCATCGCGTCCGCCAAAATCTTCACAAATGCAAGGGAAGACTTATACTGCCGGACTGCAACGACATGCGCTTCTGGCACAGCTTCTGACTTGGCAACGTCGTGAAGGCGGACCAGATCCTCCTTCTCCTTCTGGAACTCTTCCCGCGCCTGCTCCAGCTTTTCAGCGTGATCAGACTCCAGCGCTTCCTTTCCTTCTCCTGCTCGTCCGCCAGACGCTTCCTTTCTTCTTCGAATTCGGCGTGCAGCTCCCCGCGGACGCGATCCTTCATGGCATCCACCTGCTCTGCCAACATGCTCTGCACAATGCCGAGCTCTGTGAACGCGTCGTTAGCCTTGCTCGTCGCAAGCTCGGCACGCCCCTCCGCCCCAGCCAGTTTGCCTTCCAGCTGGACGATCCGGGAAGCCTCGGCCTTCAACCGCGAACGGTCCCGGCTCCGCTCTTGTAGCGCATGGAAGGTCGACATTAAGCCCTACATCCACAACGCTCCAAAACTTAGAAAAAAAATGGCAAAGACAAATAACGAACACTTTGCGGAGTTCAACCCAATCTTACCGCGAAATGAACCTGGGCTAGGTCTTGAAGCGGGTCCGACTTCTCTAGGCGCGACGGAACGCTCAAAATGGGCCCAAGCGCCTTGAGGGCGGACGTCGCCGCGGCACTGTTACATGCCGCGCCTGTGTGCATCCGCACGTCGCGGTAATAGTTGACAGCGCCGGCGGTAGTACCCACAAAACCAGCCATCTGCGGCAGTTTTTGCTGGATGGTTGCTCTCGCCGAGCTGCCAGCAGCGGCTCTCTCCGGACGCGAGCCCTCTCCCCCTCGCGCCCTGGACTCTGAAGTAACCAGCGGCAACTGCTGCGCCGCTTGCGCAGATGGCTCAGCTATCCGCACCGCCTTATGGGGCCGCTCCACGGTCGATGGTCGCTCGACCTCCTTCCTCTTGCGCTCTTGGGCTGAGCACTTTCCCTCTTCTTCTTCCTTCCGCCCCGCGGCAATCTCACAGCGTCATCAACTGACATCATGCTTGCCAAACTTGAGAAGTCAACACCTGCGCCAAAAGGTCGTAAGAGAGCGGTTAATATGGTAGAATGCAAAAAAGAAAGAAGCATAACTAACCATCGGCATAAAGCTCCTCCAAAATTGCCTCGCGGACAACGCCCAAGTAAAGTTGAACTTTTGCAGCATGCACGCATCGTACTCATCGTCGAGTCCGTCATAACGGCCCAGGTCCGACTCATATCCGTGTGTGCTGCCTTTCTTCCAAACTGTGGGCTCCTCCATGTACTCACTCGCCCACTCCCCGGGAGTCGGCTTTACATAGAAGAAGCGCTCGAACCAAGTCTTTTTCAACTTGGGAGATCCGTAGACAAAACCGTCGGGTCTCTTGTCGCGGCGCTTGATCGAAAGACAGTCACTCTTACGGGTTGGCTCCTTAATCTTATATATTTGACGGAACAACCCGTAAGTCGGCGCAATCTTGAGCCTCTTGCATGCGAAACAGAGGCAGCTCTCGTGCATAATCACGGAGGGAGAGAGTCTCCCAACCGAACAATTGAGGCGCCTATAAATCGCACAAAGCAGTGGGTCACTGGGGAATTTAAACCCCATCACCCAATACTCCGTTTACACCCCGAACCAGCCCGGGGGGCAATTACCAACCATACTGTGCGCTGAGGGAATCGCGTACTCCCAACTGGGGGGCAACCCCAGCCCGCGTGTCACATCCCGATTTCTAAAACCCTTAAATAACAATTTTGCTCCGGAGCATATTTAAAATTTTGAAAGAAAGAAATAATAATGTGCTCGAAATACCAATACTGAAAAGAAATTGTTATAATTCATAAGCAAAGCCCTAACATTTGGGCAAACCTCAAACCATAAATTCTTATCCTTTTAAATCTCCAGTCATTACTCATAATCATAAAGCAAATAACTAAAGATTACAAATGCTGCTTACTCCGATCCGTGGTCAGACATCTTCAGAAGTGCTCACGTGGTCCTCCTCTGGTAGCCTGCTCTCTCACTGGATGCTCCTCGACTGGATGCTCCCTAGCTCCTCCTCTACGACCTGGTGAGTGGGTTGGGGTCAGTCTACGCCATTACTTAAACTTGAAGCACTTACGGGTATTCCCTTAAGTGTTCACCTCAAAAACCCGTGGAAGTTATTCATACTTCCACCCTTTAAATTTTAACCCTTAAAAACGTGGGAGTTGTTGTTACTCGCCACCCTCAAAATCTTAAACCTTTGACCGACTCTGGGATCCCCTCACTAACTAGTCCAACCGCCCAGCTCATACGTATGAGGGCCAACATAGGCCTTTCCTTAAACCTGTTTATGGGAGTAATCGATTCAACCCCATAAACCTTAAGAGTATATCATACTCTTCCTTTAAACTTCATGTGATGTCTAAGTGATTCATCCACATGTTCCTTAAGAGCAAACTTGCTCTTCCTTTAAACTTTCACTGGGGCGGGGGACTGGCGTAAGTGAACTACCTTTAAATCTTTTCACCCTAATTTAATTAGGAGTGAAATACCTCTTAAATGTTGATCCTTAAAGATCAAGCAACCTTCATTAAATAACATAAATATAAAAGCTTCAAGTAAATATTGACAGCTCAAATAATCATATACTTCACAATCATAACTCAAATAGAGCATCTCAGATAATATCTCAAATAAAACATGCTTTATCAATCACGACATAAATCAATCACTGGCATACAATTCACATAAACACACATACGTAAAACTCGTAAGTCAAATACTTGAAAATACGTAAGGCGTAGAATTTACCCCCCTTGAACCACTCACCTTATTTGGTCGATCAGTTAAACTTGATCTAGCCCCCAGTCAAAGGATCGATGCTCAAGAGAAGATGATTCGCCTTGTCAACCTATGGCGAATCCTGAGATTAGATCGGTTGGGTTTCGGGTACTTAGCGACGGTTTTCTCGACGTGCGACTACTTTGCAAGATGTGCAAAGTACGACATACTAATATACCAATTAATATAATATACTAGAATCATAATTCTTTAAACCCAACACTTTTAATTTAAAGTCCAAGTTAATTGAAATCATTGAACAACTAATTATGCTAGGATAGCTTACGTAGTTGAAATCAAAGCTCAATTAGGTCATAAGAAGGCACATTACTCTACTAGAGAAATTACTAGCTTTATCTTTTAACTGCATAGATCAATAGGACTAAATTACTATATCATGTTTACTTTTCCTAGAGAACTTAACCCTAGTATTCTCGTTGGCAAAACTAAACTGGACAATCCAATTTACTGATTAGATTAATTAACTTATAATTTGCTAGGATTATTATCATACTATTAGACCAGTAACTAAAATATCCATTAATTAATTTACAGCCTTATAATTATGAAACCAATAGAATTTCCTATTATATATCTTGACCCTCATAATTACAGCCTTATATTTAATCGAATACAGTTTTCTCCGATTGACACTTGTTAACCTAGAGGATTAAATTACCAAACGTACAGCTCATTTAGTGACAGTCAATAGATCAGTCACTAAATATGTTTGGTGTTCGTCGCTAAAGGATTGCTACTGGGTTGGTCGGCTAAACTGTAGCAACGACAAAAGATCTGTCCCTAAAAGCATGTATTCCCGTCGCTAAATTCCCATGATTGTACAAGCTCGTATTTAATCATACAAACGTCGATTATAATGCGAGGGATCAGATTTCCTTACCTCGTATTCGTGCCTAGACCTTCATTTGAGTCATGAGGGTCGTTGTTTCTTGGTTTATTAGTCGTTTGATAACCCGGTACCTTTGTCGTCGAGGCTACGACGGAAAACGACCATGGTTAGCTAATTTATAGCTTCTAATATTGGAAAGGGTCTGGGATCTACCACTCTTACCTACTGTTCTCACGAGAGAGTGGAAGATACGAAGGAAACCAACGCTCGTTATGTGATCCTTCTCTGGTAACGACAATGAACGGTGGTGTGGCTGGTGATGTGGCGAGATGATGATGACGAGATGGATGAGTACGTGTTATTGTTGGCCTCAACCTCCTCCTGCTATCAGTGGCAACGATGATGATTTGGCATGGAGGTAAAAGAGCTTTAGCTTCTGGTGGTGTTTGATTTGAACAAGGAGAAATGGGGTTTCCGGATGCGAGAGGCAGATGGATGGCGGTGGTAATGGAGCACATTTGGGGAAAGGAAATGGTTTCTTAACTTCATGGAAGGGAGGAAGAGGGAAAATAAATGGGATCACATGATTTGCCTGCAGAAGATAAGAGAGAGGTGATGGGAAGGAATTAATGGTGTCGGTTGACAGAAGAGAAGAATGGGGTCTTTTCCTCTTGTTCCACCTCCCATTCATCCATACATCAAATAAATTCCTCACCTGTAGCTTTCTTTTACAAGACTAATTACCTTGTGTTTAATTTAAGCGGAGGGTAGTTTGGGTACTTTGCAAAGGATTAGTGTACGGGTATTACATTTCCTCCCCACTTATAAAAATTTCGTCCCCGAAATTGGAACTGTTGGTTGGGGAATAAGATGTCACTAATTGTGCCGAGGTAAATCGTATTCAATTAGAATTGGATATAGTGGGATGTAACATTTCTCTCCCCCTTAAATAAATTTCGACCTCGAAATTTTGTTGTTGTAGAACTTGGCGGGACACAACTTGATTACCGGGACTATCATTAAATAGTGCATATTGAGAGCTGAACACTAAAATACATTGGGACCGATCAATCACCGATCTAAGCATCGTTAAACAATTCCGGGTACTTCTCTCGCATGCTAGTTTCTGTTTCCCAAGTAGCAGCTTCATTGCCCTGGTTCCGCCATATCACCTTTACCATTACAATCTTCTTTTTTCTCAATTTCTTTTCCTGTTTATCCACGATCTTGACTGGTGTTTCCTCGTAAGTCAAATCGTCCTCCAACTGGATGTCCTCATGCCTGATCACATGTTCAGGGTTAGATCGATACGCCCTCAGCATGCTTACATGGAAGACATCGTGAATCTTAGATAGGTTAGGAGGTAAAGCTAGTCGATATGCTAAGGGTCCCACACGCTCCAACACCTCGTATGGCCCGATATACCTCGGACTAAGCTTTCCCTTCTTGCCGAATCTCATTACTCCCTTCCAAGGAGACACCCTCAGAAATACCATGTCGCCCACTTTATGATTGCGTGGGTTTCCTGGCCTCTGAGCATTACTTTTCTGCCGGTCCTGAGCCACCTTCAAGTTTCGACGAATTGCCTCCACCTTTTCCACTGCCTTCTGTACCATATCCGGACCTTCTAGTTGTCGCACTCCTTCTTCATCCCAGTATAGTGGTGTGCGACATTTTCTCCCATACAATACCTCATATGGAGCTGCTTGTATCGAGCTGTGATACTGGTTATTGTAAGCAAACTCCATTAGAGGCAAATGCTCGTCCCAAGCTCCCTCCATCGTCAAGACACACGCCCTCAGCAGGTCTTCCAGTGTTTGAATCGTCCTCTCTGACTGTCCGTCAGTCTGGGGGTGATATGCAGTAGAGAAATGCACCTTAGTGCCCATAGCCTTCTGAAGACTTACCCAGAATCGTGCCGTGAAACTAGGATCACGATCAGACACGATGCTAAGTGGAACTCCATGTAGCCTCACTATCTCTCTCACATACAATCTAGCCAGTTCTTCCAGCCCTGGCTTGAACTTGATTGGTATAAAATGAGCCACCTTTGAGAATCGGTCTACAATTACCCATACTCCGTCATTTCCCTTCGGGGTCCTCGGCAATCCATACACAAAGTCCATAGTGATCTTCTCCCAAGTCCATTGTGGAATCTCCAGCGGTAGGTGTTCAATGACTGGGGCTTGATGCTCAGCCTTAATCATTTGACATTCCAGGCACTGGTAAACATGTGCTGCTACATCCTTCTTCAATCCTGGCCACCAAAAATGCTCCTTGAGGGTACGATACATTTTTGTGGCACCAGGGTGCATTGCATATGGTGCAGAGTGAGCCTCGTCCAGAATGTCCTTTCTCAACTTGTCGACATCCGGCACACACAATCTTCCTTGATACATTAGTACACCATCTACCAATTCAAATTTGGTGTCCTTCCCTTCTAACACCCGTTTCTTATAATTCCCCAATTCTGTATCTTCACTCTGCTTCTCCTTGATACGTTCCTGTAACATAGGGCGAACCTTCAAGGTTGCTAACAGCTTCGTTACTTCTTCTAATTCCAATTCCACGTTCATGGCCCTCAAAGAGACCAATTCGGGTAAAGGACTCTCCCTCTTCCTACTCAATGCATCAGCTACCACATTTGCCTTTCCTGGGTGGTACTTAATAGTACAATCGTAATCGCTTAACAGCTCCATCCACCTCCTCTGTCTCATGTTCAACTCCTTCTGATCAGTTAAGTGTTGGAGACTTTTGTGATCAGTAAAGATGGTGAAAGTCTCGCCGTAGAGATAGTGTCTCCATAGTTTCAAGGCGAAGACCACTGCTGCCAACTCTAAGTCATGGGTGGGGTAGTTCACCTCGTGGGGTCGTAGTTGCCTCGAAGCATATGCAATCACCTTCTTATCTTGCATCAGCACACAACCCAACCCTTGATAGGAAGCATCGCTATAGATGGAATACTCCCCACCGCTGGTTGGTAGTGCCAACACTGGTGCAGACGTCAACTTCTTCTTCAGCAACTCGAATGCAGCTTGACACTTCTCGTCCCATACAAATGCCTTCCCCTTCTGCAACAATTGAGTCATGGGTCTCGCAATACTGGAGAAGCCTTCTACAAACCTCCGGTAGTACCCAGCTAAACCCAGAAAACTCCGTACTTCGGAAACGTTCTTTGGTGGAATCCAGTTTGTCACAGCTTCAATCTTCTTTGGATCCACCTCAACTCCACGACCAGAGATCATATGCCCCAAAAATAGGACTTCGTCTAGCCAGAAATCGCATTTAGAGAACTTGGCATACAACTCTTCCTGCTTCAGTTTCTGTAATACCACCCTTAAATGCTCTTCATGATCTTTCTCGCTCTTAGAGTAGATGAGGATGTCATCAATGAATACGATGACAAACTTATCTAGATATTCATGAAGAACTCGGTTCATCAAGGCCATGAAAGCTGCCGGTGCATTAGTCAAACCGAACGGCATGACCAAAAACTCGTAGTGGCCATATCGTGTGCGAAATGCCGTCTTAGGTATGGAGCCATCTGCTACTCTCAATTGATGGTATCCAGACCTCAGATCAATTTTTGAGAACACTTTTGCTCCTTGTAGCTGGTCAAAGAGATCGTCTATCCTTGGCAGAGGATAACGATTCTTGATGGTTGCCTTGTTCAACTTTCTATAGTCGATGCACAGTCTCATACTGCCATCCTTCTTCTTCACGAACAACACTGGTGCTCCCCACGGTGATATGCTAGGGCGGATGAAACCCTTCTCCAATAGCTCTTCTAACTGTTCCTTCAGCTCCTTCAACTCCACTGGTGCCATGCGGTATGGAGGAATGGATATTGGTGCTGTACCAGGAACCACTTCAATATCAAACTCCACCTCCCGTTGCGGCGGTAACCCAGGAAGATCTTCGGGGAATACCTCGGGGTATTCTCTCACAATAGGCACATCTTCTATCTTCTTCTCTTGCACCTCCTTGATATGGGCCAAGTAGGCTTCACATCCTTTTTGGATCAACGAGAAGGCCTTCATCGCAGAGATTAAGCCTCCTGGGATCAGCTTTCTGGTACCCTTGAATAATGCCGTGCCCTTGCCCTCAATTTCAAGGCTAACCTCCTTCTTGTAACAATCCACCCTTGCTCGGTTTTTGGACAGCCAATCCATACCCAGTATGACGTCAAACTCGTCAAACGGTAGTATGATTAGATTTGCTTCGAACTCGTAACCAGCCACTGTGATAGTGCAATTCCTAATGACGGAATCGACTATCAATGTATCCCCTACCGGGGTTCTCACCCCTAAGTTCTGACCCAACTTCACTGATGGTATTCTTAAGTTTCTAGCAAACTTTGTAGAGATAAATGAATGCGTAGAACCAGAATCGATGAGCACAAAAGCTGAATGTCGGTAAAGAGTAATCATACCCGTCACCACTTCAGGTGCAGCATCAGCCTCTTCTCTCCTCATGGCGAAGATCCTTGGTTGCCCAGCTGCTTGAGACCCCTGGCCCCTATCATTACGGATGGACCGCCCAACATTTCCTCCATTGTTGTTGAAAGATCGATTTTGCTGATTGCCAAACTGGTACCCGGTGTGAGTTTTGCCTCCTCCACCACGAACAGACTGTTCAGACTGAGTCCTCCCTTGCCCTCCCTTCTTAGGGCATTCTCTGGCAAAATGGCCTGGTTCGTTGCAGTGGAAACAGACCCCCAAGTGAAGCTTGCATTCTCCCGGATGAATCTTCCCACACTGGTTGCAAGGACCCCTGTTACTATAGGTCGGACCCGGCATAGTCGAACCAGCCCGGCTTTGAGTGCCTCCATAACTGGGTGGACCATTCGGCCTCCTCCTGATCTGACTCATCTGTCTCGGTCCCTCTGGGAAGCTCATAGCCTTTCTCTTATGACCATCTCGTTGTACCCTTTCTTCGTACAAGCTCTGTTCTACCCTTTCCACTCGGAGGGCTGCCTGATAAATCTCCTCTCTGCTGTTCCATACATGTGCACTCAGGTCCCTCTTAAGGGTAGGCTTCAGGCTCTCTAGGTAGTGACTTCGTTGAATCTCAGCATCCTGGAACTGTGGCCCCCCATAAGGGAGCAGTTTATCAAACCGGGATGTGTACTCCGCCACTGTTTCTCTTTTTTCACTTCCCCACTTCTGCCTGATCATAAGGAATTCCCTCTGTTGCTCGATCCGATAAGACATTGGTATGTAGTGGTCTTTGAACAGTTGCACGAACCCTGGCCAAGTGATGGCTGGTGGATCCTCTTGACTGGCTGGCTGTGTAGCCCACCAGCGGTAAGCAGCACCCTGTAGTAGGGACACTGTCAGCAACACTTTGTCCTCGTCATCTGCTCGCATCTCCTGTAGAGTGCGAGTGACTTTTGAAAGCCACAGATCAATCTCCATGGGATCCGTCGAACGATCCCCGTAGAAATCCTCTACCTTCCTCTTCCGGAACGTATCATAATCCGGTGGACGCCTAGGTTGCGGCGGTGGTGGAAGGTTGACGTGGGCATTACTAGCTCTGCATATAAGTAAGGCCCTTTTAGTAATCGAGCTATTTTTTTCCAATACGATTAGAGTAGACTGGAGATTTTATAAATCCTTAAAACAAATCCTTGACTCGTTTGGCCAAAACTTAAAACACGTTTTTCTTTTCCTTTAAAACATAAGCCTTTAAAACTACGACCGATATTCCAGTATTCCTTGGAGACCAAGGAACAGAAGAACACCGGCTCTGATACCAAAATGTCACATCCCGATTTCTAAAACCCTTAAATAACAATTTTGCTCCGGAGCATATTTAAAATTTTGAAAGAAAGAAATAATAATGTGCTCGAAATACCAATACTGAAAAGAAATTGTTATAATTCATAAGCAAAGCCCTAACATTTGGGCAAACCTCAAACCATAAATTCTTATCCTTTTAAATCTCCAGTCATTACTCATAATCATAAAGCAAATAACTAAAGATTACAAATGCTGCTTACTCCGATCCGTGGTCAGACATCTTCAGAAGTGCTCACGTGGTCCTCCTCTGGTAGCCTGCTCTCTCACTGGATGCTCCTCGACTGGATGCTCCCTAGCTCCTCCTCTACGACCTGGTGAGTGGGTTGGGGTCAGTCTACGCCATTACTTAAACTTGAAGCACTTACGGGTATTCCCTTAAGTGTTCACCTCAAAAACCCGTGGAAGTTATTCATACTTCCACCCTTTAAATTTTAACCCTTAAAAACGTGGGAGTTGTTGTTACTCGCCACCCTCAAAATCTTAAACCTTTGACCGACTCTGGGATCCCCTCACTAACTAGTCCAACCGCCCAGCTCATACGTATGAGGGCCAACATAGGCCTTTCCTTAAACCTGTTTATGGGAGTAATCGATTCAACCCCATAAACCTTAAGAGTATATCATACTCTTCCTTTAAACTTCATGTGATGTCTAAGTGATTCATCCACATGTTCCTTAAGAGCAAACTTGCTCTTCCTTTAAACTTTCACTGGGGCGGGGGACTGGCGTAAGTGAACTACCTTTAAATCTTTTCACCCTAATTTAATTAGGAGTGAAATACCTCTTAAATGTTGATCCTTAAAGATCAAGCAACCTTCATTAAATAACATAAATATAAAAGCTTCAAGTAAATATTGACAGCTCAAATAATCATATACTTCACAATCATAACTCAAATAGAGCATCTCAGATAATATCTCAAATAAAACATGCTTTATCAATCACGACATAAATCAATCACTGGCATACAATTCACATAAACACACATACGTAAAACTCGTAAGTCAAATACTTGAAAATACGTAAGGCGTAGAATTTACCCCCCTTAAACCACTCACCTTATTTGGTCGATCAGTTAAACTTGATCTAGCCCCCAGTCAAAGGATCGATGCTCAAGAGAAGATGATTCGCCTTGTCAACCTATGGCGAATCCTGAGATTAGATCGGTTGGGTTTCGGGTACTTAGCGACGGTTTTCTCGACGTGCGACTACTTTGCAAGATGTGCAAAGTACGACATACTAATATACCAATTAATATAATATACTAGAATCATAATTCTTTAAACCCAACACTTTTAATTTAAAGTCCAAGTTAATTGAAATCATTGAACAACTAATTATGCTAGGATAGCTTACGTAGTTGAAATCAAAGCTCAATTAGGTCATAAGAAGGCACATTACTCTACTAGAGAAATTACTAGCTTTATCTTTTAACTGCATAGATCAATAGGACTAAATTACTATATCATGTTTACTTTTCCTAGAGAACTTAACCCTAGTATTCTCGTTGGCAAAACTAAACTGGACAATCCAATTTACTGATTAGATTAATTAACTTATAATTTGCTAGGATTATTATCATACTATTAGACCAGTAACTAAAATATCCATTAATTAATTTACAGCCTTATAATTATGAAACCAATAGAATTTCCTATTATATATCTTGACCCTCATAATTACAGCCTTATATTTAATCGAATACAGTTTTCTCCGATTGACACTTGTTAACCTAGAGGATTAAATTACCAAACGTACAGCTCATTTAGTGACAGTCAATAGATCAGTCACTAAATATGTTTGGTGTTCGTCGCTAAAGGATTGCTACTGGGTTGGTCGGCTAAACTGTAGCAACGACAAAAGATCTGTCCCTAAAAGCATGTATTCCCGTCGCTAAATTCCCATGATTGTACAAGCTCGTATTTAATCATACAAACGTCGATTATAATGCGAGGGATCAGATTTCCTTACCTCGTATTCGTGCCTAGACCTTCATTTGAGTCATGAGGGTCGTTGTTTCTTGGTTTATTAGTCGTTTGATAACCCGGTACCTTTGTCGTCGAGGCTACGACGGAAAACGACCATGGTTAGCTAATTTATAGCTTCTAATATTGGAAAGGGTCTGGGATCTACCACTCTTACCTACTGTTCTCACGAGAGAGTGGAAGATACGAAGGAAACCAACGCTCGTTATGTGATCCTTCTCTGGTAACGACAATGAACGGTGGTGTGGCTGGTGATGTGGCGAGATGATGATGACGAGATGGATGAGTACGTGTTATTGTTGGCCTCAACCTCCTCCTGCTATCAGTGGCAACGATGATGATTTGGCATGGAGGTAAAAGAGCTTTAGCTTCTGGTGGTGTTTGATTTGAACAAGGAGAAATGGGGTTTCCGGATGCGAGAGGCAGATGGATGGCGGTGGTAATGGAGCACATTTGGGGAAAGGAAATGGTTTCTTAACTTCATGGAAGGGAGGAAGAGGGAAAATAAATGGGATCACATGATTTGCCTGCAGAAGATAAGAGAGAGGTGATGGGAAGGAATTAATGGTGTCGGTTGACAGAAGAGAAGAATGGGGTCTTTTCCTCTTGTTCCACCTCCCATTCATCCATACATCAAATAAATTCCTCACCTGTAGCTTTCTTTTACAAGACTAATTACCTTGTGTTTAATTTAAGCGGAGGGTAGTTTGGGTACTTTGCAAAGGATTAGTGTACGGGTATTACACCGCGCACAATCTCAGTCACGTCCTCGCGCGTGTAGATGGATGCGTGATCTGGCCCCCGCAGCAAATTATCGTGCGGCGCCGGCTGATCACCCCACATCTCCGCCCAGTCAAGTATGGTGTAGGTCGCGCCTATACCACGGAATCTGATAGACCGATAATTACACATGTTTTCACCCATATTCTGAAGCCGTTTCTGATGTGGAATCTCGTGTTTTAAGCCGATTTCACGCTAGGTTGTGTGTTTATGTCATATTTCAGGACCCGGCGTTGGAATCGAGGCGGAGAAACGAGTTCTGGGTCGAAAGGAGCGAAGTTGGGACGAAGGAGGCTGATGGATGAAAATACCCGGCCATGACCAAGAATACCCGGCCGGGTATTATTCCTTTGGGCGCCCCGCGAGAAACAGAAGGGGGCCCGGGCAGAAGGCTAAAATCCCCGATCGGGGATTATAGAGTCAGACCGGGGATTTGCCCCTGGATGAAACGGTGCGCTTCAATTATACCCGGTCGAGACCCAAAATACCCGACCGGGTATTTCGACCGGGTATCGCGATCTGCCAGCTGATTTAAGGAAAAGGAAGGCCATCTTGCAAGGGTTCCGAGTTTTGGAGAGAGAAAGCGATCCCTAGAGAGAGAAAGCGACGAACCAGAGTTCCCAAGTGCCATAGCTTGATCTTCATCACCATTGGAGCCCGGCTTGAGTTTGGAGAAGTGCCGATTAAACGTCCAGGAGCAGAAATCCGTCTTCACAGTATGATTTCCGCATCTGAATCTGCTTTTGCTTCTTTCTCTATGGAGTAGTTCCCCCATTCATCTGGGTATGGGGAACCCTAGATTTGTATGCTAGGTCTGATTGTATGAACCCAAGTACAGAGTTTGTGAATTGATTATATTCGATTGAGGTTTGAATGATTGAATGACTTGAATCCTGATCAAATTCCTGTTGTTTCTGCTTTGACCTAGAATGAGAATATCTGCCTAGGTTGATAGATTATCCTTAATCGAAGGTGGCGAATTGGTGACTTTAGTCGAGGAGTCAATTCGCTATTCTATACCTGCAACCAATTTCGGAGACAACAGCGAGCGAGACTGGTTACGGTGGAGCATAGAGACGACCAATTGAGTAGCGAATCCGAGGACGAGTACGAGATGGAGGGCGAAGACATCCCACAACCGGGGAATGCTCGACAGGCTCCCCCGGTGAATCAGCATCCACCACCACCGCCGGGTCCCACCTTGGAGTACTACTACACTCCACGGATTGCTCACATCTGCCCGGTCATCCTCTATCCGCCCATTCCAGCAAACAACTTCGAGATAAAGCCATGCTGGATTCAACTCATCACATCCTCTATCCAGTTCCATGGCTTGAAGGATGAGGAAGCCCGGGTGCATCTTTCCCGTTTTCTGCAGCTGACGAACGGGTTCAAGCTGAACGGTGTTCCGGATGACGCAATCCGCCTTCACCTCTTCCCCCATTCTCTGGCAGGGAATGCTAAGAGGTGGTTGGAGACCCAGCCCCCATTGTCCATCACTTCTTGGGACGATCTGGCAGACAAGTTCGTGCACAGGTACTATCCGGCATCGAAGACCACAGAGATTCAGCGGGAGATCACTCACTTCCGCCAAGAGCCAGATGAGTCACTTCGTGATGCATGAGAGCGGTACATGGGATATTTCTGGCAGTGTCCCCATCATGGCTTCAGTGATGCTTTCATAGTGGGGAACTTCTACAGTGCCCTCACCCCAGACAGCCAGAGGGTGATCGAGTCTCTATGCCCAAGAGGGGATATTCTCACTAAGACTCCACCCGAGCTGAACCAGATGATCAGTACCTTGGCTGCCCGCGATCATTCCTGGGGGCAGAGCAGCAGAGGCAGAAATTCCCGGGACCGGGGTGTGCACGCTATGGAGGCCAGGTCCGGGTTAGAGCAGCAGGTGGCTGAGTTGGTGCAGACATTGAAGCAGCCCAACAGTCTCCTTCCGGGCCGAGGTACAGCTCCGCCTCTAGTTGCTCAGTGTCAGTGGTGTGAGAGCCCGAATCACCGGGTGGAGGACTGTCAGGCCATGAGGGAGTCCTCTACTCCCCAAGAGCAGGTGGACTTCATCGCAAATGCTCGACGCCTGGACCCATATAGCAATACCTACAATGAGGGATGTCGCCAGCATCCCAACTTCGCCTGGAGCAGCAACACCACTAAACCACCTGGTTTTCCAGCACCAGTGGGTGGTTTTCAGCAGAGGCAGGGGCCACCACCACAGCAGCAGCCCTACCTGCCTAGGCAGTGGCAGCCATTCCAGCAGCCCCAGCGACAGTATGCCGAGCCAGCAGCAGCCCCAGCTCCCAATAACTAGATGACCGATCTGAAGAATATTTTGGCGGCATTCATGACCACCAGCCAGGCGAATTTCACGAGGGTGGACCAGAGCATAGCCTCTCTGGAGGCAGGACAGAGGAACCAGGGTGCTATTCTGCAAGATTTACAGCACCAAGTCGGTGTCCTAGCGCGCCAACTTACTGCTCGGGCCCCGGGGACTCTACCTGCCACCACCATCCCCAATCCACGGGAACCGCACGAGCAGCTGGATGCCATCTTCACCATGAGTGGCAGACCTACATCGGCTGATCCTGCCCCGACCAGGCAGGAGGAACCACTACCTGCTTCAGCACTTCCAGCCGGTGATGCAGAAGTGAGGGTGGAGAAGGAAGCCCCTGCTCCCAAGCCACAACTAGTGGTTAAGGAGCACGTACCCCAGCTTCCCTTCCCCACTCGCCTACACAAAGACAAGCTGGAGACTGAGTTTGCCAAGTTTATGGCAATGTTGAAGCAGCTCAACATCAGTATATCGTTTGTGGAGGCACTGTCGAAGATGCCCAAGTATGCAAAGTTCATGAAAGATCTCCTCACCAACAAGAAGAAACTTGGGGATCTTTCGACAGTGATGCTCAGCAAGGAGTGTTCTGCTATCCTGCAGAACAAGCTGCCCGAAAAGCGCAAGGACCCAGGGAGTTTTACTATCCCTCTTACTATTGGCAGCATGCATGTAGGCAAGTCCTTGGCGGACCTAGGCGATAGCATAAACGTCATGCCATATAAGTTGTTTAAGAAGCTAGACCTAGGCAAACTTATCCCTACTAGGATGAGCATTCAGCTAGCTGATCGTTCCGTTGTGCATCCTAGGGGTATCATAGAGGACCTGCTTGTTAATGTGGGTGCATTCACATATCCTGTTGACTTTGTTATTCTGGATATAAATGAGGATGTGGATGTGCCTTTGATTTTAGGGAGACCATTTCTTGCCACCGCCAAGGCACTAATTGATGTGCATGAGGGTAAACTGATACTGCGTGCTGGAAATGAACAGGCTACCTATGCTGTGACTGAATTCGATCACTGTGCTATGATTGCTGTCACACCTGTGCATGCTATTTCTGACCCGGTACACGAGCCTGTCGTGTATCCGTCTGCATCTCCCATTTTGCAGGACCCTCCTCTCACTCCTTCGCCGCCACTCCATCCAGCCTCGTCTCCGAGCAAAAAGATCAAGGAGGAGTGGCGGCCGAAGCAGCAGGTTGCTAAGCCTGCACGGAATAAGGATGGAGACCACTACGAGCTGGTCCCGCCCCCTGCACCACGACCACCCTGGCCGTCCGGGTACTCACTCGCCTGCATCTTGCCGGATGGCCAGGTCAAGCTAACCAATGTTGGTGGTTGCACCCGTCGGGTGCATGGCCACAACCTGAAGCTGTACCTCAATACCGACGTGGATCCGCTCTTGGAGGCACCTGTTCCTGCACCTCCCTGAGTATCCACCATGGGCGTGCAGCTAAAAGACGGTAAAGAAGCGCTTGTGGGGAGGCAACCCCACCACGGTTTGACTTTCTTTCTTGTGTTTTGAGTCGGATTGTAAACCGGTTTGGTTTTGGTTTGTTTTCCTTTGTTTTGGATGATGTACTATTGGGCTG
This sequence comes from Linum tenue, assembly GCA_946122785.1. Taxonomy (NCBI): domain Eukaryota; kingdom Viridiplantae; phylum Streptophyta; class Magnoliopsida; order Malpighiales; family Linaceae; genus Linum; species Linum tenue. Next base: position 27,240,562 of record CAMGYJ010000009.1, read on the forward strand.
ACCATTGGACCTAACGTATGTGTTTGAGCTTTTTGGTTTCCTTTAGCTCTGCCTGTGTTCCCGACTGGTCCTCTCTCCAGTCCGTTCCATGCCGACTGGTCCATTTCCAGTCTCCTGCAGTCTGTGCCCACCGGTAACATCGTTCCCCTTTCCTTCCCTCTTCTCCATTGAGGGCAATGTCGATCTTAAGTGTGGGGGGGATGTTTATCTTTTGACTGCATTGGATCTGTTTGTGTGCTTGGAGCCTAGTCCACTGTCCAAATCTCGAGATTTAAGGGCTCCAAGCACTGTTGTTTGCTTGATGATTGATCGTATTGACACTGTGGATGTGATTAGAGAATTGAATGGCTTTTGACTCGATGCATGACAACTTGAGTGTGACTAAGAAAGCCTATTACGATGACTGAGATATGTAGTAGAGTTGTGTAGGGGTTCAGTTTTCAACTGTTTGCTTACCAACTGCGACTTGCATTTGATCACTTGCTTTTGACAGTCATTTATGCATCTAGTTCAGGGAATCAGAATGTGAGATAGAGCATATAGGTAGCCATGTGAGATTTGAGCCTGCTCGTTTCTTTCTTGTGCGATAGATTCCTCTTCCATGAAATGCAGCATTCACGTTGTCATTAGCTAAGATGATGGAGGCATAGGATTAGCCCACGACCAAAACTGACTGTCCTGATGTGTCACATCCCCTAGTCAGCCCCTTTGAGCCGTGTGTTATCCTTTCTTTCGGTCTAGAATGAAAAAAAATCACCCTTTGCATCTTTTAGAAGGTTCCACAGAATGGTTTTTGCATGTTTTCTGCTGTTTCTGCTAAATGTAATATGAGTGATGGAGGTAGTGCTTAAAAGTTGGGCGTGTGTTTGAAAATGTGCAGAGGTGGTGGTTCTCTTAAGGAATGAATAAAGAAAAACAAAGAAAAAACATGAAAGCAAAAGAGAGCCACCACCAAAAATCTGAATAGTGCCCATTAAGTAGTGTTTCTTAGCGGTTTGGCTTGGAAATGCTAGCATTTATATAACCTCCTTTGCTCTTGTGCCCTAAAGAAGTTGAGTAATGCAGAATAGCAGAAAGAAAGTTACTGGTTTGTTTGACTTTGATTTTTGTTGGGTTTGGGAATGTGGAACCTTGTGCTATCACTTCCACCACCTAAAAGGCCTTATCCCCATGTCCAAGACCCTAGCCAGTCATTTGAACCTGTGTCTAAGACCTCCAGATTAGTTAGTGGTGACACCCCCTATGTGAACTCTAGCATTTAGAGGCTGCATTCATGGTGAAGAGACGTTAGGGAGTGAGAGAATAAGCATGCGCATTTTTCGCAGCAAATTGTCCTGACCCCACTGGTCGAGAGTGAGCGATTCATTTTCTCATATTCTCTATACTCTTTACCCCGGTGAGGACCTAGATTGCTCGGTCTTGATTCTGATATCTTGAGCTTTGTGCATGAAGTGACTGTTTTGAACAAGTGGTTGAGTCAAGTCTATGTTGGTTGGTGAACAGACGGGAACTCTTTCTTTGCTCGACTTTATTGCATTCGAATGTCATCTGTGGTGGTTGTCTAGGTTGTCGTTCGAGTTGCCATGTGTTGATGATCGAAAGCCAGTATGATCCATGTGTTTTGTGCCGATATGATTTGCCCTAAAGCCTACTTGACTGAAACGTTTTGAGCTTACCTGGTGTCTGACTTGGTTTGCTTAGGGACAAGCAAACGGTTAAGTGTGGGGGAGTTTGATAGACCGATAATTACACATGTTTTCACTCCTATTCTGAAGCCGTTTGTGATGTGGAATCTCGTGTTTTAAGCCGATTTCACGCTAGGTTGTGTGTTTATGTCATATTTCAGGACCCGGCGTTGGAATCGAGGCGGAGAAACGAGTTCTGGGTCGAAAGGAGCGAAGTTGGGACGAAGGAGGCTGATGGATGAAAATACCCGGCCATGACCAAGAATACCCGGCCGGGTATTATTCCTTTGGGCGCCCCGCGAGAAACAGAAGGGGGCCCGGGCAGAAGGCTAAAATCCCCGGTCGGGGATTATAGAGTCAGACCGGGGATTTGCCCCTGGATGAAACGGTGCGCTTCAATTATACCCGGTCGAGACCCAAAATACCCGACCGGGTATTTCGACCGGGTATCGCGATCTGCCAGCTGATTTAAGGAAAAGGAAGGCCATCTTGCAAGGGTTCCGAGTTTTGGAGAGAGAAAGCGATCCCTAGAGAGAGAAAGCGACGAACCAGAGTTCCCAAGTGCCATAGCTTGATCTTCATCACCATTGGAGCCCGGCTTGAGCTTGGAGAAGTGCCGATTAAACGTCCAGGAGCAGAAATCCGTCTTCACAGTATGATTTCCGCATCTGAATCTGCTTTTGCTTCTTTCTCTATGGAGTAGTTCCCCCATTCATCTGGGTATGGGGAACCCTAGATTTGTATGCTAGGCCTGATTGTATGAACCCAAGTACAGAGTTTGTGAATTGATTATATTCGATTGAGGTTTGAATGATTGAATGACTTGAATCCTGATCAAATTCCTGTTGTTTCTGCTTTGACCTAGAATGAGAATATCTGCCTAGGTTGATAGAGTATCCTTAATAGAAGGTGGCGAATTGGTGACTTTAGTCGAGGAGCCAATTCGCTATTCTGTACCGAACTCATTTCGGTAGTGGAGGTTTGGTTCGCTAGGGCCTCAATCTGTTTACTCCGGTGGATGTTAGTCGCCCGCTAGAGACTCAGATTGAGAGGGTCTGAAGACCTTTAGTCGAGACTTCAAACTATTTAAGAACCTCCCACAGTATAACTTTCATGAAAACTGAACTTGGTAAATTGCAATCCGACTTAACTGCAGTCTAGGGGGAACCATATCGGGTGACCTCTCTTGACTTCAACCGTTTAACTTGCTTTGTGTTTTTGTTTGCTTGAATCTGCACTAAAATTTCATTGCTAGATAACGAGAATTCACCGAGTAGTCATCACATCTAGGACCCGGGTTGACAATAAAACCCAAACCCGCTATACTACGCTTTAGGAAGTGGTTACACTTGGCCATTTTCTAGAGTGACAGTAGGAGTGAGTCAGAATCCCAGACGGCTCACCGCCTCAGTTACTCGCGCAATGCATCGTGGCTCGCCCTCTATGTTGCCGCCTCCAGACCCCCCACTATTACCGCGTCGGATAATCAATACTCCGCGACCACTAGCTCGCACCCGCTCGCCCACTCCCAGATGCAAGCACACCAGCGTCCGCATCCGCGTCGGAAGAGTCATGACTCATGGATGACCCTTTCCGACTCGACGTCAAGTGATGATGTCACCGGAGCCCCCTCATCGTCCTCAACTCTGCCGCCGTCCCCGTTGCCGGAACCGGCCAGATCCAGCGAGGGATCAGTGGAAACATGGGAGAAAGACGAGAGATTACCTTCTTCACCTTGCACGACCTCGGTCTCGTTGATGTTGGTGCTAGACATGGCTACACTTCAAGTCTCAACAACAGCAAAAGGAGAATCACGGTTGCAGAAGATGGAGAGAAATCTCGGAGATCAGGAGAAAATAGGAGAAAAGAGAAAGGGCAAGCAGAACTCGATGGGAACAGAGTGAGTTTTACCCCCGGAGAGCAGGCTCATATTTATAGTTGGTGATGGTCAGTCGAAAGGTTAAAGTTACATCGGGAAACGTAAACGTCAGCGTTTTCAAATTTCGAAACCGCCGCCAAAACCGCACATTCACACAAGGACACGTGGACAACCTAGATCCCAGGAAATCATACCAGACATAGGCACTAGCCGTTGACGTCACCAGTTCCGCGCAACGCCTGGGGGGCATGGCACACCCACGAGGGAGAAAAAAGCACCCCTAAAATCGCGCGGAAGATCAAATGAGAACCGCCCAGAATATCCTCGCGAAGATCACGCCAAAATCGCGCGGAAGATTAAATGAGAGTCGCACAAAAGAATCTCGCGAGGACCATGCCTACACGAGTCAAATCGCACAGAAGATCAAACAGAAAAACGCGCGGAAGATCAAATGAGAACATCCCAAAATATCCTCGCGAAGATCACGCAGACCTGAGCCAATCGCGCGGCAGATCAATCACGCGCGCAAGATTAAATGATAGTCGCACAAAAGAATCTCGCGAGGACCACGCCTACACGAGTCAAATCGCACAGAAGATCAAACAGAAAAATGCGCGAAAGATCAAATGAGAACCACCCAGAATATCCTCGCGAAGATCATGCAGACCTGAGCCAATCGCGCCGCAGATCAATCACGCCCGGAAGAATCTCACGAAGATCACGCCCGGAAGAATCTCACGAAGGTCACGCAGACCCGAGTCAATCGCGCAGAAGATTAAACATGTGGCATTCGCGGAATACCCCCTGATGGGGGGCAATTGTTGGGTATATGACTCAGATCTTGCCGGGCCAAGGAAACACCCTAAACGACGCCGCAGCGAGAACTAGGCGCGCCAGCACTGACGTAAGCACACCAGTCACGAGCGCAATGAGACCTGCACGCGCAGACAAGGTCCGAGGCACCGAACGATGACGTTCCAGTGGAGCGTCGACCAGGCTGGGAGAAGTCGCAAACGACACCGCATCCCTCGGGAGCAGTCACATCGCCGTCCCATCACTGTCATAGGGACCATCATGGATAAACCCCCTAGTCCTAGGTAGAAGTATGGTCTTAAGTCTGACATGTCAGCAGTCATGTCACCCTGTAAACTCACCCACCACCATGTAGCCTATAAATATGACATTTACTCCGGTGGGTGAGGGGATCGCAATTTTCAGATTCTATCTCTATAAACATCAACTTCTCTCTCTAAAGACAAATTCCCTCAACCTTGTTCTCCAAGATCTTGGTTCTACGTCATATAGTCAATTTTCCTTGCTTACTCCCCTTGGCCCACTTTCTTTCCCGAACCTCACTCCTACACTCAGTTAGGTTCAAACAGTTACCTTGTATTTTATCTAGTTGCAATTTGGGTCAAGTCGCTTAGGGTTGGACAACAAGAAACGGGTATTTAGGTATACGCATACCCATTCCTTTTTTTATGGTTACGAGCAATGTAGTCAAAATCGTAGGATTTTAGGATTTTACTTAGGGATTCCGATCCTTTTTTTACTATAAAATCTATGGACCTTAAAATCGTTCAAAATCGGATATAAAATCGTTAAAATTGTACAAAAATCGGGATTTTGATCCTATGTGAAGAAAATAGGCAGTTTGAGACAATTCAAAAGAAGCAGAACTGTCTCGGTGGAAAGGGCAATGACAACTATTTTCTCATATATTTTTCCTATTAAAAGAACATTTGAAAAGGGGAAAAAACCTAATTGGAGTTCGGTCAATCCCTTTCCCTTCTCCTTGTTTAACTAATCGGTAAAATAGTTGTCATAATATTGTAAGTATGAAAGAATTAACATCATCATTAACAAATTAATTGATTAATGAATATATTTGTACCAAACCAATGACATTAAAATTCTTATTGGAGTTCACTTATTCTTAGTTTTAAATCATGCTTAATAGACGATGTCAAAATACTACTTTGAGTTCAACTACATAAACACAACATTAAAAACAAGAGCAAACTCCATGAGCTCTATCCCTTCCTCATAAATTACTTTGAGTTACACATTAAATAACAATTAAAAGGATGATTTTGGAACATTAATCTTGAAAATTATCACTTTAAATGTTATATGTCTTTGTGTTATTAATGATTTACCTTATTAATATTATTATATTTTAATTTCTATGTGATACTTAAAATCCTATGATTTTACGATTTGATTTTACGATTCGGATTTTACCCCAGTTTTTGATTTTAGGTAAAATCTCGATTTTGACTGCTTTGGTTATGAGTATCCATATATGCGTATTTTTATTTTTACGGAATGAGAATTGAGATAAAAAAGTTTTATTATGGGTACACGCGGATCACCCATTAATACCTATTTGAATATTAAGGATATCCGTACTACCTGCCCAACAATGTTGAATTCAAAGATGACAAACAACTACCATGTCACTGTGCAATCCACTTTGTATCAGGTAAAAGCTTACAAGAGGGGGGACTTTGTTGCCTATTTTGTCATCCGTAGGTAGGGATTGCAACAAAACCCGAACCCATGGGTACCCACCCGACCCAACCCGGTCAACGCGGGTAAAACCCGTGTTGATGGATTTTGGGCTGGCTTCAGGTTTAAACCCGCTACACTATTCATCGGGTCGGGTTGGGTTTGGGTTTAGGTAAACCCGCCCCATGGGTACCAACCCACACATATAATTACTTTCCCGGTATATTTAATATTCTAAATATTATATCTTCCTTAAACAATTAACATTCTTTATGTTTGTGGAGAAATATATAATTTGTTGTTTCTAATTGTTTAGAATGAAGTTGATATTATGAAGTGGAGAGTGAAGAAACTTAGTTGACGAGGAAGAAGCTTTCAATTAATCTTATTGTTTATAAATGTTTATCTTTAATTTTGAACAATTTGTATTGATCATTTGCGGTTTGCTTGTATGCTCTATATTGGTGTTTTTTGTATGAATAATTTGTATGAGAAAATTAATGTTAAACTTTTGTTTTGAAAGAAACTTGTTATTGTAAATTTTTTACCACAAAAACCCATGGATACCCACGAACCTGCGGATACCCAGCGGGTTGGATTGGGTTTGAGTTTTTCAAACCCAACGGGGTTTACCCCGGACTTTTGTGGCGGCTAAACCCATAAATTTAGGTTTGGGTTTGACAAAACCCGACCCATTGTCATTCCTATCAGCAGGGACACCTTTATACAGAGAAAACCAAACACTATCAAGCCTCCATCCATGCATGTGGATGACTATGTTGCTAGTGACAGTGAGAGGTGTCGACTGGGTGGGGAATAATTCTTATGTTATTCCTGTCCAATGATTAGGATCTGGTGGTGGGATCCCAAATGATATGAATGAGACAGACAGCCCTTCTAAAGCCTTAACTTCCATTAGAGGAAATGAATACAAGGTTTATAGGTTATTCGTGGGTACTCGTTATCCATCCTATACGAGTAATGGGTATCCATTAATTTGTACGGGTTTGTGACGTGGAATTGAATTTCCTCTCCAAATGGGACTGGATACCCGTTGCCCACTCCTAAAGTTGCTCTTTGGTTCATGAAGTACACACTTTTTTAAACGAACCTTTTGTACTATGAACTTTGTTATAAGAATGATATAAGTTAATTTTTATAGTTAGATGTTTGTTTACACCCAAAAGATAATATTGTACCATTGATTATTAACAAGGCATATATTGTTTTTATTAGGCAAGATCAATAATAACAACTAATGTTATTTAAGCTGGGCCTTATGATACTAGACTTTTAAGCCCAAACCACTTAGGCTCCGCGGAGGAACTAATCTTGTCGCGTGGATAGAGACACTAAGTCTGGTAGACCATGCTCGTCGCTAGTCTACTAAATCAGACTCGTCGCGAGTTTGGTAAATCAATGTGGTCGCGAGATATAGACCACGCTCGTTGCGAGTCTACTATACCATGTTCGTCGCGAGTCTGCTAGACAAAGGTGGTCGCGATATCTAGACCATATCGTGAGATCTTGGACATGATGGTTGCAAGTGGCCTTCATCGCGTCAAGTTTAATAGGGCTCGTTGGTCGCACGATCTAGACACCATATCGATCGTGAGATGTAGAAGACCCTCGTCTTGAGATCTAGAATGGCCATGGTAAAAGGCGAGACAAGTAACAAGACGTTAGTTCCAAAAGAGAGAGCAGACAGTTAACTAGACACCTGCCAATTATCCCACGTTCAAGGACACCACGTCCGAGGAAGAAGGGGGCAGTTCTTTTTGGAAGTTACTCTCAAACGGTTTCTTACGACGGTTACCACTTCAAGGCTATAAATAGGAGGAGGAGTTGACAGAGAAAGGGTTCGCCAAATTCACACCATACAACCCATTGTCAAGTTTTATCTTTTATCTTTTCTCTGCAACTTTTAGCCATAGTCGTAGATCTGGAGCTCTCACAGAACCTCCATAGGAGTAGGATAGTTTAATGTATATTTCTGTCTCGTGAGTCATGTAAACATCGAACACTCTCGTTCAAACTTTGTTTGAAGAGATGTGAACCGTGTTAAGTTAATCGTTCTCCAAAGAAGTCAATGTGCAATCAATTCGATTTCAACGCAAGTTTTTTCGTCAGAAAACAAACTTAGCACACCTAGTGGGACACTTGTGGTCGATTCGATGGCCCTGAGGCAGAGGAATCAAGAAGGTGATGTTTCGGCTGGTTTCGTGAAGGAGCAGGTGGCCAACATCGAGCATGGCCAAGTATCAGAGGTGGTGACAGGAGGAAATGGTGGAGCGGATCTTGGTAGCTACCACGCCTAGTGCAGATATTGGTTAAGCCATGGGGGTCCTTCGTTAGATGATGGAGGAGAATCGCAAGATGGTGGCAGAGAACCGTCAAGCCACAGAAGAGAACCGCAAGATGGTGGTGGAGAATCGTCAAGCCACGAAGGAGAGCCGTCAAATGCTGATGGAGAACTGTCGCATGATGGGGGAGGGTAGGGCTGGTACTCATTAGGTAAATTCTCAAATGGACTGTCCAATTCTCGCATAGATAGACGTTTGAGTCAATTGGTTGATGTAGTTAACAAAAGTACAAATGAGTTGGATCAATTTCAACAGTCTTTAAATAGACCTGCAGTGCAGTTAAGAGTTTTGCCATCACATGGAACAAGCTCAACGCTTACTAACAATGCAGTCAAAATCGTGCTTTAAAACTTAAAAACTTACGGTTTTACGCTTCTAGATCACCAAAACACTTTTGTTTCTATGTAAAAACTTTAGTGTATAAAATCAGACTAAATTGTGCTTTAAAACTTAAAAACTTACGCTTTTACGCTTCTAGTTCACTAAAACGCTTTACGTTTTTACGCTTTTACTTCACTGAATAGGTATTCTTTTCATGAAATTAATTATAAAAAGTATATTTTAAAAATAATTCACCGACAGTATGATACGTTTAAGATTAAAAGATACATATCAGATACTTGGATGCATTCTGAACTTCAATAAAGTAATCTAATTCATCGTCTAGACTCTTCTCAAATTCATTAGCATGGAGGGGAAGGTGGCTTCTGGATAAGATTTATGTTTATGAACTTATTATTAAGAGGCTAATAGGTAGAACCGCACTTTTCACTACATTGCTTACTAATAGTGTTCTTTCTCTTGCCCGTAGCCGAAATGGCCAACCACGGCAAGAGAACTTGCCGCCTTAGACAGCAAGCCAACCACCTCCATGTTGAGTAGATCATGTTGAGATTCACGCTACTGCTCAAGTGGGGAATTCATTACATGGACGCGTGGGAGTTGAAGTGGTAGCCCGCGTGGTAAGAACCTTGCCACCATGTTCAAAACTCAAGTTGAGCAGCCACCCGGGCAAGTGGGTCTCGTCCATCTATCCCGGAGGCAAAGACCCTACGTGGCTCTCATGAATTTGGGAGTAGGAGGAGGTCTAGGTGCCAACATGGATCAGATCCCACCACGAGACTACCCAATTCCAATGCCACCGCATTTCAATGGGCATGGCGTGGATCCCATTGGGTTTGTACCGTATGGGGGGCAACAAGGGGGACATGACGCTAACACCCTTAGGGATCAAGTGGCTCAACTTCTCACGGAGCATTTTGGCATGGGAGTAAGACCTGCCATGCCACCTGTATACCGTAAGCCATATCCTGAATGGGTAGATAGACTTAACCCGTTTCCAAGGGAATTCAGGGTCCCGAGTTTGCCACGATCACAGGGACTGGAGACCAATCCACTATAGAACACGTTGGATGCTTCACTATCCAATGTGGCGATGTAGGAGATTCTGTTAAGTTAAAGTTGTTCGGCAAATCGTTGATAGGGCCAGCCTTTGCTTGTTACGTCAACTTATCTTCTTACTCCATCCAGACTTGGCAAAAAATGGAGAAATTCTTCCATGCTCAATTTTATAGATCTGAGCCCGAGGTGTCCATGGTTGACTTGGCACGTATGCGCCAAGAACCGGTGGAATCGGTGGAACATTTCTTGACTAACTTAAAGAATGCTCGTAACCGTTGCTTTGTCAATTTGACAGAGAGATGGCAATGGGTCGGGTCGGGTACGGATAGTGCATATCCGTTACCCTATCCAAAATAGTTCGAGTTTTACCCATACCCATACCCACATAAGAAACGGGTAGAAAATTCAAACCATGCCCATACCCGTTTGGGTTTCGGGTATCCACGGTTATCCATGGCCCATTGGTAATAGTTTCTCTTTATAACTCGAACCAATATGTGAATACTCACACGTATTCTCACGTTACGTAATATGAAAAATACGATAATAATTCACTAGAATGAAGAAAATTAATTAAAACAACACAATTTAATAAAATATTATATTTATATGCTAATATAAAATATGTTAGAGAAAATATTGATTTTTTCAAAACAAAATACATATGCATGTATATAATTAAGCGGATTCGGGTTGGATAGTGAGAAAACCATGTCCACCCATTACCCGTAATATTCGGGTTCGGGTTTTACCCGTACCCACTAAAAGTCTTTCAGGTTTGGATGTTACCCTAACCGATTAAGTCGGATTCGGGCGGATATCCACAGTTACAGATATTTTTGTCATACCTCTGAGGGAGTTCGTCAAGCTGACACAAAGGGGTTTGAGTTTTGAACTAAGCATGAAATTTCAAGATAGGGAGTTCTCTGGCTTGTTTCAACTCACGTCTTGTGTCGTGAGGTATGAGTCTCTTCTACATGAGGAAGAGAATCGTAGTAGTGCCTCAAGGGGTTCCGACTTCCCAAACTTAGATTCCACTATCAACCATGTTGCCCATGAGGCTACTGAGGTTGAGGTGGATTTGGATGAGATAACTATAGTGAAGTCATACGTGTGTGCTTCTTTGTCTAGAATTGAAGATGGGCCGCAAGGGGGAACACCCAATCATGCGTCTATTCAACTAAGGAAGTACTCCTTTGACGTCTCGAAGGAAGACTTGATTTTTAACCAACTCTATAAGGATGGTCAAGTCAAATTGACAGAGGGACATTGACTCGCTCCGACTATTATAATAAAATCTCACCTAAGGCCCAAGTATAAACCTTAGATGGGTGCAATATAGGGCAAGTATGTTTAAATATCAACCCGTGCCGGCCCATGTACGCCTACATCGATTGTTTGAAACATTATCTAGCAGATTGTTGTTTGTTGAAATCTCTACAATCTACGATTTAAAAAACAAGACTTTGGAAAGTAAATGGGTGGAAAACTCGGGTGTTGCTTCCCCCTTACTAACTACCATGAACGCTGGGATCGAATGAACCGGTGTGTGACGAGGCAATTGAGACCAGTAGGAGGTGCAACAATGGTTAGAAACCATCCTCTCAATCGCTAGACCAAGAGGTAAGCATTAGAGGCTACAATTGTAGCCCTCTTGGCGCAAGCAATTGAGAGTTGACTTACTTTCTCTCTCAAACCAAGGCTTGGACGGCATAATCACAATTAACCTAGGTGTCTAATTCAAGTATAGGATTGCTCTTCATTAACCTATTTAGGAGGCATGAAATGCCTAAGAAAACCCAGCTCAAATTTGAGCCTCTTAAGATAAGGGAGGCTTTTCTCTAGTCTAGGTTAGAATAGCACAATAGATTGCCAAGCAAACAATATGCACAATCACAATGTAAAATACCTCAATTCTTAAATTAAACACCTCCATCACACAATCATTCAATTCACACAATCAATTACATGATAGTAGTAAGGGTTCTACAACACCCAAGTGAAAAGGGAAACTACTCCATGCTAGACAAAGGAAGAACACAAAAGAGAAAGAAAGAAACCATCATTGTGATGCCTCCAACTCTTTTTGTGCTTGTAGAGATCCTCCAAAGGAGAGGAGCTTCCAAAATCTTCACTTGGAGCAAACCCTAGCCTCTTCTCCCTCTTGGTTTGTTACTTTCTCTCTCTAGGGTTTCAAGAAGAAGAAGGGTTCTCTCACTTTCGGCTCTCCCTCTTCTTCCTTTCAGCTCTCCATTTATACTGAGATCGTGCCCAGTTCACGGCCGTGAACATCAGAATGCGTCCGTGAACTCAGTGAGTTGGATCAATACGCACTGCTTCACTTTTGAGGTTCACGGTTTATGGTTCTAGTTTACGGTCTTAGCGGCCTTCAATTTATTTTTCCAGACAGTTTCATGTTTCATTTAAAATATGTTATCCATGGAACTCACTCCAATTAAAATCTTTAAGGATTCCATAAAAAAAATCTTTATTGGTTATTCTAAATTTGATTACCACTCCATCCAAGTACCAATACATCATTTTTACGGATTCTTCATTCCTTTTCTTTTGCACTAAAGTGAGTAATATGAAAGGCTACAAGTAATTGTAAGAGAGAATAAACTAAACTGTAAAGAACACAAACCAAAAAAGATGAAGACCTAGGTCTCATTTGATGAATAGAAATATATAAGTAGCTAAATAAGAGTCGAGGAAACACATTATTTCAATAAGGTGAAGCAAATAATAAATAAATGGACTCGTTGACCAATGAATAGGTGCGGATTGGAGAACAACAAAAACATTTTGAAAATCATTATGTGATTCTCTTGTTCTTCCATGAGTACTACTATAGCGTAAATGGGCTCGTTGGCCAATGAATAGGTACCGATTGGGTAAAAACAAACACATTTTGAAAATCATTATTGTAGTTCTCTTGTTCTTCAATAAGTGCTACTATAGCGACTCCGTTGTCCACCTTGCAAGTGTACTCAGATCTAGCAAATCGCTAAAGAGATAAATAATTCGACTAAACCAAATACGAACTTATAATTGAAATCAATTAATGTGGTTCTCGTGTTCTAATCGATAATGATTCAAAAATGGAAAATGGATCGTCGAAACACACATGAGTGAAATACGTGTGATCAACAGACATACAAAGATTGTCAATCTATAAGAATTTGAAAATGGAAAATGCTTCACCGATATACACTTGATCCGATTTGGCGACGAAGTTGGACGTCACTGCACGTGGAAACATATCGCGACGAAAAAATCCGTCGCATTATCTCTCTATATATTCTGCGACGAATACTTTCATTGCTAAAAACCTATAATCGTCGCAAAAGCTATTTCCCATTCCGCTTTTCATTATTGACATTTTCTGCGACGAAAATATAAAATTCGTCGCAGAAAACTCATATTCGGCGACAAAATATTGTCGTCGCCCATAATTGCGTCGCTAAAGTTGGTTTTTTTTTGTAGGGGCCACTAAAGTTGATGAAAATTACAAAAAAAAACCCTCTTAATGAATAGTAATACTAAAACTATGACTTTTATAAAAGAAAATGTAATTAAAAGAAAGAGAAAAAATGAAAATGAGATAAATATGTGTCTACTTGCAAATGAATGGGAAATGACAAAATAAATGAAAATTATGCAAATATGGAGGTTTAGTATAATGCCACTAAAGTTGATGAAAATTACAAAAACCCCTCTTAATGAATAGTAAGACTAAAACTATGACTTTTATATAAGAAAGTATAAGAATATGCACTATAACAAGTTAAAATTGTATGGTATTGTTTTTTCTGTTACCTGTGAGAGCATCACATGTACATTTTTTCTCCACAAACCCTATCTTCCTCATTACTTGGCCAAATCTTTCCCCTAAAAAAAAAACTCTATGTGCAAAAGCTTCTTCAAGCAGAAAGCTCTCTTTTTACTAAGTTTGCTTTTGTGATGCGAACAAGAGTTTGGTTCAGTGGTAATATATATATATATATATATATATATTGGATGAAGTGGTTCAGATGTAATATTATTAGTATTGAATTTGTATGTCACATATTTAAATCTCTTAATTAGCACCTAACTAAAAATAAACCTATATAACCCTTGAAGAATTATGTGAAACTAAAGCAGAAAACGTAAAGAACACAGAGATATACGTGGTATCCCCGATGATCGGGACTAGTCCGAGGAGAGTTCAGCACTCTCCAGCTTTAGGTTTTCTTATTCAACTTGGTTTTCGGCAGAATGCCTTACAACATGATTTATACCCATTCTCATTATTAACAATGTTACATGTGCGCGGACAACATGGATAGTACATGGGCGCAAGAAGCGGCCGGATTGGGCCGAGCTGACCCGCCAATGGGCTCTGAAGTGGGCTGATCGGCAGTCTCCTATACTCCCCTGCAAGCTGGAGCGTGAAGATTACGAACGCACAGCTTGGAGAGAAGGAAATGGAACCGCTCTGTGCCAAGCCCCTTAGTAAACATATGAGCTAGTGGATGATGCGAACTGATCTTTAGGGGCAATATATGCCCTGACTGCACGCGCTCACGAACAAAATAACAATCTATCTCCACATGTTTGGTACGTTCATTGAATACTGGATTAGCCGCTATGTGCAAAGCAGCTTGATTATCACAGTGAAGAGGAGTGGATCGAGACTGCGACACACCAAGCTCTTTAAGCAACCACCGTAACCATATAATCTCGATGACCGTGCTATCTATAGCGCGGTACTCTGCCTCATCAGAAGAGCGAGCCACCACCTGCTGCTTCTTAGTGCGCCATGAAACAGGGACCCCATCAAGAGTAACAACATAACCAGTGGTAGAACGACGTGTTGATTGACAACCGCCCTAGTCAGCATCACGGTTAGCCACAAGATCCAAGGAATTATTAGAAGGGAAAAACAGACCTTGACCGGGAGCGTTCGTGCTCGTGTAGGAGCATGAACAAACTGACTGAGAATGTTGACTGCATAGGTAATGTCCGTTGTCCGGACGTGTGACAGTCAAATAGAGAAGACGCCCAACAAGGCGACGATACGCAGAAGGGTCCAGATGATCAGCCACAGCAGGACAAGTAAGCTGAAGATTCTGCTCAATCAGAAATGAGCTAGGGCGGCAGCCAGTAACCCCAGCATCCTGAAGAATGTCCAACGCGTATTTGCGTTGACTAAGCACAAATCCTTCGGAAAATCTGGCAACTTCAATGCCCATGAAATAGCGAAGAGGACTAAGATCCTTGATGATAAACCTCGAATGTTGAAATGTCTTCACACGAGTGATGAAATCCATGCAGTTACCAGCGAGAATCACATCATCCACATAAATGAAAGTGATCACAAAGATGCTCCCCGGGCGATAGATAAACAGAGAATGATCTACAGGGGAAGACAGAAACTGGAGTTCACAGAGGGCAGCCGTGAACTTGTGATACCAGTTCTGAGAAGCCTGTCGAAGACCATATAGAGACTTACGGAGATGACACGCACGAGTGTCACCAGCTGCAAAAAACCCGGGGAATGCGCATATATACCTCCTCATCCAAATCGCCATGGAGGAGCGCATTGTTGACGTTCAACTGATGTATGAACCACCCACGACTGACTGCGACTGCAAGGAGACAACGAACCGTGACAAGTTTGGCTACTAGAGCGAAGGCATCATGAAAGTCGACCCCTTCAATTTGGGTGTAGCCTTTTTCAACTAGGCACGCCTTGTAGCGCTCAATACTGTCGTAGGGTAGAAACTTGATCTTGTACAGACATTTCGAGTCAATTGCTCGGTTTCGCGGCGATAGATAGACAAGTTCCCACGTCCCATTCTTCTCCAAGGCGGGAATTTCAGCTTGCATTGCTTGACGCCAACACACTAGTTGTACGGCTTCGCAGAATGTGCGAGGCTTAGTGTGGAGGGCGACTGCAGCTACAAAAGCACGATAAACGAGTGAGAATTTGTCATAAACGACATGAGAAGACAAATGATACTTAGCAAACTGGGTAGCACTTCCTCTGTAGTAGATATCTAGGTGCTTCGGCTGGGTTCGAACCCTGTCACTACGACGGAGAAGGGGAGGAGCAGCATGTGGTGCGGAGGCGTCGACAGGGACACGAGGACTGCCTGGTGCTGGCGCGCTGGATTGATCAGGTGATGATGCAGACCCAAAGTAGTTTGGCTTCGTAGAAGATGTCGACTCCCCAGTGTGAGGAGGGGATGTAAGCTGCGAAGGAGATGCAGCACCACTCGGCGAATCTACTGTAAGAGATGGAGTATCCGCTAATTCATCCTTGTCATCATATCGAGCAAGGGCAGTAGGTGTGACCCAATGAAACTGCTGCTGGGTGACTGGATGAAATGGAAAAACAATCTCGTGAAACACAACATCACGACTGGTTATGACCTTTTGACCGGTGAGATCGTAGGCGCGATAACCCTTTTGGCTCGCTGCATATCCCAGGAAAACGCAAGCCCGACCACGCTCATCTTACTTGCAATAAACAAGGAAACCGAAGACACGCAAATGCATGTAAGATGCACGTTTCCCAAAAAAGACTTCGTAATGGGTCCTGCCTGTAGGTCGTGTAGGTAACCGATTAATGAGATAAGTCGTTATGAGAATACACTCTCCTCAACAACGAATGGGAAGTAAAGCCTGGAAACGCAGGGCACAAGCAGTCTCAAGCAGGTTGTAACACCCTAACCCGGCCGGGTGCTACTTTTACTAAAATGCACTTGATAAATAAAATACTTAAATCTTAAATTGCAGCGGGAAAAATTTTCATAAATAAAATACTGCAAACACACACTTGTAGTTCAAAGCTACGCCCTAACACATGGGCAAACTCAATACTTGAAATCTCAAAATGATCTCCATTCTATACTCATAATCATAAATGTAAATAACTAATAATCTCTAATGCTGCTGCTACTAAAAATCTTGACTAAGCATCCTCCGTGACGCTTATGCTGCTCTCCTCTAGCTGGCTGGCCGCGACTTGGTTCTTACTAACTGCTCCTCTGGCTTCTCTAGCTCTTCAAACTGGTGAGTGAGATGGGGTCAGTCTACGCCCTTACGTTTTAATACTTCTAATACTTGAGTACTTTACTTAAACACTTAACTTTAACTGGTGGAAATTGTTTGTACTTCCAATCTTAAAATTTTAACTCTTAAACTCTGAGGGAGTTGAATGTTACTCTCCTCTCTTAAAGCTCAAAACTTGACTAAAATACTTGACTGACACGGGGATCCCTCACTAGCTAGTCCGGTTGCCAACTCATACGTATGAGAAGCCATTCAGGCTTTCCTTAAACTTAAACTTAGTTAGGGAAGTCGTAACGATTCATCCCCCTAACATCTTAAATTAATCGTGGTGGCTCTTCACCACGATTCTCGAGAGCATAACTGCTGCTCTATCTCAAAATCTCAAACGGCAACGGACTGGCGCTAGTGACTAAAAACACTTAACTCTTTCACCTTCTTAGAAGGTGAAGTACTTTCTTTAAAGAGGACTTGTTCCTCAACTTTAACAATAACTTATACTCGTAGAATTTCAAGTAAATAATAACCACTCATTTCAAGTCATAACTCAAACAAGGCACATAACCTCAACCATAATCATGCAATCTCAAACATGAATCAAATACTGCACACACACCACGTAAATCAATACTCGAAATTACTTAAGGCAGATACTTGAAAACCGTAAGGCGTAGAATTTACCCCCTTTACACTCACCTCATTTCTGTTGAAACCGACTCTGATTCCACTCTAAAAATTCCATGTATCGCTTCCATCAAATTCTATTCGTCCCCACGATTCCATAGGCGCAGACGATTCCTCGATCAGACGTCAATTGATCGAGTTATGGCCAAAATAAATATTCTGTCAGTTTAGAGGTATCAAGTACCGAAACTGAAATTTTCCAGTCAACACAGTTGACCCGACTTCTAGAAAATTACAGATTTAATCCCCTAACTCTTTCGAATTTTCAAAAATGGTACCTGATGGCTGACATATTCTTCCTCAAACTTGAGAGACTCGGTTCTCCCTCATCCGACGGCCGAATTCGATTTCGTCGACACCGTGACGCTCCTGAGATCGCCATCTACGCAACCATATTCATCTTTTGAAGTTTCGTCGAAGTTTATTTTTCCAGAATCCGGCGACACTCCGGCGACGTTCCGGCGAAGCTCCGACGAGGCCTCTAACGACCTCCAACTTGGATTCCGACTCCGTATAATGGTTCCTCATCTTCTTCCGAGCAAAAACCAATGCCCAGAATCATTCATTTCCCTCTCTTTCTATTCTCTCATTTTTTTCCTTCTTCATTGACGTCAAGTCCAACGTAGTGGACGGAGAGGCGACGGCGCGGGGAAGGTCGACGATGGTGAAACCGGGAGGGAGGAAGATGGCGTTGCTGGTCTCTTGGTGGTGGTAACGTGTCGCAGCTGCTGCTAGTCGGGGCTGGTCTTCGCCGGGGGACTCGACGACTGCGGCACCTTTCTTTCTTTCTTCTTCCTTCCTTCTTCTTCTTTCTGCCGTCAGGGGCGGAGCTAGGATCCAGTGGTCGGGGAGGCCGGACTTTATTGTATAATATCCGTAAAAAAAATTAAGAAAATATTTACATTGTGAGTCATAAGCTTCAAAATTTAATTATCTAGACTCCAAAATTTAATTATCTAAATTAGAAAAATATTATAAGCTCCAAAATTTCATTATCTAGTTTGAACTTTGAAATTAAAAAATATTTGAATAAGTACAAAAGTTAAGTGATCAATCTAAATTTTAAACAAAAATTCAACTAAAGTAGGAAAACTTAAAAAACAATGTTGCTGCCAGGAATTGAACCATGGTACTGGGTATTCACAAATACCAAGCAGCTGCATTCCGTTAGACTAGACCCAAACATTGTTGTTCATTATTGCACGTTATTGTTATTCTACAATAGTTAACTTCTTCAGAATTTTCAAAATTTCCGATATTTTTACACGCGATCTCCAAAATTCTCGGGGGGGCCGGGGCCCCCCGAGGCACAAGGTAGCTCCGCCCCTGTCTGCCGTTGCTACTTAATATGGGGAGGTGGGGAGTGGGGAATAACTATTAGAAAGTGGGTTAGGTGGAGAGTGGGATGGTGTACAGATGGGTGGGGTTTAATTCCCTTTTTCCTTTTTTTTTTAAATAATAATATTAAAGATGGTGATGATTATTATATAGAATGATAATAATAATAATAATAATAATAACTATTAATGTTATTATTATTGCAGTTGCCATCATTCGTACGTAATCGTCGATCCAACTGTTCGGTCGAACCTGGACCCAAATGTCGGGGTGTAACACAGGTGACAATGCTTCCTTTCCACAACGCCATTATGTTGTGGAGTGTCGGTGCAGCTCGTCTACTGTAAGATGCCCTCCGACTCATAATAGTCCTACAAGGAACTAGTAGCAAATTCCAAGCCGTTGTCAGCTTGGAGCTTCTTCACTCGATTCCCAAACTGAGTCTTAACGAGTTGACATAAAATTTTGATATATCGGCCAACATCAGACTTGTACTTAATGAGATAAACCCAAACACCTCTACTATAGTCGTCAACAACAGTGAGAAAATAATGTGCTCCACTAAGAGAAGGCGTTTGATATCCACCCCAAATATCTATATGTATCATCTTAAAAACCGAAGTAGTCCGAACGACACTAACAGGAAAGGGAGTGCGAGATTGTTTTGCACTGAACAAGAATGAAACTTCACTAACTAATTTATTCGTAAAAGAAATAACATCTCCAAGCTTGAGCTACGTGGGAGCCGCAGGGTCGCCTAGGCGGGTGTGCCAATGATCCTTGGGCAACTCCTGACCTCAAATCGCAGCATGAACTCGAGCTTGTTCCTGTCCGAAAAAATTCAAGTAGTATAGACCATCGTGCATCTCACCCTTCCCAATCACGTTCTTTGAGTGTAAGTCCTGTATAGTGCAGAAATCACCAAGACATATGAAGGCCACTTGATGTTCTTGGCATAACCGACTCACAAACAAGAGATTGCAGCTGAATTCTGTTACATAAAGTACTCGACTAAGAACCAAGCCCTCATCAAGACGCGTTGATCCAATTTTTCGAACTGGGACGCTAGTTCCATTCGAGATTTGGACCGGCGGACTAGAAACATCATGATGAGTTGAAACAAATAGAGAATCATCAATGGCTATATGTTCATTACAGCCCAAATCTATTAACCAATCACGATCACC
This sequence comes from Linum tenue, assembly GCA_946122785.1. NCBI lineage: Eukaryota > Viridiplantae > Streptophyta > Magnoliopsida > Malpighiales > Linaceae > Linum > Linum tenue. Next base: position 27,260,669 of record CAMGYJ010000009.1, read on the forward strand.
AGAGAAAGGAAGCATACCAGCCATATTACTAGTAGGGTCGATGGGTGTGGCTACAAAAGTATTACCCAAAAACTTCTTCAAATATTCCAATTGTTGAGGGGTAAAATCGTGAACGAGGCTACCATCCGGATCAGCCTGTGCAGCCCTTGGCTCTTTGGAGAGAGGATTATCCCGACCACCACCCCGAATGGTCTCACGACCACGACACTTATTTCCACGATCACCCTGTTGGTCACGAGGCGCCCAACCAATTAACTCATAGCATGTCTCACGCGAGTGCTCGGGTTTGAGACAATGTGAGCATTGTAGGCACTCTTTCTCCCCTGGACGGCGCTCCCGACTACCACGGCTTGCCGCAGCGGGCTTCTCATCCCCCTTAGCAACAAGCGCATCAGCTTCTAGCACCGGCCTCCTCTTATTTATGAGGGAACGTTGTTGCTCATCATTGTAAACGATGCGAAAGGCTTCCGGTAGAGTAGGCGTGGGAGTCATAGACAGAATGTGACTCCGCACCGTGCTAAAAGTCTCGTCAAGCCCGAGCAAGAAGTCCAGCAGCCTGAGACTCTCATTTTGATCACGACCACGCCGACCACAGGGGAAAATAGGTGGCGCCAAAATTGATTGGGTCTCTTCCCAAACTTTACGGAGCTGTGTGTAGAAATTAGAGACCGTCTGCTTCTCTTGTTGGAGTAGGCTAAGGTGATGAAGAAGCTCGTATGCTCTCGTCAAATTTCCCTTACTGAACCGATCACGAAGATCCTCCCATATCTCTTGGGCGGTCTTCGCATGCATGACACTGCTACGCAACTCGGCATCCATAGCCGTGCGCAACCAACCTTTGACAAGTGTGTCACAGCGCAGCCAGGCATGTAGATTCGGCGAGCCAGAATCTGGCCAAAGAATGGTTCCATCCACGAAACCCAATTTATTCTTTGTTACCAGCGCATCGGTCATCTCCAGAGTCCACTCGCTGTAGTTTGTGGGAGTAAGTAAACTGCTGACGTGCAAGTGTCACGTACAATCAGATTGGTGAATGAAGAATGGACCGTTCGCAACCAACCAGACTCTGATAACATGAAGAATTATGTGAAACTAATGCGGAAAACTTAAAGAACACCGAGATATACGTGGTATCCCCGATGATCGGGACTAGTCCACGGAGAGTTTAGCACTCTCCAGCTTTAGGTTTTCTTGTTCAACTTGGTTTTCGGCAGAATATCTTACAACATGATTTATACCCATTCTCATTATCAACTAGGGTTACATGTGCATGGACAAACATGGATAGCACGTGGGCACAAGACGCGGCCGAATTGGGCCGAGCTGACCCGCAAGTGGACTCTGAAGTGGGCTGATCGGCAGTCTCCAATAACCCTTAGGCCAATACTACAGTGCCGCTGTAAAAAGTGCGGCACCGGTAACGCAGCTTGTGATTGGTCCATGTGGCTGCTTATGTGGCTTGGTTGTCTATCTAAACACTCAACCCAAACCCATCACCCGGCTCAAAGCCTTTAACCCGCCCAACAGACCCGGGTTTTTTCCCCAGGAAAACGAGAGACAAAACTCGAAACAATCCCTTCATCTTCCTCGCCCTCCTTCTCCGCCGGATTGTTAAATCAACAAAAGGCTCCGAAAAACTTCTCCGTCGCCGATCACATCTTCTTTACAATATTTACCGGTGGGCCCTCTATCTCTGTCTGTTAAAATGTTCTGCTACCAATGGATCCAGGCAATCCTCTGTATATCCTCTCGCTCTGCGCCATCTCTCTTTGAAGTGTCAAATCCAAAATTCTCTGTATCATCCCCTATTTCTGTGCGCTCTCTCTTGGAAATGTCGATATCTTAATCCTAAATTTCTTGATTGAAGGTTTATTGCGATATATCTCAACGGATGCGAAATACTATTAGGTATTTCTTTTCCGTTGTCTCCCTCTCTAATCTCCACTATCTATTCCTCTGTCTCCCCACTTTGCCTTGATGTCTATTGATTGAGAGGGAGCTACCGATTCGGGTTTTTATGGTAAGAAAAACCATTTGCAGATGCCGCAAGCATGAAAGCCGACTGAACTGCTCTAAAAATAAAGGTAGCGCATGGTTTCAACTTTCAAAGATGATAGGTATGAGAAGAATTGGATGGGTCGATTGTGGGTGTGAACTAGGAAGGGAAATCAATAGTTGCAATTGATGGTGATGAGGTGTTGAATTACTGGTGTGCAGTGTAATTAATTTGGGTGTGGCGTCCGCCAATGTTCTCTTTTGTTTGTAGTGCAGACTTTCATGGCTTTAAAATCCAATGCTTTTAATTAGAGAATATGAAAAAAAAAGTGAGGATTACAGAATTTGCAGCATGAACGATCTCGTATCCTCTGTACTTTGGAGCTCTTGGAGTTGGAGAGAACCCGCCTTCGTTTGGTTAGCTGGGTTTTGGGTAGGTCTAATCGGCCATCAGTTCGGGCTCGATTAAACAAAGCCAGCCCGCCACATAATAGGCCACGTGGACCAATCACAAACTGAGTTACCGGTGCCGCACTTTTTACAGCGGCACTGTAGTATTGGCCTAACCCTTATATAAAAAAAAAACTTTTTGTGTCTCAACTTTTCACTTTAAAATGGTCACCCACTGTCTTTAAAGCATTCACTATCATTTGAGTTATTGTTCGATTGCATACTCTTTGTTATGGGGAAACCTAAACCTCTGTCTTTCCTTGTCAAAAACGACAGTATGTGAGTTGGTTCGTTGGCAAATCTGCAGTATGTCTATTTACAAGGCTGCGTGTTAGTAGGGCTCTTTCCTGAAAGTGGTACTCTTTGTCTTTGGTGCCTTGCTACTTGATGTGTAAGGAAAAAAGTGTGATGGAATGAAACTCACTAGCGAGTGACTCGACTGACTAACAGTTCGTTTGATCTTTCAAGCTTCAATTAATGGGTTTCGGCCATATCTGCAGCAGGAGCGAGCTTCATGTCCAATTTGTCCAACGAGGTATGACTTTTGGTCATATAAATGAGATTTCTCAACAGAAATCGTACCGGAGACCGTACCGAAAAAGTCAGTGGTAGGGTATTTTATGGCAAAATCGTGGTTTAATCGTAGTTCAACAGTTCTAAGTTAATTGTTCAATTAACTTAGAACTCATCCTTAACTAATTTCATATGAAAACTCAGTTCTCGCTAGCAAATTGGCAACCTTAAATGATCGAGAAATCTACCACTCTGATAAAATAGTTTCAAGTTACAAATTGAATTTGTACAATAATATTAAAGATACAAGTTCAGTTTGTACCATTGATAAACTTGTACAAAAAAAGGTATAGTTACTAACTATATATATTTGTATCATTACATCAAAGATACAAATCCCATTTGTGTCTTAAATGGTTTTTTCATGTAAATCAAGCATCGTTGCTATTAATCATTGTAGAATTCATCTCGAGTAAGATGCAAAATAAATTGCGCTTCATTCCCAAACACAAAAACTTATGTACTCTATAGAAGTGACAATTTTATATCCAATCCGCGGATACAATCAAATCCATCCACTAATCCAATCCAGTCCAATTCATTTAATCTAAATCCAATTGTATTGTTAGATTGGATTCATGGATATTTGTAAAGTTATCGTTTAGTACATATATATTTTTTTACTTAAATCTTATTTTTTTTAACATAAAATCTCACGGGAAATATTTTTATCAAGACATTTAGCATCTAAAATTTTCAAAATTTACATATTGGTCCAATGTTTAAATGTCACTTTGATCAATGAATTTAATTATCTACCAATCCATTTGATCCATATCCATAAATCCAATCTATTTGCCACCTTTACTTCTCTACTTATAAATTTCGCTTTCGCACATTCAACTCTTTAGCCAGTCGATGCAATCGAATATAAATCTTATGGGTAAATTACATGGTTGGTCACTCGGATTACTAAAAGATATCATGTTTGATCACTAAAAATATTTAATTTCATTCGTGGTCACTAAAATTAGTTACATATTCCAAGTTTAGTCACTCTCCGTCCAACTCTGTTAACTTTTGCTGATGTGGCAGTCAACTCTATTTGTTGACCGTTAAATGTGTGACGTGACAATTTAACAATATTAAAAAAAATAAATTTTAATTTCTTAAAATTTCCATATCATTTACATCTATTAAAAAAATAAACTAAAAAAGATGACCCATGACCCAACCCTGCCTTCTTTACCCCACCCGCCTTCTCTTGCCTCCCTCCGGCTTCCGTCCTCCAATCCTCCAACCACCACAACCGAAGATCTCTGCGCCCAGCCTTCCCCTCGCAATGCCAGAATCTGGGACAAAATCAAAGACGTCAAGCTCGTCATCCTCCTATGAGGCGCATAGTGATTTTGTGGCCGTCGGCCTGGAGGTTGCTCATACCGCGATTCTGTGTCTGATTGATGGCGATCCCTTGAGCCTACAATTGTGCCTGGAGTTGGGCGTGAGCATGCGACTGTGGTTCCAATTGGGCATGCACATTGGCTTGAGCTTGAGACGATGGAAACTGATTCTGCAACCCTGAACCCATTTAGGGATGTGCAGTGCTTGTGACTGCGAGAACCCTTGGTTGGGAGAAATCGATGCGTTGATAATTCCAAATGGGAATGATGATTTCCCTAAGCTCTTTGGTGAAGTATTATTGTTAGCAGCAGCCATTGCTTCTTCCTTTTTTTCATAATCTGAATACCAGAACCACCAATTTGCATATCACTACGGCGAACCTTCACGAGAACAATAACCCCATAAACCCAAATTCCTACAAATCAAACGGGGAAGCAGCTGCTCCCGCTAATAGTTGACAAAATCACTATTCGACTCATAGGAGGATGACGAGCTCGACGTCTTTGATTTCGTCGCAATTTTTGGCGTAGCGAGGGGAAGGCTCAGCGCAGAGATCTTTGGCCGTGGTGGTAGGAGGATTGGAGGGCGGTGGCCGGAGGGAGGCAAGAGAATGGAAAGGTCGGGCGGTAGGATTTGGGTCATGGGTTTAATTTTTAATAGCGGTAAATGATGTGGAAATTTTAAGAAATTAAAATTTATTTTTTTCAATTGCCACATCACACATTAAATGGTCAACAAATAGAGTTGACCGCCACATCAGCAAAAGTTAACGGAGTTGGACGGAGAGTGATCAAACTTGAAATATTTAACTAATTTTAGTGACCACGAATAGAATTAAATATTTTTAGTGACCAAACATAACACTTTCTAGTAATCCCAGTGACCAACCTTGCAATTTACCCTAAATCTTATACCTATTTATACCTATTTTTTTCAGTGTAAACACAGTTTCATTGTGCCTACTTTGGAGATTCATATCTTACAATTGGCTCAATGGAAATTGGAGATTAATAGCTTGTTTTGAAGCCGGAGTGTCCCTCTACACATTGAAGTGCTTGGGAGCTTGATAGGAAGTCTAGAAAATCAATTTTGTACCTGATCAAAAGGCTATGCAAAAACTGGGAAACTGCCTGAAAATGGCTAATTCTGTGAACTTGTTTGTGAAGTCTACTTTGGAGCTCAATTCGATAAGCATGAATGAGAGTCGAGTCCATGGGCCTCTACCAAATGAAAGTATGTATATTTGTCTACTAAGGCAAGGCATTGGATGAAATATTGAATATCTGGAAGGCTTAAAAAAAAAAAGGATCGAAGTTTATTACAAAGGCTGTTTTTCTGACAGCTTGCTTGTGCTAGAAGGCAGCTTACTTCGACCCTTATGTAAAAATCACTTTTCCTATCTAACATTCATTTTTTCCCCTACTTTTTGATTCTTTTATATTCTCTTCTTTGCCTCAATTAAGTTATCATGGATTTTAGTTAATTGATTATTTTTCTATTTATTTACTATTTGAATCCTTTCAAATAATTTTGCATTGTTTTTTATTGATTGATGATTTATTTATATCTATCATATTTTTATGAAAAAAATTGGACTATATTTTGTTTATGAAAAAAATGGACCATATATCTACTTAATTACTTACAACTATTATATATCGCAAAAAAAAAAAAAAATACAGCCTTCAAGGTCTCGTTGCCGGCCACTTTAATCCATCATCACCGTTGTAGATTGGTCAGAGAGAACCTTAAGTGTCTTGTGGATCAATCCCCCTTGCAGCTGAACCATATATCTATGCATATATATCCTCCTGGCGCTTTGTACGTACGTACCAGACTACCAGCTACGAATTGATCTGCGTGGTGCCGCCACCGAGAATCCGTCGTGCTTCCGCTGCCTCTGCCCTGCGTAATTATCCGCACCTCCAAGTTTGCATCGGTCGTCCTGTTCGGCGCCAAGCCAAGCGTCGTCCACTTGAATCTTTCTTCCTCCATCGGTTGCGTCGTCGCAAGGGCCTTTCTAGCGATGACGAGCACTCTCTTTGCGATGTTCGCTAGATCGATCGCCTTCCAATTCTTACCTGGCAGCATCACTACTCGATCTCCTCTCTGCCCCTATGTTACTCAGACGTTCAATGGCCATTATTAGATTTGTCATCCATACCCTACGAATATGGTATATATATATATTTTATGAATGTCGTTTCCAGCTTGATACGGAATACTTGTACTTTTGGCCTGTGGGTGGGTTGAGCCCATTAGCAAGTGATAAGTGAGTTGGTGATTAAAAAGAATATCCAACTACGTCCGTACATCTCTTTTGCCAACCCCCTCGTAATTATACAGCCTCCTTTTGGTCCCAATTAAGATCTTCATCACTTCTTTACTATATAAAGAAACCTCTTTCCATTCTTCGATCTCTCTCCTCATCCTCCTCTTCCTTACTTATTCCTTACCATGGAAACCACCACGATGGCTCTGGCCCTTCTCTCCGCCGTGGCCGCCTATTTGCTCTGGTGGAAGGTCGTGTCGAGTCAACTGACGGGTCCACGTGTCTGGCCCCTACTGGGCAGCCTCCCGGGCCTGATCGCCAACTCCGACAGAATGCACGACTGGATCGCAGACAACCTCGCCGCCGCCGGCGGAACGTACCAGACCTGCATCGCCGCAATCCCTTTCTTGGCCCGGAAGCAAGGCCTCGTGACCGTCACGTGCGACCCAAGGAACGTGGAGCACATCCTGAAATCCCGCTTCGACAACTACCCCAAGGGCCCCACCTGGCAGTCCGTCTTCCACGACCTCCTCGGGGAAGGCATCTTCAACTCCGACGGCGACACGTGGCGGTTCCAGCGCAAGACCGCTGCGCTGGAGTTCACCACCCGGACCCTCCGACAGGCCATGGCCAGGTGGGTCAACCGGGCCATCAAGACCCGCTTCTGCCCCATCCTCGAGTCGGCTCGACTCCGAGTCGAGCCGGTCGACCTCCAGGACCTGCTCCTCCGGCTCACTTTCGACAACATCTGCGGCCTGGCCTTCGGGAAGGACCCGCTCACCCTGTCACCCGAACTCCCCGATAACGGCTTCGCCGTGTCCTTCGACCGAGCCACCGAAGCCACGCTCCAGCGGTTCATCGTGCCCGAGCTCGTCTGGCAGCTCAGGAAGAGGCTCCGGCTCGGGATGGAGCCCACCATGAGCCGGAGCCTCCAACACATCGACAGCTACCTGTCCGACATCATCAACACACGCAAGCTCGAGCTTGCAGGAGGACGGTTTGAGAACGATGTAAACCCACACGACGATTTGTTGTCACGGTTCATGAAGAAGAAAGAATCCTGCTCCGACAAATTCCTCCAACGCGTGACGTTGAATTTCATCATAGCTGGACGCGACACGTCGTCCAACGCGCTGAGCTGGTTCTTCTGGCTGGTGATTCAGAACCCCGTAGTGGAGGGAAAAATCCTCGCCGAGATCTGCACCGTCCTGATGGAGACACGTGGCGAGCTGTCGCCCGATTGGCTCGACGACCCACTAGGGTTCGAGGAAGTTGACCGATTGATGTACCTCAAGGCGGCACTATCCGAGACGCTGAGGCTGTACCCCTCGGTGCCGGAGGACTCGAAGCACGCGGCCGCCGACGACGTGCTGCCGACCGGAGATTGCGTCCCGGCGGGGTCGTCGGTGACCTACTCGATCTACTCCATGGGCCGGATGAAGTTCATATGGGGAGATGACTGTCTGGAGTTCAAGCCGGAGAGATGGATGTCGTCGGACGGCACCAAATTCGAGGCAAAGGATGCGTACAAGTTCGCGGCGTTCAATGCGGGGCCCAGGATCTGTCTGGGGAAGGACCTGGCGTATTTGCAGATGAAGTCGATTGCGGCGGCGGTGCTTCTCCGACACCGACTGACGGTGGTCCCGGGACACCGCGTGGAGCAGAAGATGTCGTTGACTCTGTTCATGAAGTATGGGCTGATGGTGGAGGTTGGGCCGAGGGACCTTAGGCCCATCGTGGAGAAGGTGAAGGCGGTGGAAGGCAGCCCGCCTATTAATGGGGAAGTTGCCCTTGCTAAGGGCAATGGTCACGAGGGGTGTAGGACTGATCATCGATTGGCGGCCGCGGTTGCTTGATATTTTGATTGTCCATGGTAAAATTATGCATCTGTATGAAAATTTTATTTTATGGTTTTGATATACGTAAGATATATCAATTTAATTGCCATGCATGATAGAAAACTAAATACGCGTGTTAGGGGTGTCAAACGGTCCGGTCTGGATCGGATCGGACCATACTAAGAATTTGGCTCTGTCATGGGGCATATGTAGGTTTTGAAAAAACGTTAATAAATTCTTATGTATGTATCCGAAGGTGATTGAACTCGCTCTTTAAGATTATGTAAATGTATTTTTCCACTGTATTAAGGCTTGTTTATGTCATAAATTAATTTATTGCACTATATAAGTGAAATTATAATAAAAACTATTTATATTCTGAATCATGGATAAGTTGTGTATTTTATTTTCTTTCATCATAAAAAATTATTAGTAACTAAAGATATATGTTCAATAATTGTTTAACAATTTTTCCGACACAATCATAAATAAATAAAAAATTAAATGAAAACTCAGATTCAGTTACATCCCAAATTTGAACTTTTATTTAATTTTTCATTTCAAATTGAAAAATAAAAATTAAAGAAACCCTCTTTAGTACAATAGAACACTTAAACAAAAAAAGGAGGAGCTTATGGTGATATGACCCAATCATAATCTAGTGACGGTAGTAGCAATTAGGGTGGGCATTTGGTCGGTTCGGTTCAAACCGAACCGAAATAATGCATATCGGGTCCACGAATTCCATCAAACCGAATTCGAACTGAATTATAATTTGGTTCGGTCGGTTCAAATCGAATTATAATTTGCTTTTTTCGGTTTTTCATACAAAACCGAACTTGTGAGGTTAGCTTGTATCTTCTCTTTTTTTTTTATAAATTTTCACCCAAAATGTAAATAATAAATATGCATCATCAATGATAAAATCAAACATTTCAACACATAAGTCATAAAACACTAACATGATTCAAATATTTAAGTTTCAGAATAAGTAGAAACACAAAAATCCATCATTTGGAGTTTGCAATTATAATAATTCGGTTTTTCGTTCGGAATTCGTAAATTCGGTTCGGTCGAAAGGACCCTGGTTTCCGAAATATGCCCTTTTCTCTTCTGAATTCCAAACCGAATAACATTAATTCGGTTTCGGTTTGGTTTTACCGAACCGTATGCCCTCCCCTAGTAGAAATGGGTGGAGCGTGAGAAGGGAAATGGGGGATGGCAAAAACCGATGAAGAACGCATAGGAAGCATAAGGATCACAAGGCGATGGCGATGGCTTGTTGTTGGGTGCAGAAAAAAAAACCAGATCCAGAATCAAACGGAAGCATAAGGGTCTGGAGGCGGCGACTCTTTTCACGATTTGCTATTCGTTTAACGATTTGTGGCGCAGTGGCTTGTGGACGTGCAGTAGAGATGTGAAAGGGAGTGAGATTGAGTTGGTGGAGGAGGATGGTTTTTGATGAGAGTACAGGGTAGAATCAAAGGTTGGGTCTGGTTGGGTTGGCTTTGATAATTTGGCGGGTTTTGATGACATGGCAGATATAACTTTTCCCGGTTGAAATACACTGACTAGACGTTTCAGTTAGCTATGTCAGCAGTTTCATGACGGCGTTAATGGAGACTAATGGAAGGTAACGACCAGTGACCAAAATTGAACTATTGAACTAATTTAAGTGACTGCAAATGGAAAAAAAATATTTTTAGTGGCAAACGTGAATTTTTTTAGTAGACATGCAATTTATCCAAAAATTAATTGACTAAATGACATGGAATTTTTTTGGGTCATACTAAATCCTATGTGGCAAAAGGTTGCTCTAAAACAACAATAATATAAGTTAAGATATGTTAATCCACATCAAGAATATAATTTTATTAATTAAAAGAAGCAAGATGACTAATAATGAACTAAACTGATAACCTCGCTGACGTTGAGTGTGTAAGGGCCGGACTGAGACATCTGGGAGGGGTAAAGTTTTTCGACGGCGACGACGATGGCTTTTCCCAAACGAGTTCCGACAGTGGATGGCTTGGGGTCTTGAGAAAGAAGCGCCCTCGTACCCTGTGCTATCCGATTGAGTCTCGCGCTCTCATTTCCTCTCCTAAAGAAATCGATGGAGCTCTAGTATTGCCACTTTCTTTCTAACTCTGTTGTGCGCTTGACCGGTGAGTGGTGACACCAAGAGGTCATTTCGAATACAAGTGGCACACTAGACATGTATTTGAAAATTCATTCATATATTTGGTACAAATTCAAATACCATATGTAATTAATATAAAAAAATAGTATTCAAAAATCCAAATCCTTGGTCCAAATACACCTTCGAACATTTTCCTCAGCTGAGGGATTTCTTTTAACTCAATTTTGTTGTTGTGAGTGTTAGGTGACGAATTCTTAATGATGGTGCCAACTCTGCCATACATAGCAGCTCCAAATAGTCAAATTGTGGCGAGGACTGTACTCTGCTCTGATTTCTGATCACCATATGAATACCTAAAAACAGAAACTAGATCATACTGGCAATAGAAAAGGAAACGATAACACAGCACTTCAGATCAAAGTTGAAAACAAAATAACAAAAGGCCTGAGCCATAGACTGCTGACAAACAAAACGAGAGAAGAAACAAGAACAAACTCAAAAGCCACTGCTACTAGGACCCATGAAGGAGGTCCCCAAACCCTGCAAAAAAAAGACCAAACCAGCCAAATCGAATCCATTAATGAGAACTGGAAGCAATCCGATCCATTATAGCTGCAAGCACATCCTTGGACTCCCTCAGCAGCTTGATGCTCCCACTCAGCTTCTCCTTCTTTGCAGCCACGAATGGCGACTCCTCCAGCATCTTCTCTATCGCCCCGCCATGCCTCCCCATCAGCTCCTCCACGATCCCCTTCTCCAGCTCCTTCTCCACCAAGTTCCTCAAGCTCAGCTGCACGTGCAGCGCCATCGAATCCACCAGCCTCCTCTGCACTACCTTCCAATACGTCGCGATCCTCATCTTCAGATCGTACGCCTGCTCCAGAACCAGGCTCTTCCTCACACTTTCCACAATCAAAACAGTACCAAACCCTACAATCGATACACTAGAATGAGAACGAGCAGAATTCAGGAAACCAGGCCTCTCAGCCATCAGACTGTTCCACTCCGACATATAATCAGGACTACAAGTGTAATCCGTGAGCTCCTCCATCTGCAGGACTTCCAGCACCCAATTCGCGGACCGATCCCTCAACTTCTCGATCAGGTTGTGACAAGCTCGCCTGATGGAGAACTGGAGCTGCTGGTGGTCTTCACAGCGCTTCATCACAACAGAGAGCACAACACTCTCTATGTAGCCCCACACTTCCTCAATGAATCCAACGGGGATTCCAGAAATCCCTTTCACCTTTGTAGAATTTGATGACGCGGAATTGAAACGAACACAGAATACAAGGTATTTTTACGTGGTATCCTCGATTGATTGATCGAGACTAATCCACGGTGAGCTCGGAACGAGCTCACGACTGATATTTTATTAGAGACTACATTGTGACGGCTTGCTTACGACAGGTTCGTAACTAAGTCTTATATAGAGATAGACTAGGGTTAAAACCCTAACGACAACCAAGTTTCCTTCTTTTAATTGAACAAGGAAAACTAGGGACTTGTAGGACAAGAAATTAATTACTTTTTGACTAAGTAATTAATATCCTCAACACTCCCCCTCAAGCGAAGACATGAATGACAAGAATGTCGAGCTTGAAACTGAACAACACTCAAACAACCTCTTGCTGGCAATGACGATTCAACAGGCTGTGACTTTGTTCGCTTGCGGGAGATGAAGACAAATGATGAAACTACTCCATGCTTGACCCAGTTCTTTTGACAGTGAACTCAACATGGTGAAATTCCTTGACGTCTTGGATGAGACTGATCCGACTTCATGCTTGACCTAGTTCAACAATAGTGAACTGGCGGAATTACCTTGACGTCTTGGATGAGACTGGAGACTGATGACTGGGTTGCTGACTTTGGAGACTTCTAACTGCACTGCTGATTGTGCTTCTCCGAGCAACCTGACTGATCGATAGACGTGGTCGACTTGATGACTGAACTAGTCGACCTACGTGTGATGATTCCCTATTCTCCCCCTCAAGCTGGCGCATGAACGATGTGAATGCCCAGCTTGAAAGTTAGAATGGTGATGACTCAATATTGACTGATGCTGAATGCTGAGGGGACAATCGCTACTGGGATCGTGACTGCCTCGTTTTATGACTTGACAATTTTGTTGACGAAAGTTGTAATATCTCCCAACACTACCTGCATGACTCACGACGAAGGAACCGGCTGCATGGCATGTCGTGAGATAAAACTACAGCTGAGAATAGTAGCCACTTGATTCCTGCTATCGATTTGATCATCGTAGTGCATGCTGCTGACCAAGACGGACTGACGAGGGCGCTGATGCGAGGCGACGAGGGCGTTGATGACGATTCAACCGACGTCGACGATGATGAGGGTCGGCGGCCTGGAGCTGCAGACGGTGGCGAGCAGAGGACGGCCAGGGACACCAATGTCGTCGGGGTGCTGTTGGCGACAATGACGAAGAGAGACAGATCGAGAGTTGCGCGCTGATGCGAGGCAGAGACTCGACGGTGACAGGGACATGGCGACCTGACCGAGGGAGAGACGGAACCTTGGTACGAGCCGCCAATAACGACGACGCCTATGACTGGACAGAGACGATGATTTCGTCTCTCCGAGAAGACCAGTGGCCGTGACTGAGCGACGGTGATGGCGGAAAGGACCGGGCGAGAGTTTTGGATCAGCCAATCGAAAACAAAAGTCCCGCCGCGGACGATGATGGTGAGACTGACTTGACGACGAGGACGGTGACACATCTACGGGAGGCAAAGCTGGAGATGACTACGATACGCGGCAGTTTGATTGCGACGGCGGCGGTATTGACGACGATGTTGAGAGCGAGATCGGGGGTCTGCGCCGTTGGTTGACGACGACAGCGGCAGCGGCGGTGCAGACGACGTTGATTCTACTCGAGACGAAGATGACGTATGGGAAGTTGACTGACTGGCGATGGCGGTGTCCTGAAAAGGGCGACGCTGGCGGGAGCTCGGATCTGAGCAGCCTCTACTTGACGACTGCGACGATGATGAGTCAACGACGTCGGGACGCGGACGACGATGATGACAAGAGGAACGGCGACGAGTTGAGGCCACTAACGACAGCCTTTACTCGGCGTCGGCGACTGGTGTTGATGAGAAGATCGAGGCGGACGAAACTGATTCCGATGGAAATCAGCGACTGTGACGGGATGCGACGACGACCTTTAGAGAGAGACCACGAACGACCTCGACTGGGCAACAACGGCGACCTGATGTTGGAGTCGGAGGTGGAGCCAACAACTTCTTTCACCGTGGCTGCTGATTGACGAAGACGACGAGACAAAAAAACTTGCGGAAGCTCAAAACCCTAACAATGGCTCGAGTTTTGCTCTGATACCATGTAGAATTTGATGACGCGGAATTGAAACGAACACAGAACACAAGGTATTTTTACGTGGTATCCTCGATTGATTGATCGAGACTAATCCACGGTGAGCTCGGAACGAGCTCACGACTGATATTTTATTAGAGACTACATTGTGACGGCTTGCTTACGACAGGTTCGTAGCTAAGTCTTATATAGAGATAGACTAGGGTTAAAACCCTAACGACAACCAAGTTTCCTTCTTTTACTTGAACAAGGAAAACTAGGGACTTGTAGGACAAGAAATTAATTACTTTTTGACTAAGTAATTAATATCCTCAACAACCTTTCGATTGAGCATCGTCAGGAAAGCGGATTGGGAAAGGAAATCAGGAAGCCGAATCCCCTTGTACTCTTCCAGCACCCGGATTTCGTCCACCAGGAAGTTGCTCTTGTGGTCGTTCTCCGGTGCATCGCGGAGTTGCGCTGAGAATTTCTCCAGCATTTCAACCAGCCTGGCCGTGCAGTGCATTTGGTTCTCGTCAGGGTACTCGTTGAATTCCCCTCTGATGATTAGTTTCCTGAGGGATTCTTTGGCAGATCCAACTATACCCATGAAAGTAGTCACTGCCTCTCCCACTGAAGTCATTGTCTTCGGCATCCTATTGAGCTCAGCAATGTTGGAGCTCAACTTCTCATTGATTTTCTTAACTATCTCAGGCAAGCACCTGGGGATAAAAAGGTTGCCCAGAAATCGAAATCAAACAAGGGGTTTCCTGATAAGTACAAGTAAGATTGAAAAGTTTACAAATTTGGATTTATGCTGGATTGTTTTACCTGGAGATGATTGTCGCCTGAATTTGAACGAGCCTCTGAGCCAGCACAGGAACTCCAACGATGGATTTGTCGATCTTCGAAAGCAGGGGATGAGTCCCGAACAGCTGAGCCTCCGCAATTCTTGCCTCTTCGTACGTCTCCTCTCCAATCCGATTCCTGACGCAGACATAACCAAGTCCGATCCCGACGTTGAGAAGATTTAGAGATTTGGATGAATTTGCCAGAGAAACAAATTGGGGAAAATCGCTCACACTGAGCTTTTCCATTGATAGCAGCATATATACACTTCGCTAATCTACCATTTACACTAACTGTGCACTAGCCGTTAAACTAACTTTCTAACTAACCAATGAATGCTATACAAGTGGCTAATTAAACAGTAAAACTTGAAACCAACGACTCAATCCAAAACGGTGCGTTGCTTCTCTTCTTTCCTCTTGCCCTTCTGCACGACGTCGTAATCTTCTTCTTGTTCTGCTGCACTTCTTCGACTGCAGGGCAACTCTGCATCATCTTCCTTGAGGTCAGCAACTAAGGTAGGAGCTCCTTCACATTCACTCGAGCTCCTTTTCACCCTCCCACAAGCTGGCGAGTATAGATTATATACTCCCAGCTTGGACAACAACATGATAAAGCGATCAATCGACAAGCTTTTGGTGAAGATGTCTGCTAACTGCAACTCAGTAGGTATATAGTGTAAAGAGATCATTCCTGATTGCACTCTTTCTCTTATGACGTGACAATCCACCTCAATGTGTTTTGTCCTCTCGTGAAAGACTGGATTGTCTGCAATATGCAATGCAGACTGATTATCACCGTATACTGAAACAGAATTGTTATGCTTAATTCCAAACTCTGAGAGTAGTCTGAGTAGCCACTGCACTTCACAACTCAGACTTGCTAAGGCCCTATACTCCGCTTCTGATGAAGAACGAGACACAGTTGTTTGTTTCTTACTCTTCCAGCTCAATAAACCAGTTCCAAGAAAGGTGCAATATCCTGTAATTGACCTTCTTGAATCAGGGCAAGTAGCCCAATCACTGTCATTGTATCCCTTCAACTGCAAATCTGAATCACAAGAGTATAGAAGACCTTGTCCAGGAGACCCTTTTAGGTATCTCAGAACTCTGTGTAAGGCTCGAAGATGCTGTGTGGTTGGCTTGTCTTGAAACTGACATAGCTATTGAACAGCAAATGTAATATCAGGCCTAGTGGTAGTTAAGTACTGAAGTTGTCCCACTAAGTGCCTGTATTCACCAACATCTTCGAGTGGTGTACCACCTTCTGAAGATAGAACTTCTTTAACAAAGATTGGAGTTGCTGCAGGTTTGCAATCTCCAAATCCTGATTCTGCAATAACATCCAGACAGTACTTCCTTTGGGAGACTGTAATTCCTTGCTTCCCACGAGCTATTTCCAAACCAAGGAAATAACTCAATTCTCCTAGATCCTTCATTTTAAAGTCTGTATGCAACATTTTCTTTACTGCATTGATTGAATCCAGACTCAAACTTCCTAGAACAATGTCATCCACATAAACTATCAGCACTACCAACTCATTCAGAACATGAGCAGTGAAGATTGAGTAATCACATGCAGATTGCTTAAAACCATGATTGACCAAAGAATCAGTCAACTTTGCATACCATTGTCGACTTGCCTGCTTCAAGCCATACAAAGATTTCTTCAATTTGCACACTTTCCCTCTGTGTTTCCCATCAAGATCCAAACCCGGTGGCAACACCATATACACTTCCTCTGTCAAATCTCCATTGAGGAAGGCATTGCTGACATCCATTTGATGTAAATGCCATCCTTTCACTGCTGCAACTGATAACAACATTTTCACTTAGGCCATCTTCGCCACTGGTGAAAATGTATCACAATAATCAATCCCATAAACTTGGGTGTATCCCTTTGCAACCAGTCTGGCCTTAAATCTGTCAACTGTGCCATCAGATTTCAACTTCAATCTAAACACCCACTTGCACCCTATTGCATTCTTATCAGCTGGCAAATCTGTGATCTCCCAAGTACCATTATCAAACAGTGCTTGTAGCTCTTCTCTTATAGCTTCATTCCATTCAGGATGTTCTGAAGCTTCAATGTAAGTACTTGGTTCCATATGAGTGATCAAAGAATTAACAAACTTCTGGAGTTTAGGTTGCAAGTGGCAGTAAGAAACACTCTTACTCTGAGGATATTGTATATCATAATCAGAATGCCAGATAGGAGGTTTTGATTCTCTTGTTGATTTCCTGAGAGGTATGAGTGGATCTTCATGGGGAGAAGGACATGGGGAAAAAGTGTATGTGGAAGAAGAAGGAGAAGGAGAAGTGGAAGTAGAAGAGGGAGTTTTAGATGGAGATGGTGATGAAAGGACAGGAACAGATGCATCAGAACCAGTGAAATCAGGAGAAAAAGTGACTTCATGAAGCTCATCAGGATGTGAAATAGAGGGAGAAGGAGTGTCCTCCTCAGACTGATGAGGGAAGGAAGTCATAGGATTGGGAGGAATAACTGGTGACTGAGCATGAGAAGAAGAGATTTCAGAAAAGATTGGTGTAGATGAAGTATTTGTAGGTAGAGAAGTAGGGTTTTTGTAGGGAAGAATGTGCTCATAAAAGACCACATCTCGAGAAACAAAAACTTGTTTAGTATCAAGATTCAACAACTTAAAACCCTTGATGCCTGCTGGTATACCAAGGAAGATGCACTGCTTGGCTCTTGGGTCAAACTTTGTTCTAGGATGGCCAGCTGTGGCTGCATAAGCCAAACAGCCAAATACCTTTAAACTAGTATAGTCAGGAGGCAGGTTGTGAAGGATTTCAAATGGTGTTTTGTTTTGCAGAATGAGAGTAGGAGTTCTGCTGATCAGGTATGCTGCATGAAGGATGAAATCACTCCAATACAGCAGTGGGAGACCTGACTGATATTTTAATGCTCTGGCAACATTAAGTAGGTGTTGATGCTTTCTTTCAACCCTACCATTCTGCTGTGCAGTGTAAACAACACTCATTTGATGGATAATGCCTTCTATGTTATAAAAATCATTCATATGGAACTCCTGACCTTGGTCAGTTCTGAGTATTTTCACATTGGTATTGAACTGTGACTTCACCATAGCACAGAATGATTGGAGGAGAGGTCTAGCCTCATCCTTAGATCTCATAAGATAGGTCCACACACATCTAGAATGATCATCAACTAAAGTCAAAAAATAGCTATAGCCATTGTAAGAAACTGTGTTTAATGGACCCCAAATATCTGCATGTAGTAATCCAAAAAGAACAGGACTAACAGATGAACTGGAAGGAAATGGGAGCCTTTTCTGTTTGGCTAAGTGACAAACATCACAATGAGAAAAAGGGGAAGCTATTACATCAGGAGAAACTTTGTGAATAGCTTGCAATCTAGAAACATGTGGGTGTCCTAATCTGGCATGCCAGAGATCAAACTGCTGTGGCTGGAAGTTGTGAGAAGTGGCTGCAAGACACTGAGGTGATGAGTTGGAAGATGGTGTCTTGGTGAAAAGATAAAGTCCTCTATCCACTTGGGCTAAACCAATCCTCTTCTGTGTAATAAGGTCCTGAATAACACAGACAGAGGATTGAAAGGTAAGTGAGACAGGGTTTTGTTTGGTTAACTTGCTTACTGAAACAAGATTGTAGCTAAAAGTGGGTACTAATAGAACTTGTGAAAGAAACAAGCCACAAGGAAGCTTAACTACACCTATGTGTGTGGCCTTTACTTGTTCACTAGTAGGCAAAGTAACAGAAACACCATCAAGGACCTTATACTTACTGAAAAACTTAGAACTACAGATGATATGGTCTGTAGCTCCAGTATCCAAAACCCACAATGGTTCACCAGAAGAAGCAATAAGAGCTGAGAGTGCTGTAGTACCTGAGCTGGATGGCATGTAAGCCAATTGAGGAGGTTGCCTGTTGCCTGGAACAGAACGAGTAACTGCATTTGCAGTGTGCACTGATGGAGAAGTAGGAGGAGATGGAGAAGGAGATGGTGACTTGAAGAGCATTAGTTTCAACTTCTCCATCTGCTCATGAGTGAAAAATGCTATCCAGACTCATACGATTGTCAGGGGAGGCAGTAGAATTCTCATAAGGAATGGAACTCTCCACTGAACCAGCAAAACCAGCTTCTGCCTCTCTGGCCTTTTTGTTTTTCAGTCTATAACAGTCCTTGATAACATGACCTTCCTTCTTGCAGTAGTTGCAAATTTTCTTACCATCCTGACCTTGCTGCTGTTGCTGGCCTCTTCCCTTAAATTGATTGGAATTGGATGATCCCACAGCCAAGGCAAGAGAATCAACACTAGGACCTTTGTTTAGAGCTTTCAGTTGTCGTTCAAGCTGTAGGATCTGCTTGAAGACTGAGTCAACATGAGGTAAAACTGGCAGCATCAAAACTTGAGTCCTAGCTGATTGATAAGAAGGGTTTAGCCCTTGGAGAAACTTGATGACAAAATCATTGTCCTCGTACCTCTTCAGAGTCTCATAAGGACCAGGTACACAAGGACAAACTGGAATAGGTCTATATCTCTTGAACTCTTCCCAAATTACAGTGAGATTGGTGAAATACTGACTCACAGAATCATCACCTTGAACACATTTAGCCAATTGACCTTTTAGATCATAAACACGAATATTGTCCTCCTGGCTAAAGCGATTCTTCAAGTTATCCCATACATCCTTAGCTAACCCTAGTCTCATCACACTGTTTGCTATGTCATCTGACAATGAATTGTAAATCCAGCATCGAATGGTTCCATTGCATCTAGCCCAAGATTGATAATGAGCATCAGTTACCTGAGGAACAGGAATTCGACCATCGATGAACTGAGATTTGTTCTTCGTTTCCAGAGCTAACAGCATGACCTCACTCCAGGTATGGTAATTTCCATCGCCAAGCTTGATGGAGATGATCGTGGGTAGAGCACCATCTTGAGGAGGTAGGTAATAGGGATTGAGGTAAGGATCTTCATACTGGGATACAACAGCTTTGTATTTTGCAGAAGAGTCAGATCTAGATTCAGATCTAGATTCATTGTTAGGTGAAGCTTCCTGTGAGGCACCTTCACCTTCCATTGATGATGTAGATTAGTGACAGAAATAGAAGAAGGAAATTGCAGAAATGGGTTTTGATCGAGAGCTAGAAAATGGATCTCAGCGCGATAACCAGGCTCTGATACCATGAGAAGATTTAGAGATTTGGATGAATTTGCCAGAGAAACAAATTGGGGAAAATCGCTCACATTGAGCTTTTCCATTGATAGCAGCATATATACACTTCGCTAATCTACCATTTACACTAACTGTGCACTAGCCGTTAAACTAACTTTCTAACTAACCAATGAATGCTATACAAGTGGCTAATTAAACAGTAAAACTTGAAACCAACGACTCAATCCAAAACGGTGCGTTGCTTCTCTTCTTTCCTCTTGCCCTTCTGCACGACGTCGTAATCTTCTTCTTGTTCTGTTGCACTTCTTCGACTGCAGGGCAACTCTGCATCATCTTCCTTGAGGTCAGCAACTAAGGTAGGAGCTCCTTCACATTCACTCGAGCTCCTTTTCAGACGTCATCGGCGGCAACCTTCTCCAGCAATCCTTCCGGCGACTTGTCGACTTTGGTGACAACAGCCAGAGTCCGATCCCCTGTTTTGTCCACTTTCTGCGACATCCTTATAGATTCACAGGTCGAGAAATCGACAGTCGCTGAAAGGACATTGAGTATAATGCTCTCCTCAGGATTGATATACTCCATTATTGTTGCAGTCACTTGCTCGTAGATGTCCTCCGGCTGGCCATGGACGGGGACTCGAGTGATTCCAGGGAGATCCACCATCGTCAAATCTGGAACACCATTCTTTCTGACTACCAGAGTCAGGGGATTGTTGGAAATCCCTTTGCCGCCGCCAGCAATCTCCTCCGTGGCGGAATTGATGGCATTTGCGACACTGCTCTCATCTGTGGTGACTTTCTTAGCGGACCCATCGGCGGTGTACTCCAGATAGAGCTCCGGCGTAGCGGCGGGATGGTGGTGGAGGCGCATGATGAGGGGGACTCTTGTGCAGATCCCCTGCCCACGAGGGAGGCTGATTCCGGCCAAAGATTCGAGGACGCTGGACTTGCCGGAGGACTGATCGCCGACGACGACGATGGTCGGGAGCTGGATTCCTTCCTTGGCTGCGACGTTGAGGTGGCGGAGCTTGTCGACGGCGTCGAGAAGTGGACGGATACGGTCATTGAAGGAAGACACTATGGGAACATTGTTGTTTTGATTCTCATCTGAGGGAGTTGGAATTGGGACAATCTGGGAGTCAACTTGCTTATTATTCGAAGCATTTTTGCTCTGTTTCTGGCTGCTTTTGCTGCCGCCGGCCATTTCTGTGGATGATAATTTGCACGCTCTTGTGACTGTGGAATTGGGTTTTTGCTTGAAGGAGAGATGGGTTTCTGAGCAAAAGGAGCGATGTGGCGAAGAAGAAGGTTTGTGCAACGTTTATATAGGCGGGGAGATCCTCTGTTACGGTGTGGAAGATGGAAGAAAAGGTTCTTTGGTTTTCCCCAGCATGCATCAGCAGTAAATTTCTCTTCTTTTGAGTTTCCTTGGGAGAGAAGGTTTTTAACTTTTCCAAGAACAAAGGGATGGACTTTAGGTCTGCTTATAGCCTAATCTAATACGGTTACATCCTCCGCAATTCCCAAGTCGTAACTGCACGCCATACTGAACATCACGATCACGAATGAATAATTTTAATTGTAATCCTAGCCTTTTTCATATTGCAATAGGGTTTGAATGAATGAGAAAGTTTCATTTCAACGGTTCTATAACAAGGTAGAGCAATCGTTTATAGCTTCTCTATAATTCCTCAGATCATCTCCTGTCTCAAGGTTTACAAATGGTGTATTGAGTCAATTCATGTATTTGTGAGATAAAATCGTTTTTTGGCTTATATTAAAGTAGAATATATATATTAACTTTTTGGAGATCCCACCACAATCACTCCTAATTTAAAGATTATCAATCTCTATTTTTTGTTGACATTCTTCACAATCACTCAAAATTGACTTTTATGGCTTTACAATAAACCTCCAAACAAAATATTTTCCTAATACATCAATTGATTTTATATATCAAATGATAATAAACTAATTGACTCAATATCAATTTGAAGAATCACAACTTCCAAACGACCCCTAAATAAATACTAACATAAGCCCGCTTGCTACCGCTTCACGTGTTAGCGTGAAGATAATATTTTAAAGAGTAGTTTGTTGTTTGGAATGTGAGTGATTAGTTTAATGGAAATAGGATTTGAAACTGTTATGAATATTACAAAAAATTTAGAGTGCAATAGACCGTTGAAATTTCGAGAAGAGGAATTAATAATTCCAAAAAATTGGCAGCGTTCGTGAGATTTTTTTTTTACAAAAGATAATCAGATATATTGATTGGAAAAATAGGTAGTTTCATCCTGGAACCAGGCAAAAAAATTAAAAGAGTAACACATAGTCAGATACAAAGAAAATGTCTTCCTAGCCACCAATAGGCTATCCTATTGTTAATCGGGATTTTTCCAGAAATAGCACCTTTAAAAAAAAATTACAAAAATAGTACCCAGACGAAAAAATTTACACTAATAGCACCCTTTTTTATGGACCGCACCTTAGAGGTGCGTTTTATATATAAACCGCACCCTCAGGGTGCGTTTATAATCCTGGACCAAAACCGCATCTTGGCCAAGCAGTTTCAGGTCTGACCTACAGAAACCGCGTGGCCGAGGTGCGGTTTTGGCCTGACCTAGCAAAACCGCACGCCCAAGGTGCGTTTTGGTCAATTAATTTCCGACACGCCATGCAGAATAACAGAGGTGGGTCTGCATGGCAGACGAAAACCGCACCTTTTTCATCAGTGATTTTGCCTATTAAAAGACTTCCTGGAAAACCACTTCTCTTCACACCTCTCCTTCTCCCTTCTCCCTTTTCAATTTTCTGTTGTAGCTCTATATTTCTTTAGTAGTTTTGCGATTAACGTTAACTCGTAAGTTTATTTTGTATTACTTTTTATTGTTATTTCTTATTTTTATGATATTGAACTATCGTTTTTTTGCAGATGGCATTCCAAAAGTTCACGCTTGGATTATGGTGGAATGGTTACACGGAAGAGACCGGAAAGGGGGTCACCTACATCGGTGGCAATTTTCAGAAGATAAAGGTCGCTACCAGACCGCTGGTTGAAGACCTCCATCAAATGTGCACTAACGTTACTTGCATGGATGGCACGAGAAGAGTTGATCGTATGGTGTACCGATATCCAAACAGAGAAAGTGGGTCATTGTGGCATGAGGAATATCTCATAACCACTCAGGATGAGGTAGATGCCATGCTCAAATTCTTGAGGTCCAACAATCTTTCCAAAGCCGAGATGTTCATTTACACCGAGCCGGTCGTAGGCGTTGGAGGTCATTCTGGACACGGTCAAACATCTGGTATCCATGGTGGAGGTGAATTATATGGCGATCATCCCTACCAAAGTTACCATGATCCTCATTCCTATTTTCAGTACCAAGAGCAAGGTGAAGGTCATCATCAATCTTTCCCGTCATATGAAGAAGAAGTTCAACCGAACCTCCCCAACCAACCTCAGTACAACTTCCAATCAAGCAGCGGTAGTTTTCACAACTACCATTATGGAGCTGATAAAGGTGTCTTTCATGAGCTGGATCAGATGGAGGATGCCCTGCCAGCACCAGTCAGTGACCCCTCCGATGAAGAAGGAGAGAACAAAGTCAGTGCAGACAGCTCCGACCCTCTTGAAGGTGCTGATGATTCAGGACCAGAGTCAGACTCAGCTAATGATGATGAGGTGGCTCGTGACCGTGTACCAGTCCCCTACTACAATCACATTCCAGACGACAATTGGATGGTTGACAGCGACATGGAGCCGCCAGAGGTCTCAATATGGGGTCCACTCACTGGGTTTATGAAGGGCCAACAATTTGGCTCGAAAAAGGAGGTGCGGCACGCCATTGAGACTGAAGCAATGAATCAGCATTTTGAATGGCACACAACTCATTCCAACACTAAAAGGCTCATAGTCAGATGTCGTAATCATCACGAGGGGTGCAATGTTAGGATTCGGGCCATCAACAGCAAGAGACATGGCCACTGGGTCATATCCCGTGCGGTGAACACACATACATGTGTGTCATCCATAACTTCCCAAGGCCATCGACAGTTGAAATCCAGGGTGGTTGATGCGGCTATCAAGCATCTAATTGAGCAAGATCCGGACCTGAAGGTGAAAGTCATAATCGCTGACATTGCAAGTCGTTATGGTTATATGATTAACTATAAGAAGGCGTGGCATGGAAAGCAGAAAGCTCTGACCGCGGTCTTTGGTGATTGGGAAGAATCATATGCATTCCTTCCCAGGTTAATTTTGGCATTGGAGGCGTCTAACCCTGGCACGGTTTTCTCCCCTCGATACCAAGATGAAGAGATACAACCCCCAGATCCAGGTAACAAACGCCATTTCAGACGACTTTTTTGGGCATTCAAGCCATCTATTGATGGTTTTGGCTTCTGTGTCCCTGTGATCCAAGTGGATGGTACATTTCTTACCGGCAAGTACAAGGGCACTGTCCTGATTTCCAGTGGCGGGGATCGTTGTATGAGATCGGGGTGGGATCATATGGGGATTGATGGAAACTCGGAGGGGATTGATGGTAGGTCGAGCGGGGATCATAGTATGAGCTTGGGTGGGGATCGTTGTGGTAGGAGGGGCGGAACTCTTGGGATGAACTCGGGCGGGGATCTTTGGCGGAACTCGGGCGGGGAGCTTGGGTGGAACTCGGGCCGGCACCATGTGTCACAACCAATGGGGGTGGCACTTTCCACGCCTGATATGGCGTTACGTCGGCCACGTTGGGCCTTTCCCGAACCCTCTTGCTCTTCTTTCTCTCGTATGGTGGTGGGGGATCGGGGACATCAACTTGTACCAGAGGTGGCGGGGGTGCGGGCATGGGCGGATATCTACGATGATCCCGACCATGAGCTCTGATACAGCCAAGCAGATTGTTTGCCATCCTCCTAATGAAGCTCACATCTTCATTGCCCAGCTCAATTCTCCCGGTGGTCATATCTTTGATCTGCTCGATCCCATCAGCCTAAATCACAAAAAAAAAGTTAGAAAAAAATTTAGGAACCAAGTAATAAATTTAATTGTTTAGACGGAATATACTTACTAATGCACCATCGGTCGCACCCTCCGGAGTCATGTAATGAACCGATGTTTGCCGATATCGATCAAAGTATGGGTCATGATACCCCATTCGACCCACTTGAGTTGGAGTGACAATATCCTGGGATTGTCGGTTCTCCCACATCGTGATGAATTTCGCCAACTTCGTGGGCCAATCGCGAGTACCTTGCCGACCATCTCGGCCATGAAAGGCCCTTTGACTATCGGGGACCTCCAACGGAATGCACTGCTCCCAACCAAACTGACGGAGGCATCGATCCGGTAAGTGCCACTCCACGGTCCCAAAACAAATTATAGGGACCCTAGTGCACCATTGCCCGATATGACCGGAGAATTGCTGGAGATGCCAATGAACGATGTTCTCCGGGTTTGGATCGAAGACGATCTACAAGAAAGAAATGAGTAACTTAAGATAGTCAGAATTGGAAAAATACATGTAGTTCATGGAAAAAAGATATAAATGGATCGAAGTATAGAAGTTACCTCTCCTTCCCAAAGTCGCTCAAACCTCCTCCGATACTCATCCAACTTGTGTTGGGCAAGGTTGTCGCATGTTGTGTGTCCGAGCCACCTTATTAATAAGACAATAATGAACCTACAATAAGCTAAAACACAAGGGAAAATGTGTTATCAAAAACATGATGGGGTATGAGAAGTTTACCTTGTACCATAAGCTTCACCTCTTAGGGGATGATCGATTGGCCAATCCCTGTCGGGACGTTGGACCGGTGCAATCCATGGCATATGTTCCCAAGCCCAAAATTGGACGATGAACATTGCGCCGCCGACCTCCCTCACAGCTTTTAGATACGCATTGCACAAGTTGTGGTAGATATTAGCTAGGCAAGATGATGCCTAGCTATACTCCCCCATCTCCTCCCAACTACCGAGGATGATCCTAAGACATCCACAACTAAGGAGATTGCTTGATTTTTTGGAGAAGAACACTCCTCCGATCATTCCTATGAGATAGACACGAGCATATCTCTCCTTCTCATCCTCCGGACTTTCCTCGGTTAGGGGATGACTCTCGTAATGGTCTCTAAAATACTTCGTCAACCAAGTAACTAAGACTTGGTGTTTCCTCATTGGTGGCAAGCGATCGGTCGCATCAACGCACCCCTTCACTGGTACTTTCACTCCCAAAACACTGTGGATGAAATGAACCAACCGGGCATACCGTAACGATCCTCGGGGGATGATCACTCACGCACACCGGTTTGCCGTCGATGGGCAGATGGGTTAGGATGGCGACATCCTTTAGCGTGATGGTGGCCTCTCCTTCTCTAAAGTTGAAACAATGGGTCTCCTTTCTCCATCTCTCAACTAATGCGGTGATGAGTTGGTGATCAACTTTGATGCCGTTAAAATGCCTAATCGGGTCCAACCGTGCCCTTTTGAGAAAGGGCAAGATAGCTGGGTGGAATGGGAGCACATTGGTCCTACCCCTGTAGCGGAGTATTGTTTGTGCCTCCTAGCGAAAATTTACACGTTAATTATTATATATTAGTAATGGTTTTTTTCTTATAACTAAATCAATTAAATTAAATTATTTAACTTCAAGCAGAATTTTATTATCATAAAAAGACATTTCATATAATTAACATATAACATTCTAAATCAATAATAATTTAAAGAGATACATACATATTATCGTAAAACAAACATACTAAATTAATTAACATAAATAACACTGTTAATGAATATTAATTTAAAGAGAAACATACATATTAAAATGTTTGAAATTAATAAAATTCATTTTGTACACATAAAAATAAATTGTATTGGTTGTTTGGTAAATAATTTAATCGTATTGGTTGTTTTAAATAATTTAATCGAATACAGAGCAACACTCGGTAGACTTTTAGAAGAGGTATACATCTTCTTAGAAACGCAGTCTTTTTGACAGAAAAAGTGGAGATCCGAGGATCTCTTAATACCCGATTTTCCCAGGGAATGGGAGGATATGATAATCGCTTAAAACCCCATTTCCTTAGACGTGCATCTCTTCATAAAGAGTCGAAGTAAGTGGCGCTATGTATTTGATTAAATTATTGAAAACAACCAACACGATTAAAAATTCAACATAAATTTATTTTATATTCTACTAAATACATTAACAAAATAAAAGAAGGAAAAATGATGAAGAATTGTATGTACCGGGTGATCGTTCCAAACATCCCTTGACCGATGGTTGGGTTAGTCGTACAAGTCGGTTGGATCCAACGGTCCTTGCTCGAGATAATACCGTTGGTTGTATATATCCACGTCGTCCCCAACCTACGAGAAAATAACAACGAGGTTAGTACATAGATTAATTAAAAAGCTTATAACAACAACAAAAATTAAACCAGAATAATGAGTACGTACCGCTAGAAATTCATCAACATAAACTCCCTCTCCTTGACACCAATCGGCCATTTTTTCCGGAAATTCGGACAGAGATTCGGCTCGGCTCGGTGGGTTTTGAGGAAAAAACCAAAATTCTGACAGAGATTCGGCTCGACGGGTTTTGAGGAAAAAACCTAAGAAATGTTTGCTGATGGCAGATCGGAATTAGCCGCAACCAACAGACCACTATTTCCTAGGCTTTGGGGAGGGGTTAGAGAGCTAATTCTAGAGAGAGAGAGAGAGAGTGGAGAATGGTTGTGGTGTGAAAAAATGAGAGGGGGGGAGGGGGTATTTATACCCATTAGACCGCTCCTCGGCGCTGCGGTCTTCGATCCGTGGCAAGGATCGCTGACCTGGCAAGCGGTCTGCCACTGGATCGCTTCTTCATCCTGCGGTCCCGAACGTCGCTGCCCACCAAACACAGACCGCACCTCCAAGGTGCGGTTTTCGGTATAAAACGCACCTCAAGGTGCGGTTTTCGGTATAAAACGCACCTCAAGGTGCGGTTTTCGGTATAAAACGCACCTCAAGGTGCGGTTTTCGGTATAAAACGCACCTCAAGGTGCGGTTTATAAATAAAATGCACCTGGAGGGTGCGGTTTACTTATAAAACGCACCTTAGAGGTGCGGTCTATTAAAAATGGTGCTATTAGTGTAATTTTTTCGGCTGGGTGCTAGTTTTGTAATTTTTTTAAAAAAGTGCTATTATTGGAAAAATCCCTTGTTAATCCGACCTGCAAATCGCACACTAAGCCCACTATGATTAGCAAAATGTTGCACGACCTCGTCCAGAATGGCCCCCATCTGAGTATCACGGGCATTAGCACGATGGATCTTCTCAATGACCACTTGCGCATCACCTTCAAAGCTCACCAACCGAAATCCATGGCTTAAGCACTAGAGAATAGCCTCCCGGAGAACTAGCGGCTCTACGACCATTGGATCATCGATATCCTGACACTGCACCCCTATAGCCAAGAGAATGACACCCTTTTGGTCCACAATAACCATCCCGCCTTTCAAATGGGAACCACATTTCATAGCCCCATCCCACATACAGACTATCGAGTTTAGATGGACAACACCCAGAGGTTGGGGAAAGGGGGGAGCACATGAAGACCATGGTCGATAGGCAAACTAATCCATTCATGGCATTGTTGGTTAAATTGTCGCATCAAAGCTGGAAATTCAAACTGTTTGCCCTCAAGGACTACCCAATTTCGTGACCGCCAGATCCTCCAAAGGACTGCCACCACCCGCATAAATAGTTGAGGTTGATCAATGAGAACCATCAACTTTTTCAGGAGGAGCGCGAGCGTGTGGCGTGTAAGCCCTAGACTAAGATTTTTGAGTCCCGAGCAATCTCATAGGGCCCTAGCCACAGGACAATCCAGGAACAAATGTTCCATTGTCTCTGATTATGCCCAACAAACTGGGCAACGAGTAAGTACCAGGACATCTTTCTCTATTAGGGCTTCCATCGTAGGCAGGATTTTAAAAATTTTCCATATGAACACTTTCAACTTGGATGGAATATTGGCCTCCCACAAACGGATCCAGCTGGGCCTATCCATCCAACTAGCCAAGGATCTTCATTAACCATTCTGCTTGTCCAACGATACGGCAAAATGATAGGTCGATTTAATAGTGAAAATCCCGTCGACCGTGTCATGCCATATTAGTCTATCCTCAACTTCCTGTCGAGGAAGAGGAATTTGTTTGATGGCACGACATGTTTTCGGATCAAACCATTGGCTAATTCTATGGTCGCACCAACGCCCCTCCCCTTGGATAATGACCTCTGCCACTAACATGTCGCCACCCTCAGGCAAAACCTGGGGATTAAACACAGGTGTATGAGGATGAAGCCGGGGAATCCAGTTGGAATGAAGGAGAGGAGCTTTCTGCCCATTACCAATCTGCCACCGGAGCCCCTTCCCAAAAAGCTCCCGACCATATAGGCTACTTTGTCATCCCCAAGATGGGCGAGGGAGAGCTTTAGCAGTGAGGAACATACCATTAGGAAAATATTTCCCTTTGTACCCTTGAGGTAAAAGGGAGAGAGGTTCATTTAGGATACACCATCCAATTTTAGCTAACAAAGCCTGATTAAAATGTTTGAATCGACGAAATCCCATACCCTCATCATGTTTACTCCTACACATATTACGCCAGGACATCCACCTTATCCTAGATTGTCCCTCGTCGACACCCCACCAGAACTTGACCACATGTCTATCCAAAAGACGACAAAGGGGGAGAGGTAACTTGAAATAGGACATAACATGCAATGACAAAGCTAAAGCGACTAATTTAATCAAAGTCTCCTTAGCCTCCTAAGACAATGTCCTTCGCTTCCATCCTTGAAGACGTTCTACTAGTTTCTCTTACAAATATCAGAATGTGGCCATTTTAGATTGAGCTATAAGGGTAGACAGCCCCAGATACTTATCCTGGACCCTCATAGCCCCAACACCCAAGATCTGGGACAAGAACTCTTGATCAGGCAGAACAATATTCTTACTAAAGCAAACTGCCGATTTATCCAAGTTAACCCTTTGGCCACTAAGTTCCTCATATTCATTAAGAACCTCGATTAAATTCTCACACTCCTGAAGAGATCCTCTAAGGAACAAATAAGAGTCGTCTGCTAAAAACATATTGGATATTCGAGGAGCTCTAGGGTCAACCTTAACCCCTTCTAATTTTCCTTTAGAAATAGCTTTTTGAAGGACTGTCGCAAACCCCTCTGTGCAAATCACAAAGAGGAGTGGAGAAATCGAATCCCCTTGTCGAATGCCCCTTGAGGGAGAGAAGAAACTCAAGGGAGTGTCATTCATTAGGACCGAAAAAGATGTGGATCGGAGCCATTACTGTATCCAGCCTCGCCAGGTAGAGTTCAAACCCAGTTTATCCAAAACAACAATGAGAAAAGGCCATTCGACTCTATCATATTCCTTTCCATGTCAACCTTTAGAGCCATGTACCCTTTCTTGCCTTTTGTTTTGATTTTCAAGTAGTGCATTAACTCATGCTCTAGGAGAACATTCTCCACTATTTGCCTTTCACAGATAAAGGCATTTTGCCCCTCTAAAATGCTTTGTGGTTAGAGACAAGCAAGCCTTTCCGCCATGATCTTAGTTATCACTTTATACATGAATTGGCACAAGCTAATTGGCCTGAGTTGCCTCATGGTCTCAACAATATCCACTTTAGGGATCAGAGTTAGCCAAGTATGATTAAAGCTATGGAGCATCCTTACCGTGGTAAAGAAAGATCAAACCACCGCAATCACAGAATTGCCGACAATATCCCAGAAAGCTTTGAAAAACTTCCCCCTGAATCAGTCATATCCCGGGGCCTGTTTTGATCCCATGGAAAAGATCGTCTTTCGAACTTCATTAGGATGGACTTTTACAGTAAGACTAGCATTCCTTTCTCCAGTAACTCGTTGGGTTATCGGCAGATTAGCCACCCGTTTATCCATGTTCCTCACCTGGTTTTCTGAGGTAAAGAGATTTTGGTAAAAGTCAATGGTTGTCTGCTTTACCTTTTTCCTTAGTGACTCAGTCCCCAGTATTATTCCGAAGGCCGGACACAAATTCCTTTTTCTGCGAGCTCTTGTAACCGTATGGAAATACGAGGTATTTTTTTCACCCTTCTTAAGCCAATGGACCCTTGACTTTTGTTGCCAATAGATTTCCTCGGCCTCCCACTGCCTGCTCAGATCTGTTTTCAAAGTCCGTACCTCATCCCAGTCAATAGGATGAATTGCCTTAATGCGATCAATTTCTGTCTGGACTCTGGAGGGTGTTGATATTTTGGAGAGAATTTGTAGTACCCGTCTTACTCCAATCATATAGTAGATGGCAAAGTTGTTTAATACCTTCTCCCAAAGTTGGACCATTGGTGTTCCCTGGATTTCCATTTTCCAAATGTACCTCACCATAGCCTTGAGCCATTGATTTCGGGATTATCAGCCCAGCGAGAATCAAATCTGAATAGGGGCCAACTATTCCTTACATAAGGTTTATCCGAAAGGAGCAAGGCTCTATGGTCCGATCCCTGGTCAGTGAAGTGTTTGACCAGAGTGTTTGTAACTAACGAATGGCGAAGCTACAACTAACCCACCCGATGCATTAACTGCATCTACAAAAAAACAATGAGAAATATCAAAACCCAAACCCCGCATACGACGTGAGACTACTCTCCTGTTCGATCTTGTTTTCGAAAGGAAGACAAGCTCCAATTTATTCGAATGAACTAACCCTACATCAGTTTGGAATGTGAGTGATGGTCCTATTCCCCTCACATTCCAGGTCAGAAGCCTCATTTATTCAATTGGGGCCATTTGAGGCTGGCTTCCTCCACTGTTCCATCATCATCAGTTAATTCTTCAACTAATTATTTTTTAGGAGAAGGGTTCTCCGCGATATTACCTTTGATATCTTGGATTTCGTGTTTCCTTCCTCACACCCCTTATCCAGTCAGATTAGTGCCATATTCGTTCAGTTGAACGAACAAAACTTCCTCATCTCCTCTTGACGAGTCAGGACGCATAGAATTGTCATCATGTTTGTTCCTCCTCTCACTCCTTGCAGCACCCTCTCCCTGCTCCACCTTGCCAGCTTCAAAAACTTGCACCGTACGCCTGATAGAACCTGAGATTAGGGTTCTATCGGGAATTGGAGATTTAGGGATTAAGAACAGAATTAGGGATTTGAGAAGAGAAAGATAGAGAATCGGCCTAGGCCTTTAGAGGGATTGGGAACGAGAATTGAGAGGATTAGGAGAATAGGGTTTAGGAAGGCTTTTCTTAATATTCTTCTTGGCTGCCCATGAATAAAACGCCAAGTACATATTTATAGCTAAAGACCGTAAAAACCTAATAGACTATCCTAATATGACTCAATGACCACTACCATATCTAATAATATCCTAATTATAGTAATAATTATTATTATTATGATAAATCCCAAGAATAGGGTTTCCATCATCTCCTCCCCCTTGAGACCAACCTTGTCCTCAAGGTTGAAAGACTCTACCCACTTTCCCACGTCGTCTGTGCACCTTGTGCCTTGATTCTTCCACGTCTCGCGTTTCCTTTTCTTCCAATCATGCTCCAACTCGACTTGGGCTTCTTGCATTAATCTCTTTTGCCAGTCCAACTCTTCGAATTTCACTTCTATGGGCCCACCCTTCGCTTCCTTGACAAATTCGAGCTTCAATAGCTCTTCTTTCGTTGGCTTCACTATCCAATAATTTAAGCACTCCAAAGATGCTTCCTTGTACAAGAACCCATCCTTAAGCACCAACTCATCTAGGCCTTCAAACTTCCTTCTTGAGGCTAGCCCAATCACTTCCTTTGTTATTCGTGGGTTATGTTCCTTTAAAAGCCCACCAGCTAAGCACATAGACCTACCTTTCCTTTTTTCCATGTCAATCATCACATCACAGGCCAGGCGAAGCCCAACTCTCACAAAAGGGATCGGCCCACCAGTTTCTTGAAAATGATAGAGCCCTTCCTCACTCGGCCTAGACCCGAGCCCACAGTCAGTCTGATTGACCTCAAACTTTGACCCGATCTGCTGTCCTTCTTGGCCCAAAGGAAGCCCAATTATCTCCTTCTTTTGTCCCCGTCCATGACCTGTTGTGCCATCCTCAACCGGCCAGCCCATCAAGCTGGGCTCATTAGGAATTGCGGCCCTTATCGCTCGGCCCAACGAAGACTGGAACTCATGCGCAGTGAGGATCAGGGAAGGCAGCCTAGGGTTTGGGTGACGAACGCCGCCCTCTGCCTTCTCTCCGTCTGCCGGCACCTCCTCGGCCTCGTCGTCCGACGACAGCTCCACTTTCTCAACCGCCAGCAGAGCCCTCTTCAACACCTTCCCTGGTGATTCTTTTGGCGCCTCTTCCACAGGTAGCGAGCAATGGATCACGAGAATGAGAAGAGAGACTTCGATTCTCTCCTTCTTTGATGGCTCCTTCCGTAGCGGCGAAGCGCGCCTCTGTCGGCGGATACATATGTCCGCTTCCGACCTCTTCTCCGGCTTCGCCTCCTTCAACTCCTCCCCTGTATCAGTCGGTGATGCCACGATCTTCTTCTCCGGCTCCGATCGTTCTCTTTTCGGAGGGGAGCAAACCAGCAATCGACAAAAAAACCCGCTAGCTTCCATTCTCGGCCTCGTTTTCTCGCCGGTCTTCGCTGCAACAGGAGCCCAACTCTGTCGTCGCTCCATCAGGCTGCTTCGTCACCTCGGCTGCTTACTCCCGCGGTTCACCGCCTCTTTCTTTTTCTCGGCGGCGCAATGGGGTGGTGACTCGGCCAGCGTCCGCCACTTCTCCACCGACGAAGAACCCCGACGAATATGCTCTGCTCCTGCTTCACCTCGCCGATTGACACGGGTTTCAGTCTTGTTGTAAGACGTCGCCACCCATCGCACAACTCTCTCCCGTGCTTCCCTCTTTGACGGCGAACAAGCCATTAGGTGGCGTGAAGACCAGCTCGCTTCCCTCTCTAGCGACGAGCGGCGCACCAAACAATGGAAAGTCTTCTCTACTTTGTCAGATCTGGGCTTCTTCCGAAATCTCCAATTTGCAACATGGTTTGGCGTCGCTTTCTTCTCGGAACCCTTGATGTGGGGGTCTTCTACAACGACGGATGCCCTCTCCTTGACGCAAGGAGCATCAAGAGTGACAAGATCTCCTTTGATTAGTGGCTCACTGCGGTTTGTTGTTAAGAAGCTCAACCTCACGAACTCGGCAGCGGCGGCGTGTGGAGGTTCTGTTGTCTCGGCCATGGCAATGGCGGTCCACGGCTCCTCTTCTACCGGTAATGCCACAATGGTGGTTGTGGAGATGCTTGGGACGTCGGTGGTGGAATCCAGTTGAGGAGCTGCGCCAATTGAGCCGATTTCCGCGGCGGCAGGAGCAAACTCCATGATAGCAGGAGCGTCTTCAATGGTGGCTGATGCTGATGAATCCGTCGACGTCGATTCTGGCTGGTTGCGGCTCGCGCGGCGGCGAGTCGCGCGACGCTCGAGTTTGGCTCGAAGTTCTTTCAGGCCTGCCATCATATAGTTGTCGTGAGCTTCCCTCCTAGCTTCATATTCTATCCTGCTAGCTTCACATTTTACAAGACTGGCTTGGAGAGCTTCAAACGCGTGATAGAGTTTCTGATAACAATTCCCTGGTGAGAGTTGTGATGAACTCAAATCTGTGACCATGGCTCTGATACCAAATGATAGAACCTGGGATTAGGGTTCTATCGGGAATTGGAGATTTAGGGATTAAGAATAGAATTAGGGATTTGAGAAGAGAAAGATAGAGAATCGGCCTAGGCCTTTAGAGGGATTGGGAACGAGAATTGAGAGGATTAGGAGAATAGGGTTTAGGAAGGCTTTTCTTAATATTCTTCTTGGCTGCCCATGAATAAAACGCCAAGTACATATTTATAGCTAAAGACCGTAAAAACCTAATAGACTATCCTAATATGACTCAATGACTACTACCATATCTAATAATATCCTAATTATAGTAACAATAATTATTATTATGATAAATTCCAAGAATAGGGTTTCCATCAACGTCGGACCCGGTCTCTCGAAAAAGGGCGAGATGCCTCTGGGATGTTAGCGGGGGTGCGACTACGAAGTTTATACTCATTCTCCTTCTGCTGGGAGATCAGACTAGGTTCACCATTATCCGATGATACCTTGGTCTTCAGGCATAATACCTTCAAGCATTATCGGACTGGAGTTTCAAGATTCGCATGCCCTTGGTCTTCAAGAGCTTGATCGAGAGGCGGATGGATCCGAGGAGGATGGGAGACTGGAGGATCAGAGACGTGTTTGAGCATTGGCTCCCATTCCTCCTCAGATTCCTCTACCAATAGTTGCATCTGCCTCAAACCTTGTGTATACGGCCTACTAGGGTGGGGCACAAGGGTAGAAGCTAACGGAGGCAGAGGATACCCGACGTTTTCCCGGCTTGCGAGTAGATGGTTTGGCCTTCAGCACTGGAGTCTGAGCCTGTCCCTGGCGATTGTTTTGTGCAGGGTTTGGAGCCACAACTTTGACCTTACCTTTCTCTATCGAGGATCTTGGAAGGCCATTCTGTTTGATAACAAATTTCGGCATGGCCTACATGGGGGACGAGGGGCGAGTAGTGGACATCCTCGTCGTCCTCCTCAATCAGCAATCTGCTCCGCCGCCTTTCAACCCCAGCCGGTTCTGACACATAGAGATCCTTGGTTTTGTGCATGGTGATAATATCTTTTTTCGACAATTTCCTGGAGCTCCGAGGGTTATGCTTAGCGCGAAGTGCTTCGTCGGGTTCAGGGAAAGCCCTTATCTCGTTTGATGCCGCTGTTTCCGCCCATGATATCTCCGATTCAGCATGCATCACAAAAAAGCAAGTATCATTTTTCACTCCCAACTTCTTATCACCTTGAAGATAGGAAAATTTTGGTGCACGAGAGACCACGAATCCTCAAGGGCTCCTCTCCCGCTGATTCTTAATCATCCTTGCTGACGAGTGAATGGGAGACTGTCCAAGGAGGATCCGTAGGTCCCGCTTCCCCAGTTGGCCAGTCCGCTCTTCCCTTCGTTTCGAGCGGTGAACTGCCTTGTTCACAATGATTCTTTGGGACCCACGATCAGAATTAACCTAAACTGAGCGAGGAGGGCCACATAACAAGGGCCTGTCTTCAGCTTCATCATATAGCTTTATCCCAAATTTTTTGTAGACATATGCGGGCCATATTTCGCTTTTCGTGCTGGATGATCGTTGGTACAAGCCCAAAGTGAGTGTCTCACTCTTCCATAGTGAAAGCAAAAGCTTGAGAGACGCTCATACTTCAGATTGACCCAAAAACAACCCGTATCATCATTGGCCACCATCAGGTGAGATCTTAGTGGCTTGGCAAAGTCAATTAGCACCTTAACCATGACGAAACATCAATCCGTCTCAGGGCATGTAAAGACCCTAGCTTCCAGGACTTGACCAATCGTAGCATTCGCCACTTTTTATCCAAATTGATGAGTACAACAGTCTTCTCTAATATCCCAAATTTGCACCCTGAAAGGGGCAATAGCCAGATCGTCAAAAGTCCGCCTAGGGACGTGTTGTGACTAGGTTGTGAGATGAAGAATCTTGTCTTTGAGCACCCACGGTGTCCTCTTTAAGATCCAGATTTTTTATTCTACACCTGGGAGAACAAATTCAAACATACCATGTTTTGATTCATTCACTCTGACCTGGCCTTTGACATGCCAAGGTATTTTAACTGCTTCATATAGGTCAATCATCGTGATTTTGTTATCCGTGAAGACTCGTCCCAGAAGCGTGCGGAAAGTTTCGAAGGCCATGGATTAAACTTATTCAAGCGAGAATTGAATGATTTGGTCCTCCATAACGTGTGCCATGGTTGTGACCTGGTCATGCAGAAAAGAGTTAGTCTCATGGTTCATTACTTTCGTGCTCTCTCCGACTTGGATCATGAGAGAATGGAGATGGAAGGCGAGACTAAAACTCCGCCAAATAGGGGACTCGGTAACCAAAGAAACTATGAAAGTATTATTAGACAATGTAAGCCGAAAGAGAGAATTAGGAGATTAGCAGAATCTTGGTTTATGCAGACCTTTCGTGTGCATACATGGGCAAAGCAACTTACAGGGGAAAGTCTCTTCAGATTTGACAACACTAATCCTTTCTCTTAATATGCGAGCAATATGAATAATAGTGTCGGAGTTGGCTTTTAAAGAGAGACTTCCATCCGGACTCCTTCCTATTGTATGACTCTGGCATTGACCCATAACCAAAAGAAGTCGACTTGGACAAGGATTGTTATGGGAGGGATCTATATTGGTAATTATCTTCAAATTTTGAAACATCATTTGCAACTGGCAGAGCACGGATTCATCGGGATTGTGCTTACGTGGTGAAGATGCACCGATCACACTAGCATCGGCCAACCGCCGGACACTGACCGACAAAGTGACAAGAGTTTTTTCGATCACTGAAACAGGAGGAGGATATTTTCCTTCTGGCCGGAGTCCACAGACCCTATCAAGGATCATAATTCTTCGTGCCCTTGCTTTCAAGTGAATTTTCAAGTTCTGTAAGCTAATAGCTAGGAATCTGATGATCATTGTGAGCAGGTGCCAGCCAAGGGTACGGCAAACGCCCAAGAGAGAGGCGAGAGCTTCTCTCATTGGCTGTTTTTTTAAGGTAAATTACACTTCATACATACAAATTTAATTAACCGCGTCCGAAATAAATATTGCAGGAGGACAACTTAGGATTCCGCCGAAAGTGTTTCGAGATGGGATGTGAATTTGTGGGCGAATGCGAGGATTGGATAGAGTATATTTTGTATAGATCTTTGGTAGCGGTCGTGACAAAGGGACACGGTGGAGGGGGATAACTTAGGATTCCGTCGACAATGCTTTGAAATGAGCTGCAAATTGGTGGGTGAATCGGCAAGCAATATCCCCATCCATTGACCTTAAGTTGGGCTTGAATTCTCTGAATGAAAAAATTTATTAATGTCTCGACAAACGTATTAGTTTTCTTCATGCTCTCATCGATCACAAAACTTATTAAGTTGCCACTTCCTATACTAGAGAAACTTTGGCCTGAAAACAAATTCATATTCTTGGTTTAATCTCAACGTCCAATAGATATTTTATCGTACTATACTACTATTATTGCATTAGTGAACGAAAAGAATGTTTGTCTAAAATAAGTAAATAACAAAAAAGAAATTACATTCTCTCCCTAAGACGAGGATAGTCTAGCAGTTAAAATTCTTCTCAACTAACAATACTCTCCTAGTTCATTGTATTTCCTTCTATAATCTATATCTTAACTGGAGTCCATTGATAAATTTAATGCCTTGTGCAAATTTCTGCTCTCCTCTACAAACACATGTATAAAATTAAAAAACACAATTATGGTATCATTCGGGTATGAGAACAAAATTACGAGGCATGATTTATAAATATCCCAACTAAGACCACCCACAATGTGGGAGGGAAAGGAGAGTGGGAAAATAGGGAAAAGAGGGGGGAGGGAAGGGTTTGGTTACAATGTGGGGGTGGGAAAATGGAGTAATTGGTTGAGCATTTTTTTTTGGGTAAAATCAATATATAGTTGATTTTGTCACTCTATTTTGATATAACTAGCTTTTTACCCGGCCCGTTGGCCGGTGAGTTTAGTTTTACCATTTACATTAATCAATTTATCTATATGTTTAAACTATTTTGGATCTTCTAAATTTTTTACATTTGCATTCATTGGTGAGTATGCGGTGCGTCTATAAATTAAAAATTCCCAATACTTAGCACATTCACTTATGATGCTTTGATTCACTGATCATAAATCATGTCACAAAGATATATCACCTCCCATATAGAATCTTATGTCAAGATTTGTCAATAATGATACTCGATTTTTTGTCTTATACAATATATGTCATTCAATGAATCTTGAGTTTGGACGAACTCTCAACCAATGATGTTGCTCAGATGACGACAACTTAGTTAGAATTTTTTTATAAAGGTACTTCAATATTACATAAATTTGGTCATCCCAATTGAAAATTTACTGTCTTAGTGTATGATCATATTTGTCTATCAAGACACTCAATTTAATATCTTATACAATATGTACCAATTGTTAATTCCTGAAGTTTAATATAGACTCACCCTCAACTCATGGTCGTTGTTTAGATTTTAGTTTAGAATCTCGGTCCAAGATACTCACACACTGTCAAGGGTTCTAATCTTAACATGGTCCATTGTTGTATAATTTTCTAACTTATCAAATATGGATTTGCTAAAATTTATTTATCTTTGATGTTTGTTTTTAGATAAAAATTCCACTAATTATACTAATATCTTCATTTTGTTGGTGTAATGCCACATCTATTGTCAATATCTAAGCATGGTCTTGTACTCTAAGTAAGAAAACGCTATCTGGACCACGAATTAACCAGATTTGTGGGCATGATACTATATCTTAACCCTTGATGAGTGAACCCTAGGTCTTAGTTATCTAAATCATAGAGCTTAACCCCTAAGATTGTGCATGTAATTTGTTGCATAGATTTTAACGAATCATGACCATTGTTTTTTGTTTATAATTAAATTGATCTTAGGTATGAGATTTATAAATTTAAGACCTAGATTTTAATCTTTAAGGGTTTGAGAATAATACCATATGCAACTCCAGTCAATTCAAGGTCTAGATATCATTTTCTTACTCAAAGGTATGTCATAATATACATATATAAATATAAAGAGTTTAATGTATTTTTAAGTGTAATTAACACCTTTGTTTGACTGAAATATGTAAACTGTTAAGAAAAATAAGGGGAAGTATGAACAAATGTAAGAGAAAATAAGTTATAGAAGCATGCATTATAATAGAGAAGAAAAGTTATCTTTCTTTATCGTCTTCATTTGTACAATCATGTACTATATTATGGCTTCGTCAAGTTTCTATCAAAATGAAAAAAACAACTTTGAAGCATTTTGCTATTTAATACTTGTTTTCTTTGATAGATACAAACATTAGAAAAAGATAGTGTTTGATAACCAAAACATAAAATTATATAGTTGGTTTTTCAAATTCAATTGATTATTAAATGTTGATTATCTAAACATCCTTCATTATATTTTGTTTTTAAAAAATTCTATTACTTATTTGTGTGTTTAATTTATTTTTTATCAAAATATAACATATATTAAGTTCTAATAAAAAGAAAAAGAAAAATTAATTGATCAGATTTAATCAAATATATTTTTTGAAGCATTACAATATATGTCACTCTCCAAACATAAGTATACTGCTGCTACACATATATATTGAAAAATATAATTATTGAATAAATAAGAAAACATTAAAAGAAGATAGAGATAGCTACATAAATGATCATTAAAATAAAAAGAAAATATTAAAAAAAGATAGATAGCTCTACATTAATTGATCATTAAATAACTTTTTTGTTTGTAAAAAAAATGTCCAACATGGCACCTTGTAATTTCTCCAAATTCTTATGTGGCAACAAAATACTTTTGAATTGCTATAATATTATGTATAGATGATAATTTGTTTTACATGGGTAGTGATAATTAATAATACAAATATTTCGATATAATTTTTTTAATTTGGAAATAATTATTTTCATTACTAATTAAATATGATGTCATCAATATGAAATTACAATAAAACACACCCAAACAAACACTTCTCCCCAATTTTAGAAAACAAAAGAAAAGTGGATTTATCCACCATCCTTTTCCTTCTTTCCCCCTTTCTCCATTTTTCCCTACCCCATTGTGGAGAAATTTCTCCACTTCAGCCTACCACATTGTGGATGGTCTAAGAGGATTGGACAACCAATTCGCCAATTTAAACAATTAAAAGAACAAGAGAATATAAGGTTGTGTAAGAAACAATAAGCATATGAGGAAAACATAAGAAAAATCACGCAAATTGTAATTCTACAGAAATCTCAAATCGACAAAGTATGAATAGATCTATAATTTAGACTAATACCACTAGGAAACCCGAACTATTAATTTTGTGTCATTTGTGTTCTAAAGTATTCGATATGACATTTGTGTCCTAAACTATTTTTCCGTTAGAGTTGACTAGCGTTGACTGTTAGTTTTTAACAAAAAGTCTAGCTAGTCAGCGCTTATGTGACATCTGATGTGGAACTTTTATTATTATTTTATAATTATTTTAATATACGAAAAAAGAAAAAAAAACAAAAAACAAAAAAAAAAACAAAAACAGTAAACAAATTGATTTGGGAATCTTTTGGGACACGATTAATGGAAATCGACAGCTTCTCCGCCGGCGGTGGAAATTTTTGGCAGACGCACACCCCGGCTAGATCCGCGCCGCCTTTCTACCCCCAAGTAGATCCGCGCCGCCACTCCCCAGCTCCGTCCGATTCCCCTCTACGATTCGCTAAAGCTCCACTAGTTTTTGGGAATCTGGATTTGGCGCTTTAGCTCCGGTGAAGCAGAGCAAGGTAGGTGGGAGAGCGGTGATTTTCGCTCTAAAATTTTAAAGAAATTCCTTTCCCTTGAGCTCAAATTTACTCGCTCTCCCTTCGGCCACCTAATCGGCACCTCGTTCGAAGGAGCCGGTGCTGTTCCTGAAACCTACATTTGACGTCGGAGGTTTGATGCGAGTTCTTTTCTGGTTAACGAGGGGACGGGGAGTGGCGTGCTTCGTCGTCTTTGTGGTTTCTGGGGTTTGAGCTAGAGGATGGTCGGGGGAGGTGCCGGCGGGAGGACAAATGAGCAGGTGGATTCTGGGTGGACTTTTCTGGGTGGACGGATTCCAAAGAGACGGCGAGCAGAGGGCGAGGCTTTTCTTCCTCCTCTGCATCCGTCGGCTTCTTCACAGGGCGTCCTGTCCAACGGTGGCGCCGATTGGGTTGGGGGGTTCAGTTCATCAAAGGGGAAGAAGAAGAACGGGTTCAGTTCGAAATCAGGCTAGATTTGGGAGGAAAACGAAACAAGAAAGCGGAAAAGGGAAGGGGCAAATTGACGGGATGAAGAGATGAGGATATGTGGCTGAAAATAATTTTAATTGTTTATTTCAATTGTTTATTTTTTATTTTGTATTTTAATGGTTAATTTTAATTTGAAAATAACAACCTGATGTGGCAGCTGACGTGTGGCGCATACGTGGCTGCCACATATGTGCCATGTAATCAACAATCAACATTTTATGGTTGACCGTTTGGTCAACCGTTATCTATAATGGTCAACGAAATTGTCAGGACGTAAATGACACACAACTATCATACGTTAGGGCACAAATGTCATATCGAATACTTTAGGAAACAAATGACACAAAGTTAATAGTTCGGGTTTCCTAGTGGTATTAGCCCTATAATTAATAAGAAACATGTAACTTTAACTAGCAAACTAGAGTTTGAGGTGAAATGGATGGTTCTTGTAAGAGCTTTGAAATTAGACGTGCTTCACACAATGCAATGATTGGTGACATTCTGGGAAGTATCTTGATGTGATTAAAAGCAAAATCGTGTGGGTAAGACCAAAGCAGACTATATTGACAAAAAATTGTGGATGTTATGTTACAAGTGGTATCAGAGCCTTTCCACGATCCTCTTGGGGCGATGGTGCGGGAGTAGGCCCAAAGCAGTTGTTAGGCAAATCACATATCAACAAAGCACGAGAGATATCTATGATTCATAAGAAATATCCAACTTAAACCGACAT
The DNA here is from genome assembly GCA_946122785.1 of Linum tenue. Lineage (NCBI taxonomy): Eukaryota > Viridiplantae > Streptophyta > Magnoliopsida > Malpighiales > Linaceae > Linum > Linum tenue. The sequence continues at coordinate 27,303,394 of CAMGYJ010000009.1, forward strand.
GACACATTTTGGGGTGAAATGAATGAGTTATTGTAAGAATAATAAAGTTAAACGTGCTAATTGTAGAGTAGTGAAAATACGAGCGACCTCCTAAAAAGTCATCATGATGCGCCCAATAGCAAAACTGTGCAAGTAAGTCTGAAGTGGACAATACCTTATTCGAAAACGTTGAGTGTTACATTAAGAAAAAAATAATAATCAAATTTATGTTTTTGAAAAAAGAAAAATGAGAAAAACCAAATCAAAAGCATATTGCATTGCGTAAACCATGGCAATGGAATATCGAGCAACGACCGTTAAAACGACAAAAGAGAAAGCGAGTTACATACCGTTTGGTATAAATGAATTCCATAAATTTTGAGGAATTCATTTTGAAATGAAATATTTTTGTGTTTGGTATTAAAAAGAATTCATTTTCAATTCTAAATTTTGAATTCTACGGAATTGGAACTAGTTAAAGCAATTCTGAGGAATTGAGATGAAATTTCCAAATGAATTCCACAAGTATTTACTAATTATAATAGAAAGACATGATTATCCGGTTCAGGCTAGCATACATCAGGTGTACACTATACACCTACGTTCACATTCATTAATTAATACTTATTATAATTAAATTAATTATTACTAACCATAGTAATTAAAATAAGATCCACTACTTTATTTTGTATACACTATAGTCCCACAAACCTTCCTACTTTCTTTATTTAGCATCGGCAGATCGGATCCTCTAATGTCGCTCTTCCCTATGGCAACGCAATGGAAGGAAACCTTGAAAACGAAAGACCCGAAGGTTGGTGTCACGGTCTTTCAATAAACGGATTAGTCTTCTTAGTCTTGTATAATGTTTCAATCTTCTCGACGACGAAATCGCTGCGGAGCGCAGCCCTATAGCTCTCAACGTTGTCGTTGTTGCCGATGAGGATGGTAGAGGTGACGCAGGTATTTCTAAGAGGTGGGGGAGCGTGCTATCATTTTGTGGGGTTGATGATGCAATTAAGAATGAGTTGTGATTAAAAATGGTGAACAATTGCATGAAATGGACTGGGGATTGGTTGTATTTGATTCCATGGTGATGCAGTGTTAAAGTTTTATTATGAACGTGGGCTGAGCAAATCCCCCTAGCTTAAACATTGTGGTATTAAACCGTAAACAAAAATTAATTAATGGGTATGGTTGTACTTATAATTGTTATTAATAATTAATATAATTATATTTAATAATTAATTGTTAGGTGTGAACACATATGTATAGCATACACCAAGTGTACGCTAGCCTTTGCCTGATTATCCTCTTTTATTAACTAAATTACTTAAACATATGACATACTAAACATATGAATTTATTTGACAATGAATTTTACACGGTAATTCATTTTACAATAAAATGAATTCTCGATTCATTTAGTACTAAACAAGTCTGTTAATAAATAAAACTCATTTATAAATCAGGATCGGCTGCAACTAATCTCACCGCAACTCAACTGCTCCCTCGCCTGAGTCGTTGACCCCAAAGCACCAATCTAGCATCACAAAGTCAACCGTCTTTCAAACCAACGGCCAGGATTCCACGTCACCATGCTTACTTCACTTCAATCATGCAGCAAGAAAAGAAGTCCTTTCAGCGTCTCGCCAATAAATAATTATTACTAATCGGTATTTTTTATTATTAATTATTACAATTTTACGCCTCTCCCTCTCTGCTTTTCTATTTTTCTTCTTTTTCCCTAGTGTTTTTTTTTTGGTTTTGTTTTTGGGTGGGTTCTCTTCTTCCTTTGCGTTTGTTCTCTGTGACTTTCCAGCTTCTCTGTATCATCTTCGCTGCCTCGTCCGCGGAGAAGCTGACACTTCTTGCTGCGCGTGTCAACTGAGCCGGGCAAGCTATCCCGCTCATAGCTTTTCCGCCTTTGCTTCTGTCTCAGCTTCGGATTGTCGGAGCTTCGCTTGAAAGTATGTAACTTTGGGTGAATTTTAGTGTTTCGAGTGTTTGTTTGTCTCATTTCAAGTGAATCAAGCAGATGGGTTCTGAAATTTATGACCTTTCTGTTCGTTATTCGGGCTGGTTTTGATTCCTTTCTTGATTTCCATTTCCTTTGCGATCTTCTGCCGTAATTTTCGTTTGGTTCGTAGATCTGTTGATGATGGAATTTGTGTTTATGGGTTTATTATTATTTTTTTTTTTGTCTTGTGGATTGTGTTTATGGGTTTTGGCTGTGGAAATTGTGTGTGTTTGGAGAATTGGATCTACAATTCGATCAGCTAGTGTGGAGTGGAGTAGCTACTGGAAGTGGAGGGGAAAGGTTGAATTAATGGTTGCAGTGGATTTTTCCATTGACTGTGCAGTTTGACTTGGAATGAGAGTTGTGGGTGCTTGTAGTGGAAAGGAAAAGAAAATTTGGGATTGTTGCTAGCGTTGTTCAGATTAGTGAAGCGATGACTGGTCAAGCTCAAGGCTCAAGCTAAGACTTTTGTCGTCATTAAGACTCTTTGGAGTCACTATAAATAGAAAGTTGATGCATGTTGATCTAAACCTATTTGAACAAGTAGGAATTGACTATGGAACTACATCATTAGTAGGTAGGAAAAGTATTAGGAGCGTCTGCTGGAACTATATCTGGCATATTTATTGTGTGATATCATAATGCCTAGTGCAAAATTCAGCAGTCTAGTCCATTGATGGTTCTAACCTAGGTCACCATTTGCCAAGCCAAGGGTCTGGGGACCAATTTTTGTAGTAGTATGTACAAAACAATGTTTCGTTTGATTGCTTTAGTAGCTGGATAATTTATTTTTCAACTTTTGATGGAGTTCAGTTTGTCATTGATGTGATGATTTCCTTAAATCTCCCTTTTCTCATTATAGAATCCGATTCAACACTTCGAAATTTTTTGTCTCGACATTTCTGTGGAACCATTCATGATTGTCCTGTGGAACCTTGCAGAAAAGATCAAAACAACAAAAGTTCAATATCTACGTCTTTCGTCTGTGGTCCGTAAGTTGGCATGGGAGCGAGGGGGTATCTATAATGGAGGAGTGTGTGTTCAGTTGAAGGTGGGAGCTGCCATATCTGTCTCATTTTACAAACATGCCTTGGTGGAGCAAGTCGTCATCAAAAGATGAAAAGAAGAAAACAAACAAGGAAGGTATCATTGATGCAATACCCAGGAAACTCAGAAATGCACCCGAGGATAAGAGCAGTGGTGGTAGAACTGCTGGGTATTGGAGACGGGCTCGAGATGTTCTCTCAGAGAGAGGATCTCTTTCCCGAGTCCCATCAAGATCTCCATCACCTTCCACTCAAGTCTCACGGTGCCAAAGTTTTGCCGAAAGACCAGCTCAACCACTTCCACTTCCTGGTGCGAGACGTACAACCGTTGCCCGCTCTCATTCTGGAGTGAGTAGTTCCCCAAATCCAGGTTCAGATGCAGGATCCCAGCATTTGCAGGTATTACCTCTTCCAAGGCCTGGGAATGTTTCTAATAGGTTGGACCCGGTAAATGTTGAAGTGGATATAGGCACTGCTTCCATATCTAGTGATAGTTCAAGTGATAGTGAAGATCAGTCAGATTCACGTCTCCTTAGTCCCTTGACATCAGACTATGAAAATGGGAACAGAACTGCTGCAAATAGCCCTTCTAGGTGAGAACTACAGTTCTTCTTTAATGTTTTTTTTTTTTTTTTTTTTTTTTTGTAGTTTCGGTTTATCCTCTCTGACTTGGCTTGTCTATGGATGGTGCCAAAAGCATGATGCAGAAGGATCGGTCTCCGCTTCTTAGTCGAAAGAACTCAGGCGAGATGTTGAAGCATGCTGACTTTTCACTGAATAACAATCAGAAACCATCTGTATCGCCTAGAAGGGCGCATTTAAGCTCTCTTGTACAAAATTTACAGATACCTAACAGAGGCATACTTTCCAGTGCCCCTGACAGCTCAATGTCGAGTCCTTGCAGGAGCCCAATCAGGTTATTTGGAACAGAGCAAGTTGTAGTAAATACTGGTTTATTACTACAAGGGAAGAATTATGCAGATGTAGTAGGTTTACTAGGATCTGGGCATTGCTCAAGTCCAGGTTCCGGTTATAATTCTGGGCATAACTCAATAGGTGGAGATATGTCAGGGCAGCTATTCTGGCCAAACAGTAGATGTAGCCCTGAGTGCTCTCCAATACCGAGTCCTCGAATGACAAGTCCTGGGCCGAGCTCCAGGATACAGAGTGGGGCTGTGACACCTCAACATCCACGAGCTGGTGGGGGTTTGGTAGAGTCGCCTAAGGGAAGGCATGAGGACACCAAGCAACAGAGCCACCGGTTACCTGTTCCACCAATAACAATCTCTAATACTTGTCCTTTTTCACCTGCTTATTCTGCCGCAACCTCTCCTTCACTACCACGAAGTCCTAATAGGACAGAAAACCCTACAAGCCCTGGTTCACGCTGGAAGAAGGGCCGTCCATTAGGGCGAGGCACGTTTGGGGATGTGTTTCTTGGATTTAACAGGTCTGTATGACTATGGCCTCAGTTCAAGCTGTAACCTCATGAATGTGGTGGTTTTATTTCTCATAGATGTTTCTTCAACATTTCACTTATGGTAGATTATATTATGTTTACTTGATTAGTGAAAGTGGTGAGATGTGTGCAATGAAGGAAGTAACTCTGTTTTCAGATGATGCAAAATCAAGAGAGAGTGCACAGCAGCTGGGACAAGTAGGGGCTGGTTCCTTTTCTTTCTTTCGATTGTCTGTGATTCTCTCTCCCTCTCTGTCTCACTTAAACATTATACCCAATTTTATCCATCTGGCAGGAAATTGCAATGCTGAGTCGCTTAAGGCATCCTAATATAGTGCAGTATTACGGATCTGAAACGGTATTTTGTTCTTTAGACTGGCAAATCATAAATCTTTCTTTGGGAAGGATTTTCCAAAATAGGATATGGAATTCGAGGATTGACCGGTAACTGAACTTGTTTCCTTTATAAACATTGAGCAGGTGGATAACAAGCTTTATATTTACCTGGAGTATGTTTCTGGTGGCTCCATTTATAAACTGCTTCAAGATTATGGTGCATTTGGTGAAATAGCCATCCGTACTTACACTCAGCAAATTTTGTCTGGGCTTGCTTATTTGCATGGTAAAAACACTGTACACAGGTGCGTATCCTTTGTTAGTAGTCTGATTCATAATAGTCTGAACTTACAACTCCTTGGAGCAGATTTTGCCAACTCATGAATGTTTTCATGTTTGTTGTAGAGACATAAAGGGGGCAAACATACTGGTAGATCCAAATGGGCGGGTCAAAGTGGCAGATTTTGGGATGGCAAAGCATGTAAGAGATAAATAGTAATTTCAATCAATTTAGTTCAACTTTAAGCCAATTAGACAACACATGCCAACTGATAGATATTGCTGATCCTGCTGGGCAAGTCGTTTGGTTGGATGTATTTCAAGAATTGAATTTATAATTCCATGCAATTGAACAAATACATCGCTTTGTGTGGAAAGTTTTCATGTATTTGAGTGTATATGGAATTTCATATGTAATCTACTTATTTAAATACCAGCTTGAATACAGAAAGTGAAACTAGCAATAAAAAAGCAAATAGAGAGCTTGAATTCATCAAAATGAGGCTATCTCAAATACATGGGAGCATGGAGTTTTTGAAAATGCATTTTTAGAAAAGTGGGTTTCACTTTGGTTGTACAATTTTCCGTACAAATGCACTGAATTAACCAATGTTTTTACGAATGCACCTCAAGTAATAGAGTGAAAATTGAATAGCATAGCATTGAGACGAATTACATTCATTTACAAATACAGCAAACCAAACACACCTATAGCTCGTTCTTGGAAATTAAAAGATGATGTTATCTTTCCTTACGTAGGTTTTTTACTTGGTTGATCTATTCTGCAGATTAGTGGCCAATCATGTCCATTATCGTTCAAAGGAAGTCCTTACTGGATGGCACCTGAGGTTAGTATCTTATTAACGTCAACTTATTGTGCACGCTCTGTGTTTGTTAATGCTTCAGTTGATAATTTGTACCCAAAATTTCTCTAGTTGTTTCAGGTGATTAAGAATTCAAACGGTTCTAATCTGGCCGTTGACATATGGAGCCTGGGGTGCACTGTTTTGGAGATGGCAACTGGAAAACCTCCTTGGAGTCAGTATGAAGGGGTTAGTAAAACCTGAGCCAGAATTGCTAGTAGTTATTCCAGATGCTTTCAGAAGTGGAAAGCAAATTTAACTGAGTTTGACATTTTCTTACCTTTTTTTTTTTTTTTTTTGCTTATTGGAAGGTTGCTGCTATGTTTAAGATTGGAAACAGTAGGGAGCTTCCAGCAATTCCTGATCATCTATCAGAAGATGGAAAGAACTTCATTAGGCAATGTCTACAACGGAATCCATTGCACCGCGCAACTGCTTCTCAACTCTTAGAGCACCCGTTTGTGAAGAATGTCACACCTCCAGAGAGGCTAATTACGAATGCTGAGCCCTCAGAACCAACTGCGACTGGAAGATTAACGGTACTTCTGATATTTTGCCTGGTCCCTGTGCTGTCTATGCCTCATTATATATTGTGTTTGTTATTGCTTTCCTCGTGGGTAAAAATGACTTAACATGGAAATGCTATTGTACTTTGTTTTTCCTGTGTTCCCATTATGCTCATGATCTTACCCTGGTTTTTATTTTACCTAACAAGGTTGCTACGATTCTCTTGTGGCTCTTGTTTGTCTTTAACTGATTACTGGGATGCAATCTTCAATTAGGGCACTGGACATGCGAGAAGCTTTGACACGGAAGCAATCCCTATTCATCAATCTAGAGTCTCAAGAACTGGTTCAGGATTCAGGTTCTCCTCTTTCCAGCCTTTCCATGCAGTTATTCTTGTTTGTGGGTTGAGTCTCAAGAATTGTTGAACAACATTCTTAACAGAACAACATTCATATGTGTTTTCTTCTCGAACTTTTGAATTTGTGAAACTTTGACGTGACGTGAAATTACCTACAACCAATGAGTGATGTTTGAAGTTTTTCTTCATTTGTCCTTGCATATGCTCTCTCCTATGGTCCAGTAGCTAAAATGAAACTCGAACTAGTTTGTTTTTGTTTCATCAGATGATAAATTTGCTTTGGGTTTCAAACAGTTTTCATAACAATCCAATACTGTTTCTCATTTTCTAGTGACTTCCATGCGCTGAGGAACAACTTATCATGTCCAGTTTCCCCTATTGGTAGCCCTCTTCTGTATCCAAGATCACCACAACAACAACATGCAAGTGGAAGGATATCTCCATCTCCTATATCTAGCCCTCACACTGCCTCAGGTTCATCCACGCCCCTTACTAGTGGCGCCATCCCATTTCATCATCACTCATGGCAACCGGCATCTTACATCCATGAAACCCCAAGGTCTCAAACTGGCTTCTACACCGGAAGTAGCAGTAGTAGTCCCTATCAGGAACCAACCAACAACCAGCCTGAGAAGTTCAGAGGTTTGTCGCAAACCTCACACATGTTTCGGGATATGACTTCAGTAGATAATAATGGTGGTCTTGGGACCCGCCATTTTGGACGATTCGGTCAACACCAGGACCTTGGTGAAGTTCTTCCAACTTCACAGCCTGTGTTGGCTGATCGCGTGTCCCAGCAGCTACTAAGGGATAGTGTTCGGTTAAAACCATCCCTTGATCTGAATCCTGGCTTCACAATGCAACATCATAGGCCTGAGTAGCAATTTGCAGAGGTTTTGTGCTTCTTTGAGGCTAGAAAATTTCTGAGGTTACCAAGAGCTGGGGGCAAGGATTTTTGGAACAGCCATTTTGCAGAAGAATCCACTAATTACTTTCAACCCATAACAACCGACGTGGAAATTCGAACAACTGACAGATGAGAAATTGCTTATTGAGACCTGACATGTTAGCAGCAGCTCAGCTTTTATACGTTTGGGCGCTGTAAACAACTGTAAATCTTATCATACACTCTTGAAGAATACAGGAGTCTAGAAAAGCTCCTGTCTGAACATGGTGTACTCTTTCAATATGTAACTGTAACCATATCTGGTTGGAAGAAGTACATCTGCCTCGGTTGAAAGAAGAAAAGTCATGTATAGAGAGTTGCTCTGATATATTATTCATGTTCTTGCCTGATGGATCAAGCTCAAGCTAAATTCCCAAAGCTTCTTAGCCAGTTTCATGTCTTTCCCTAGGGAGTTCGGTTCGGCTAAATTACAGTCCATGAAGTGTTTACCAGTGACACCTTTAACTTGAGGGTGCAGCGCCAAATAACAGCTTGTAGCAGCTCCCTGCAAAAAATTGAAGGAGTTAAAGATAAGGGTTCTATTGGTTCAACAAACAGGTTTTAGCTACTGGAAGAATGATGGACCTGTTCAGCATTCTTGAGTGCAAATTTAACAAACAAGTTAGCAAGCCCTGCGAAAAAAATTTGACTTTCGATAAGGTTCAGCAGAAATTAGTACATAAACTTTGTTAAGAAATTACCATTCACTACACTGTGATGCCGCAAAAGGTTGGTAACAATAGATCCAGGGTGAAGTGAATTAACAGTGATATTCACGCCATCTTCCTACATTAACAAATCGAAAGTGTTTTTAAGAATTTCACATTATCTGCAACAAATAATGAAGGGAAACTTGTAGTTTATGATTCTGTACCTGGAGACGCCTAGCTAGCTCCTTCGCGTGCAGTATGTTTGCAAGCTTCGACTGTCCATAAGCTGACATCCCAAAGTATCTGCAAAAGCATAAGAGGGACAACGTGATAAAAGAGCGATAGTAGTGGCCCGAGTCTGAATCAAAGCATAGAGCATTAGCTACCCAGATTCATCGTTAAGTCTTTCAAATCGAATTCCTCCCTTGTACGTGAAGATATGAGCAAGTGATCCTAGGATGACGATTCTCCCCTCTCTATTGCTTGCATGAGCCGTCCTTTTCATAGTCTCTAGCAACAAGTTAGTCAGTAGGAAATGGCCTGCGCAAAATGCCAACAGTAGTTTCAGAGACATCGAGAAACCCAACAATGTATTCTTGGTATTGATCTGAAGCATATGTACCCAAATGGTTTGTGGCAAATTGGAGCTCAATATTGTCTTCAGAAAGCGAGTAAGGGCATGCCATGATGCCTGCATTGTTACTTCAACCACAAGAAACCCAAAATAAAAAGGACGAAAAAGAATGAACTCCCAGTCCTAGTGACCAATAATGATCGAGCTTCTGAACTGTCTACAGACTAGTGGTTCCACTTACATGTAGGGATGACAACAAAACCCGAACCCACGGGTACCCACCCGACCCAACCCGGTCAACGCGGGTAAAATCCGTGTTGACGAGTTTCGGGCCGGGTTTGGGTTTAAACCCGTTCACTATTCACCGGGTTGGGTTGGGTTTGGGTTTAGGTAAACCCGGCCCGTGGGTACCCGCCCACTTATATAATTAATTTTTTTGGTATATTTAGTATTCTAAACAACTATTCTTATTTATGTTTGTGGAGACATGTCTAATTTTTTCTTTTTAATTGTGTAGAATGAAGTTGATGTTATGGAGTGGAGACTAAAGAAAGTTAATTGAAAGAAAGAAGCTTTCGATTAAACATGTTATTTATGGATAATTTGTGATTTGCTTCAATTTTCATGAGTTTTTTAGATTGATGTTGAACAATTTGTATAGTTAATTTGTGATTTGCTTGAATTTTCTAGAATGGTGTTTTATATATGGATAATTTATATTGAGAGATTGATATTTGACTTTAATTTTGATAAGAACTTGTAATTGTAAATTTTTTACGACAAAACCCGTGGGTACCCATGAACCCGCGGATACCCAACGGGTTGGGTTGGGTTTGAGTTTTTCAAACCCGGTGGGTTTTACCCCGGGTTTTTTTCAAAGATAAACCCATGGGTTTGAGTTTGGGTTTGGCAAAACCCAACCCAACCCGACCCATTGCCATCTTACATGAGAATGTTCAGTGGAAGGCCGGTGGAGACGAACTCTGACGCAAAGTTTCGAACCGATGCCAACGAGCTGAGATCCAATCTCATAACCTCGAGCTTGGCAGTTGGGATGCCATCCATGATCGAACGTCTAGCTTCATAACCAGCGTCGACATTCCTCACAGCCATCACGACTTGAACACCTCGCAGGGCAAGAACTCGGGTAGTCTCCAACCCAAGGCCACACGATGCCCCTGCATTTTAATCAATACCCGTTCAAGTTGGTGATTCAGTTTCAAAGATTCAATCTTCTTCCCAATTTCTGAAAGTTTTCATAAAATTAAGGCTAACCCAGATGAAAGAAGAAAAAAACAGACCTGTAACGATGGCAGTGAGGCCGGTGCCATCGATCCCCGCCGTAACTTGCTCGGCGGTGGAACGAGCTGAGAATCCAGATTCACCTGTCCACCCGAAAACCCACATTTTCCCTCTCGCTGAGTTTCAGAGCGGCCGCCACAACTAAATGTAACCTCTGTTCTCGCCGTAGTCTTATAATGGTTGCTGCTTTCGGCAGAGATCCCACTATATAGGCTCCTCCACCTGGAAAATCACGTTTGCCAGCCAACCGAAAACTCGCGTTTATGGTTTCATCAGCGCCTAGTTGCTGTAATGATACATTCAAGGGAATTTACTCGGCCGTATTGCATGGATTTCATTTCTCTTTGCCATAGGTTTCTTCTCGCGCTTATGATCCTACCTTTTCTCTGTTATTTAAATCAGGTCGGCCGAAGTAGCATACAACCGACGGCAGAAAATACGTTCTATAGATCCAACCTTCCTCTAAATACAGCATCCACCCTGAGGAAATAGAACTTCTGCTATTATTAATCAGGACAAGAAGCTTCCATCCTTCCCTTTCGGCACAGCATTTAGTCTTACCAAACATGGGGCATTTCATCAAACACCTTCAGGACGTGGACTACAATCTAATTCATTGAACCAGCAACACAAAAATGGAAGATTACAGCACAATTTTTTTTACAGATTTCTTGTTCATTATTGAACTGTTACAGGGCCTCTCATGATTTCCTACAGAACAAGCTAAAGGAAACATCTTTCAGCAGCCCATGACTCCTACATTTCCAACAAAAACTGAGAAATTAAAAGAAACTTGTGTCACGACTGATCGCGAAATTGGAGGATTCGACAATGCAAGAAACACGAAAACGTACACACAAAACACGATTTACGTGGTTTACTAACACAATATGTGTTAGTAAGTCCACAGGCAGGAGAGAGCCAGTTTCACTATACTTTGAGCAGATACAGATTACAGAATATGAGAAGTATTTATAATTATGGATTACAACAAAACCCAAACCCATGGGTACCCACCCGACCCAACCCGGTCAACGCGGGTAAAATCCGTGTTGACGGGTTTTGGGCCGGGTTTGGGTTTAAATCCGTTCACTATTCACCGGGTTGGGTTTCGGTTTTAGATAAACCCGACCCATGGGTACCCGCCCCCACCCATATAATTAATTTTCTCGATATATTTAATTTTTAAACAACTAATCTTATTTATGTTTGTGGAGACATGTCTAATTTTTCTTTCTAATTGTGTAGAGAGTGAAGAAACTTAATTGAAAGGAAGAAGCTTTCAATTAATCATGTTATTTATGGATAATTTATGATTTGTTTCAATTATCTGAGTTTTCTAGATTGGTGTTGAACAATTTGTATAGTTAATTTGTGATTTGCTTGAATTTTCTAGAATGGTGTTTTATATATGCATAATTTATATTGAGATATTGATATTTGACTTTAGTTTTGATAGGAACTTGTTATTGTAAATTTTTTACGACAAAAACCCGTGGGTACCCATAAACCCGCGGATACCCAGCGGGTTGGGTTGGGTTTGAGTTTTTCAAACCCAGTGGGTTTTACCCCGAGTTTTTTTCATGGATAAACCCATGGGTTTGGGTTTGACAAAACCCGACCCAACCCGACCCATTGCCATCCCTATTTATAATACTTCTCCATGGTCTAACCATAATTCAATCTGGTAAAGGAAAAGCAGTTATAGACCAGGCCCAGAACCCGAACCCAAATAACATTGAGCTCATACAATGCGAGACCCTCGTGACTTCTAGTCGTAGCGGCTGATAGTCCGATTCAAGCATCAACAAATCTCCACCTTGACTTGAATCCTCTTACTCTGAAATCTCTGATGTACTCTAATCCTTCTCTCCCTTCTGCCATTAATGCCCTTTAAGGCGGATTCACCCACTCAAGACAGTCAGCAAGTCCAAGTAGTGTTGGAACTTGCCATGTGGAACCGGCTTCATGAACATGTCAGCAGGATTATCCGCAGTGCCAACATTCTCCACCTTAATCCCCTTCAACCATATTTCCTCCATAGCAGCTTCTGTCAACGCCATGTACTATGCTTCAGTAGTAGACAATGTCACTGTCGACTGGAGAGTTGTCTTCTAGCTCACTACAGAACTCCCAAGAGTGAATACATAACCGATCATCTTGTGTCAACATCTCCAACATAGTCAGAATCTGAATAACCAACCACTAAGCACTCTGTATCACTTCCGAAGCTAATCCCCATGTCAAACGTACCCTTAAGGTACAAGAAGATCATCTTCACAGTCTGCCAATGCTCCTTCCCTGGCTGTATCATTAACCTGCTAACAACAATAACAGCACATGCAAGATCAGGTCTAGTGCATACCATAGCGTACATCAAACTACCAAGTGCACTAACATATAGTACTCGCAACATGTAATCCTTCTCAGTCTCTGACCGCAGTGCATAAACTGAGGATAGATGAACATTAGAAGCACTAGGAGTATTCAAGGGTTTTGCTGAAGACATGGAAAACTGGACAATATCTTCTGGATTAGCTCTTTTGTGACAAGAAAAGCTTTTTCTTCTCTCTATCTCTGTAAATCTCCATACCCAAAATCTTCTGAGCAGCTCCCAAATCCTTCATCTCTAACTCGGCACTAAGAAGCCCCTTTAACTTCTGGATATCATACTTTGATGTCGTAGCTATGAGCATATCATCCACATACAGAACCAGATATATCATCGAACCATCTGTTGCATTGCTGTGATGTACACAATAATCATAGAGACTTTTGTTGTAGTCAAGCTCAAACATGTAGCTGTCAAACCTTTTGTACCACTGCCTCGGAGATTGCTTAAGTCCATACAAGGACTTTTTCAACTTACAAACATAGTCTTCTTTTCCTGGAACATGAAATCCCTATGGCTGAGTCATGTAAATTTCCTCCTCCAACTCTCCATGTAGGAAAACTGTCTTCACGTCTAACTGCTCGAGCTCCAAGTCATAATGCGCCACTATCTCTAATAGCACCCTGATCAAACTATATCTGACCACTAGTTGTTGAAGGAAGCTCGGTTAATGGCCTTGATCAAGCAACTCAAACGGTACAAATGGTTGATTTAGAAAGAAATCAAGACGTGATACACTACCATTTGTACTCCCAAGTCAAAGATAGAAAGTTCCTAAAAGAGACGTTGAAGAAAACAGAAGTATAAAGGGATGGATCATGGACCAGCAACCTCACCTTTTTCAATCAAACAAGAAGAGAAGAGCTGTGAATTAGCTAGAGATCTTGTTGTGAAAAAGAGAGCAGATTGGAGTGATTGCTTAGCTAACTAGGTTACTGTCTTGCGTTCTTGAGTGAGAAGTTCAACCTGGTTAGGGTGATTTACCAGCAGGAGGCTGAGAGTTTCTGTTCAGATTTGTAACAGGGAACTTGCAGAACCAAGTCATTAGTCATACGTTGAAGATCTCAAGAAGAGATTCTTCAACCGTGGATTAGTCAGTACAAGGATCCTTATTCTCCCTGTACTGGATACCACGTAAAAATTCTCTGTGTCATTTACTTGTTTTCGCTTTTCATTTTGGCTAACAATCTATCTGTGTGTTCTTGAGTTCTGCTTGGAATAGGGAAGGTGTCCCTGAGTCGAAGAGTTGGAGAAGAAGAAGCATTATCCTTCGTCTCTGTTTGTCTGGGTTAAGGGCTTTAAGTACAGGCCTTTCAAAATCTCTTTACTTGGCCGAAACTTGAAAACCGAACAAACAGGCCCATCATTCATTTTCTTTTCTAATTATAGATTGAATACTCTCTGCTTCGTCTTTCATTCATTCGCAAACCAGTTTCACCATTCTATCACAAGTTCTGTTTTAGGGTTTTGATTTTTCAGAAAGAAAGTACAAGCAAATCTCCCTCGGTTTCGCGCTCGACCTCCGCTAACACGGGGTATCAGAGCCTGGTTCCGGAGTCAAGAGGTTTAACATCCCACAGAGAAGATGAGTTCGAGTTTAGCGAGCGGAACTGGAATCTACATGGCTGATGGTTTTTCGCAAACCCGGCCACCACGTTTTGAGGGTGTACACTATGGCTACTGGAGGAACAGAATGGAGCTATTCATTGGATCCACTGACCCATACCTATGGAGCATTGTGATGGATGGGCCATTGGAAGTCAAGGAAGCTCGAGGAAAGTGGACAGATGAAGACAAGAAGAATTTTCAGCTCAATTCAAAGGCAACAAACCTAATGTACTGTGCATTAGGGCCTGAAGAATACCACAGGGTCACAGGTTGCAAAACAGCGAAAGAGATTTGGGACAAGCTTCAAATTGCCCATAAAGGTACTTCTCACGTCAAGATTTCCAGAATCAACAGTCTTAAGCAAGAATTTGAGTCCTTCATCATGAAGCCAGAGGAATCAATCAAAGAAATGAATGATCGCATCACAACAATCGTCAATAGTCTGAGGAATTTGGAAGTTGAATATCCAAGTGCTGATCTTGTTCGCAAAGTTCTCTGGGCTATGCCTAAACGTTGGACTCCCAAGGTTACTGCCATCGAGGAATCCAAGGATCTCACCCGACTCAGCTTAGATGAGCTGATAGGATCCTTGATAACTCATGAAGAGAAATTAAGAAGAGAAGAAGTTGATGAGCCTAAGAAGGATAGACGAAATATTTCATTCAAAGCCTCATCATATGAAGAAGATTTGGAAGGATTAGAAGACATGGAAGATGAGGAATTAGCACTGCTGAGCAAACATGTTGCTAGACTGCTAAAGATGCGACGTGACAGAAGAAAAGGGAATTCACCAAGTAAGGAAGAAGAGAATAGAGATCAAAAGGAAAGGAATCGGTTTGGATATAAAAACAGAAGAGAAGGCAGCATAGAGAAGTCCCAGCTACAACCCAACTGTTATAAATGTGGGGAAACCGAGCATATGAAGGCAGATTGTCCACTTACAAAGAAAGCCTATACTGCAACTTGGAGTTGCAGTGAAGAAGAAGAAGAAGAAGTGTGCAGACAGGAAGCGTATATGGCCATTGATGCAGAATCAGAGGATGAAAACATCAACCAGGTAAAATCCTATTATTCTGATTCTTTCAGTGAAGATGATCAAATGTTAGAAACTATACGAGATATTCAACAAGAGTTTGCTAATGTAAAGCAAAAATACATCAGAACTAAAGCTGAATTTGAAACCCTATTATCAAACTATGAATCACTCAAAACAGAGAATCATAATTTGGAAAACACCTTAAAAATGCCTTAAACGAAAATGAAACTCTTAGGACTAAACTTGCTGTTTCAAAGGACAGAGTAAGATACCTAGAAAGAAACAAAAATTTAAGTCTATCTAACAAGTTCAGTAATAGGAAGATAATTGAGTGTTACTACTGTCATAAACTTGGGCATCATATAAGCAAGTGCAGAAAACGCATTGCCAAAGAAAATAAGATCAAGAATGCTTCAAGTCTTACTCATGATCACGCTGAATGTTGACATAAAAAATATTAGGGCTAGAAAGAACCTAAACTATTGTGGATACCTAAAATCAAGTAACTCATTGTTTTTGCAGACCTGTCTCCAAGTGAGCATGGAAAGCAGTGTTTGGATTCTTGACAGTGGCTGCTCACATCATATGACTGGGGATAAAAATCTATTCACTGATCTCACACTAGGAAAGAGAGGTAAAGTCTATTTTGGTGATAATTACAGTACAGAAATACTAGGAAAGGGAACCATAGGTAATTCACCATCTATAAGCAATGTTATGTTTGTAAAAGACTTAAAACATAATCTACTTTCCATAAGCCAGCTGTGTAAAAATGAAAACCGAGTCATCTTTGAACAAATGGATGTGTTGTTGAAAATATCTTAACATAGAAGACTCTGTTTACAGGCAAACGAAGAGGGAAATTGTTTATTATTGACCTAAATGACAAAAAGACCTTCAATGAATCATGTCTCATAACAGTTGACAAAGATGATCAACTTGAATGGCATCGCAGGTTAGGGCACATAAGTGTAGGTATTCTGTCTAAACTGGTAAACCTAGAACTAGTTAGAGGTATCCCTAAGATTCATAGCAAGAAAGAGTTTTTCTGTGATGCGTGTGCAAAGGGAAAACACACTAGAACCTCTTTCAAAACTAAACAGATCCTGTCCACAAATAGACCACTTGAACTACTCCACCTGGATCTTTTTGGCCCCAGTAATGTAATGAGTTTAGGAGGAAAATATTATGCTTTTGTCATTGTTGATGATTTTTCAAGATTCACCTGGGTTTTATTTCTCTCAAGTAAAGATGAAGCCTTTTTGAAATTCAAAACTTTTGTCAAACAGGTTGAAAATGAAAAATAGTCTAAAATAATAAACATTCGGAGTGATCATGGAGGTGAATTCGAATCAGGAAAATTTGAGGAATTCTGTAACATGAATGGAATTCTACACAACTTTTCAGCTCCTAGAACACCACAACAAAATGGTGTAGTGGAGAGGAAGAATATGACTCTAATTGAGATAGGAAGAACCATGCTCAATGATTATGGAGTGTCAAAGAAATTCTGGACAGAGGCTATTAACACAGCCTGCTACATAATCAATAGAGCTCTAATTCGATCCAAATTAAACAAGACTCCTTATGAGCTTTGGAAAAACCGGAAACCTAATCTCAGTTATTTCCATCCCTTTGGCTGTAAGTGCTTCATATTAAATACAAAAGATAGCTTGGGAAAATTTGATTCCAAGTCAGATGAATCGATTTTTCTTGGTTACTCTACAAACAGTAGAGCTTATAGGGTGTTTAATAAAAGGACTCTCAAGGTAGAAGAGTCCATTAATGTTATATTTGATGAGTCTGTGAGTAAGATGGCAGAAGTAATAGATGATGATGATTTTGGACTCGGTGGCAACCAACTCAAGGACTCAAAAACAGTGAGTACAGAAACATTACCAACTACTGAGAGTACAGACTTGGGCAGAGCTGAAGCACCTCCTCATATACAGAAACGTCACCCCAGCTCACAAATCATTGGTGATCTAAATCAAGGTATGGTGACTCGATCCAAGGTCTATCCCGAGCATACTGCATTTATTTCTCAAATTTTACCAAAAAATATAGATGAAGCTCTAGAAGATGAATTTTGGATAGCAGCTATGCATGATGAAATGCATCAGTTTGAAAGAACCAGAGTTTGGGATCTAGTTCCCAAACCTGAAAACAGAACTATAATTGGCACAAAATGGGTTTATAAGAATAAAACAGATGAAAGTGATATTATAATGAAAAATAAAGCTAGGCTTGTAGCTCAAGGGTATAATCAAGAAGAAGGAATAGACTTTGATGAAACCTTTGCACCTGTTGCTAGATTAGAAGCCATAACGCTTCTCTGTGCCTATGTAGCAGCAAAAGGGTTTAAACTTTTTCAAATGGATGTCAAAAGTGCATTTTTAAATGGTGACTTAAAAGAAGAAGTTTATGTGTCCCAACCCCCTGGTTTTGAGAACTCAGAACATCCATAATATGTTTATAAACTTAACAAAGCCCTCTATGGTCTTAAGCAGGATCCACGAGCCTGGTATGACAAACTAAGTTAGTTTTTTATAGATGATGGCTTTCATAGGGGAAAAGTTGATAAAACTCTGTTCATCAAGAGGTCAAATGGTCACACTCTGTTAGTACAAGTCTATGTAGATGATATTATTTTTGGATCCTCCTGTCCTGAACTGTGTCGTAATTTCGAAAACAGCATGAAAGGAGCTTTTGAAATGAGCCTTATGGGTGAACTAAACTTCTTTCTTGGACTACAAGTTAAACAAACCAATTCGGGAACCTTCATAAGTCAGTAAATATCTTCATAACATGCTAAAGCGTTTTAATTTTGGAAACCTAAAGTCTGCCCCTACTCCCATGGGTTCCTCAACTAAACTATCAAAAGATGAAACCGGTAATAATGTTGATCATAAGCTTTTTAGAGGGATGATAGGTTCTTTACTATACTTAACAACCAGTCGTCCAGATATAATGTTTAGTGTGTGTGTATGTGCACATTTTCAAAGCCATCCTAAAGAGAGTCACCTATCTGTTGTCAAGAGAATTTTTCGCTATTTAGCTGGAACTCCTGACCTAGGACTGTGGTATTATAAGCATTCTAGCCTAGACTTAGTTAGCTACACAGATTCAAACTATGCAGGCTGTGTGATTGATCGTAGAAGCACCTCTGGTGCTTGTCATTTCCTCGGGTCTTCTATCATCTCTTGGTTCAGCAAAAAGCAGAACTCAGTAGCGCTATCTACTGCGGAAGCAGAGTATGTAGATGCTGGATTCTGTTGCACTCAAGTGCTGTGGCTGAAATATCATCTAATTGACTATGGAATCTCCTTAGGATCTCTACCTATTTTCTGTGACAATACCAGCGCTATAAACATGTCTAAGAATCCTATTCAACATTCTCGGACTAAACACATTGAAGTCCGCTATCATTTCATTCGAGATTTAGTCCAGGATGGTAAGATACACCTTAATTTTATTAGAACAGAGAGTCAATGGGCTGATATCTTTACTAAACCCTTGCCATCTGATCAGTTTCTGCATATCATGCGAGAATTAGGGCTATTCTTTCTCCAGGATCTGCCTAATTTTTAGTAAACCATTCTTCTACCTCTTCTGCCCTCTAATTGATCTCCCTTTCCTTTTCCTGATCTGCTAATGGATCTTAATTCCTCTGGCATCTTACCATGTTCCCTCTCGTCTTCCCTATAAGACTCTCAGACTTTGAGACCCTTCAGTCACTCATCCTCGTTCCAAACACAAACATCTTCTCTCAAAATATTCTCTCCATCATGGTGCTCAACAACCCTCAGCTCCATCCTGATGTTACCTTCTCCAACAAGGTATTCAGAAAGGATAAAGAGTTTCCTCGATATGTACGACGCTTTCGTGATCGTGCTATCTATCCTTCCTTCACCATCCAACTGTCTGCCTTTTCAAGGTACGACATGGATATATCTGCCTTGATTCGCAACCTTGGTTGGGAGTCCTTGTTTGAAGATCAACGGTTCACCTATTGCCCCGAGGCTGTGAGGTTGTTCTATGTGAACCTCAAACATGGATCTGACCCTGATCTCTACTCCTTCAAAACCACGGTAGGAAACCTTGAGATCACAGTCACTGCTGACCTGCTTGCCAGTGAACTAAAGCTGCCACACAACGGTCTCAAGGCAGGTGATGATAGGCAGTTTCAAGATTACAATTTCGACTACCATCATGTCCACAACTCACTAGTGCATGATACTGGTTGATATTTTCCCAATAAACTTGATGTTGCGCGTCTTCTCGGTGATCTGCGTGTCCTCCACTTTTTCATCACTCGGATCCTTCTTCCCAGATCTCTATCAAGTGCCACCCTACTGCACACTTCCGATCTCTGGATCCTCCATCATGTACGCTCTGGCCAGCCTATCAGCTATGCCTCCCTTATCTTCTGCCATCTTGTCAAGTATGGAGATGACAATTATGATGGCTGGTTGCCTCTGGCACCTCTCATCACCCGGCTGCTTCGGAAGCTAGGGGTTGATCTTCGTGACAAGGTCACACTCTGCAACGTTCATGATGATCTGAAAGCGCAGCATGTTCTAGCTCGTCTCAATGCCAGCGTTGGACCCTGCAAGCTTGTCACTGGCTCAGGGGGAGAGGTTGCAGCTTTGGTCAAAGCTCTAGTGTCTGCTGCTGAGGTGGTTGTCGCCCGCGAGCTAACTGGCTTCTCCAGTGAAAATTTTAAAGGGAAGCAGAAGATTCCTGTAACTACTCTGACAACTCTGTCTACTCGGTTGAAACTCCTCAGAGATGGAGGGGGAGCAAGCTCATCCAGTATCAGGGAGGAGGATGAAGCCGTCGAAGAACCTGAAGAATTTGGGGACATCTCAGATTATGACTCCCCTCCTCACTACCCCTTTTAGGTTGTCTTAAGTCTCTCTTAGAATTTTGTCTAGTTTCTAGGTCTAAGTTATCTAGAACATAAACCAGCCCTAGCTGTTCTCTGTACTGCTTGTCAATTTCTCTAATGAATAAAGTTGCATCTTGAGTAGAAATTGAATCCTTCTTGTAGAACATGTTGCACTGATTTGTTTGCTGAGTTGATGCAGGTATATTTAGGAAGCAGCAGTCAAACGGTACAAATGGTTGATTTGGAAAGAAATCAAGACGTGATACACTACCATTTGTACTCCTAAGTCAAAGATAGAAAGTTCCTAAAAGAGACGTTGAAGAAAACAGAAGTATAAAGGGATGGATCATGGACCAGCAACCTCACCTTTTTCAATCAAACAAGAAGAGAAGAGATGTGAATTAGCTAGAGATCTTGTTGTGAAAAAAAGAGCAGATTGGAGTGATTGCTTAGCTAACTAGGTTACTGTCTTGCGTTCTTGAGTGATAAGTTCAACCTGGTTAGGGTGATTTACCAGCAGGAGGCTGAGAGTTTCTGTTCAGATTTGTAACAGGGAACTTGCAGAACCAAGTCATTAGTCATACGTTGAAGATCTCAAGAATAGATTCTTCAACCGTGGATTAGTCAGAACAGGGATCCTTATTCTCCCTGTACTGGATACCACGTAAAAAATTCTCTGTGTCATTTACTTGTTTTCGCTTTTCATTTTGGCTAACAATCTATATGTGTGTTCTTGAGTTCTGCTTGGAATAGGGAAGGTGTCCCTGAGTCGAAGAGTAAGAGAAGAAGAAGCATTATCCTTCGTCTCTGTTTGTCTGGGTTAAGGGCTTGAAGTACAGGCCTTTCAAAATCTCTTTACTGGGCTGAAACTTGAAAATTGAACAAACAGGCCCATCATTCATTTTCTTTTCTAATTATAGATTGAATACTCTCTGCTTCGTCTTTCATTCATTCGCAAACCAGTTTCACCATTATATCACAAGTTCTGTTCTAGGGTTTTGATTTTTCAGAAAGAAAGTACAAGCAAATCTCCCTCGGTCTCGCGCTCGACCTCCGCTAACACGGGGTATCAGAGCCTGGTTCCGGGGTCAAGAGGTTTAACAGCCCACGGAGAAGATGAGTTCGAGTTTAGCGAGCGGAACTAGAATCTACATGGCTGATGGTTTTTCGCAAACCCGGCCACCACGTTTTGAGGGTGTACACTATGGCTACTAGAGGAACAAAATGGAGCTATTCATTGGATCCACTGACCCAGACCTGTGGAACATTGTGATGGATGGGCCATTGGAAGTCAAGGAAGCTCGAGGAAAGTGGACAGATGAAGACAAGAAGAATTTTTGACTCAATTCAAAGGCAACAAACCTAATGTACTGTGCATTAGGGCCTGAAGAGTACCACAGAGTCACAGGTTGCAAAACAGCGAAAGAGATTTGGGACAAGCTTCAAATTGCCCATGAAGGTACTTCTCACGTCAAGATTTCCAGAATCAACTTAAGCAAGAATTCGAGTCCTTCATCAACAGATTTGGAAGTTGAATATCCAAGTGCTGATCTTGTTTGCAAAGTTCTCTGGGCTCTGCCTAAACGTTGGACTCCCAAGGTTACTGCCATCGAAGAATCCAAGGATCTCACCCGACTCAGCTTAGATGAGCTGATAGGATCCTTGATAACTCATGAAGAGAAATTAAGAAGAGAAGAAGTTGATGAGCCTAAGAAGGATAGACGAAATATTTCATTCAAAGCCTCATCATATGAAGAAGATTTGGAAGGATTAGAAGACATGGAAGATGAGGAATTAGCACTGCTGAGCAAACATGTTGCTAGATTGCGGTTCACCCGCATCTAACTCTTTCGCCACCTGAAAAGCATACACCACCATGTCTTAGAAGCCATACCTTTGTGGAGGTATTCCTGCAGTCGCTCTCTTCGGTCTTTCGAAAGCTATAGACTGTTGAGCTCATGCACTACTCTGAAGTTTCTGGCTCATCAGAAACATTCTCATGTTGATCTTCTCTACCTTGATGCTCAAACTCACTCTCTTTGAGAGTTTGCGGCTCCACCTGGTTATCAACATTCCTGCTATCTCCAACAATAGTAACCTTCAACATGAGGTTAAACATAGACTTCTCATAAAATATCCCTTAACTTCATCTCCAAAACCCACAAACACACCCTTCTTTGGTCTTGGATTCAGCTTACCCTCATCCACATGATAGTAATCAGGACAACAAAAAACTTTCAATGAAGAGTAGTCAGCAGGCTTACGATACCACACTTCATAAGGAGTTTTGCACTCGATACCTGTGTGAGGTCCACGGTTGATGAGGTAGCACGCCATGTTTACTATTTCTGCCCAGAATCTTCCACTACAACAGAAAAGCAGTTTAGCGACGATTATTTTGTTTGTTAGTGACGGTCACATTTAACGACGACCATCCAACCGTCACGAATCCAGCAGTCCTTAAATCTTTTGTGACGGTTTTGGTGCCCGTCGTGTTAACCGTCGGTATTCTCTTACGACGTTCATAACCGTCGGTATTTTAAACACAACCGTCGTTAACTGATAATTCTGCAAAATAACAAATCATTTAGCAATGATCCATGGCCATCTCTAGTGGCA
The DNA here is from genome assembly GCA_946122785.1 of Linum tenue. Classification (NCBI taxonomy): domain Eukaryota; kingdom Viridiplantae; phylum Streptophyta; class Magnoliopsida; order Malpighiales; family Linaceae; genus Linum; species Linum tenue. Next base: position 27,326,259 of record CAMGYJ010000009.1, read on the forward strand.
AACGCATGACCCCCTGCGGTTTGTATATATATAATGTTTTTTTTCGCATATACAAAACAATAAATCTAGATAGCATAGTGGATGAAAGCTTGTTATATGTTTGTTCAAATCGTGGGTTCAAACCTTAGTTTAAGTTGTTGATTTTTTTTCCCTTTCAGTTTTATTATATGTTAATGTTTTTTCAATTTTCCAAATGAACTTAACTTTAAGCTTGGGTATCTGATCGTAGTGAATTTTTTTATTCCGCATAATTTTTCGAGATCTTGCAAGCCACATGCGGTTTGATCCCGCCTTCATCCCGAAACACGTCATTTGCTACCCCGAACGAGCTTTTACTGATTTTGCCAAACTTTGAACGACCATAACTTTGTGCTCCGCACTTCTGAGTGTCATGAATTATTTTTCATTTCGCATAATCTTTTAAGGACTACAACTTTTGCTAGGAAGGAATTTTCAAAAGAAAATTTATTTTTTGATATACAGGGTTTTAGGAATAAGCTCGTTTTCAAAAGATAATTTATTTTGTAGTCCTTAAAAAGTTATGCAAAATGAAAAAAAAATCATTACGTTCGGACTGCGGAGCACAAAGTTCTAAAAAAAGCTCGTTCGGCGCCCTTCCAATGCGGTTTTCATTAAAAAAACGGCGCGCTCCCCAAGCTGTTTCCAAAAATGGTGGTATTTTTAAATTTTCCGAGAATGGGTGGTATTTTTGGATTTTTTATATATTTTTAGTGGTATTTCTGGAAAAACTCCCTCTACCTTAAGACCCATCAACCTATTTTTCACACATTGTTATCAATTATTTATGTTATCACCATTCATTGTTACACAGTGATTCTTATGTAATCAAAGAGTTTAACCATATAAAAAGTAATTTTCTATTGTTTTATTTCAAAAACCTTGTTTGGTGTCAATTATTTATGTTATGCGCACATAACATATCTTGATCACAAAACTAAACGAGGAAATCAACCAGCATACTAGCTAGCTAGATTGATGAAGGAAAACACATACAAATCAGCATTCAGTAATATAATTTCTCAAAAAAATTAATTAACAGGAGTCAAGGAAAGTTTGGACGGAATGTAACTCGTAACTTGAAAGCTAAACTTGTGCCCAGAAATCCCAACATCCTCCATGCCCAGTGGCGGAGCCACTCATTAGATTGGGGGTGCTTGCACTCTCCTTGGCTTGGAGGAGCAGCAAAAAATTTCGAAGGGAAAAGTAAGTTTGGGGAATTACTCTTGATCGACTAATACTAAACAATCTTCCTTACAATCTTCACTTGATGAGTTTCTAGTAAATCTTACGATTCTGTATATAAAATAAGAAGTTAGTTCTAAAATTAAACCTACAACTATTATTGTTTTCATAAGAAGTTCCCAACGGTTGTTTTTTTTCCTTGTCGATACTTGTACGATTCATACCATTTACCCCAAATCTTATTATATTTCTCGGTCATAAGTTGAATTCATGTATTATTTTATCTACCATTCGATGGCAGGTTTAAAAACTTACAAAGGGTTGACGAGTTAGAAAAAAAGTGAAAACAAAATAAGCACAAACCGTATTTATCTATTTATTTAGTTCTCAAGTTAACAATTATCTGTATGTTGCAACTATAAGTGTGGGAAGATAAATTTCACCCATGAATATACAAAAAGTTATATTCAAAATCGGATAAACGATGAGTTGGTGACATATATTGAACAAGAGTTGCGTGCTAGTTTGCACAAGGAATGTATTCGACAATGTTTTTAGAATATGAAATCTCTTTGTTGTTCGTTATAAGTGGTGTGAGTCGAACTATTATTATGTAATTGTAAAAATATTGAGTATTCTGTTGTCAATTTTTTATTTCATTTAATGTTGACTTTTTTATTATATATAGTTGATTTTTTATGATATGAATAAACACCCCCTTGGCCAATTTTCTGGCTCCGCCACTGTCCATGCCCATCGTCCCAACGTCAAGACCCGCAACCCTCCCCCGGCGTCCACGACGAAGCACTTGCCAGAGAGCGCAGGGACGAGAAAGTAGTCGCAGAATGGCGGCGAGTCGGCCACGGTGAAGCATTTCGTCCAGCTGCATCCTTTCCCAATCCGATATTCCAGCGACATCCATACGTCGTAACAATAGCTCCAGTAGAATTCGCAGTCTAGTACATCCAAATCCAGACTTCCAATTGATTCAACTCCCCAGTCCCCTTCATTGCGCCGGAGGTAATAAACCGCCAGCAGAGCCTCCTTCACGATGGAAAACGCCTTCATGTAACAATCCCCAGAACCCGGCGGCGGCGGCGGTGGCGGGTTGGGAAACGACACCGTTTCGAATGCCTCCTCCGCCATGTCGAACCGAGTCAGCGCGGATTCGGCCGCGGTGGGGGACGTCAGCCAGTAGTAGCACACCCCGGAGAGAGACGTCGTCGGGCCGTGGGAGTGATTGATCACGCGGTGGCCGTAAATTCGCAGGGCGGCCGGCAGCCACCCTTTTGTTTTTCTCCACGCCGGTGAATCGTTCCTCACGCTGTAGACGCAAGGGCGTTCGGTCCCGAGCGGGACAGCGACGACTTTGTGGTCGCGGGTTTTCGGGTCGAACCCAAACCCGAGTTTGTTCCACCGGTGGAGAAGGCAGGGGAGGATCTTGGTCTCGGAAGTGGTGGGGTTCCAGAGGATGATTCGGGTGGAATCGTGGTCCGGGGAGTCGCAGGCTGTTGAGGATATTAATTATTTAGTCAAAAATAATTAATTCATTGTCCTCCAAGTCCCTTGTTTCCTTGTCCATGTAAAAGAAGGAAACTTGGTTTTCATTAGGTTTTAACCCTACGTCTATCTCTATATAAGGTTTAGCTACGAACCTGTCGTAAGCAAGCCGTCACAATGTAGTCCCTAATAAAATATCAGTCGTGAGATCGTTCCGAGCTCTCCGTGGATTAGTCTCGATCAATCAGTCGATCGAGGATACCACGTAAAATCTCGTGTCTCGTGTGTTATTTCGTATTTCCGCGTCATGAAATTCTTCATGGTATCAGAGCTGGTTGTCCGTCAGGTCACGTGTTCAAGTTCTCACGACCCCCAATATTAATCGTTGTCTTTCAAGCACATGGTATGGCGGGCTTGTGCAAACTTCAAGCCCATGAGTCGGCTTTCATTTGAGGGGGCGTGTAAGGAAGTGGTTAAGCACCATACACGGGCCTGTATAAGATCCAGCATAACCTTCTCCCAACAACTCGAGTTATTGGGACCAACTGGTTGATGACATGGTATCAGAGCTACGAGCACATCATTTGGAGAACGATCAATCAACCAGTCAATCATCATCGGTTGATCGTGCTTCCGCGTCCGTTGTTTCTCATCTACATCAATTCCATGACCCGCAACAAAGAGAAGCAAACCCTTCAGGTGAAGCCTCTGTCTCCATGTCCGTCGGGATGTGTCCCAAGTCTCCCGTCTATAAGGTCGTTGCAGCCGCCTCTCCGAAATTGCCCATAGCTGGGGTGTTCAATTCCCGTCACCAATCGCACTGTAGCACTGGGTTTGCCTTGGGTGTCGTTGTTTAATTGCAGTCGCGCATCAACACCCTCACCAGTTCGCCGGCCAGTCAAGTCGCCGTCACTCCGTCCACTTAATCCCCGAAAGTCCAAATTTGACCCATCTCCTTCCGAGAAGTTTGGCGTTCATCTTTAGGCGGAGGGGTGTTTCAGATGGTATATCAACCTTCCTTATATCTTTAAAGAAGGCTTGTTGTCGTTGCGGGCTTGCTCGGAGCTTGCCTTTTGATGTCGCCTCGCTCTGCGCCCACGTCCATCATCGTCAATGTCAAGCAACTGTTGTGTTAAGTGGGCCGCGTTGCAGGATAAAGAAAAAGGGAGCTTCCAACTTATATCTACCCCAATTATATGTTCTTTTCTGGATATTATTGTTGCTTTGTGAAGTCTTGTCATTGTGGCCCGATCCTCTTCATCAAGGTCATAGAAAGATGAATCTTCACAACATTAGTTCAAGGTCATGGCAGTGAAGATAGTCACAACCCAAGTATTGGTTGTCCCTTCAGTAACCAGGTTGGATGTCATGAAGCGAGGTAGTCACAGTCCAAATACTGATTGTCCCCTCGACTTTCAGAATTGGTCAATTCCAGTCTACAACATTCTAACTTTCAAGCTGGACATTCATGTCGTTCATGCTCCAGCTTGAGGGGGAGAATATGGCATAATCATACGTTGTTAATTAGTTCAGCATATCAACCACGGTGTATCAGCCAAGGAGGTTCTTCAGTCTTGTTTAAGAGAGACGATAGTCATAAGTCTCTCAATCTGTCTCATTCAAGAGAGGCTCAGTCAACAGCCTCTTGGTGACTCAGTCAATCTCATCAAGGTAGAGGCGCAATCAACCGTCTCCACCATATCGTTCGGATAGACGCAGTCAATCATCTCTGTCAAGTCATCAAGAGACGCAGCCAATCGTCTTCGTTAGTGAGTTCAAAAGACGCAGTCAACGTCTTCATCAGGTTGTTCACAGAGAGAGTCAGTCATCTTCAAATCAACCTCTTCCGAGATGTTATTCATCTCGAGTTTTGTTGTTTAAGCTTGTCATGCTTGTTCGTCACATTTCCTTTTTCAAGCTCGACATTTTTGTCACTCATGTCTTCGCTTGAGGGGGAGTGTTGAGGATATTAATTATTTAGTCAAAAATAATTAATTCATTGTCCTCCAAGTCCCTTGTTTCCTTGTTCATGTAAAAGAAGGAAACTTGGTTTTCATTAGGTTTTAACCCTACGTCTATCTCTATATAAGGTTTAGCTACAAACCTGTCGTAAGCAAGCCGTCACAATGTAGTCCCTAATAAAATATCAGTCGTGAGCTCGTTCCGAGCTCACCGTGGATTAGTCTCGATCAATCAGTCGATCGAGGATACCACATAAAATCTCGTGTCTCGTGTGTTATTTCGTATTTCCGCGTCATGAAATTCTTCACAGGCGATGCAGAAGATTTCGTCGCAGCAGCCTACGATTGTCTGTTCGGGGCGAAATTGAATTGCTGGGCAGTGGAGGACGCCTGGAGGGATGGCGGCGGCGGGTTGGAGCGGATTCAGGGAGAGAACAGAGTAGAGGGTCCGCGGGTCGTCGCCCTTGCGCGTGACCAGAATCCGAGCCTCCTCCTCGTGGTGGCTGCTGGTTGGGTTAAAGAGGATTTGGTGGATGAAATCGGGATCGGAGAGGAGGCGTCGCCAAGATCTGCTGACGCAACGGAATCGGTGGATGGAGTATGCGGTGGGGAGCTTGCTCAGGACCTGTGTGATTAATTCCTCCGGCAACCACAAGAGCCCGGCGCCGGCGACTGGTTTTTTGCTTCGAGTAGATGCGACGTCGTGGCTCACGAGGAGCATCTTTGGTTAACGTCAGTGATTCGGTTAATAATATTATGATCAGTTGATTTGTTGTATGGTTATATGTGAGTGATTGTGAAAGGGATGTTGGACGGATTCCTTTATTCATGGCGAGAGACGATTTCCGAGTCCTCTCTGGAAAATGAGAACCCCTTTGTTTTGACAAGGAAAACGTTCATGGCATATCGCTTCGCCGTGTGAGAAAAAACATGATATTTTGTAAAGTAATAGTTAAAATAATATTAATCTAAAAGTAGTAGAATTTTATTTCATTCTTAATCTTTCTTTTCATGGGTTTGTTATCTATAACACTATGTGATCTGCTAAACGATAAACTTTCAGGAGGGAGAAAATTCGTCGAACAAATGATATATATATTTTAAACTTCTCTCATGACGGTATTGTCCAGTTTGTACTCTTTTTGCTTTCTTTCTATTAAGTTTATGTTGATTCATTTTTTTTTCTTCAGGGTTGATCGCAGGTTTGAGAAAGTTCAACTCGCGCTGACCTGGCCGAATTAGGTTGAATACCATGGGTTTGGGTTCAATTAGCATTCCCAATCAAAAGGGAAAAAATAACAAACACTAAAGCGAATGAAACTCGCTACCAAGCCAAAACTCGGCAACAACGGGTTCAACACGGTTTGACCCAAAATTAGTGCAAGACACGTTTCACTATTCATACAGACCCAAAATTACTGTCTATTTGGTTTTGATTGGCTGTCGTTCTATCATGGCCTCCGTTCCTATGCTGCGAGTTAACGGCTGCTTCTACGTGGCCCCCGTTTTAGTTCTTTTTGTTTATTTGTTTGCCTCTGCTTTGTTCTCCGGGTTCCTCATCGCTTACGCGCCGGCCTCGAATCACTTGATAGATTTTCGCCCCCCTTTTCTTTTATTTTTTTAGCTTTCTTGGGGGGGGGGTCTCTTTTCGATTGCCTTGGTTCGCATGATTGCGCGCTTTGGAGGGGGTGCTACTGCCTGCAGCTGTAGGTGCTTTGGACGGGGTGCTGCTGTCTGTAGGTTAATGGACTCCTTGGAGAAACACATTTGATGCGACTCGTCCCACCCACAAGAAACTCATTCCACCCACAAATATCCATTTCTCATCTTTGCCAAACGCCTTTGCACATTGCTGTTTTCAAACCCCTTTCACTCTCTCTCATTCTTCTCACCTCTCTGGATTTTTCCTCTTGGTTAAGTTTGCAAGAATGGAGTTTGCCCTTTTGTGCAATCTCGTCGGCCCGAAGAAGGATTCTATTGTTCTGCACCTTCGATTTCTCCATATGTGGGATGCGAAGGCTCCAGGCGATGTCAGAGTCTTCAACTTCTGCACTCTCTGGGTGGATGAGACGGTTTGTTGCATGAATTCTTTGTTTTTATTTGTGGATGGATCTCGACTGCCGCGTTGCTAACTCTGTTTGTTGTTTGATTTATTCGCTTCTTGGCGCAGGGGATGTTGATTCATGGCCTTTCTCTTGCTGTGATGGCATCTGGGATCCGACAAGCGTTGCGTGTGGGTAGGATATATATGCTCAAGACGTTTGGCCTCAGCAATCCGCCAAATCTCTATTGAGCGTGCTCTTTGATATTTCTCTCGGTATCACGCTGTCCACCTCTCTTTCCACAAATGTCATCTTCCTGCTCGGAGCTTCGTGGTTGATAGCTATGAGTTCCAGCCTTTTGCTCAGTTGCTTTCACGTTCTGGCAACTATCGCCTGTTGACAGGTGGGGTATATGGAGTTTTTTTACGTCTTGTTTCCTTCCTTTCTCTCGTTATCTCTCTTACCTTTATTTTCCATGTTTGTGGTTGGTTGTCTCACATGTTGTTGGTCGTCTCTACTCAATCAGTGGGGTGTCATAAAAGATCACACCAATGGCCCCGCTGTCAAGCAGACAGTCGTAATTGACAATGAGAGGTTGATCTTTGATGTGTGGTTATTTTGTTCTTGGTTTTGTTCATGGAGAAATTTTACAATGCTATATAGCATTGGTGCTATAGGTTTTTGCTTTTATGGTACAACTTCAAGTTGTACCTTTAACGTTATTGTATAACTTCAGCTTGTACCTATATTATTTTACAAATTCTTTTATGGTACAACTTGAACTTGTACTTTTATGTGATGGTGCAACTTAAAGTTGTGAAGTTGTACCATAACATAAGGGTGCAAATTCCTTTATGGTACAACCCAAACTTATACATTTTACGTTATGGTACAACTTTAATTTGTACATTAAAGCACCTATGCTTTATAGCATAGTAGAAGTGCTCTTTGTTCACGTCCTATTGTGGATGCTCATTTTTTTTCTTTTTGGCTTCTTTAGTGGGGAGAAGGTTACGATCACTCTATGGGATGAATTCTCAAAGATAGACCACGTGGTGCTCACTTAGGCAGATGCGATTGAGATCGTCATTCTTGAATTTGGGGGGTTGTTGGTCAATAGGTTTGCAGGTGTGTAACCTTCTTTTTGTATTATCTCACCATTGTTCTTTTATTCTCGATCCTGTTTCGACGTCTCTATTTGTGTAGGTAGGTTTGCTCTGTCCAGTTCACCTGCTACCCGAGTGTCACTTAACCCGCCTGTCACTGAGGCGTACCGACTTGCTCATATGTGTTGGTTTGCAGTCATTTTTGTGGTTTGTTTGGCTTATGTGCTGTACTCATTGATTTTGTAATTTTTTTTTTTGGGTTCATGTTTGCTAAAACGGGCGAAGTGGTTGGTTCTTTGCCCATCGAGTTTGTAACGTCGGAAGAATCTGCTACTGATGTAGAAAGGCAGACAAGGACATTGGCACAACTTATTAATCTTTCTCAGACAAGTGCTTCTTTGGTGGGTGCCAACCTATTCCATTTGATTGTGTGCTCTTTGTTTGGTTTTATGACTATATTCTTTGCTTTACATGAAGAGATGCATCATTGTGGTGGAGTAATTGTGGATGTTGAGTCTCACATCCCATGGTACTATAATTCGTGTAGATTGTGCAACAGAGTTGTTTCCCAACGTCGTGATAATACATTTTGGTGTCCTAAAGATTGGCAAATTGCAGGAGGATAAGACTCGAGTTTGGTGAGTGGATTGGGAAGGATGTCTCTCTACTCTCTTTATTTCTCTTTGTTTTCCTTTGTGTTGATATTCTTTTTGTCGTGCAACTATAAGCTTCAACTTACTCTCAGGGATGACACCAATGACGCTCGTTTCATTGTGATGGGAAGATGTGGTCATACTTTGGTTACCATTGCTGCTTCATATCTGGCACAGAGGTTCCCCTATCGCCCGGGGCAGCTACCTCCTCACCTTGCTCAGCTTCATGGGCAGTATGTGAAATTTGACTGCAAACTTCCTTTGCCAGCCCCCACTAGTATTTCTTCTGGGGAGTTCCGCGTGGTTCAGGTTGTCTCGCTCGATGACCCCATGGTGGTTGGTGATCTCTTGGAGTATCATCGTAGGCCTGATCATCAACTTGCATTGCCGGCTGTTGGTCAAAAAGTTGTAGGAAATCAACCACTTCTATCATTTGCTGCATAGAATCTTGCCTCTAGCCCAAGTTCATCGAGGTTGACTTCTTTTGTTTTTCTCTGTTGCGGCTTCTCTGTTGTTTACTTGTGATTTTGGATAGATAAAACGTAATGTTCATCGCAGTTTTTGTTGCTTTGTGTGCCTTTAGTGTTTCCAAAGGGAAAGAAAAGGTGCCAGCCACTGTTCCAATCAACTTCTTGGCCCCGTAGTTTAGTATTGGGTCCCTCGATGTTGATTATGTCAGGTTGCTTTTTACTCGGGTTGTCTGCAGCTGAAATGTGTTGTTGTTGGAGTACCTCTTTTGGATACTGATGGTCAGCTCGCTTATATGTATGCGCATGTTGGTGTCGAAGGGTTGTGATTTTGGTCTGTGCCAATTGGTACCACATTTGGGAGTTAAGAACTTCCTAAATGTATATGGTTGTGTTAGTGACTGAGGTCTATCTTCCGTTTTCTGAGCAAAAATTGTGCATGTAGTTCATGTGCCTGTATATGTTATGTATGTCAGAATAGTTGTTTTAATTATAATATATAAGAGTGTTTATTCCCTCATTGGTTTTATCCGATGATTTTGTTACTTGCAAGTCCTAGATGATGCTGCCCTATGAGTGTGATGTTGTTGGAGGATTCTATTTCTTTGTATTTTAAAAATGATGTTCGACGCATTCTGGTAGAAGGCAGTTGGTCTATGTTAGAGCCTATTTGAGCATCCAAATTGTTTTTAGTAAGAGATGCGGAATCTCATTACGTTGTCATAATGTGTTTTCAAATTGCGTAAGAGATCAAAAGGATAGTTCGAACAATGCATAGTATTATTTGTTGTTGGACTGTCCAATCATTTAGAACCTTGCCAGTATAATTGACAATGGTCTGATAAATTGGGAGGGCCTTCGTCGTTTTCTGATCAGGGTTTGGTGTTCAGTTATTTTGGTTAGTGATAGACCGTTAATTGCACATGTTTTTACCCCTATTCTTACACCGTTTGAGATGTCAATTCTCGTGTTTTAGGCCGATTTCACGCTAGGTTGTGCTTGTTTGTGATATTTCAGGTCCTAGTACGTGAATGGAGGCTTGGGAGCGAGTTTGGGATCGATTGGACGAAGATCGGACGCGTGGCGAGTCGCTGAGGAATCCACACGGGCATTCCTGTAACCCACACGGCCGTGCAAGTCACCCTTGTGGCCGTGTGATATTTACCGAGAGCTCACACGGGCATGCTGGAATTTCCACACGGCCGTGTGTCCCTGGCCGTGTGGGAAGCCTGAAGTGCATTATGTGAGATGCAGCGTTTTGGAACTCACACGGGCATCTGGGTGAGCCACACGGCCGTGTGGCCTGCCCGTGTGAGTCGGTAAAATCTGGGTTTAACCCAATTTCGAGCCACAAGTGAGAGAATCGACTTTGTGGAGTAAAAACAGAGCCCTAGAGAGAGAAAGTGCGAAGAACTCATCCTAAGAGTGGTTTTGGAGTTGGGTTTCATCAAATCAAGCTTGGAGATCATCATAGGAGTGATAATCATCATCCCAGAGCAGATTCTTCCCATTGTTATGAGTATGACTGCTTTGTATCCTGTTTTCCCCTCTCTCTCTATGGAGTAGAACTTTCTCTCACTTGGGTATGAAGAACCCTAGTTCCATGTGTTAGGGATTTTGATTGTAATGACTTGCGATTGTTATATTGCTTGATTATAATCGAATGATGCATGATTCATTGAATTGATTGAAGTCTGATAAGCTTTTCTTGATTTCTGCTGCAACCTGAGATAGATAGAATCTGATTAGGTTGTTAGAGCTACATCATTCGGTAGTAGTGGATTGGCTATACGAGAGTTAGTCAATCTACTGCTTTGTACTGGAATCCAATTCTAGTAGTGGAGTTCTGTGTTCATAGCCTCAGCTTTCTATTCCGGTGAAGACTAGTCGTCTGCCGGGTAGTTTGACTGAGAGGGCTTGGTCAGCTTAAGAGATTCCAAGCTACTGTCGGATCTTTCGCAGTTTAATCAATAGTAAATCAACCCAGGGTAATTACAATTGAGACCTAACTAAGGAGTTAGGGGGACTCATTCCCGAGTGACTCTTCCTTGACTTCAGAAAACCGAACCATTTCCTGCTTTTTACTGCTTTTAGTTAAAACAACAATCACTTGACTTAGTTTGATAGATAATAGATAATCACGGAGTAGGCAGTAGATCTAGACCCCGGGTTGATAATAGAACTTGCTACTTTACTGCATTCCCGGACCGCGATTACACTTGGTCGCAGTTTGGTGTTGTGTTTTAGCGTGTCAAGTTTTTGGCGCCGTTGCCGGGGACCCTCTAGGTTATTGGGGAAACGTGAAATTTTGTTACTCTAGCTTTTCCTTTACTGCATTGTTCTCTCTTCCACCTGTGTGCCTTCACGGGTTGTTTTTGCCGGTTGTGTGCAGGTAATGCATGACCCATAGCCAGTCAGGAGAACTACTACCATTAGACCAGGAGCTTGAACAGACCTGCAGGAACTTCAAGCGGGCTCTAAAGGCGCGACTGGCTGTGGAGGAGGCGCTAGCACAGCTGCAAATCACTGACGAAGAGGAGATGGTTGACCCGCAGGACCATGATGTGGCCATTCCGGAGGAGCAGACCATGGGATCCTACTGGACCGCCAGAGCCGCGGACATGAGGTCACCCATTCAACACCCTCATGTGCCAGCGAACAACTTTGAGGTGAGCACCTCGGTCATCACAATGTTGCGCGGTTCGGTGGTGTTCCGTGGCAAGGAGGGGGAGTGCCCCCGATCACATCTGAGGCGATTCCATGAGCTGATCGATGGAATCAAGATAAATGGGATCCCAGCCGATGCCATCCAGTTGAGGTACTTACCGTTTACTCTGGAGGGCCAGGCCAAGGAGTGGCTAGACACTCGACCTCCAGGCTCGATTACTACGTTCGCCAACCTGGTGGACAAGTTCCTCACTCGCTACCATCCCCCGTCCAAGACGGCGGACCTCCAGAAGCAAATCACCCACTTCACTCAAGACGAAGATGAGACCATCCGGGATGCTTGGGAGAGATACACCAGTCTCTTCCTCAAGTGCCCCAACCATGGGTTCACCAACGCCTTCAAGGTGGGCACCTTCTACCATGCTCTCTTCCCGGAGGATAAGCAGCTGATTGACTCGGTCTGTGGCGGGAATATGCTTACCAAGACCCCACCACAGCTGAATCAACTTTTTGAAGAGATGGCAGAGCAGGGCTATGATTGGGGAACTTCCAGGAGATCGAGAAGAGCACCAGGGCGGGGTGTGCATGCTGTAGCCACCCAGTCATCTGATTTGGTGCAGGTGGTATCGAAGCTGGTTTCAGCCATAGATCGCTCTGGATTGATTACAGGTATAGGACAGCCGCATGCGATGCACTGCCAGTGGTGTGAGAGCTCCCATCAAACTGTGGAGGACTGTCAGGCGATGAGGGAGTCGTCTACTCCCCAGGAGCAGGTGAACTTCATCAGTAATGCCAGGCGCTTCGACCCCTACATCAACACTTACAACGAGGGGTGGCGCCAGCATCCTAACTTCTCCTGGGGTGGGGAAAACCCCAGACCACCAGTCCCACAGGGACCACCTGGCTTCCAGAGACCTCCTTACCAGCCCAGACAAGGGCAATTTCAGCAGCCGCAGCAGCCTCTCTACCCGCCCAGACAGGGGCCAGTTCCACCTCAGTCACAGGTGCGACCATTTCATCAGACAGGGGTAGCACCTGCAGCCCCAGTACAGAGTGACCCGATGGAGGAATTGAGAGATTTGGTAGGTTCTCTGGCCACCTCCAGTGCAAACAAGTTCAATAACATCGAGCAGTTCATGGAGAAAGCTTCAGGTAAATTCTTGGAGCTAGAAGCTGGTCAGAGAAACACACAGGCTGTGCTGCGGGATATACAGACTCAGCTTGGGAGTGTTGCCCAGGCTGTAGCTCAGATGACTCCTGGTACTCTACCTGGTCAGACCATCCCTAATCCGCAGGACCCAAATGAGCATTGCAAGGCCATCACCACCAGGAGTGGCAAGATGACTGTTGATCCACCCGTGCGGGCACAGGAGAGAGAGACCCCTGCTTCAGCACTTCCAGCTAATCAGGAAGAAATGGAGAAGGAGGTTGAGGTGCCTGCTCCTAAACCGCAACCAGTGGTGAAGGAGTATGTACCACAGCTTCCCTTTCCTACTCGGTTGCACAAGGACCGACTAGAGACTGAGTTTGCCAAATTCATGGCAATGCTGAAGCAGGTAAACATAAGCATGCCCTTCGTGGAGGCATTATCGAAGATGCCCAAGTATGCCAAGTTCATGAAGGATCTCCTCACCAACAAGACGAAGCTTGGGGAGCTGTCAACGGTGATGCTCAACGAGGAGTGTTCTGCCATCCTGCAGAACAAACTACCAGAGAAGCGATAAGACCTAGGGAGATGTACAGTAGGAGGAAGATGGGAGAAAGATGGGCGGTGGGTATAAGGTTGCAATTTTTTTTTTTGTTTTTAAACTAAATTAGATAAATAATGATTTTTTATTTTTTAATTTTTTTAATCCACATCAGCTTGGTGGGGACCATAAATCGCCAACTCAGTATATTCCGTCAGTACATCAGATTGTTAAGTAACATCGTTAAAGAGATGGACGGAATTGGCTATTTTTGGTTTTCGAATAATTATGACTATATTTATCACAAACGCGAAAATTATGGCTATACAACTGTATTTTGCCTATTTATTATTATGATTGCCGGTCAAAAGTGGCGCCGAGGAAACCTGTACGCTAAGCTTTAATTTGTACTGTGGTGGGTGGATCTAGAACCCTCCTAAGAATGGCGGCCCATTTTGTTTATGTAGAAAAATGGTGGAAATGAAACGCACGAAAGAACTTTCCATTACACGTTGAAAATCCCCTAACCAATCTACCAACCGTTTCGCCCACCACCAGCTATATATCCACTTTAAACCGTGATTTGGGCAATCCACCAAATATCGTATCAATATAACCCTTAACTTTACACTTTATCTACTTAATTGGAACTTTCAAAAAGCTGTATTTGTCTAATGGTTTATATTATTATTCATGACTAAAGATCATGAATAAAGTATTATATTTGTGCCAGAAAGATATTTTATTTTAAATGACGATGTTTTCTCATTATATTATTGTGTTTAAAAGTTAATTTAGATCGCATCTTAATTCTAGAATATAGGATTGAAAACTGGCATGATTTGCTTCTGATAGTGTATGTCCCGCCCCTGAGGAGTCAGCTTATATATCTGACCTGTCTCAAGGTCACTGTTTCCTTTTTTACCCTGCCTGATCGTCTAAGGTTGGGACGTGACCGGTCAGTGGGTCGACTCAAATCGACATACTGAGTTTTTTAAAATTATATTTTGGTACCCAAATTTATTTTTTCTTATAATTTAGTATCTATGCTGATTTTTTTCAAATATGTCTAAAAAATTTGATGGTAAAATTACATTTTAGTACATTTATATTTTTATCTTGGATTATAGTATCTAAACTTTAAAGCTTTACAAACAGATCCAATGTATTGTTATGAGCAATTTTATAGCACTAGTTATTGTCATGGATTACGGGATCAAAAAGTGACTCAGGCCTAATTTTACTCGATTTATCCAACACTTACAGGATCAAAAGATTGTGATGTTAAATTGACCAGACAAACTGATTGAATCAGATTCTCATATTTGAGATGGATCGAGATGGGTCTTTGAGTCTCTATGATCAAGCTTACGCAATATGAAGAATGGCGGCTGACTATTTGACTGATTGTGGAAGGAGATGAAGGATCCAAATCTAATTGGGCCGTGGTTGTTGAGTTTATCATTTTCTTGAGAGATTGAAGCACATGCTAATGCTATAGCTCAAACTCTCCTCTCAGCCATCATTTTTCTCTCCAGTCAACAGCATACATCTTTTAATTTTAATATAGTTGTAAGAATAAATAAATAAACAAATAACCCATCTTTTTAATTTTCACCTGCATGCATGTGGGAATTTGTTGAGCCTTCATCTTTGAAGTCCAAATGCACGCTCACTCACAATAGAGAAAGTGTAGAACCAAAAGGGAAACTCGTTTCCTATATTTAAATACTAATTAGGTCAATTTTGCTTGCTTGATTATATTGCTTGCCGTATATATGCTAAAAGAATATAATGACATTTATGAGGCAAATTTAAGGAGTAATAGTACCCAAAACAACAATGAGTTGCATAGTTAAAAAAAATTGAGTATAAAACAAATAACTCATACCATTCATAGATTCTAAATAGTTCAAATCGAACATCTTTTATTTTAAAGTTCGACCGAAATTGGGACATTAACATTTTTTTGGCCTAATTGTTATCAAACAAACTGAGCAAGAGATTAAGTGATTAGGTGGGTGTATATAGGGGTGGACAACGATCCGATTCATACCGGACTGAATGAATATATGTATATTCGATTTGATCCTATAAATTATTTTAGATATGAACAGAAATGGATCGAAATTGAATTTGTATCGGAACTAATGGAACCAAATGGACTAAACATGTATTTGGTCTTCATTTCTTCTTTGCGTTTTGTCCGGCCCTATCTCGATTCGATCGGTTCTCGAATCGATGCCGACCCCCAGCCCCTAGGTGTGTATGTTAAATTTCAAAAAGTGTGAATTTTTTAATAAAAATGGTAAATTACCGTTAGGTCCCCAGGGGACAGTAGTAATTGGAACTTTGACTTGTTTGAAAGAAAATCCTGACGAGGATTCCTCATATTATATGAAAAGGAAAGGTCAAACTTTGCTTTTTGGATATAATAAACAAAGACCCCTTACTGCCTGCCTATCGAAAAAGAAAAAATGAAAACAGAGGAAGGTGGCGGGGGATTTGATTGGTTTCCCATGGCGGCCACCAAATTGTATCTATAAATTGTCTTACCCATTTCCTCAGTCTCTCAAGTTTACTCATTTGTCATCAATCCTTTCCCCATAGCTAATCCCGTCATCTAGAACAACCGGATTCCTTTTTCCCCGTATTTTCTTTCTACGGAGCAGTATAACATATAAGCAAGAACAAACCCTCACCTGCAATCACCTTTGCTGCTAAGAAGAAGAAGAAGACGTGGAAGCGATATCAAAGAAGGAAATAAAGAAATGTGGATTTTTGGGTGGAAAGGGCCATCTGGGTTCTCAGCTCGCTCGACTGCTGAAGAAGTAACCGAAGGAATCGATGCAACTGGCCTCACCGCCATTGTTACAGGTCTCTGCTTATTTCCCTCTTTCATCTTCTGGGATTTTCTCGTTTACTCCTCCCCTCTTCCCCTGTTGGGTTCTGAGAAACCAAGGATGGAAAGTTGGAAACTGGGGGGGTTTTTTTTTACTACTGATCGAGTGATAGATAGAACTAGATGCGTCCCCTGTTTCAGCTTTCTACTCTGTTTACCACTTCTTTTTGTTTTTGTTGTTTAAATGATTTACTGATTGGGAAAAAGAAAACCCCTTTTTGGATTCGCAGGAGCTACGAGTGGAATCGGAGTTGACACAACAAGGGTTTTGGCTCTGCGGGGCGCCCATGTGGTTATGGCGGTGAGAAACGTGGAAGCTGGCAAGAAACTCAAGGAATCCATCCTAAACGAAATCCCTAGTGCCAAGATTGATGTTATGCAGTTGGAGCTCAGCTCCATGGCTTCCGTCAGGAAGTTCGCCTCTGAATACATCGCATCCTGTCTTCCCCTCAACATTCTCATGTAATAGTTCATTCACATACACAACACTGATCGATCGAGCTATTGAGGCGAAGTAGTTCTTTTCTGTGACGCTAATGAATTTCTTTTGTATCAGTAACAATGCTGGAATCATGGCACCACCTTTCTCGCTATCTCCCGACGGCATAGAGTTGCAGTTTGCAACCAACCATGTTGGTAATTAGCTGCTTCAATCCTTTGCAAATAGAATGAAATATCAGTTTCAGGTGTGACTAAAAAAGAATGGAACTTGTTATTGTGCAGGACACTTTCTGTTGACACATCTGTTGCTGGACACGATGAAGAAGACAGCTCGTGAGAGCAATCGCGAAGGGAGGATTGTGCTCGTATCGTCGGATGGCCACAAATTTGCATACAATGAAGGCATTCGACTCGACAAGATCAACAACGAAGCAGAGTGAGTACACTTTACACACCAAACTCTTCAACTAGCACAAAAATCTGTGAGACTAATTTAACATTAACGTTCTGTTGGTGCAGATACAACTGCTACCGCGCTTATGGACAGTCCAAGGTTGCTAACATCCTCCACGCCAAGGAGCTCGCTAGGCGCCTCAAGGTAACAAAGCTCATGAAAACATTGCTGACACCCACAAATGGTGTTAATGATATTGTTAATTACCACTGAAGCGCATGTGTGTTTCCTTAATGTAATGTGCAGGAAGAAGGGGTGAACATAACTGCTAATTCGCTTCATCCTGGTGAGATCGCGACGAATCTTGCACGTAACAATGGCCTTCTGAATGGTAATATATATGCTCATCAATGCCTGGACTCCATCAAACTTTCCATGCTCCGCCGCGTTGTTTGTTTTCTTATACTTTTGTTACTGTTATGTGCAGCCATCTCCAACAGCTTTATCAAGTACCTCCTCAAAACTTCAAGCCAGGTACTGTACAGAATACACACACAGTGGTTTCCTGCTTTACTTGATTGGTTGTGAAGCTGAAGTTTCTTTCTTGGACGAGGGTTAAATCCATAGATGTAACATAGCATTGTACGTTTGATGGTTGAATACAGGGAGCTGCAACTCAGCTATATGTGGCTCTGCATCCGCAAGTGAAAGGGGTGTCAGGGGAATTCTTCAAGGACAGCAACTTATCCAAACCGGGAACTGCTCCTGCTCAAGATGAAGAGCTGGCTAAACAGCTCTGGGATTTCAGCATGAAGATGATCAAGAAACAGTAGATCTTTCATGTGATTGTTCGTCGTCGGTGTTCGTTCGAGTTAACGGATTTTTACTCTGCTAGTCGGATTGTGTGCTCTGCTAAGGAATGTAACGTAAGAGTGTGTAACTTGTGTAAGGTGATTTTATTTGCTTGAGGTGTTATGAGAGTTCAATATGAAAGGTATGTAACAAAGAAGAAAGAGCTTTGAATATGTAAGTTGTTTTCAACAAAGTTCAATTGTTAGTCACCGGCTAAAAGTGAAAATGGTGTTGATAGGGTTGCAATTGAGTCAAATTTCTCACATGAGTTTGGCGTTAGGTTCGGAAAAATCTCGTTTGACAGCTAGCTCGTAGTAGCGTGGGGTAGGGTATAAATTACTACGTTCGACCTGCTTGTTCCGTCTCACCTCATTCTGACTCGTTCTATTTCAAAAAAAATCAATATTTTATTTGTATTTTTCATATTTCAAATATAATTTCACCCAATCAAATATTAAATAGGTACAAGACTTGATCTTTCAGTTATTTACCTTTAATTACTCATTCTATTATCACTATTTTCTATTCATAAAGTGTTTTACTTTGTTTTATCGTAAAATAATTATTTTTTACGTTTATTTTATTCAAATAATATATATAAGCATGAGTCGACCCGCCAATTCCATACCCACACAAGTATAATCCAACATAAATGTTAGAAATAAAGTTTCTAACGGGTTTCTAGATCAGATCTAGAGATTGGGAATTTAGGGTTTATAGAACAGAATTGGGGATTTTGGGATTTGAGGAGAATTTGGGGAAGAATAGAAGAGAATCGGCCTAAGCCTTTAGAGGGATTGAGGTCAAGAATTGAGAGGATTGAGATAGGAATTTAGGGAGATAATTCTTTATTAACTTCTGCTTAATATAACGAATGACCCAAAGTACATATATATAGGGAACTACGGGGAAACCCTAATGATAAACCTAATTCGACTAAAAGAATACTAACCATAATAATAATTACTCTAATAATAAAGTTAGAAACCCCAAAGGAATCGGTTTCTAACATCTCCTCCCCCTTGAAACCAATCTTGTCCTCAAGGTTGATCGATTTGGCCCACTTCTTCGCCTCTCTCGCCCCACCAACATCTCTACTGCTCCGTATCTTCCGCTTCCTTTTCTTGAAATTGCATTGAAGCGACCACTTCAATTTCTTGTTCCAACTAGCACATAGTCCCATTAAGTACTCTCATCCTGCCATCTCCCAAAAATGAGTACTGCCCATGTTACCCACCCACAATAGCTCTTCAATCTTACTTCCTTGCAAGGACAATTCCTTGAATTCTTCCAGCAAGGCTCTCATAGAATTTTCCTTCCCCACCATCTTCATTTCACGCTTCGCATCCACCACTACAGTCACAGCTACCCCAATTATTTCACCAACTAAACCACTCCTTATCACCCCGAATGTTATGCCTTGTAGCAAGGCTAGGCTCACTGACATTTCTTTCCCATCTCCACACTCTTGACCAAGCCATGTGTCCACCAGCATAAGCAGACACCTCATGTTCATCGATCATTAGTTGCGGGGTGGGAATGGAGCGCTCGTCAAAGGTTTCCACCACGACGAACGGAGCGGCAGCTACTTGGGCAACAACTGCAGTGATGGCGACTCGGGGTGGAAATCGGTACGGTATCGGTATCCCAATACCAAATACCGAAATCCCGAATACCGAATTACACCCTAAAGTCAATCCCAATCCCAATCCCTAAATAATTTCGGTATCCCAATCCCAATCCCAAAATATATCAGTATCCCAATCGGTACTTCGGTATCCCAATCGGTATTATCGAATATGAAATTAATTACATTTGTAATTAATAATTAAATATATAAATTAGATTTTATTGTTTAATTTAGGGGAAAAGGACTAAGCAAAGAGTCTTGAATTAGGATATTATTAAGGAGAATGGAGGAGGAGAGACATCTCAAGTTCTTGTCATTCGTAATCTTTAATTTGACGAATTAGAGGTTGAGAGACGACTATTAATGAGTATTAATAGTGATGGAATGATCTGTGTATAATTAAATGACACTCTTGGTGGTCGAGGGTCATGCAGTAGTGAATGAGAGAGTCTAGTTGATAGGATAAAATACACACTAGCTTATATTTCGGTATTGATCGGTATTTCGGTATATACCGATCCCAATCCCGTAATCCCTAATACCGAATAACAATTGAAATTCAATCCCAATCCCAATCCCAAGAAATAATACATGTATTCGATAATACCAAATATAGACAAATTCGGTACGGTATTCGGTATATCCCAAATACCGGTACCAAACTTCCAGCCCTAATGGCGACATCCCACGGCGAGCGTGCCTCTGCCTCATCATCTTGAAACTCGACCAAGCTCGACTTTTTAGTGGCCACATGAGTGGCAGAAATCTCGTTCTCTTCGGCTGCAGCATGCGATGGTGTGACTATGACAGAGACGAGTGCTGGTGTTGGCAATGACCATACCTGATCCGGAATTTTGGCGTTGACACCCATCCCCCTAGATATCCTAGCTCCATCGCCGTGCCCTTCCAACGCCATTCCAGTAGGACACGACCACAACGATTTCGATGTAGGAGCCAATGACCACCTGTCCCGACAATTAACGCCATCTCCACTAACCATGGGATGATTTGGCCAGCTCGATCTTTTTCTTCCTGAACCTCCAACTAGCAACGTAGGAACACGTTACTTCCCTCTCTTGAATGGCAGCTTGACAGAGGCAGCCACGGGAGTGCTTAAAGATCTCTTGACACCTATCAACTTCCTCAATAAATAGAACTAATGGTTCATCTACCATGATTTTCTCGAAAAGGGCTCTGATATGAGCAAACCCATTACCCAATAAGGCTTTAGCAATTTCACATCCCTCCATCTTGGCAAACAGAACACCTGCTATAGCCTTGCAAGCTAGAGTCTTCCCACATTCTGGAAGTCCCTCCCAGAGCACACCATGTGGAGGCTTGAGGCCTATTTTATTGCCAAGCTCATAAGCTACTTCATTCATCCTTGCAACATCCACAACTGTGACTCCCATGGAATGATCAACATTAGCTTCTACTCTAGAACTGTGAAAGTCAATTCCCAACCACAAATCCGCAGCTTTAGTGCGGCCAGACAGTTCTTCTAGTGATGGCGACGGCCACGGGGGCATTGTGGTGATTGACCGCACCCTCCAGATGCCTGACGGCACGACCGCAACCCGCTTATCTTCTTTCTTCGATGGCTGATTTGGCTTGCCTTCCTTCGCTGGGGGTGGTTCTTTGCTAGTAACAAATTGAGCAGCCGGTTGGGAAAGAACTAGCAGCGTCACGATCGTCGCGGTGATCTGGTTATCTACTCCGATCACCTCGCTCCCCTGCACCTTCTGCTCAGTCTCATGCGCGGGGTCCTCGTTGTTCATCGTCGGCTGCTGCTTTCCCGCTGCGCCATTATCCGCGGCATCTTCTTTCTCCCTTGCGACGGACAGCAAAGACGGGGATTTGACAGCCCTTGTAGCTTCGGGTCTTGCTCCCGAGTCTTCTTCCTTGTTCAACGCCGGCTGCCTGGACGCCTTGGGTGGCTGTTCAGAAGTCGCAAGCAGTTTCGAGGGTGAAACCGCCGCGGACAGCAGAGAACCCGTCGGCGTCTGCTCCTCGCCCGTGCGGCTTCCCTCAACGTCATCGTCCGTGGCGCTTGTTATAGTCGGCTGCCAGCCGGTCTCGTCAAAATTGCCAGCCTCTGTAATCGGTGGCTGCCCCTCCGTCGCGTCGTCACCTCCGTCCTTCACGTTTGCCTTCTCGCGACGCAATGCGTATGCCTTCCAGTACTCCATAATCTGCCATAGCTTTTCTTGCTTTTGAGCCCATGTCTGCTCTGATTTTTCCATTGCTGTCCTTGGTAGCTCTCCTGGCCGGAAGCTGTCCCTGAGGGAGTTGAGAAAAAACTCACCGGTCGTAACCAGGCTCTGATACCAGATGTTAGAAACAAAGTTTCTAACGGGTTTCTAGATCAGATCTAGAGATTGGGAATTTAGGGTTTATAGAATAGAATTGGGGATTTAGGGATTTGAGGAGAATTTGGGGAAGAATAGAAGAGAATCGGCCTAAGCCTTTAGAGGGATTGAGGTCAAGAATTGAGAGGATTGAGATAGGAATTTAGGGAGATAATTCTTTATTAACTTCTGCTTAATATAACGAATGACCCAAAGTACATATATATAGGGAACTACGGGGAAACCCTAATGATAAACCTAATTCGACTAAAAGAATACTAACCATAATAATAATTACTCTAATAATAATAAAGTTAGAACCCCCAAAGGAATCGGTTTCTAACAATAACACACAATTAATATGAGACGAATATGAATATTGAAATAGTCGTCACACCCCATCCTATTTTCGTCGTCGGTCTATCCATTCACCATCTATAGCGAATTAGTGATAAGACATATTCACCTTTTGAGTCTCAAGGGTAAGACATTAATGAGAGGGGGTTCAATTGTGGCAGGATCATGATTTCTCAATCATCGAAGGCAATGGCATCGTTTAGTATGTTGATTTGTATGATAAATTTGGTACAAAAAAATTAAAATTTAATCATTAAGAATCTGGTACAAATTCTTTCTATTTCTCGACAATTTGTAGACAAATTTGTGGGAGCGGATCATGTCAGTAATCTTATGGTGAGTAACCATGAGTAACTCGTCCACATCAGCATGACATCAGCATCTCTCTCTCATGGAAAGTCTTTATCTTTTCCTCATAATCTTTAACAGATGATTTCTCTCCCGTTTTAAGTCAAATTTAAATTTTTTTGCACAGATAAATCAGATTAATTGTGTTTTTTAAAATGATATCCACTTTGATATATTTTTAGAACAAAAAAAATTGTGTTATTTTTTACCAGTCAATACCATATGGTATGCTCCTATTTAATACCATATGGTAAGAAAGCGTACCATGATGGTATGAACATACCAATATGGTAGGAAGATTGAATACATGATAGTAGGAGTATACTAACTGTCATTTATGACTTTCATCATTGTTTACCACAAGTTACCACCCACATACAATAGTGGTAAAGTATGATAATTTTTTGTCCTGTATTTTTTTCACCAAAAATTTTGTAGATCCAATAGATCATGATGAACTCGTTCCTTCTGAGTAACTCGTCCACATCAGCATCCCTCTCTCATGGAAATTCTTTTATCTTTTCCCTCATAATCTTTAACAGATGATTTCTCTCTCGTTTTAAGTCAAATATAAATTTTTTTTGCACAGATAAATCAGATTAATTGTGTTATTTAAAATTATATCCACTTTGATATATTTTTAGAACAAAAAAATTTGTGTCATTTTTTACCAGTCAATACCATATGGTATGCTCCTATTTAATACCATATGATAAGAAAGCGTACCATGATGGTATGCACATGCAAATATGGTAGGAAGGTTGAATACATGATAGTAGGAGTATACTAACTGTCATTTATGACTTTCATCATTGTTTACCATAAATTACCACCCACATACAATAGTGGTAAAGTATGGTAATTTTTTGTCCTGTATTTTTTTCACCAAAAAATTTGTAGATCCAATAGATCATGATGAACTCGTTCCTTCTGGGCAAACGTTTTAAAAGACGACTTAAGAACGAAGAAATTACCATATGGTATGTAGTTGGTAACGAGAGGTATGAAAAAAAAGTTTCTCGAAATATATTGAAAATTGATCTCATTTTGTAGAGCACAAGGAACTCGTTCCATCTGTGCAAAAAAAATTGAAATCCGAGTTCGAACGAAGAAGATAAGAGCCGATTAAGAAAACTAAGAAAAATAAAATGTTTTTAATTCACAATTCTTATATCTGAATTTTCTGGGCCCGCTTAGATCTAAAATTCGAGATATAGTTACTCATTGGTTAGTGACCGTATCCAAACCCAAATCTGTGGGCTCGTGAATTTGAGTTTATTTTTTGCTTAAAATTGGTGAACCCACGAAGTTATAAATTTTTTTTTTTTTTTTTTTTGACAAAAGATAATCAATAGATTGAAATCAATAGATCGTTACATCCTGGAAAACAGCCAGGCCTGGAAATCAAACAAACGACAAGCAGTCGGGGACAAAGACAGGGCCTGTCTAGCTACCAAGTGAGCTACCCTATTGTTCCGCCGTCCTACAAATCGCACAGTCAACCCTATGTTGGAATCAAAAAAATTCACTATCTCCTCCAGGATGACTCCTATGCTACTATCCCGGGTATCCCTCCGCCGAATTTTCTCAATTATCACCTGGGCGTCACCTTCAAACCTCATGGCAGTGAACCCATTGGCCAAACACCAGCCAATCGCCTCCCGGAGGGCCAGAGCTTCCACCAGCATTGGATCATCCATACACGGGAAGTGAACCCCCTTAGCAAGGATGATCTCTCTGCCAGAATTGAGTACAACCATCCCCCCTGCCGCATGCGAACCCAATCGCACCGCCCCATCCCACATACAAATCGCCATGTTCTCTCCAGTCTGGGTTATGGGCGGGGCCGGGAGGCGACTAATCTGAGCAGGCATTTCCCTGGGTAAACTAAGCCATTCCTGTAATTGCTGGTAGTACTGACGCATCAAGGCAGGGATACCGAACTGCTTACCTTCAAAAACCACCCAATTCCGGGAGCGCCAAATCCGCCACAGAACCGCCACTACAGACATAACCAGAGCAGGGCTATGCACCATACTCAAGACATTCTTCAGAAATAGGGGGAACGTATGACGGGGCAAACCCTCACCCAAGTGGGTTAGCCCAGAATGATCCCATACTGCACGAGCCACCGGACATTCCAAGAACAAATGTTCCAGCGTTTCCGATGCCTCCCAGCATACCGGACATCGAGGCATAACCTCCACCTTCCTCTCACGCAAAGCTTCAGTAGTTGGAAGAATTCTATGAAATATTTGCCAAACAAACACCCGGAGCTTCGGTGGAATATCCGCCTCCCACAACCTGATCCAGCTTGGCTTATCCATCCAACTCGCCAGAGCCCTCCATGGCCCATTCAGCCGATCCAAATTCACCGCGACATAATACGCAGACTTAACGGAGAAAAGGCCATCAGGAGTCGAATGCCAAATCAATTTATCCTCAATATCCTGACGCGGCAACGGGATGGCCTTAATGGCCGCACAGGTATCCGGGTCAAACCACTGCCTGAGCTTTTGCTCATTCCACCGACCCTCTCCACGTTGGATTACTTCCTCCACCCTCAACACTTCCTTATCAGGCACCACGCATGGGTTATAGACAGGGAGGCGGGGATGGTGCAAAGGAATCCAACTGGCCGAAAGCAGAGGAGCCTGCCGACCATTCCCAACTTGCCAACGCAACCCAGACTCCAACAATTCCCGGCCAAAGAGAATACTTTGCCATCCCCAAGAGGGACGAGACCTAGCCTGAGCAGTCAGAAACGTCCCATTCGGGAAATATTTACCTTTGTACACCTGGGCTAGAAGGGACTGGGGTTCCTTAAGGATACGCCACCCAATTTTCGCGAGCAACGCTTGATTAAAGAGCTCAAATCGGCGAAACCCCATGCCCCCATCATGTTTACTTTTGCACAAATTCCGCCAAGAGATCCAACGGATCTTAGATTTCCCTCCTTCCACGCCCCACCAGAAACGGGCTATGTGTTTATCTAGAAGGCGGCACAGAGTTAGGGGTAGCTTAAAGCATGACATAACATGCAGAGGCAGGGCTAAAGCGACTGATTTAATCAAGGTTTCCTTCGCAGCCCACGACAAAGTTCGCCTCTTCCACCCCTGCAATCTAGCCAAAAGTTTCTCCTCCAGGTAGCGGAACGTAGCCATTTTAGACCGGGCTATCAGAGAAGGGAGACCCAGATACTTGTCATGGACACCCACCGCCCCTACTCCTAAAATTGCCCCCAAGAACTCCTGATCCGCCATCGCAATATTTTTACTGAAGCAGACAGCCGATTTCTCCAAATTCACTTTCTGACCACTCAATTCCTCATACTCATTAAGAACCTCGATCAAATTCTCACATTCTTGGAGGGAGCCCCTAAGAAAAAGATAAGAATCGTCGGCAAAGAATAGATGAGAAATACGCGGCGCACGGGGGGCCACCTTGACCCCTTGTAATTTTCCTTCTGAGATGGCTTGACGAAGGAGAGCCGCGAACCCCTCCGTACAAATGACAAAGAGAAGGGGAGAGAGCGGATCACCCTGTCTAAGCCCTCGGGAAGAGGAAAAGTACCCCGCTGGGGTCCCATTCATTAAGACCGAAAATGATGCAGATTGGAGGCATTCCTGAACCCATCCTCTCCAGGTCGAGTTAAACCCCATTTTTTCCAAAACCCCTAGAAGAAAGGGCCATTCGACTCTATCATAGGCCTTTTCCATATCAACCTTTAGAGCCATATATCCCTTCTTCCCTCTGGTTTTGATTTTCAGGTAATGCATTAACTCGTGCCCTAAGAGAATGTTATCCACAATCTGCCTCTCCCGAATAAAAGCATTTTGGCCATCGGAAATAATTTGCGGTAGAATACCAGCAAGCCTGCCTGCCAAGTTTTTAGTAATCACTTTATAAACAAATTGGCAGAGACTAATAGGACGCAGTTGCCGCATAGACTCAACTTGGTCCACCTTAGGAATTAGCGTCAACCACGTATGATTAAAGCTCCGAAGCAGTCTCCCAGTTTCGAAAAACGAACTAACCGCCTGGATCACTGAATCCCCCACTATATCCCAAAACGCTTTGAAGAACTTCCCAGTAAAACCATCCGATCCGGGGGCCTGTTTGGAGCCCATAGAGAAAACCGTTCCCCGAATTTCAGAAGGAAGAACTTCAGCAGTCAGATTGGCATTCATATCCGGAGTAACACAGGGATCAATGTGGAGAGCCGTCACACGCTCACTCATATTCGCAATCAGACTTTCTGATGTGAATAGAGACCGGTAAAAATCAGTAGCCAGCTCAGCCTTCCCTTGTTCCTCCGTGACCCACTCACCAGCCTCATTATAAAGACCAGCCACAAAATTCCGCTTCCGCCGAGCCCTAGTGACCGTATGGAAGTAAGCTGAGTTTTTATCCCCTTTCTTAAGCCAAGTAACACGGGATTTTTGTTGCCAATAAACTTCCTCAGCCTCCCATTGTCTACTCAATTCGGTTTCTAACCTGGTCACCTCTTCCCAATCAATAGGGTGAAAGGCTTTTAGCCGATCAATTTCGCCTTGCAAGGTATGAATGTTTCGCAGAGAATTGGTTGTGCCCGCTCTACTCCAATCATACAGCAAATGACGTAACTTCTTCAGCTTTTCCCATAACTGGAACATTGGGGTACCAGATATATTTTCTTTCCAAACATAATCAACCATAGCCTTGACCTCAGGATTAGTAGCCCACCGAGCATCAAATCGAAAAAGGGGCCGGCAACTCCTCGTGTATGGCTTGTCCGATAGGAGCAGAGCTCTATGATCAGATCCCTGATCCGTGAAGTGCTTGACAAGTGTCTCTGGATACTGATCCATCCAACTTTGCGAGCAGAGAGCCCTGTCAAGTCTTGCACGGATACAGGCTGAACCCATTCTTCTATTAGTCCAAGTGTAAGGGTCCCCCTGAAACCCAGGATCATGCAACCCTACCATATGAATAAGGTTTCTGAGATCCAAGGATTGACTTGCATTCCAAGGATTCCCTCCATCTTTTTCATTTTCGCAAAGGGTAGCGTTAAAGTCTCCAAGAATCACAAAGGGAACAACTAGGGCCTCACAAATCTCGCGTAACTGGTTCAATTGTACAGCTCGTCTCGCAATATTGCAGCTCATATACACGCAGACAGCAACATAAGAAAACCCATTCTCATTAATACAAGTACAAATGCAAAAATTAGAATGAAAAAACACTGAAGCCTCAACTTCAGGGGACCAACCCACTACAAGACCACCAGAACCATCAACAGCATCAACGAAGAAACAATGACTTGACTCAAACCCTAACCCCCTCATTCTACGGGAAACGACTCTCCGGCACGATCTTGTTTCTGAGAAGAAGACAAGGTCCGGTTTATTCGACCGAATTAACCCTACTGCTGTCTGGAATGTGAGGGATGGTCCAATTCCTCTCACATTCCAACCCAAAATCCTCATTTATCCGCTTGGGGCCACTCATGGCTGGCTTCCTCCACCACAGCATTTCCCGATTCATCTTCCACAAATTGCTTTTTGGGAGTGGGCGATTCCCCAATCTCCCCATCCACCTCTTCCAGAGCACGCTTTCTGTTCTCATCCACCATATTGGATCCATATTCATTCAGTTTTCTAATCATTTCCCCTTCACCAGAGGCCAATGGATCCTTATCTTCATTGATCGCCAAATTAGCCTCAAACGCAGCCACCACTTGTTTCACTTGACCCACTTGACCATGCTGGTCTGGAGTATCGAGGGCCAAGCGCTTCTTAATTTCAAATCGTTGACCTTCATCCCCAGAGAGAGAGCTCTCATAATCCACCTGTTCATCAGCAGCTATCACCAAAGGCGCCTTCTCCTTTGCTTGGTGGGCTTTTGCTTCGAGCTGGGTCTCAAAATCCCCCCCCTCACCTACTTCGGCGGGATCCAACACAGCTGCCTTGCCCTTAAGCTTTGAGAGCCGAGGGCCCTTCTGGGGTTCAGCTCCACCAACCAAAGCTGGGTCGGCCTTCTTCAGGGATTTCACCGTCCCTCTCTTTGTCTGGGTCGCCCTTTTTCTAGAAGGCGCCGCGTCCACCCGGCTCTTGGAAGCCGTCTTCACCTTCGCTGGGGACGAGGTCAGTCGAGATGGCTCACATGTATCCACTTTGACCAAGCGCCGCCCCTTCCTCTTCCCAGCAGGTTCCACCTTCTCACTCGGGACGGGAACAGTAGGAATAATAACCTCATCATCAGAGTCCTCGAGCAGAAGGCGTCGAACTCGGGTGTTCATCCTGGTAGTCACTCCCGACAGAGTCTCCGCACCCTCCACATCAACCTCCTCCATTTGATCCTGCATTTGCACCTCGTTCACCTCGTCCCTTGGCAGTCCTTGGCGAGAGAACACCACTGGCGGCAGCTTTGATGGGCTGTGCGCTTGCGTACCCCGACGAGCAAGAGCCTGGCCACGTTGTTGCTCCGCCGGGAACACCGCTGTCGGGACGGTAGCACCAGAACTCCTCCCCAATTTGAACTGAGGTGATCGGGGGATCTTAAAACCGCGTGGGCTAGCATGGCGAGGACCCCTCTGTGGCGACAAGGCCGCGCGAACAGCAGGATAGTTAGGCCGCATGTGATACCCATCATCCATCATCACTCCCTGAGGCTTCTTGATCGCCGGCACCTTCTTGTCCAGCCTTTGCTCATGGAGCGTTTTGTTAACCCAAACCGAATTTTGCCCCCTGGGAAAATGTTGCTTCTGATCTTCGTTATCATAAACTCTAGTCCCAAGTTTCTTGGTGGACATATGCGGTCCAAAATTCTCTTGTCTGGTTGGAGGCTCAAAAGTGCAGGCCCTGAGTGAATGACCCACTCGACCACATTGGTAGCAAAAGCTTGGAAGGTATTCGTACTTTAGGCTAACCCAGAAGCCACCCGTATCATCATTGGTCGCAAAAATTTGGGAGCGGAGTGGCTTAGAGAAATCAATCAGGGCTTTCACTTTCACAAACCAGCTCCCCGTCTCCTGACAAGCAAAGACACCAGACTCCAGGACCTTCCCAATAGTGGTATTCACCACTTTCCTCCCAAATTGCTGAGTACAGCAATCTTCCTTCACGTTCCACAATTGCAGCCGGAAGGGGACCACAGCAAGATCATCATATATTTGTTTCGTGATGACCGGGTTCCATTGACGGAGATGGAGGATTTTGTCATTAATCACCCATGGAGATCGTTTTAGCACCCAAGTTTTCGCTTCCTCGCTGGGAAGCATGAACTCAACCAGCCCGTGCTTAGCGAGCACAACCAGAAAACGCCCTTGGATTAGCCATGGGTCGAGCACCGCCTCACGGAGTTCCGTGGTCGATATCCTATTCTCCGTGAACACCCGTCCCAGCAGCGAATGGGCAGCTCGATACCTGGTAGACTGAACCTCCTCCATAGAGAATTGAACCACTTGGTCAGAAGCGATGTGCGCCATAGTGGAAACCTGAATGGGAGCGGTGTCAGTAACATTAGTATTTCTCTCATCCTCGGAAGGGAACGAAAAACCACATTCCGCATCACTAATCAAGAAAGGATGCTGCTTCTGTAATCCTCCGCCGAGATCATGCATGGGGAAGGCCATTAATAGACCTGACCATGCACGAGCAGAAGGATTTCGTAAGATAGCGGTAGAGAAGGTACCTGAGCTGGAGATGGCACCGGTCGGTATTGGCTCCTTCTCGCTTTGCGCTGTTTGCCTTGCTCGAATGTGAGAGACTCTCTTGGAGCAAGGACTAAGCTCTAGCGATTTATAAAGGGTGCCAATTCCCGGAAATAGCTGGCCTCTCTCCAGCCGGTTTCGGTAAATTAGAGTCCCAGTAGAATTGGGATACTTGCCAGCCGTGTCCGGTAGATTGTTCAAGAATAAATAAAATTCCATTCTAGGAACAACCGAATATTTGCTTAATAAAAAATTAATCTTCCGCGTTTCCTGGGGTTGAGATACTCGCACCGGGAGGGGAGGACTCTCTATCACCTGAAACCGTTTATCCTGGGTAGGATTCTGTTGTGCCTCTAACAGATTCGGGATGCACCTGTGACCAATCCCGAAAAAACCTAGCGGAAAATCCGGTGTGATGACACACCAGTCACGAATCCGTCGGATTACAGGGTTTGCCTCCCAACCGTCATTGACGGCGGTCTTCTTTTCGTCGGAGGTTGTTTTCCTCATCGGCCACCAATAGGCGTCACCGGGAGACGGGGGTTTCATATCATACTCCATCGAATGGGACGGAGAGGTATTCCCGATTGCCATTAACTCATTGGCAACCATTGCGGTTTTTTTGAATACCAGCTCCTCCATCTCATCTAGGTCAAAGTCGTCCACTGTAGGGATCTTAAATGACCAGACAATCATTTTTGAGAATCGTCGACGTTTCGCGTCAACGGTGCTCATACCAACTACATTATCTCGGCTATAATCAAGTTTACGTTTGCCTCTTCGGCTACCCATTCTCCGACTGTCTATGGACAGCCGCCCATAGGCTGGGATTGACGAACGTGGCCTTCCCTCCACAGGGGGTCTCATCTTCTGTTCTCCGATCACCTTCTTAGCGCCTTCCTTCTTAAACTTTAGGGAAGAGGCGGCCGTCGAGAGCGGCTTCCCAAGGTGAGCCATATGCTGATTGCTCAGACAGCACAAAAGGATCGACGCCATCATGGCGTGGACGAGGTATACGAGCCATCGTCCCAGTTGAAGGAGAGAGGAGAGAGCGTTTGTCATTTTTTTTTTTTTTTTGACAGAGTTGTACAGGTGAATAAAAGACAACCCACGAAGTTATAAATTAGTCATCATAACTTGAGATTTGGAAATTGGCTAAAAATTATGATGTGAATTTATATGCTTATCTCTATAATCTTTTATTATTTCTAGTTTGACATCATTTGGTCTATCTAATATAAAATGATAAGAAAGTAAATTAGGTTAAATCTCAAACCTTTAAATCCATGATCAAAACATCTCAACAACACAAAGGATTGCTTCAAATTCATAATGCCTCAAATACATAATAAATTCTTGGTGTTTTTAAATCACAAAACCCTTTTACAGCATGAAAACCCCAAAAACTCTACCCTCACTCTCTATCGATCCAAGGGGCGGAGGATCAAAACCAATCAATCCATACCCTAATCCGGAAACCTTCAATTTTGGACACTAATCCTAAATCCATATTATAAACCCTAAACTCCAACCCTAATAAATCTCTAATCTCTTAAAACCTTCAAATCAAAGTAAATCTTGAATGATTTTTGTGCAAATTTATATGTTTTCTTGTCCAACATATCACAAGTGACAATTGAAATTGTTTTGACATGAATCACCTACTCATAATGACGATTATGAGGCTTGTGCATTGAATGAAAAAAAAAAAATTGAGTGCTCCGAAGACAAAAAAAGAAAAGCACAAGTTAAAACTACTATTTCTTACTAAAAAATAGTAGTATTAAACATAGTTCCCCTTTTTCTAGCAGCTACTATTCACTGAATCCTTTTTATACTCCACATTCAATTTCACCATAAACTAATTTTGCCCCACAAAAAATTACTAGTTGATGTTTTTTTCCCCATATCTTATGTCCAATTTCACATAATGTTTTTTTTTTTTTTACATTTAGACAGCTGTTTTGATACTCTTTCATTCTTCATAGGATTTTTTATACTGTACACTCAATTCTATAAATATTACGTAATTAACACAAATTAAGGCTGGTTCGAATCTTTATGGCGCGAACTTGTTCAATTTAGTGCAATTCACTGTACATCGCTCTAATATCAAGCAAATTACTACTTTGTTAGCTTGACACTAGAGCAAACAGCTCAAAACTATTGTGTTTTGAGATTTTGTTTTGCAAAATGTTGTCTTAGAACGAATTTATTTCATTAATCCTTATATTTTGGAATTTTTTCCATTAATATGGTAAGTTGTCACATGGTCCGGGGACAGTAGTAATTGGAAATCTTGACTTGTTTCAAAGAAAATCCTGAGAATGATTCCTCATATCACGTGACGAAAGGTCAAACTTTTGTTTTTGGATATAATAAACAAAGAACCCCTACGTACTCTGCTCGTTGAAATTGAAACTTAGTTTCAATCGAGTTTTGTTTTGTTTAGGTGTGATTCGTTTATAAACGAGTTGAATTCGACCTTGACTCGTTTATGAATGAGTCTAGTCAACTCAAACACGAGTCAATTCATTTATTAAATTTCATCTCATCATTAAAAATCAAATGGTTAGTTCGATCTTAACTCGAAGGGGTAGTTTGGGTTTGGTGATAGTTAAATAGATGCATTGTCATCAATGTACGCATAATAATATACATATATATATATGGTGCCTTCTACGGTACCCCGGGTGAAATCCGGGGTACCACATACCTTGAGTATGAAAACGCCATCTAGACTTCGAATTAGCAGAGTTTTTGGGCATGATACTATACTCTAACCCTTAATGAGTGAACCCTAGGTGCTAATTATCTTAATCATAAACTATAGACCCTAAGATGGTGCATTGATTTTTGTCCTATATTTGGACGAATCATAACCGTCGATTATTTTTTCTAATTAAATTGATCTTGGGGTATAATATTTAGAGAATTAATACCTAGATTTTGATCTTTAAGGGTTAGAGTATAGTATCATGTCCGAAAGATCAGTCAATTCAAGTTCTGGATAGCGTTTTGTTACTCAAGGTATGAGGTACCCCGGATTTCACCCGGGGTACCGTAGAACTCCCCATATATATATATATATATATATATATATATATATATATATATATATATATATATATATATGGTGGCGTATTCGGCGCACCCCTTTTTTGGGTGCACTCAGTGCACCCGCCTCATAATCATCATTCTGAGCATGCGATTCATGTCAAAACGGTATCAATTGTTGCTTATGATATTATGAACAAGAAGCACGTGAATTTGAAAAAAAAATCATTTAAAATTTACTTTAATTTATAGGATTTAGGGGTTTAGGATTAGGGTTTAGGTTTACAGTTTGGAATTTTGCATTGGGATTCAAGATTGAAGGTTAAAGGGTTAGAGTAATAGATTGATTTGCTATGATTCTATGGCATATCATCATATTAGATTGAGAGTACTCATTAAAGTTCAAAATTTGATGTATTATGGACACTTTTAGAGATGGGTGCACTGAGTGCACTCAAAAAAGTGAGTGCACCGAAGTAGCCACCATATATATATATATATATATATATATATATATATATATATATATATATATGGTTCAGGCTAGCGTACGCCCGGGCGTACCTTAGTCTACCGTACGCCCGTTGAGTTTTGCTATTTAGACAATGAATTAACCGGAGTTTTTGGCATGATACTATACCCTAACCTCTAATGGATAAACCCTAGTCCCTAATTCACTAATCCAAAGAATAATATTCATTTAATCTTGAAATGAAAATCAACGGTCTTGATTTGTCAAAATTATTGTTGATTTAATTTTTAAGATTAAATGAATCTCATGAGTTGGGTTAGAAAATTAGGGACTGGGGTTTATCCATTAGAGGTTAGGGTATAGTATCATGCCAAAAAATCCGGTTAATTCATGATCTAAATAGTAAAACTCAACGGGCGTACGGTAGACTAAGGTACGCCCGGGCGTACGCTAGCCTTTGCCATATATATATATATATAATTATATATAATGACATAGAATCATAACAAATCAATCCATTACCCTAAGTCCCTAACCCCTTAACCATCAATTTTGAATCCCAACCCAAAATCCCAAATTGTAAACCTAAACCCTAACCCTAAATCCCTAAATCCTAAATCCTTCAAATTAAAGTAAATTTTGAATGAATTTTTTTTCAAATTCATGTGCTTCTTGTTCATAATATCATAAGCAACAATTGATACCGTTTTGACATGAATCGCATGGTCAGAATGACAATTATGAGGCGGGTGCACTGAGTGCACCCGAAAAAGTGGGTGCACCGAATACGCCACCATATATATATATAGCAAAGGATAGCGTACGCCCCATTGAGTTTTGCTATTTAGATCATGAATTAACCGGAGTTTTTGGCATGATACTATACCCTAACCACTAATGGATAAACCCCAGCCCCTAGTTTTCTAACCCAAATCATGAGATTCGTTTAATCTTAAAATGAAAATAAACAATAATTTCGACGAATCAGAACCGTTGATTTTCATTTCAAGATTAAATGAATATTATGCTTTGGGTTAGTGAATTGTGGACTGGGGTTCACCCATTAGCGGTTAGGGTATAGTATCATGCCTCAAACTCCGGTCAATTCATTGTCTAAATAGCAAAACTCTCCGGTCAATTCATTGTCTAAAAAGCAAAACTCAACGGGCGTACGGTAGGCTAGGATACGTCCGGGCGTACGCTAGCCTTTGCCATATATATATATGGTGACTACTTCGGTGCATGCACAAAAATGACTGTGCTCAATGCACCCAACTCAAAAACTAGTCTTAAGGTGTCAGATTTTGAATTTTAATTTGTAGAATTAGTGTAATATGATGATATAGCAGATGATAACAACTAATTAGTGGATTACCCTAAGCCCTAGACCTCCAATTTTGAGTTCTATCCCTAAACCCCAAATTGTAAACCCTAACCCTAAATATCTAAACTCTAAATCCTTCAAATTAAAGTAAATCTTCAATGGTTTTTGTGCAAATTCATGTGCGTTATTGTTCATCACATCATAAGTGATGAATGACATCATTTTGACATAAATCGCATGTTTAAAATGACGGTTATGAAGTGAGTGCACCGAATGCACCCAAAAAAGTGAGTGCACCGAAGACGCCACCATATATATATAAGAAAATTGAGATGAGGTTTTCTGTTTTGGTGATGCTAATGAATTTCTTATGTGGCAGTAACAATGCTGGAATCATGGCACCACCTTTCTCACTCTCTCCCGACGGCATAGAGTTGCAGTTTGCAACCAACCATGTTGGTAAGTAGCTGCTTCGATCCTTTCCAAAATAGAATGAAATATCAGTTTCATGTGTGACTGAAAGAGAATGGAACTTGTTAATGTGAAGGACACTTTCTGTTGACGCATCTGTTGCTGGACACGATGAAGAAGACAGCTAGTGAGAGCAATCGAGAAGGGAGGATTGTGATCGTGTCTTCGGATGGACACAAATTTGCATACAATGAAGGCATTCGATTCGACAAGATCAACAACGAAGCAGAGTGAGTAAACTTACAAAACCCTTCAACTTGCCCAAAATCTGTGGGACTAATGTAACATTAACGTTCTCTTGGTGCAGATACAACTGCTACCGCGCTTATGGACAGTCCAAGGCTGCTAACATCCTTCATGCCAAGGAGCTCGCTAGGCGCCTCAAGGTAACAAAGCTCATGAAAACATGCTGTATGCCTACAAATGATGTTAATGATAATGTTGAAAATGGCATTGTTACTTACAAGTGAAGGGCATATGTGTTTACTTTATGTAATGTGCAGGAAGAAGGGGTGAACATAACTGCTAATTCACTTCATCCTGGTGAGATAGCTACGAATCTTGGACGCAACAATGGCCTTCTTAATGGTAATACATGCTCATCAATGCCTGGATTCCGTCAAACATTCCATACCCAGCTGTGTTGTTGGTTTCTTATGCTAATGTTCCTGTTATGTGCAGCCATCTCCAGCGGTATCAAGTACCTCCTCAAAACCTCAAGCCAGGTACTGTGCAGAATACACACACAGTGGTTTCGTGCTTCGCTTGATTAGTTGTGAAGCCAAATTTTCTTTCATAGCTTGGACGAGTGGTAAATCATTAGCTGTAACATAACAATGTACATTTAATGGTTAAATACAGGGAGCTGCAACTCAACTATATATGGCTCTGATACCAAATGATAGAACCTGGATTAGGGTTCTATCGATAATTGAGGGTTTAGGGATTAAGAACAGAATTAGGGATTTGAGATTGGGATTAGGAGAGGAAGAACAGAATAAGAATCGGCCGAAGCTTTGGATTTGGGACGAAGAGAAATTAGGAGATACGGGAAGCTTAGAGTTTGGGAGGATAATTCTTTAACTGATTTCTGCTTAATTGAACAAAAGACCCAAAGTACATATATATAGCGAAAGACTGGAAAAACCTAATAGACTATCATAATATGACTCAACCCTAATAATAATTATCCTACCATAATTAATAATAGAAAACTCTAACAACCATGTTTCTATCAAAGTGAAAGGTGTATCAGGGGAATACTTCAAGAACAGCAACATATCCAAACCAGGTACTGCTCCTGCTCAAGATGATGAGTTGGCTAAACAGCTCTGGGATTTCAGCATGAAGTTGATCAAGACCCAGTAGATCTTTTATTTTATTGTTATCGTCGTTGTTGTCATTGTTGTTTTTTGTTGGAGTTACAACGTTTTAGTCTGCTAGTCAGATAGTGTGTTCTGCCAAGGGATGTAACCTAGGTGTGTAACTTGTTGTGTAAGGTGGTTTTATTTGCTTTAAGGTATTACAAGAGTTCAATGTGAAAGGTATTTAACAAAGAAGAAAGAGCTTTGAAATTTTTCAACAAAGTTCAATTGTTAGTCACTTAAAGTGAAATTTGTGGTGATATCTTTCACGTTGAATAATCAGTCGGAGATGGGAAGCCTGTTTTGGCTTGTGGCAAACTGTCAAAAGACAATTCAGCCAGAACATGAAGTCTTAATCAAGTCAACATTTCCATCATCAAGTACTATTTTTCTCCTGAAAGAAAACGATGTCTGTTTTGTTCTTTCGATGAACAACCTTAAAGGAATCAAATTTGAGCAGAATACTTTTGCACTTCAAGACATTTTGAATCATTCAACGGTCTACATGTAACATCAGTAACAAACTAGAAATATGAAGGAAGAGTTGGCTGAAACGTAAGAGATTACGGAATTTGAATCTCGGTGGCCAAACAGTAAGAGATGGTCTGAATCTCATGTTTTGGATTGAATTAGATATGCTTAGTTAGAAATCCCCCCTAGTTGAAGAGCAGGTTAAGATTTAGTGCGCTGATAATAATAGTAGCAGCGGGACATGTAACTAGCAAACCCAGGACCTCAGCAGAGAACAAAGAACTAGAATGAAAGAGCTGCACCATTTATTCGGCGAAATAGCTAACTTAAATGACAACCAAACCATACACAACATCTGGAGACGAAGCAACAAAAAAATGTATATGTAAATTGTGCAAGAAAGCCATGGAAAGTAGTTGTGGAATTCAACCAAACATGACTAGAAAAGTTGCACTCATAAAATTGCAATGCTCAAATAGAACAGTAAAAACACCTACTGTTCCATTCCATATGTGAGCATGTATTTATGAAGTTTTGTAAAGACTAAAGACATGGGAAGTAAGATTCCACCAAATATGACTAGAAAGCAGCATTTAGCAAAAAGGGTTGATCAAATCCAAGCTGAAATCCCAAAGCTTCTTTGCCAATTCTTCATCTTTAGCCTGAGAGTTTGGTTTGTATACGTTGCTGTCACTGAAGTATTCTCCAGTCACCCCCTTCACTTTTGGATGCAGTGCCACATAGCATGTAGTAGCAGCTCCCTGCAAAACCATGTTCAGCAAAATAGTTTGAGTTACCCTTGCTGATCACTAATCAGACAGAAGAAATGCTTACCTGCTGAACATTTTTCAGCACAAATCTACTGATGGCATTTGTAATGGCTGTGCGAAGAGAAAAATGGAACTTGTTAGGAGGGTTCGAACTCGAATGATGAATCCATGACCATAATGTTTTATTAAGTTAAAGAAAGCCAAGACAAGATCCATGGAGTACCAACTTGCAATCACACCAGTATGACGATAAAGGTTTGTAGCAATGACTCCAGGGTGAAGTGAGTTGGCAGTTATGTTAATTCCCTCTTCCTGGTTGAACAGAGAAAACTGGAATCAGACATGCAGCAAGAATTAAGGAACCCACCTAATGTTAAGTGCTTAGCTTGCTGATTATCAGTGAAAATTTAAGAATTTCACTTATTTTTAAGTTCTGTGATTTATGAACTGTGCATGTTATCAAGATAAAGGTTGGAAATGACCAGAAAGCTTTTCGATTACCTTAAGGAGCCTAGCAAGCTCATTAGCGTGAAGAATGTTCGCAAGTTTTGCCTGTCCATAAGCACGAACGTTGTTGTATCTGGAAATGAGCGAACAGATGACAGAAATCAAGGAGTTGTCAAAACAAACAGAAGGTAGTAATAAGGCAGTAAGAAGAATCAGTTACTCGGCTTCGTTGTTAATCTTGTCGAAACGAATTCCTTCCTTGTAAGACAAACGGTGACCTTCAGATGATACAATAATAATCCTTCCTTCTTGATTACTCTCACGAGCAGTGGATTTCATTGTGTCCAACAAAAGATGTGTCAAAAGAAAATGTCCTGGCAAACACTTGGAACTTTCTCCTCTCAGTTTTCTCCTTCCAGTTACCTTATATAATTCAAATGCACAAAAAAAGAAAGTGGCCTGAACGAACTTACCAACGTGGTTGGTAGCAAACTGCAACTCTATTTTGTCCGTGGAGAGCATGTAAGGACACATCATAATGCCTGCATTGTTACTGTCATCAAATCAAAGAATCATCAATCTCGGCCAATACCATTTCCTTCAGAGACACTTCCATAAAAGAGTCACAGTAAAACCAAATTGATCACGAGTCTCTTTACATCAGAAGGTTCAGTGGAAGGCCTGAAGAAACATATTCTGACGCAAATTTCTTGACTGATGCCATTGAACTGAGATCCAACTGCATAACATCAACCTTAGCAGTTGGGATTTCCTTCAGGATTGCTTCCTTAACACTCCTGCCAGCATCAACATTCCTTACAGCCATAACCACATGAGCACCTCGCAGAGCAAGGACTCTTGCTGTCTCCACACCAATCCCACTTGATGAACCTGAACAAATATTCAGGAATCAATGCCCTAGATTTCTACTCTCAAACCCTAGGTAATTTTTCAATCAGCCAGTCGGAATTCAGACTCCTCTCCCACAAACAAGTGGTGGAAATCAGCTGACAGACAATTAAGACTCCCCAGATTCATAGTGACTGTATGGAAATAACAAAAGACTGTATGGAGATAACAAAAGATCTCTCATCCAAATTGGGGTTTAATTCAGCGACTGAAGTAAAAGACTACTAATTGAGGAAAGATTATGCATGAAGCTACCAGCCTACCATCAATTCAAGTATCTTTTTTTCCCGTCAACCAAACAGAACCAAGCAGAAAACAAGTCAAACCCAGATGA
Source organism: Linum tenue (assembly GCA_946122785.1). Taxonomy (NCBI): domain Eukaryota; kingdom Viridiplantae; phylum Streptophyta; class Magnoliopsida; order Malpighiales; family Linaceae; genus Linum; species Linum tenue. Next base: position 27,366,130 of record CAMGYJ010000009.1, read on the forward strand.
AAGGAAGTCAATACCTGTGACGACAGCTGTGAGGCCAGTTGCATCAACTCCATTAGTAACTGCCTCAGCCGTGGAACAAGAGGAAAACCCAGATGCTCCCTTCCAACCAAAAATCAACATCTTCCTTCTCGGCAAAGCAAAAAAGAGAGCGATCAACAACAGCCACAGAAACTAAAAACACCTGCAATGACCTATCAGTAGACAGACAACAATTTCTGGTATTTGCTCAAGAGATGGGCTCCTCTTAAAATGCTTCTCTTAGCTTGTTGGCTAAGAAAAACGGAGAAGAAGATGACAAACGGAAGAATCAGAAACCCATATGAAATGACGCCCTCGGATGGAAGAAGATGGATCAGGTGAAGCTTTACTCTGTTTAATAATTGTGTTGTTAATGTTTTTGTTGTTGTGATTATTATACTACTACTTTGGGTTGCAGCGAAATTGCTCTCAGCCATTATATCTTCTTTCTCTTTTCGCTGTGCCTCGCTGTGGTGAGCGTTTGTGGTTGCAAATGATGATTACTGCTTCCCCTTTTGTTTTTGGCAACAAATATCAAAATTGCTCCAACTCGTTGTAACTTTGTATGCAAAACTAGAACTGGGCCCGCCCGTTGGCCGGATGAACAACATTAGTAGTATAAACAATAATAGTAATTGTCCAAACCAAGTTACGCTTTAATTTGATACCATTGAAGAATCCAAATTATGCAATTATTACAAATATATAAAAAAAGCAATATAACAGAAGTAAAAAAATACAACTCATCTTGATAATTTATGGACGGAAGTCATTATCAAAAGCAAAAAACACAACTCATGATTTCTATAAAACTTAATATTCAAATGTACTTCAATTTACTTTTCGTTGTAGAAATTACGACAAAAAAAATTTCTGAATTTCTTTGTGATTGCTATGCCATCAAAAATATATTCGATTGCTTCATCTTCATTAATGAAACATGTATATTCATCATCAATAGTCTCTTCCTTTTTCTCCCTCATTTCATCGAAATCTATATTTTAGTGGTTAACGTTTGAAAATGTGAAACACATTTCGCGGTAGTAGATATTTTCTCATCCAAATAATAAATATTATCAACCATTTGTTATTTCCTCCCATCATTGAAATTTTTATATCCATCATCAACAATATCTTCTTTTATCTGAGTAACATAATTATCTCCAATTCTCCATCACTGAATTCCACTACCTATACCATTAACATACTCTTCCTTCTCCTTCTGCATTTCACTAAAAGCAAAAATTTAGTGCCAAAATATTTAGAATTGTCAAACTATATTTTTAAGAACTTAAATTTACTCAGTACATGCATTGAACTTTGTCTGAAGTTGTTCTTCTTCATCTTTCGTTATCTTCAAAACGAAAATTTAACTTCATTCTCTCAATTTCTAGGGGATGAGGAGGTGAAGGCATTCCAAAAAATGTAGCTTCCTCGTGACAAAATAATAAAGTTAGATTAAACAATGTTGTCTACCAGAGCTGGATGCTAATGTATAAAATAATAACAATTGAGATACACTATTTGATCAAAAAAATTATGTTTTAGTGGGTACAATTTCTTTCTCGAATGAATGAATTTGAACTTAAAAATAATAGAATATTAGAGATAGATTGTTTTCCAACTACTACTTTCTTTCATGTTGTTATATAATTCTTATAAAATTACTCATCAAAGTCTTCTTCGAATTTTCTTCGGCAAGTTTAGTGAAAATAAAAGACAAATCTCATGCATGAGATTGGAATAACTTCTCAGCTAACATTAAAATAATAAAGCTCTCACACTATCCGTAACAAATAAGTAATTAAGTCTGCCTCAACTGTTTTGTCGTCAACTCGAAATTGGATGTATGATGGTAGTAATGGATATTGAATAGAGTGGCAAATGGATTGGATCCATGAATTGGTCGCTTGAATTGGTAGTTACATGGATCAAATGAATTGGTGGATTCATAGATTGATGGATTGATCCATGTATCCAAATGATCTCCAAGTCTTAGATCAATATATAAATTTTTAACACTTCAGGTACTAAATTGGCATTATAAAAAATTTAAGGTACCAAACGTAATTTTTCAATGATATTTTCAACATAAAAAATAATTTTAACGTACCAAATCATAAAATATAAAAATATATGGGTACTAAACTATAATTTTCCAATGATCCATGAATCCACGCATCCAATTGGATTTCGATAAAATGAATTGTATTTCAAAATATTTATATGAAAAATAATATGTATAATTTTAGACATAGTCAATTAGCGATTGTTTGATTAATCACACATATCTAACCACAGTGGCGGAGGGAGGTGGAGAGGAATGGAGTCCTAGGACCCCACTTGGATAAATTTAAATGATTATATATGTTTATATACTTCTTTAATTTGGGTAGACTCGGAATTCAGGAGCCCACTCCTATAAAATTTAATTGTCATAGTATTATGAAATACGCAAATAAATTAGACTATCGATCATATAATATTAAAAATTCTCAATTTTAATATTTTTAATTAAAAAAATTTCTAGCCCTAATAAATATTTATAAAAATTCCCCGGATATATCTACAAAGCCCTTAATTCAACAATTTTTCCTATTAAGATAGAATTTATTTGTCATCAAATGTACTTTATAATACGTTTATGTGTTAGATTTTCCTTGAGAACTATTTATTATAGCTAGTTATTGAAATGTCACTTCTCAACTATGAGTTACAAAAAAAAAATGTAAGGTACATATCTAATAACTAATGAGTTGATGAATGACTGCTTAACTAAATATTTCGAAGAGAATTTGCTTGATAACGGAATACAATGTCATAGAATTGTTTTATAAATAGGACCCATTAAACTCGTATGCTGACTACGCGACTGCCTAACCATGTGCTATTGTGATTCTACTTCCATAATGTGCTACTTTGATTCTATTTCCATAGTCTTAGTGCAAAAGTGTTGGCCTTCAGCCAAATAGCAAGGAATTTACGATAATTTAATTAATCACCCTGACCATTCCTAACCATGTTCACAATAGACAACTTGGTTTTTGTTTTTATTTAATTTAGCTTTTTTTTTCAATTGCTTCTCTTACGAAAGAAGCTTGACTATGCTGTGGTTAATTGAGTGACATTCACTCTGATTCACTCCATAGCCTCACTCCAGAGAACTCATCCTTTGGTGAGTGGTTCTTTAATCTCCAAAACACCTATTCCAACACTCAGGTCCGCAGGATTGTGTGCTGCTTATGAAGTATTTGGATTGCTCGCAACACTTTCGTGTTTGAAGAAAAGGCTCCTACCCCGGCCTCTTCTGTGATTGTGTCGGGTCGTGATTTCTTGCTATTAGAAGAAGCTAGGAAGACTCCGTCGAGCTCTCCTTTCTCTCGTACGACACAATCTCACTCCCAACCTAGGGGTCCCCGTTCGAACCATTTACCACCGCCCCTCCCGTTTTCACGGTTGATGTATTGTGACGATTCCTTTGTCTCAGATTCATCATTGGCGGTATATGGGATTACTATTGCTAATGCCCATGGTCAAGTGTACGACGGCAAGGCTGATTCTTTTCTCTGTTCCCATCATATTCAAGCGGAAGCCTTTGGTCTACTCAATGTCATCTTGATTGCAGCACAAGACACAGAACCTACCCGCATCCGAACAGACTGCCAGGTTCTTACTCTTGCTCTTCGTCAAGACCCTTCTCTTTGGCCTTGGCAATGTCGTGCAATGATTACTCGCATGGTGTCGGTCATCCATTCTGCTCCATGGATCAAGGTCGAGTTCGTTTCTCGGCGTCTGAATTCACTCGCGGATTGGGTTGCTGGCCAAGCTCGACTGAATACATTACCGGTGGACTGGATTGTAATTTGTGATATTATTGTTCCACTCTTGTAATGTTACTGGCTTCCCTTCTTGGGATTGGAATTAGAGGATTACTTTGTTCAAAAAAAATTGAGTGACATTCAAATTTGGCTTTGCCCAACCGCGGCAGACAAAAGAAGCCGGGCTCATGAATACAAAAAAGCTCATCCCGTGAAAGCTTAGTAGCTCTTACAAAAAAAAAAGTAAGTAAAAGGATCGTGGAGTCCTTCCGTACTATGCGCAGAACAAAGGAAAAAAGGAATGGAATGGGAACGGGCGGGGAACCTCTATATATGATTGGGAGGACATGCAATTTTAGAATACACAAAAAAATCTCATTTAGTGACGTATTACACGGTTATTTCCTTTTTTTTCTTGTTCTTTTATAAATAGAAGAACGTCTATTTTTCTAAAATTCAGTCATTGCTAGCATTTCTTTGGATTTTTCCCATAAATATCGTATTTTTTTAAAAAAAGTACCCAAACTACTGCAAATACGACAATAATTCCCAATCTAGTGTAGTACAAGGCAAATTCAGGCGAATTGGATTTTAAAGAAGTAAAAAAGTCTAACTTAGGACACGCGCGTCTCAATTGGGTTATTCTTTTGCCTTTCTCGAATATAAGCAATTTAAATTTTAGATCTCACAATATTATGTATGGCTATTACCCCTAATATTAAGTTCGGATTTCATTTATATCCACATATAAGTTGTTCAGTTGACAATTTTATCCTAACTAATTTTGGTAAATATTCATGATAGTTGATATTTTTGTCATCCTTAATGATGAATGGTATACTACATATTTTCATCTTAAAAGTTAAATTGGGTATTAGATATAATTTTATTCAATAATGAAAAATGTCTATTATGAAAATATATGGTTAAAAAAGTTGGGTTAATATATTTGTATGACCCGAACTTTTCACATATTAAATATCCTAACCAATCTTTTCGATCTATAACTTTGTAGCCTCAACTATGCATCAAAGTTACGAAATTGGCCAAACCCGAGATTTGACCGTTATCTTGGACGGTCAAACGCTTTGACTAACGGTCAACGTGCCACGTCACTGCCAAGTCAGCACATACCACTTAAAAATTTTAGTTTTTTCCAACCTATTATCATTTACTTTTTTATTTTGAACAAAAGAAGAATAAAAAAGGAAAAGAAATTAAAAATATCAGGCCAATTTCATTAATCTTTATTATTTTTTAAGTGGTATGTGCTATTTTGGCAGTGACGTAGTGTTAGTCAACGCATTTTGTTGTTAGTCAACATATTTGACCATCCACGATAATTGTCAAATCTCGGGTTTCGCCAATTTCGTAACTTTGATGCATAGTTATGGCAACAAAATTATAAATCAAAAAGATTGACCAGAATGTTTAATATGTGAAAAGTTAGGGCCATACAAATATATTAACTCTAAAGAGTTCGTCCTCCAATAATATATGGTAGAGTCTTGTGTAATTTTCTTCATTTCAAATTTCTTGCAACGAGAGTAAAAGTAGGAAGGACAATTTGGTCTTTACAATTAATTAATTATTTATTTCATATAAAAATATCAATAGCAGGGTTTAACTCGAGTCTCTTCAAACAAAGACAACAATCACAACCAATTACACTAAACAAATTTGTTAGATATTTTTTAATACAAAACATACACGAAGTTAAACTCTGAAAATCTGAGGACTTTTCTATCATGCTTAGCAAGCCCACTAAGTCTACCGTATGAATTTTTCAATTTAAATTAAAAAAAAATTAATTTTGTTCTTATCTCTTTTTAACTTCCTCAAAAATTCCCTACATCATGTCATATTTTGCGCCCCTTTCACTTCCAGTACAAGGCTGCCTTTGAAAATTAATCTTTTGGTATCACTTGGCACTACGGTTTTATTGTTAGGGATTTAAGTTGAGCAAGTAGAAGATTTCAACTCTGATATCAATCCATGACGAATAGAATGAAGTTCAATAAAAGGAGTTGCAGAAGGAGGATTAGAAATTGAATCTTTGGTTGAAACATATGACATTTGATATTGAAGATAGAGTGGATAAAAATTTGGTTGTACAACGGAGAGTGGTGGCTACTAGATCTTTAGGTTTATGGTTTTTGTAGCTATCACAACCTATTTCTATCTTAAAACGAGGAAACATTGATTGATTTACTGAATTAGGTCGATTCTTTATTCAACCTACTGGAACTTATTAAATAAAGAGTGTCTAATTGTGTGTCTTATCACTTTGATCGAGTCTATTAGTATATTGTAGGTAACCCTAATTTTGTCATTTGCTCTCAAGCTTTGATGGTCCCCTCTTAGCTTAGTTGTTAGTATATAGCTGATTTGAATCAACAACTCTTCATTTCTTTTTTTTTAGTGCATATTTTTCCTAAAAAGAGAGCATTGAACCCTTTATGTAGGATTATGAGGTTTAATTATGAGTCGTGTGGGAATTCCAGTGAGCTTTTATACTCTACCTTTCTTGACAATAAACTAACCAATAGCATTATAACAGGAGCTTAATTATTACTATGAAAATTGGATCAATGATACATTTTTATTTTCTTTTTTTACGTATTATTTCGATGGAAGACTTCTCAATAAAATTAAACAAGTGAATATATTTAAACGTAACATAAAAATATAAAATAATCAAATATGAATCTTCCGACCAACGGGCCGGGTTATAAGCTAGTTTGATAATATCTCCTCGTTTCAAACTGATATTTTAAGAATGATTAAGAGGCTACTAGTTCATCGGGACATCCATCATTGATAATAGTGATTTAAGTCCTCGTAATCGATAATTGCACGAGATTTGATATACATGATCATAGAATGTGCTCTATCTTCATGAACAAGAATCAAACTCTCAGTTTCATTTTTAATGAACACAAGACAATCAACCATCACATTCCACTAGAAAATATTATTGAAAAATGGACAGCTTTATAGCAAGGCCCAGCTTCTTCAGGAGGGCCACGACCTGAGGGCTTGGTGTTTACAGGCCAGGCCCATATTCTCAAGACTTCCGCTCCAGGCCAGTTGGTTTCCTTTCTCAAGCTTCAAATTTAAATAGCACCAAGCACTCGAGCAGTAGTGAATAGTGATGGCAATTTGTAGGCCGGGACAGGTAATTCAATACTCATGTTTCGCTCTACGTTACTATGGGTCGGGTGGTAAAACCACGATTATATGTTATTTGAAAAAAAATACACGTAAATTTATATGTTATTTGAAAATATACGATTATATGTTATTTGAAAAAAATACACGTAAATTTTATTTTTTATGATAAAATGAAGGGGAAGTACTTTATGAATGAAAAATAGTGATGATAGAATGGGTAATGAAGTCTAACAAATTGAAAGATGGACTCTAAGGTTGTCCACAACCCAGAGACTAAAAAGGACAAAATGGCCTTTTAGACATCAAAATTGCTCTTTAATCTTAGCTAGGAGGGCTAAAGGACTAAAAGGAGTTTTAGGGGCTATTTTTGCTCTTCTTTGGGGGTTTAAGAGGGGGTTAAAATGGTTGGGATTATTTTAGTTCTTCTTTGTTTTAGTACTTAAATTAAATATATTTGTGTTGTTGTGAGTGCTTTAAACTAACGAAATTTCTTTCGTTGTAACTTTCAACCGTTTGATGACTATTTGAAAACAAAAAATTTATATTAAAAAATTGGAACGTTCTTCCATTTCAACTATAAAAAAGTATCTCCGAAATTGTTCAATATCTTGGTAATTTTGATGAACGAAGTTCATTTCGGTGTAACTTTCTTACATTTCAACTAAAAATAAAGGGTTATAGATATAATATGCCCCTCTACTATGTCGTTTTATCAAACATGCCCATTTACAATTTTTTACATCAAACATGACCTTGTACTTTGGAAAAAATGATCAAACATGCCCTTGCGTTAAAATTTCATAAAAAACCCATTAACCACAACCAAACTTTAGTTTAGGCGACATAAATGTCTAAAATATCCCTAATAATTCCATTTAAAATTTTTTATTTGGCTCCTTTGTATAGCCAAATGATTCTTATAATTTCACTTTAACGAGATCAGGGAAATAAAACAGGGGACAAAACTGCAAAATTTCCTCCATTTGCCAATGTCGGGTTGTCTAAATCTCGGTTCAACAATGATTGATGATTTTTTTCACTGGAAATTTTAACAGAAGGGCATGTTTGATCATTTTCCCAAAGGACAAGGTTATGTTTGATGTAAAAAATAATACAGGGGCATGTTTGATAAAATGACATAATAGAGGGGCATATTATACATATAACCAAGAAACAAAGAATCCCGGAATTTGTTCAAATTTCATCGGAATGTTCGTATTCAATTATCGTGAATAAATATATAAATTTTAAATTAAAAACATAAGTTTAACTATTCATAAGTGAGGATTACTAAATACGAAATGCCAATTTTTAGTCATCAGGGTTGCAACCGTTTTTGTTTTCGATGGGGGCTAAAAAGGCTAAAATAGCCTTAAAACCCACAATTTTTGCACTCCTAGTTGTGGTTAGCCTAACTAGTTGAAAAAGGGTAAATGCCACATTTGGTCACTGGGATTACTAAATCGTGTTATGTCTAGTCACTAGAAAAAATTAATATCAATTTTGGTCACTCGAATTACTAAAACAGGTCACATTTAGTCACTCTCCCGTTAGCCTCCATCCAACTCCCGTCACTCGAATTACTTTTTTTATCATGAATGTCACTCGAATTACTAAAACATGTCACATTTAGTCACTCTTCGTTAGCCTCCGTCCAACTCCGTTAATAATTCGAGTAACATATTTCAATAATTCGATAACAGGAGAGTGACTAAATGTGACATATTTCAATAATTCGAGTAACCAAAATTGATATTAATTTTTTCTAGTGACTAAATATGACATGATTTAGTAATCTCAGTGACCAAATGTGACCTTTACCCAGTTGAAAAAAGTCAAAATAGGAGAAATATGTATAAATATGTAAGAAATTGAGATTAAATAGGTCAAGAACGGGACATGGCAGGGCAAGACATATTGAAAGTATATACACATGCCCCCATGCTATTACGGATTGGGGATTACCACCCAATCATGAATCAGATCAAATAATACAAGTAGGGCTGGAAGTTTGGTAATATTTGGGATATACCGAATACCATACCGAATTTGTTTATATTTGGTATTACCGAATGCACGTATTATTTATTGGGATTGAGATTCAATTTCAATTGTTATTCAGTATTAGGGATTACGGGATTGGGATCGGTATATACCGAAATACCAAAATATAAGCTAGGGTGTATTTTATCCTCTCAACTAGACTCTCTCATTCACTACTACACTACCCTCAACCACCAACCTATTGTTATTTTCATAACACCAAAAAGCAAACACTAGTATTAGTCTTCTCTCAACCTCCAATTCGTCAAATTAAAGATTACCAATGACAAAAACTTGATATGTCACATCTACTCCATTCTCCTTATCCATATCCTAGCTCTAGCCAAACTTAAAACTCTTTGTTTAGTCTCTTTGTCCTATATTAAACAATCAAATCTAATTTATATATTTAATTATTAATTGTAAAGGTAATTAATTTCGTATTCGATAATACCGATTGGGATATGGAAATATTTAGGGATTGGGATATCGAAATTATTTAGGGATTGGGATTGAGATTGATTCTAGAGTATAATTCGGTATTCGGGATTTTGATATTTGATATTGTGGGGGTGAGATACGGTGACAACCCTTTTTAGGGTTGTTATTTTCACAACCCACTCTATCCACCATTAGATCCATTCTCTTTCATCCTTTTTTAAATTGATGGATGAGATTGGTACAAGGGTATTTTTGGACAAAAAAATATGACCACATGGGATTACAACCCATATTAATTTAAATATTCTCCTTTTCTCTCTAAAAACCCTAATTAAGATTTTCATATCATTCTCCCTCTCTCTGCTGCCGCCACCAGCACTAGTTCTCCCTTCTTCTTCCTCCCATCTCGTCAACTCCTCTTACCATCGTCGCCTTTCTCCCGCCGCCGCCGCCTTCCTCTTACTGCCCTCCTCCCACCGACACCTATTCACGTCCTCGCATCCACAGCAGTCTCGCGGCGCCTCTGCCTTGCTGGCTCCCACCCCCTGCCTCTTCACTGTTGCCTCCGCCCTTCGCCCTTGCCGTTGCCGTCTCGTGGCGCTCTCCGCCCCTCCCGCAAAGTCACCCCCTCTGCCCCCTGCTGCGAGGTCTCTACCGCGAGGTCACCAACTCCCCCTTCCCTCATCCCTTTTTTTTTCAGATCTGGGATTTTTCAGATTCCAAATCTGTTTTTATGTTTTTGTTTTAGACTAGTGGTACTGATTTGGAGTGGTATGCTACCACTATCATCTGGTAGCTGGTAGTGATAGCGTACCAGTATCATTTGGTACTACTACCATCTGGTAGCTAGTAGTGGTACACTACCACTACTATATGGTAGCGCCCAAATCTTAGTAGTAGTATATCACTATCATCTGGTACCACTAGCTGGTAGTGGTACGTTACCACTAACAGCTACCAGATGGTAGTGGTAGCGCAGTACTGGTAGTGGTAGCGTACCACTAACCCACTGACATAGTGGTAATTTTTTGCAGGTGGCCGGAGCGAGTCTGATTCAAGTATTTCGTCGGAGAAAGTCTGTGGTCGAAAAATTAGTCACTCAGAGTGGATTGGCTGCTTGGAAAAGGAAGAGAGAGAGTTGTATTATTGTAGGATTTAAATTTTTCAAAAGCATGTATTTAATATGGGTTTTTAATTCCCAATCTGTAATTAACACAAAAAATTAATAAATAAATTCATTTTTTTTTCATACCCAAAATGCCATCGGATGTGAATCTCACAATCTTATCTATCTACACTACTTATAATACATTTTAAAGAGGTTGATTTGCTCCATTTCAAATTTCCTGCAACGAGAGTGAAAGTAGGAAGGGTATTTTCGTCTACACAATCAATTTTTTATTTCATATAAAAAGATATCAATGCTAGGATTTGAACCGTGGTCTTTTCCATCAAAGACAAGAATAGTAACCAATTAGACTAAACACATTTGTTGTACTTTATTAATACAAAACATAAAGGAAGTTAAAAATTATGAAAAACAGAGTACTTTTCTATCACGGTTAGTTAGCCCGCTAAGTCTCCTGTAAGTATTTTGTGGTGTTTGATACTTCTATTTTCATATTTTAATAATTAATTTAGAATTTTTCCTAATTTATAAATGAAGGATAATTTTAAAATCTCAACATAAATATCATTGGTTGGAATATTGCGCATTGAATTGAAGTGTTGATGAAGTGTTCAATGACGACATAAGAACAGTTGTACATATATTTCGAGAAAAATAAACATGTCAAACACTATACCAATTATCTCGACAGTCTATGCTAAAATTCGAAATTGTTTAATCATTCAATTTGAGTGAAAGTTTAGTTAAATCAAGCAAATAATTCATGATTGTGTATGAAAAAAATAAAAACATATGTATTATATTATGAAATATGTATTTATTTTAACAATCTCACAAAAACAATCAAGACTTCCATACGACCCCTTATTTCAATAATGAAATTAATGAAATAATTTTTATCAGCATGATGCAATGTTCAAGCTAAGTTCCAAGTATTAATCACCAGTATATAGTATTCATCATAGTTAACTATTTTAACATCCACAACTAACTATTAATGGTTACTTGCTTTCTCTTTGAGGGTTTAATGTAACACTCTCATGCCTAGCTATGCACTAAGCATTTGTTTTCTTTTACACATTATCATTTGCAGTTATTTATTAAATCAACTTTGTTTCTAGCTTTCAATTCCTAATTATTCACTACTTCCTACCAATTTATGGGAATGCTAAATATATTTTTCATGTCTAATCTATTGACCATAAATGTTGCTTATCACTTAAATCCAACGGTATCCATGTTAGGTTTGATGTCACCAACATATTCTCCCAATTTCTCCAAAAAAGCATCATATCTTGCCATTGATATAATAGTTTTGTTAGGTAAAGTTCAACAAACTCAATCAACATTCGAACTCTTTAAAGTAGCTATCTACATGCGAATATGAAGTACTGAGTAGCTAAAACTCTACTTGAGTTAGTACAATCTTTTGCGCTTTCGATTCAAAATTCAATACATGATTATCTTATTACGATTTAGTCATACTAATTGTGCAGTAGGGGGACATCTTATCAAAATCGTATAGAAGACTCTTTAATTGATCGCTTTCATGATGTAATCAATTTTACCAAAATTGAAGTGATCAAATTTATAAGATGCTCTCAAAGTTTGCTATAATTATTGAGGTTCAGTAGCACGTTAGGCGTAACGCGGTCATTGGGCATTTTCTATCTCCTAGCTCGGCTAGACATGCTTAGACAATATAATAAAAATAGCAATTTTTAATAATAATGAATAAAATAACAGTTCTAAAGCACTTTCATACTTTAGTTCAAATTATTTAACAACAAACTAAATAACTCTCAAGTTTATAAATTATTTTCTTTTACCAAATGATATAATTAATTCATTCATGAGCTGAAATAGCTAATTATCAGCACTTCAATTTAAGTTAAAACTCTATATGATACAATTGTTTGACGAAATGAGTTTATAATAGAGTGGTTCTATCGAGAGAGGTCTCTAAGAAACATGACTTACTTTATTATTCCTTAGGTGGATATAATATCTATTTTCATCGTTACTTTTACATTGGGTTTAATTTAGTATTCTTTTTCTTATGCAAGATATGATTTTATCTTTGATAATATAGATTTATTTTTTCAAGCATGTGGATGCTTGAGACTTCTCATTTGCCTCATAACTTACATTTTACAATGGCTCCAAACATGGATGGGTTTCTATTCAACACATAAATTTTTAATGATGTAAAAATTATGAAACTAAGATGCATATTAATAAACAATGTAAGGTCTCATCTTCCCTCTTAAGCACTACATATCATTGTTTACTTACCATTAAATCAAAGTCTTTCTAACTTCAGTAAGAGCTACAATGACTTTTATTATTGTGGATTTCCCCCAAAATGTTAGGTATGCTGCTTTTAGTTTTTGCCTTCTTTTTGGTTTGATTTAGCTTTCTATATGCCACTCGAACCATGACCGTGTGAGTTAGTTTGTTTCTTTTTAAGGAAACTCTAAACATATACTTTGTTTCATTATATCATTGAATACACTCAAGTAAATGGAAAAGACAAATTTTTTATCGTATACTGAAGATTGATTATGCATGTATGATGTAAAACAACTCTTATCATTTTTTTTTCTTGGACATTTTTATATAGATATGACTTTGTTTGAAAATATGTATTTATGTTAGTGTAGTTGGACGTTGTGGCTCAATAACCAAATCTGGACCATTCATTTAGAAAATCCAGATCTAATGATGGAAAATTAAAGACCATTTTTATTTTCACTAGTTTTCTTAATTGACTCATATCTTTTTCGTTTTAACTCGGATTTTTTTTTTGCACAGATGGAACGAGTTCATCGTGCTCTACAAAATGAGATCAATTTTCAATATTTTTTGAGGAAAAAAAAATTCTGGCCTCTCGGTACCAACTGCATACCATATGGTATCTTCTTCGTTTTTCATTCGTTTTTGAAAACGTTTGCACAACAGGGACGAGTTCATCATGATCTATTGGATCTACAAATTTCTGGGTGAACAAATTACAAGACAAAAAAAACCACACAATACCATACAATACCACCCTGGTACGGGGTGGTATTTTATGGTATCTTATGGTATACAATGTTAAAAGTCGTAAATGACAATTAATATACTTCTACTATCATGTATTCAACCATCCTACAGTTTTGGTTTGTGTCATACCACCATGGTACGCTTTTCAAACCATAGGTATGCTCTTATTTCAATACCAGTCAATACCATATGGTATAAACTGGTAAAAAATGACTCAATTTTTTTTGTTCGAAAAATATATCAAAGTGAATATCATTTTGAAGAACACAATTAATCTGATCTAACTGTGCGGAAAAAATTAAATTTTGACTTAAAACGACTGAGAAATCGTCCGTCAAAGATTAAGGAGGGGAAAATTAAAAGCTTTCCAGGAGAGAGAGGATGCTGATGTGGGCTGGTTACTCATAGTTACTCACCATAAGGTTACTGACCTGATCCGTTCCCGGACGTTGTTTGTCATACATTATATACTTTCCTATATTATTCATGGAGAACTTACCAAATGAAATAGTTACTTCAATTCTCAACAACATGAACCATAAAAAAAAAATATACATCAATGTTTACTACACGTATACATGAAAATCAAACTCTCCCGACCAAGAGGCCGGGCCCTAATCTAGTTAGGAAAAGTCAGCGTATCCCGCCTCGATATTGCGATACCTATATCGTATCGATTTTCAACCTTACCCGCAAGGCAGTTTCAAATTGGCATCACTCATCATTAGGAGAGTAGCAGTTGGTTACTTGGTATCGGTGTGGGAGAGGGTTTTAAGAAAGAGGCGTGTTATTTGCCGCCCGTATATTTACTATTTGCCGCCCGTTTATTAATTTGAAATGACATTTTTGCCCTCCTCAACACTCCTTCCATCACCGAAACATCATCGTCCGCAGAACCACCATCCATGGAGTCAGCGCCGGTGGACCACCACCGCCAGAGCAAACCGCCGGCCATCGTCGAGCCAACGAATGAGGTAACGAGCCTCCACCTCCCGGCGTCGCACCCATCGGGCCCCGTCCGCTCGCCCCCATCGGATCCCGCCCGCTCGCCTCCGTCGGACCCCGTCCGCTCACCCCCTTCGGACCCCGTAAGCTGGCCGGCGTCGGACCCGGTCGAAAGTCGAGATGAAGAAGGAGGAGATGGAGAGAGGGTATTCAACGGGGAGAAGTTTAAGGGAGGTTATTGGAGAGAGAAGTGATTAATATTATTGTTTATTATTATATTTAATGATAATGATTAGGATTCTCTCGTAAATGAGAAGGATTAGGGGATGATAAGTATTATTATTATTATATCAATGTGGGTAATTTAGGAAGTTTGTGGTATGAAGGTTTTAATAAAAGAAAACAAATTAGATTTCTGGCGAGATGTTAGTTAGAAAGTTAGTGGAATCAACGTAAAAATCAATCTGACTTTTAAAAACTCTTTAATTATTACAAAAAACTATGTTTAATTTGCATAATTATCAGATTTATAATTATTTAAAACAATATAATTATTTAGTCACAATTCTATAAAACGAATCCTTTAATTTCGGCAATAAAATCAGTAAATTATGTAAAGTAGTGATTAACTATAATTATGTTAAATTATGTTAAGTAGTGATTAAATGTGGACGCCAATTAGGGGAAGACGTGAGTTTTTTTTTTTTTTTGATCGGAGGGAAGACGTGAGTTATGGACCTGTTAATTATGGATTTTTTTTCCGGATGTCAATTAAGTAAATGAAAGTAAAAGTGGACGCCAATTAGGGGAAGACAAGTTAATTAAGGGAATATTTTACGGTTGTTTATGTAAACTTTTATGTAAACTTTTATATATACCATGAAAAACTTCTCTCTTTTATTTTGGTGAGAAAAAAACTCCTCTTTAATATTCTACCGAAATATATCAATGAGAAAATCAATCTTACCTTAAAATACTCCCTTTAATTTGCATAATTATCAGATTTCTAAATATTTAAAACAATAAAAATTTTATTCACCGGCGGCCCGTCCGACGCGGGAGATCGGACCACGTCCGATGCGAGAGGTCGGACCCCGTCCGACGTGGGAGATCGGACCACGTCCGATGTGAGAGGTCGGACCCCGTCCGAGGCCGGCCGGCGGACCACGTCCGATGCGAGAGGTCGGACCACGTCTGAGGCCGGCCGGCGGACCCCGTCCGAACGCCGACGTCGGACCGAAGGTCTCCGTCCATCTCATTCCGAGGCCTTGCTCCCATGGCGATTCCCTCGCCGTAGCCGCCACGCAAAAACAAGAAGCGATTGAGAGTCGGGAAGCGGAAGAAGATGGTTGCGGGGAAAAAAGAGGGTGAATCGCGGCGGCAGGTTTGGTCCTCCACAACGGCGGCAGCAAAACGCAGCCAACAGTTCCGGCGAGACATTTTAGTTAGGTTTCAAAGTGTTGAAGGGCAAAATTGACTTTTTCTACAAAATTATGGGCGGCAAATAGTAAATATACAGGCGGCAAATAGCGATTCATTTAAGAAAATCGATAACGGAAAACCCTTTTTCTCCGCTTGCATTACTGCAACTCCCTCCTTTCGCGAGTATTTCGCCTTCCCGATTGTGGCTTCTTCACCATGGAAGAGGAGCCCAGTATCCTCGAAGCCTTACTCGACGATGGAGAAGAAGACATCGAGATGGTCGACGTCGAAGAGGGCCAACTCTTCGAACAAACTACCGACGCCACCGCCCAGACCTCCGGCGAGGCTAACAACAATGGCGGCGGAGGCGGAGAGTCTCTTGACACCGCTATGAATCCGGGTAAAAAGAAGAGGAAGAAGAACAGGAAGAACAAGAAGAAGAAGCAGCAGCCCAGCAGTGGTCCGGCTCCTCCCGTGGAAATAAATAGGTACGAGGAATTGGGAAACGGAAATGCTCAATTGGGTTTAGCTTAGTTTCATTCGGATGCATTTTCCCTGTTACCCTAATCTCTGGTGGGTGTTATCTATTTGTGATTGCAGGTTTGTGATAGATACGTGTAGGCGTCTGAAAGAGAAGAAATCGTACTTGATCTACTCTGCTGTGGGGACTCTTGGTGTTGAGGCCTTGAGTGATCTGGTCAGAGAGGTTTGTTTTCTTCATCAAGACGTTCACTTACTGATTCCCCTTTCATCTTTTATGGTGTTAATCCTTGTGAGGTTAATGAATCAGTTTTGTCTGCTACCTGCTATAGAGCCTCTATGCCGTTTCTGCATTTGAGTCCTTGTTTGGAGAAGTTGGCCAGTTTTGTGCTTTATAGGTAGGTCATTCATTACTTGTTCTTCTGCTCAGTTTATCCATCCAAATCCTTTTATTAAGTAAAAGTCAACGATCTTGTTCCTTGTGATGTGCCCATCTCTCAGCATCCTTCATGCTAGTACCTTGATGTGCTTGATGATCATAATGAAGTGATAATCTGGATCATGAGATGTTTTGGGCTGGATTAGGATGCCTGATGCTTACTGTTCTATTGAAAAAAGCTCCTCATAGCTGCATGATGATGTATGTTGTCTCTCAATGCTTTCCAGACTTTCGTTACCAGAAGTCTATTTTGGTGCTGCGAATTATGTGCTCTGAGATGAGCAATTCCCTGTCTACTCATCTCCTTTGTGTAGGTTTCTTTGTTCTGTCTTCTAGTCTTGGGTTTTTATGCATGGCCATTTCCTCACTCTGTTTCTCTTGCCCTCCTATACTCCCCTTTGTCTGTGCTCCTACTATATTAGTTTGGTTGTCATAAATATGCTGAAATATGCAATGAAATTCAGGTGGATGCTATTCAGTCATGTGGGGGACAGATGACTGCAGATGGCAAGCGTTCTCGAACTGGCGGTGGGATATTATGGAACATCTTAAAGGCGAGAGAACCTGCAGCATACAGAGAAATTATGAAACAAGCAAAGGCGTTTGAGGTGTGTGGTTCCGTAGTTTTCTGTTAAACGTCTTTTTTAAGCAACTTGTGGGGATTTCCATTGTGTGACCGTCAGCTGTGGTGGTGGTGGTCTATTGAGCTTTCTCTCTATGTCATAAATCGTAATGCTAACTGATTTTCTCTCCTTGGTGTTCTTCTTTCAGAAGCAATTATTTAAGCAACAGAAGATGATGATGCGATCAGCTAATGCAGAAACTGTAGTAGGGTTGTGTAATGAAACTGCAAATGCAATCACTGAGGACGCGACTCCAACAAAATTTGGCGAGCTTGTGCCTGAAAGCCAACAACTTGTAAAGGACAATGGTGAGATGAAGCGCGGTTCGGTTCATGATAGGATTAGGGTACCTGTTTCATATGAGGATTTGATTCAGGATGAACCAGAGGACAGTTGCTCATAGCTTCTTTGGCGTGGAAGGTGTGTAAATACTTGGTCAAAAGAACAGCTACATTTTTTTGGGGTGGGGGGTTCAATTCTTGCTTTCTGACGAATGTCTTTTGAACTGTCATAGTCCCCAATGGAATGCAATGGTTATGTGGGAGTTCTGGTATGTTTCTCTCATGTATTTTGCCTTTCAATTTTACATGAAGTCCATCTTCCTTATGAATACTTGACAAATTTAATTGAATGAAGAAGAAAGGTACAAGTCAATGTGGTAAATTTCGAATGCCAGCTAGGATGTAAATGAAGAGGTGGACAACTACAAGGTTGGGAACCTTGTGAAGTTCTCTGCTCGTGGGAGATGCGGTGCTAAACTCGCCACTGGATCAGTAATGTGCCACACAAGGATCTGAAAGGAGTCCCTCCAGATCATCTTCAAGGGGAGTTGAGACCTTGGACACAGTCCCACAGTACCTGAAGACTGATAATAGAAGTGAGAGATGTTGATCGCAGCTCCACAAGAACCACAGCCCTCGACTTAGGCAAGTCCCTTCTCTTTTCCCCTGTTTGGATCCTGGATTGCAGAACATTCAAACAAAGTACTGTTGTTGTAATCAAACCTAAAATCCCTGTAATCTAGTTTAGGATCCGTGACTCCCAGGTGGCATTTGGCTCCTGTGGAACTCCATCGAAACCATGATCTATGTCATTCGTGTGGGATGGACATATGCCACTGGGTTTTAGGCAGCCCACGTCTCGTGCAACTGTATGTGGGGAATGGGTCGTAGTTTGGTGGACGAATGGGGAATGAATTGCGAGTAAACGACGCCACAAGTTCTGGAAAACTACGAAGGACCCATGGAAATAGAATAGGTAGAAAGAATTCTGCATATCCATGATTGTTGTTACGAACTCTAATAATCCAAAGACATCATCATCTCACATAACAACCATCAGAGAATAATTTACACACATAATAGGAGAGTAACGAGCAACACTCCGATTTCACAATCACATGGAGACATAGGTAAAGAAGCCCAGCCAGAAAGAAGCCAACACTCAGAGGATTGGAATGATAGAGAAAGCTGCAAGGAGTCCGACTGAAATGTTTCTTCGTCCTTCGTGCTGAGATCAATTTAAGACTTGCTTGAGAAAGGAATGGCTCTGATAACAACCTGGTGATAGAGAGCAGCTAGGGCAGCTCCAATGAATGGTCCAACCCAGAAGATCCACTGCCACACACAACAAACAACAATGGAGAAATCAGAACATGAACACAAACGCCAATACGAAAGGTTAAGCGCGCTGGTCTTTTACGGTTCTGTTTGTTGCTTACATGGTCATCCCAAGCATGGTCCTTGTTGTAGATGATTGCAGCTCCAAGACTCCTAGCCGGGTTAATGCCGGTTCCGGTAATGGGGATGGTGGCCAAGTGCACCAAGAACACTGCAAACCCGATTGGGAGAGGGGCCAAGATCTGCAACAGAAGCAGGAAATTATTAGGTAACAGCATCCTGCTTATCATCCATTGAATCCATCAAATGAAAAGATACACGAACGATACAAAACACTCTTCACATGGTTAAAGGCTAAAGCTATGCATTACCCAAAGGTATTTTGATAGGATTAGCCAGTGTCCCCCATCACTATTACCACCACCAAGAATGTTTTGGGAAAGCGTAGGGACCAAAATTCACATCTTTCTCAGTCCCATCGAAAACATCACTTTTTTTTTTACAAGAAAACATCACATTCAAAGGTCCCCTTCTACCCCAAATAATGAGCCGTTCAAAAGAGGCAACTCTGAACAAGTCACATGCACCATTGGCAAAAGCATCCTTCATCTTGTTTGCCACAAGAAACGCTTCGATCCAAAGACATGGAGTCTCAAAGCATCATGAAAAACCAACTTGGCGAGACAGAAAACTATGCTTAACTTAGAATTATGGCGTGATAAAAACCAGATCTTGAAAGGGCAGTCAGTCCACTAGGGTTAATCTCAAAATGCTATCTTAAAGAATCAAAACTTCACCGCTCCCAGAGTACTGAAAACCTTAAATTCCAAAGGTAACAACATACAAAAGAACACCAACAAAAAGCAATTAAGGGCAGTTTAGTACTAAGTCAGGTAAGGTGGAAAGTAAGTAAGTATATACGTACAGGAACATGTGAGTCTCTGGCGTTTCTCTTGGCATCAGTAGCTGAGAAGACAGTGTAGACTAGGACAAAGGTACCAATAATCTCAGCACCGAGACCATCGCCCTTGGTGTAGCCACCGGCCACCACGTTGGCGCCGCCACCATTGACCTCAAAGCTCTGTTTCCCTTCGAATCCCCTGATCACACCAGCACCACAGATGGCTCCAAGCGTCTGCATGATGATGTAGAACACCGCCCTTGTCAAGGACAGCTTCCTCGCCAAGAACAGCCCAAATGTCACTGCTGGGTTGATGTGTCCACCTGCGTTTTTCCACAGATCTAGTCAGTGTAGTCCTCAACAACATCATCTCTAGCAACACAAACCCATTTCTTAACGGAATCAACCACCAAACCCCAGCTAAAAAGTACAAAACTTTGTTCTTTCTGGCAAGAAATCCAACAACCCAGAAAGAAATTTCCAAGTTTTGGGGGGGTTTTTTACCTGAGATACCAGCGGTGCAGTACACAAGGGCGAAGATCATACCACCAAAGGCCCAAGCGATACCCTGAATCCCCACAGTGGAGCACTTGGAGGGGGACTTGGAGACGCCCATGACGGTGAGGACAGTGATGTAGAGGAACAAGAAAGTGGCCATAAACTCAGCGATTCCAGCTCTGTAGAAAGACCAAGAAGAGAGCTCACCGGGCTCAAACAATGGAGCTGGTGGTGGCTCCTTGTAGTCCTTGTCAGTTTGAGCAGAGGTACCAATGGGCTGCCTCTCTGAGAACTTGTTAGCTCCCAATCTCACATCTTCTTCCTTGCCCTCCATTGCTGCTCTCAAGAAGTTTTGAGCTTTGGGGTTCTCTCTCAAACAGAGAAATGGGGGGATGTTGTTGGGAAGGGGAGAGTGGGTAGTGGAGACTGTGTGAGAGAAAGGTTGAAGATAAGGGTGAGCTTTATAGAATGGTCCTTATTCTGTCTTGTTATTAATTGCTTGGGAATATGAAGTTCATTTTAAATTGCTTTATTGTACTATATTATAATAATTTACCTTAAGAGCAATTTATTAATAAATTAAAACCTACTAGTGTTTTTTACAGTTATGTTGTGGGTTTTTCCTTTTAACTACACTAGAACATTCATTGAAGTGTAGAATTTGGGGGGAAATTGAAGAGAAAGAAAGGGTGATACTGATATGACATGATGGGGAAATGGAATGATTTTATTTCCCTTTCATGAGTCATTATGCAATGGATGCTTTGCTTTGAATTAAAGGATTAGTGTCATTATACAAAGCAAAACCTGAAGATAATTGTCATTATCAGCTCAATAATAGAAGTTAGAATTATCAAAAGTGAAATGTAAATGGTAGAAAGTAGGGATTTGGTTCAGTTGAAGCCTGAAGGATTCTGGAATGACTAGAGGGAAGGAATGGGTGTAATGCAGCAGAGCTGACAGGTTGGTATTATGGTCTCCCCCAATTTGATTGTCATTATACTTTTAGAAGCCTCTTCTATAATATTATTCCCTTGATTTTCTGTTGTTTTCTGTTCCCAGAAGCAATTAAAATAAACACAGTTATTCCTTTTGGGTGGCTGCTTAATTAATTGTTTATTCCTCTGCATATATATTATTAAGGGATGATTTGGGATGGTGAGCTGTCTGTAAATTCGGCCTGGCTCATCATCATCACCTAATTTCATCAATCCAATTACAACCACAAAACCATAGAGTGGAGGAATTTTATTATACCTTAATCTTAATATTGTAGTGCAAGTGCATTTATATATTTTTATAAATATTTTATAGTATAAATTGAATTTGTATTTTCATGCTACTTATGGTACAAATTGAACTTTATATTTTTTTTCCTTTACATGTTACTAGGATGGGATGCGGGCATGGAAGTTCACCTTGCTATTTGAACTTGGAAATGGGAGGGTGCAAATGGGAGGGGTAAACACAATTTTCAATGCACCCGTTTGGATAATTTGTAACAGTAGGGGTGCAAAACGGGGTGTAGAATTACTATTTCTGCTTACCCCCGAACTGGGGTGCAAGGGAGGGAAGGAAGGAGGGGGGGGGGGGGAGGGGGAAATTATGGATTTTTTAATTATATTATAATTACATAATAATTAATATTATTAATTTTTTGTTATAGCTATCATTAATGTAGACGTTGTTTAGGGTTGACCGTTTGACTTCGAGAGCAAGTTTTTCAATATTCGTCTAGTCAAATCGATATCTCTTGGTTGACTCAAATTTGCATTGAAAATTAGAGATAAGAAGCGTTTGTGGAAAAGATAGAGAGGAATGATTTAGTTGACTCAGTTTACTTAACTAAATAGTTAAAACTTACATATTCGAACATGTTTGACTAAGTTTGATAATATTCAATTTAAATATAGGCACGAGAACCCCTTTAGGAGGACCAGTTACGAGTTGGGTTTCGAGTTTCGAGGTCGCTCGACCAATGATTATTATTGTTGTTACAATTAATTATTATTTGAGCATTAGTATAAAATAATTATTTTAATAAAAATATAATTTTTTATTATATATTGATTTTTATTTTTATTATTTTCTAATAATATTTTATAAATTTGATAAATCTATATTATAATAATATAATTACTTATTTTTCAGTCTATTTGTACCCCTACTTTTTCATTCAAACAACAATTTACCCCTCCACTTACACCCCCACCAAGTTGCACTTCCTAAAAATTTACCCCTTAACTTGCACCCCACTCGAACTTGCACCCCCTTGTTGCCAAACATAGTTAAGTAAAAAATAAGTGTTAAGTCAAATCCTTGTTCATAGATCATAAAATAATTCGAGTTTCAACAAACTGGGGAGAAAACCAATTTAAGTTATTAAATATGAACAACAAACAAAAAAAAAAGGGGAAAATGTCAATCGAGTATCATGTTGGTGCTAGAGAGATGGTGAGTACATAATCGATGTAGTTAGACTAGACTCTTCTGTAAGTTGGTCGTTGTTTACAAAACAAATATATGATTTCGCTTAACCTAATTTTCTCACATTTTTAGAAAAATCCTAACAAGATCAACATACACTGATCCTATTCCATCGGTATCGTGAACACGAATGCGAGGATGTGCTGTCTTGATAAATGATGATTAGCATTTATAGTAATGAGTGCTTCCAGATAGTTCCATGTGATAATCATTTCACTTGTAATTTAACAAATTGTATTTTTTTTGGGGTTTTCCTTATATTTAGAAGCTCTATTGTCGACAATCACCAGACCTGCTCCGATTTTATGGTTGATCGGATTAAATAGAAACTGATTTTACTGGGATTGTCCTCCTGGCGCCTGAATAATTAGTCAATTGAAACAATAATTGTGGGCTGGTTTGTTGGTCCCCGGGGCTGGTCGAATCGAAGCACCCAGACGGTTTCACTTTCGGCTGGAGGAAGGGAAGGGAAGGGAAGGGAAGGGAACCAATGACAGGATAGCCATTAGCCACACAATGCCGACCGTTGGGGAAGTGACAGCCCGGGCAGCCGCTTTTTTCCCTGCCCGGGCAACGGCTACGTTTATTGCCATCCTCTCTTAACCCGTTGGAGTGGGCCCAGGCTCGTTGCTGGATTGGGCCCGTTTCTTGATGAACGGCGCACAAAAAGTGGGGTAACAAATTGGAAAAAGGTCCAGCCGACCAGCATAACATTAATTAATTGCTTTTTTTCTTTCCCGCACGGGTAAATTACAATCTCAGCTCACTTTGAAGCTTAACGAATTATAGGGATTGTTTCCACTGCACTGCATGCTATATTTGTATGAGTCATTTGGTGCTAAACAAATCGGTTGCTGACAGAAAAAATGACTGATTTGATATTCTCTCGTTGAATTCGTAGTGCTAATTTTGGAATAATGAACGAAATAGACCATTAATTTTTTTGAAATGTGGCATTTTTCAAATTAGGGTGACAATTTATGCACATTTAGTAACCAAAAATACAAACCCTCTAATTAGTTATAGAGTAGGGTGATATTGAGATGGTTTCCGAGTAACATAGATAGGCATTGGACTGAGCATTATATTTAACTTGAATCGGGAAATGGATAAAACATGTATCCTCCACAAGAACTAACTAATGTCTATATGACCCGTGGCGTATGCGCGCAACTATGTTATGAAGTTCAGTGGATGTCAATCTAGACTTAAAATTACTCATTAAATTTTTGATAGATTTGAGAATCAATACAACTGTCAAGACAATGACACATCTTGTCTAGCTAGCATTTTCAAAATCCATGAGCTTTATATTTTGACATCCCCTAACTCCAAATTCCAGGTATGTCTCTGTATCTGCCTTGCTTTGATTATTAGTTATGTGATTTGCACACTAATCAGAATCTGTAATTGTTATCAATCTTTCTATTTAAAAAAGTAATTGTTATCAATGAAAAAATTTAAAAAACACTTTGCTAGTGTTGCAAAACGTTATTTTAAATGAATAACGATCATGTGATTTGAAATGGTTCGTCTTAAAAAGCAATTATAGGTAATTGACTATCTTTTTTTTATTATAATTGACTACCTTGAATTACACAACTTTTTTTGTTAGGTATAGTTTCTGACTTCAAGTGGTTTCTTTAGGCCATCCCTTTTATTGATGATGAAATCCTATCACCACAAACCCATGGATGGAAGGAAGGCATATAAAACAAAGAAATTCAAATAAAATTCTTAGCCTGTAGAAGACAAAACAGAACTCCCATATCTGTTTTGTTTTAAAATAAACAAATGAGAATAAACTATAGCATTTAAAAATTATATTTTATAATCCAAATGAATGATCTTATTAGTATAATTAATATTAAGTGATTAAGTAATCACCCATTAACTAGCATGATAAAGAACAAAATCATACAACAACCAATTTTAGCTTCACATGCTATCTGCTGTCTATCTAGCTTGCCCTTTCCTTCCCATTATGGGAATTAAGATTTATTTTGTTTATGATTGATTGTAATCCTCTTATAATGATTTATCTTGTTTATTTTAAAAAATATAAAAAAATAGTAAAAGATGAAAACCCAATAATGGTTGACAACTCATGCTTACAAGATTTCTTCCTGGTCTCTTGTGAACTCTTCATAAAGCAAAATTTTCATATGATCTCTCAGCCCCACAACTTCCCCACCATACCATTTGCAATGGCAATGGCAGGCTATTGGGATAAAGCAGGGTGTCCCTTAATTTGAGAGACACTTATGACGTCACAAAAGGACATATAATCAAAATAATCTGGATAATTGAATCAAATTTATTTTTTTGTCTCTAACAAATTTGGATGAATTAATTCTGCCAAGAAATTTTTGAATTGATCTATTTTGAGTTAATTTCAATTGTTTGGAATGAGAATAGATAATTCAAATTGACGCATTATAAATAATTCTTTTGTAAATTGAGATTGTTTCATATATGGATTAAATCCATTTAGAGTATTTGATCTATGATAAATTGGTAGAACTGTAGAAGTAAAAGAGGAATAGAGCTCTGACGGGTTATAAATCGGATATCTTTTCGAAGCAATACCGATCAAAGAAATCAAAGAAATAAGGTAGAAGATCATCTAATATTCATCTTGACAATAAATTAGTCTCGCATAAATCATTTATTCTTAGTACCCATTTCATTTTTTTTTTGTCAATTTTTCATTTTATTAATATTAATAAATTTTTTTATAGATTATTATCCCAACCATCCTTTTAAATTGCTAGTAGTATAATTAAGACATTAGGATATAATAATAATAATAATAATAATAATATATGAACACAACCCTATAGTTTCTGCTAGACCGACATATTTTCCCAGAGAACCCGTAAATACTTCTGCTACGGAAAAGGGTTGTGATAAGAAACGCTCAATTTGTCGTGCTCTTGCTATAGTTAAGCGATCCTCTTCGGATAATCCGTCCAAACCAAGGATGGCTATAATGTCCTGGAGTTCTTTGTAAGGTTGTAAAGTTTGCTTAACTCTTTGTGTAGTTTCACAATGGTCCTCACCGACGATCTGGTCGTTTGGATTAGATAATTTGATGACGTATTTCAGCTGAAATAACTCGACTCATTCTTTTACCAAATTATAGACAATTTACCAAATTACAAAATTCCAAACTGAAATGTCACATAGAAAAATAATGCATAATTTTAATTTGAAATACCACATGAACAGTTTAGCGTTCGACTCAGGAAAAGTTTGTTCGAAACTCGACACGTTAATATCAAGTAAAGTTTGAGCTAAGTCTTGTTCATATCGCAAAGTTTGTGAGCTAGTTTGACTTTATGATTGTTGAGTTCAACTCTTGGGCTAGCTTGATTTTGCCTATGATCTGGCTTCACAATATGGCTAGTGGCTTAGGAGCCTACTTATGCATAGCTTATTAAGTTGGCTTGTTCATAATTTGTATGTTTGTTAGATTATGTCACTATATATGATGTTCAAAACTTTGAATACATGAACAAAGATGTCTTATTTATAATTAAAAAAAGAAATTATGTATCATAGATTCATTAGATACTAAATAATATAATCGAGCAGGACGTTGTCTCAAAAGCTAATTGATAAGTCACTTCGATTAGAGCTTGTGAGCTCATTAATAAGTTGAATTCGAGTCAAACCAAACCAATGTTTCAATTAACAAGCCGAGCTTGATTCATTTATTGATATAAATTCAATACAACACTCAGCACGACTCGACTAATTTTTAGTCTAGCATGAACCAGTTGAGAACGGTATAATGATGTCATAACATAATAGAGAACATTGCACCTATTAATAAAAATCAAGTCTTGCCGCCAGGGATGGCTGAGATTCCGACAGCTGTCATTATGGTTCCACTTGCATCTCCCCTGCCTCTTGGTATGTCTCTTGCCTAACTGTCAATGTAGTCAAAAGCACGTTTCTACACAGAAGCGTTTTGGTGATATAGAAATGTAAAATCGTAAGCTTTTACATTTTGAAGCGCAGCTTTTAATGACATTAGTTATAAAAATTGAGATTATGCGTAAAAGCATTTTGGTGACCTAAAAGCGTAAAACTGTAAGTTTTTAAGTTAAATCGCAATTTTAACTACATTGCTGACTACCATAGCTCTTTCGCCCTTTTCTAGTATTCCGACCGGACCTCCTGGAGTACATCTAAGCAAGGAAGGAAGAAAATGGTCTCGAAGTAGAGATGCATGAAAGAGATCCCAACAATCATGTACAGGGGAACAATTAGGATTTGAATAAATTGGTGGGGAAAGGAAGGACAATTACAAATACATATGGCTGACAAACCACCAAGACTTTCATTCTGCATAGATCTCCAACCCTGTTTTTAGAGATCTATGAATTGGCCTGTCGTCCCTCAATGTGAATCCTAGATCTATCTAAATACTTTTCTTTGTTCTTCCTTGAACCAGAGACAAAGACAGAGAAAAGGGAAGAGAGCAGAGGCAGATGTTGATGTGACTTGAATCGGACTATCGACCGCTAGGACTGGAACTCACGGGGGGTCGATACAAGTTTGGGTTGTCAGTTTTGAGCCTGGTCTGTGACCGTTTTCTTTACCAAATTGGATTAGGTTTAGACCCATATGGAGAAGTATAAGTACTTCTCATCTCCTCTGTAATATGTAATCCGTAATCCTTAGCAGCACAGTTGTAACAGCAGATATGATAGATTAAGTGGAGAACGGGTCGGACTCGTGGATGAGATGGAGGCTGTCGGCTGTAGAATAACGGAGATGAATAAATTAACATAACCGACTACGATATTAGAGAACCAATGGTTGGATATGGAGAATATCAAGGTCACAACTATTTTTTCTTGATTGTGCTGGCACCAACATGAATTAGTGATAGAGAATTAGAGATGGATAAAGAGAGAGGAAATCATGGTGTTGAGCTAGACAACTGTTCTTGGGGTTAGTATCGTTGGTGGCCTTGCCTCACGAATCCTTATCACTTTGCAACCGAACTATGTCAGAATAGCCAGGCTCATTGGGCCCACCAGCCCACTGACGAATAAGAAACCAAGCAAGTGGTCCACCCCGCACTAATTTGACCGATGGGGCCAACATAACTAGGGGTGAAAATCGGTACGGTATTGGTATCCCAATACCAAATACCAAATTACACCCTAAAGTCAATCCCAATCCCAATCTCTAAATAATTTCGGTATCCCAATCCCAATCCCTAAATATTTATGTATCCCAATCAGTACTTCGGTATCCCAATCGGTATTATCGAATATGAAATTAATTATCTTTTCAATTAATAATTAAATATATAGAGCAAAGAGACTAAGCAAAGAGTCTTCAATTTGCCTAGAGGTAGGATATGAATAATGAGAATGGAGGAGAGATCACACCTCAAATTCTTGTCGTTTGTAATCTTTAATTTGATGAATTGGAGGATGAGAGACTACTAATACTAGTGTTTGTCTTTTGGTGTTATGAAAATAACAAAAGATTAGGTAAGAGACGAGAGTGACTTAAACTGGAAAGTCAAATTTGAGTTGGATGGGGGCTTCTAAGTTGTGAAAGAGTGAGGAATGACCAAAGGTTGTGTGCTATATTTTATTAATTTTTAATTTTCGGTATTTCTCGGTATTTTGGTATATACCGATCCCAATCCCGAATACCAAATAGCACTCCAAAACGAATCCCAATCCCAATCCCTAAAAAATAAGCCGATATTCGGTAATTATCAAATAGTGATAAATTCGGTACGATATTCGGTATATCCCAAATACCGGTACCAAATTTTCAGCTCTAAACATAATCACTATTATATTTATAAACCCTACAATTCTCCGTCCACACTATGCAGGTAGCTTCTAGCCAAATGAGCTTCTTGGTAAGGATTGAAAAATCGTAGCGAATGTTGTACCAAAAAAGTTAGCGGTAGGATATTTTATGTTAAAATCGTGGTTAATCATGATTCAATCGTTTCGTACCGCTAAATAGCGCCTACCGATATTACGTCTAGTAGGAGATTATTTTGATCGAACCACCGATATGATACGATTTTTTAATCCTTGCTTCTTATTCCATAGTGCTATGGGATTAGACTCTTCCTAAATTAACAAAAGTGCTTTGAAAATCTTTGTTGTAGTATGTGGTCTCCCAACTGGTAGTATACTAACACGCCTCTACCGTCGCACTAGAAAGTGGTCAAGTGCAACCACCACTAATGCGTAGCATAGCGGGTTCAGTTCTAAATGTCAACCCGGGTCCTAGGTGTGATGACTACTCCGTGAAAATCTTATTATTTAGCGGTTCTAGTGTAGTGAAGGTTTAGTTAAACTAGCAAGCAAAGCAGTGAAAGTTGTGTTCAAGTTGAGAGAGGTCACCCAGATATGGTTCCCCTTAGACTGCAGTTAAGCCAAGTTGTAATTTACCAAGTTCAAGTTCAATGATAGTTATACTGCGGGAGGTTCTTAAACAGTCTGCAGTCTCGACTAAAGGTCTCCAGACCCTCTCAATCTGAGTCCCCAGCGGGCGACTAACCTTCACCGGAGTAAACATATTGAGGCCCTAACGAACCAAACCTCCTCTATCGAAGTAAATCCGGTACAAAATAGTGAACTGACTCCTCGACTAAAGTCGTCAATTCACTACCTTCAATCAAGGGTGCTCTATCAACCTAGGCAGATACTCTCTATCTAGGTCAAAGCAGAAATAACAGGAATTTGATCAGGATTCATGCCATTCAAGAAACCAAACCTCAATTGAATATAATCATATCACTGAATTCGTACTTGGGTTCATACAATCAGACCTAATGACTCGCTATGACACAACTCCTACCAATGGCCAAGTGTAACCAATGAAAGGGACTGCAGTATAGTGGCTCAAGTAATAAATATCTACCACGTGTCTCTAGAGTTACTATTACTCAGCTTCAGTTCATTATCTAGCAAACCAGATTAAGATGGAAGAACTAAAACTACTCTAGCAAACTACTGTTAAATTTAATCTAATTAGAGGTTGGGAACTCACTTAGGTATGATTCCCCCTAGCCACTAGCCAGATTAATGATTGATGATCTCTAACCTGTTTCACTTTCATTCACAATGCGGAGAATCCTTAACTAGACCTTGAGTCTCGACTAAAGGAACAAGGCCCTCTTGAGTCAATTGCCTAGAGGGACGTACCCTTCTCTAGAACAACCGATCAAGGTGTTCTAAACTAGATTCCCTCTATCGAATGAGGTTATCAATCGATACAAAGCAGTGAATCGACCCTCGACTAAAGAAATTGATCCAATACTATCAATCTATGGTGCTCTATTGACCTAATCAGGTATTTACTCTCATAGGATCAAAGCAGAATCAATAATCTCGACTAAAGCATAATTGAATCATGAAAACATGCATAGATTGAATATGAACTCAAGATTATCAAGTAAAAGTACTCATACAATCATCCAATCAAACAAACATAGCTAGGGTTCCTCAAAACCTAAGTGAAGGGAAGTTACTCCATAGAGAAGAGAGAGACTGCAGTAAGAATATTCAGATGATCAGTCTTCAAGTCCGGGCTTGTTCCTCAAGCTTCCAAGGTGAAGAAATCCTCCAATTCCACTCCAAGAATGCCCTCAAATCGCCCTCTCTCTGGTTCGTCCCTTGGGTGTTTGGGATCCAAAACCCCCGCTCTCCCCTGCAAAAACGCACAAAACAGGCTTTTAACATCCTGCGTTCGCGACCCCCGGTCCAAATACCCGATCGGGTATTTAGGGAACCGGTCGGGTATCAACAAAATGCTCCGGATCACTCTTCTGGGAAAAAGTGAAAATACCCGATCGGGTATTTTTTGTTCACGACCGGGGAGCCTTCTGATGCTGCCAAAAATCCCCTATCAGATGGCCAAAATACCCGGTATTTTGCATTTCCGGGTCCCCTATCTTTGATTCTTCGTTTCTCCCTCGTTCGGACTCCAAATCAGGTGCCGTTTGATCCCAGATGCTCGTAGTCTCGTCCTCTTTCTTCTCATGACAAGATTACATGATTATATGGTCACAAAATGAGGTAGAAATCCATTCTTCTTCAAGTTATACCCGAGTTTCTTCCCCCGAGTCGTCAATTGATCTCCGATTGACTTGAAACTTGCGCCTACGTATCAGGTTCGTCACACACACTCTCTCTCTAGGTATCAGCTTTGTCTCTCTAAAACTCGGAACCCTTCAAAAGTTGGTCTTCTTTTCCTTAAGAACTAGCAGATCGCGATCCCCCGCCATAATACCCGGTCGGGTATTTCTAGTGTCCGGCCGGGGATTTCGAAATGCAGCGCAACACCAAAGGGGTTAATACCCGATCGAGGTCCAGAATACCCGATCAGGTATTTTTGTTCTCTGGCCGGGACCCCTCCAGCTTCTTGGCGTCCAAAAACAGTTTTCCCCGGCCGGGTATTTTTACTCCTGGCCGAGTATTTTCCTCTTCCAGCGCCCTTCACTCCAATGTCCTCCTTTTTGACCCGAAACTCGTTTCCTCGCCTTCACGTCAACGCCAAGTCCTGAAATACGGCATAAACACACAACCTAGCGTGAAATCGGTTTAAAACATGAGAATTGAATCTCAAACGGCTCAAGAATAGAGGTATAAACATGTGTAATTATTGGTCTATCAAATTCCCCCACACTTAACCGTTGCAGCTCAAACCAATGTCCCCAAGCAAACCTAACTCAAACCAATGCAGCTCTCCAGACCTCTATAGCAACAAACATCCCCGATCGTCGGTAAAGGATTTCATAGATCATATAGTAGCTTACAAGGTCAACTGGTCTTCTAAGACGTCCCCTATCTCTCTCAATGCGAGTACTAGACTCAAGCCAAGATCATGAGAAGAAGTGGAAGTAAGACAGCCAGTTCATGGGTAAAGGGACTCACACCATTCACAACCAAGGACTCATTGTACCGGGGTGCTCTTTCACTTCATTTCACCGTTGGAAAACATTTTTTTTCCATTCACTTGGCGGGGGTTCCAACTGCAGTCTTTTGTAAGGTCGACCCTTATTAGTCGAGCAAGAGCAATTTCTGTACATCTGGCACTCGCCAGAGTACTTCTTTTAACTCCTTTTCCTCAACTCGTTGGAGGGTCAATGAAATTAAGGGGGGTCGTAAGCTCTATCCGTGCCCTTAAAAACACATCCTCGAGTAGGCAAACCGTTCAACGGGTGAAAATTTTACTCGTACTAGAGACAACTTAGCTTCACCTTGTAGGAGTACCCCACTAAGGATCACTAAAATCTCTTCCAAAACCCGATTTTGTGCAATGAACGGTGCCACACACGTTGGGCTTACCCCATGTTTAAGATTTCAATTATTTCGACATGGAGGACCAACTGCTTTTCATTTCGCACATGAGCACCCTGTTCGATACGCGAGTCCATAACACAATTCACAAGGAGTCACCAATACCACATGAATTCAACGGTCTTAACTCCACTAATTCATAAAATCAACCAGCCCAGCAAAGAGTTAGATAGGAAAATTCTTATACTTTAACCTCCTCCATAGTGCTACACTACCTCCCTAGGTTGCACATTACTATAGAGACTGTCAATTCAAAGCATACTGTGCAGGCAATTTGCATGGAACACGTACTTGGAGCCCTCAAATCGAAATTTGGACAGTGGACTAGGCTCCAAGCACACAAACAGATCTAAGAAGTCATATAGAAACATACCCCCCCCCCCCACACACACTTAAGTTCGACATTGCCCTCAATGGAGAAGAGGGAAGGATAAGGGGAACGATGTTACCGGTTTGCGCGGACTGCATGAGACTGGAAGGTGGACCAGTCGGAGTGAAACAGACTGGAGTGGGACCAGTCGGGCTAAGGAAAGGCTAAAGAAGACACAAACACTTAAGCACAGATATGTTAGGTCAAATGTCAGCCCCATGGTACATCATCCAAAAGAAAATAAACCAAACAAAAGTCAGTTTGCACTCCGAACCAAAACAAAAGAAACACACGACGAGCAGCGAGTACAGCCTACTCGAGCTCACTGAAGTCGATCTTCCCCATGAGGTTGTCAGCCCCATCTGTCGGTGGTGGCAGTGGTGGTGAATGGTCCCACCGGGTAGTCCAGTGGTGCTCCTGTGGCGGGTGGCAGGACTGGAGCAGGTGCTCCTCGTACTCCATCATCCGGCGGCTACGATCCCGCTCCCGCTCGATGCGAGCACTGGTGACTCCCAATTGAGCCTCCATCCGGTCGAGGCGCTCATCCAGAACCTTCATCCGCGAGTGGTACTCGGCCTGGTGGGTCGAATACTGCTGATAAAACTGGACCTGATGGTCCATAAGCTGCTGGTTCTGGAGCCCGAGCTGCTGAAACTGGAGCCCCATCTAGGGGTGGGCATTCGGTTGGTTCAGTTTCGAATGAACCGAGATAATGAGTACCGGGTCCCCGAATTCTCCCAAACTTGAAACCGAATTCGAACCGAATTATAATTCGGTTCGGCTTGGTTTTTCACACAAAACCGAATTTGTGAAGCTACTTGTATTTTCTCACTTTTAAATTATTTTTCACCCCTAATATAAACAATAAATATCAATTATATGAATCATCAATGATAAAACCAAACTTTTCAACACATAAGTCATAAAACATTTCAAATATTTAAGTCTAAAAACAACTACAAACATAAAAATCCACCATTTGGAGCTTGCAATTATAGTATTTCGGTTTTTAGGTCGGAAATTCGGTTCGGTTGAAAGAACCTTGATTTCCGAACTATCCATATTTTCCTTCCGAATTTGAATAGCATTAATTCGGTTTCGGTTCGGTTTGGGTTTACCGAACCGTTTGCCCACCCCTAGCCCCATCTGGTGGAACTGCTCCGTGAAGAAGTCCATAGACGGACCAAAAGCCATCGAAGGACCAGAAGGACCGGAGGAGGGCTCGCCTCGTTCAGGTCGTGGCTGAAGATCCTTTGGGGGGGGGGGGGAGAGCGGGGGGCTCCGGCTCGTCCGCATCCATCGGACCACCATCATCGTCATCATCCTCGGTCTCATCCGCGCCGGTGTAGTCCTCGTCCTTGTTCTCCTCGTCTTCGTCCTCATCATCATCATCTTCCTCATCCTCGTCGGGAGGCATGGACAACCCATCCACCCAGGATCGTCTGCCATCAGATGCCAACAGCAGGGCGTTATGAAGCACCTCCCGGCTAAGAGGTGCGAAATCACCCTGTGCTGTGGCATCAGTCAACCCATCGAAAGGGATCTCGAAATGGCGCACCAGCTTCGTGATCAGGGGACCACAGAAGTAGGTGGGTTTGTTGTGGCACCGAGCAAAAGTGATGGCCACAACAGACCCCAGGTGCAGTAGGTGGTCAGGGCGCCTTATCGAGTACATGGAATACAACACTCTCTTCGGTATCTTGTGAGATTCGGTGGCGTTGGGCGTGATCGAGAGGGTGAGCAGAAGGTTGAGGATGTGCCACTCCGGCTTAAGGGTGGAGACATAGGCCTGGCCAGCGTCAAAGGGGTCGAACTGGTAGGCGGGACGGGCGATGCTCTGGTAGAACACGTCCTGCAGCCAGTCCTTCGGGTCGACGACCTCCTTCTCATGGTGGGAGAACGGGTGGTAATGGATTCCCAGTGCCTGGGCCAACCCGTCGATACTCAGCTCTCGCATATGGCCGCCGAGCCAAAAAGTCACCGTGGTGGGGGAGTTTCTGGCCGCCTTGGTGCGGTAATAGAAGGTGGAGTAGAATTCCCACACCAGCTCCGTGTAAGTAGAGTCCTCGATGCTCAGGAGCGTCCGCCACTGTGGGTGGCTGATGGCTGCGGCGATCTCATCCATGCAGTGGAGCTGCTGGAAAACGCCCAACACCAGGTGGTGATGGCGGGGAACACTCCGTTGATGACCCGACGGTACTGGTCAGCGTACTCCGGGTACAGGCGCAGGCCCTGCATGAAGGGGTGGTCGAGAGACATGATCTTGCAAAATCAACAAACCAAAGGTGGAGCCAAGAAAATACGCAGTAAGACCACAAGTATGGGTTGAACAGTTCCCCCACACTTTAAGGACACCTACAGTAAGCAATCACGCACAAACGGTTGATTCTGCAAACAAACAACCGCAATTTAAGCAGGAATCATGTAAAACACGACACATTCAAGTAGTGGGACATCAATCATGCAATTGCCATGCCTAACCACGACATCCCTCACCCTATTCTACTTCAAACATGCCAGGCAATTCACAGTTCTCGGTCCTAACATCTACAGTCCAATTCTCCAGAAAAAAATCACTTAAGCAGGAAACACACCTGAAAACACAAGTAGGACTGTAGAGGGACGCGAGCAACGAGTGAGGGATGCGGAAAAAACTTAGAAAACGGCCCGGGAAGGCTCGCCGGAAGGTCGCCGGAAAATGGCGACAGCGGCGGCCGGAAGTGACAGGCGGCGAGCGACGGCGGAGCGGCGACGGACGGTGGCCGGAGGCGCTCACGCGTAGGGTTGGTAATGGGTCGGGTTGGGTACGGATAATGGGTATCCGATCCCCGCACGAGAAGATATTCGGGTATACCGGAACCCGCCCGAAGTAGTGGCATGGATACTAAATCCTAATCCCAACATACAACCAGATTTCCAACAAAAGAAATTCAGAAGCAAAATGCTAGCACTCCAGCAAATTCCAGCAATCTCCAGCAACTTCCAGCAAGCTCCAGCAGCAAAATTCCAGCAAACAAGAAGATTTACAGCAGCAAAAGTCTAGCAGCAACCCTCCAATAAATCCCACCAACTGATTCCAGATGATTCCAACAAATTCTAGAAAATTCCAGATATAATATACCCAACAAACAAGTAGATTTCCAGCAAAAAGAACTTCAGCGAAAAAATTCCAGAAACATTCCAGCAAACTCCAGCAGCAAACTTCCAGCATACTCCAACTCCAGAAATCATCATTCATTAGTCTTCTATCAATTGATAGGTCAAATTATGATTCACCAAAGATTGATCTTCATAGATAAATAAAAAAGAAGATACATGAGCATTTTCAATTGCAATATATATTATACTATTAAAACTATGACATATTACTTACCTTCTGTGTCATCTTCATTCTCTTCATTATTGAGCAATTCACAAATCTCCTCCAAAGTTCCAGGATCAGCTGCTAATTCATACAAGTAAGCAAAAAGAAGTTATATAAAGATGACTTATAAGTTATAAATAAGTAAAAGTTATTGAATAAAATATATACCTATTGAAATCGAATTTTGAAGCCAACTTTTAGTACACATCAAAATCTCCATAGTGTTGTAGTGAAGTTTGCAACGAGTAGGATCCAACAATCGACCACCAATGCTAAACGCCGATTCAGATGCAACAGATGTAACAGGGACAACAAGCATATCCCTTGCAATATCTTGCAAAATGGGATACTTAGCCCCATTCAACTTCCACCACAACAAGACGTCGAAATCGGCAGTCCAAGGTAACACTTCCTCACTCAAAAACCTGTCCAAATCAGTTTGAGCAGGTGTTCCTTTTGACTTTTTCTTTTGCTATACAAACAGATGAAAGTCGAGATCCACAGAAGAACCACCAAGTGATTGAGCACTCGAACTACCAGAAGCAACCCCGACATTCTTATTCAATTTAGACTGATATTCTATTATTAAATCACTCAAAACAGCCCTGATTTTGACCACATCCAAGATAGACCGACCCACTGCAAACTTTCGAGCATAATATTCCACAATATGAAGCTTATATCTCGGGTCCAACACACCAGCCACGACTAGTATTTCATGAATATCATCCCAGTATTTCTTGAACTTATCCCACATCAATTCAGCCATCATAGAAATCATAGCATTATCATCAACAAGCCACTCACAAAGCTTTAACTTCAAATCACATATCTTTGTAAAGAACAGATTGGCAGTAGGATACTTGGTACCAGAGAACAAATCAGATATCTCACTGAAAATTTGCAACTTGTCACAAACAATCGATGCAAATGCCCAATGATCACTTGTAGGCAAACAAGTATAGTGCGAGTTACGTTGTTTCAGTCTAATAAACACTTTTTCATACGGTATTGCAGCAGCCAGCATATCATATGTTGAATTCCAGCGAGTCGGACAATCTAAAATCAACTTTTTATCACAAGAAAACTCCAACTGCTTTGCTGCCCCCTCAAATAACTCTATCCTCCTAGGAGTAGCAGTCCAATAAGGAACACTTTCACGGATTGTTTCAATGCCATCTCGAAGCAC
Source organism: Linum tenue (assembly GCA_946122785.1). Lineage (NCBI taxonomy): Eukaryota > Viridiplantae > Streptophyta > Magnoliopsida > Malpighiales > Linaceae > Linum > Linum tenue. The sequence continues at coordinate 27,403,491 of CAMGYJ010000009.1, forward strand.
ATCCAACCCATCTTTAACTATCAAATTTAAAATATGTGCAGAACATCTCATATGCAGTAAAGCACCCCCCTTAAGCAAACAAGACATCACCAATTTATTCTTAACCTTCTCAATCATAGAATCATTGGTGCTACAGTTATCCAAGGTTATAGTTGATACCTTAGAATCAATATTCCAGTCCATCATACTGTCAAACAAAGCCGTAGCTAGCCTATTACTTGTATGCGGAGTTGGAACATAAGCAAACCTACAAAAAAGAAAAGACAGCAGTTGGAAAATGGTAAGTTAGTGACTCATTCTCACAAAATAAACAAGAAAGCATTGAAATTACGTATTACATATCATACCTAAGCAAGTGATTTCGAAGAATCCAAGAATTGTCCACATAATGAGACGTAACAGCCATGTAACCCTTTTTCTGGTTGGTTGCTGTCCACACATCAGTGGTAATGGCAACCCTCCCTTTGTTACCACCAATCAGTTTCATTATCCTACTCTTTTCACACTCATACATCTTAAAAATGGCACTTTTAAGAGTATTCCTTGTAGGAACACTAAACAAGGGCTGGAGGCCAGACAAGAACCTCCTAAAATATAAGTGTTCCACCATAGACAAAGAATACCCATGCATAATAACGGCTACAGCAAGATCTTGCCTCGAAACAGCTGCGTTAAACTGAGTAGCAACCATTTCCCTCTTTCCCTTATTGACAAAGTTAGCACCGAGTACCTTTTGCTTCCCATCATGAATCTTCCTTTGCATACAAGTCTTCAAATGATTTCTCAAGTGCGAAGTTCCATTATTAGATTCACCAGCAAGCAACTTCTTGCAATGGTTGCATTTAGCCTTGATGAGTTCTCCCTTTTTTATCTTTATAAAATGATTCCACACATCACTCTTGAGGTTTCCCAAATCCAGAACCTCTTCATCATTACCATCAAGTGTGGGTTCTGGATTTTGTGCTTCTGGATTAGTTACAGCAGCCTGTTGGTTTTGTGGTTGTGGATTAGCAACAGCAACAGCCTGTTGAGCCATTTTTTACCTGCAAGTGAGCACATAAGTGTAAATATTAAACATAGCAGTAGTGAATTAGCAACAACAACACCAGCAAATTTACAACAGAAGCAATATGCAACTAACCCAGTTAACTAATTAAACTGCAGCAACATACAACTAACCCATATCAACCGCAACAATATGCAACTAACCCAATATTAAACACAACCTCTTGAGCCCTTCTTCCCATATTAGACAAAGATGGTAGACATAAGCAAAAACCATTAGCAATAAAATCGTTTTTAGAAGAAAATTACCTCTTGAAGAATATTCGGCCCTGTCGCCCTGATTGATTCGAGAGGAACTGTTGCACTATGCAACACTGCTCCACCATACACAGATCCACGACCACCGTACGCTGCTCCACCCTGCAAGAATCCTGAAAACACAGTCATAAGAAGATTAAACTTAGGGAGGCTCTCGACATTTTTAAGAAATCAAAACTGAACTTGAACTGGCCACAACAATTTTGTTTTCAGGATTTCAACAGAGGGTCATTGCTTCGTCAATGAACCCAGAAATTAAATTCAAGAAATTTAAATTGAACCCAGAAATTTAAATTGAACCAAGGAAGAAATTGACTGCTATGGAGGTAGCAGGAAGAGGAAAAAATTAAGAATCTGACCTCTGTAAGTGGTCGGCTGCCAGAGTTGCCAAAGTGACGAGATAGAAGAAGAAGAGCAGGAGCTTCTTGTGAACAATATTTAACGAAGGAGAAATAGTCGAGGGACGCAGAGGATTGGGATGCATTGAATCGTTTGCTTGGCTGATTGGCTCTGAGAAGACAGAAGACGAGGAGTCGAGTCTCGGCTCTCGAGAGGATTGAGCTTTGATGGGAAATTGGGAATTGGGAACGCTGCTGCGCTGCACGCTAACTCGGGGAAAGTTTGATGAGTGATGAGAGTCGAGAGATTTGAGATAGGGATCAAGGGATGTGATGGGCGGCGCTGGGGTCTCGCGGAGACGAGGGGTCAGGGGACATTGTCTAGGACGGGGTTAGGAATAATAGGGTATTAGGGTTATTGTATCCCGGGCGGTTATGGGTCGGATATCACAATATCCACACCCGGCCCATGCCCAAGCATTTACATTTCGGGTTTTACCCGAGCCCGACCCGTGCCCAGTCAAAGCGGGTTTTGCCCGCGTTGACCGGCTCGGGTTCGGGTGGATACCCGATCCGTCGGTTTTCTTTGCCAACCCTACTCACGCGGGAGAGAAGGGGGAGGAAATGAGAGGGAAGAGAGGGGAAGTTTGGAAAAAATGTGAGGAGAGAGAAAGTTCTGACCGGAGATTAGCTTTTATAGGCAAAATACCCGGCCTGGCCTAAAAAATACATGGTCGGGTATTCCTCCTGAGTCGCCAATCACGAACAGGGGGTTCCCGACCGCGAGGCCAAAATACCCGGTCGGGTATTTTGGCTCCAGGTCGGGGATTTCGATCGACGCCCCCTTGAACAGAAGGGGTCCCGGCCTCAAGGCCAAAATACCCAGTCTGGTATTTTGAGTCACGGCCGGGTATTTTCCCCTTCGCGGCTAAAGCTCCATTTTTCTCATTTTTTCGAACTCCCCTGCACGAAAACACCAAAACGAGGCATACCAGACGACCAAACTTAAGCACAGGCATGCAACTGACTCAAAGACGACACAAAACACAGAAAAAGAGAAAGATAAATGCAAACCGTGGTGGGGTTGCCTCCCCACAAGCGCTTCTTTATCGTCTTTTATCTGGACACCCATGGCGGAACTAAGGGTCCGCGAGTTCAACCACCAACTCCGAACGTCTTGAGACGATGACCATTCACTTTAAACGGCTCAGTTTTTGGTTGGCAATTTCAATCATGCCATACGGGAACACCTGTGTGACCGTGAACGGTCCAGACCACCGGGAGTGGAGCTTTCCAGGAAAGAGTTTCAGGCGAGAGTTATAGATGAGAGCTCGATCACCAACTTGAAAATCCTTCGGACCCCTTAACCGTGCGTCGTACAGGCGCTTAGTGTGCTCTTTGTACAACTTGGTGTTCTCATAGGCGTGGTAACGCCATTCCTCCAGCTCCAACATCTGTAACTTTCGTTCAACACCTGCAACACTAACATCCAAGTTGAGCAGCTTAAGGGCCCAGAAGGCCTTGTGCTCTAGCTCCCCGGGCAAATGACATGCCTTTCCATAGACAAGCCGGTACGGTGAAGTACCAATTGGCGTCTTGTAGGCAGTGCGGTATGCCTAGAGAGCATCATTGAGCTTGGTGGACCAATCCTTGCGGGACTGATCCACCGTTTTCTCCAGTATACGTTTGAGCTCTCGATTCGTCAGCTCGGCCTGACCACTCATTTGAGGGTGATAAGCCACAAACACCTTATGAGTGACACCATAGCGAGACAACAACTTATCAAACTGGCCCTGGAAATGGGTGCCTCGGTCGCTTATGATGGCTCTAGGTGTTCCGAACCGGGAGTATAGCTGCTTCAAAAATCCACAAACACGTCTAGAATCATTAGTGGGCAAAGCTTGCGCCTCAGCCCACCTAGAGACGTAATCAACAGCAACTAAGATGTAGGTATTGCCAAAGGATGGAGGAAAGGGGCCCATGAAGTCGATACCCAGTCATCAAAAATCTCACAAGTTATAAATACATTATGGGGCATCTCATCACGAGCAGAGATATTACCTGACCTCTGGCATCGGTCGCACCTGCGGGCGAAGGCTTCTGCATCCTTGAAGACTGTGGGCCAGTAAAAGCCCGATTGTATCACCTTTCTCGCCGTGCGGTTACCGCCAAGGTGACCGCCAGTAGGTCCCTCATGACAGTGAGATAGAATGCCCTCCATCTCAATTTTCATGACACAACGACGGATGATCCCGTCGGCTCCGATCCTGAAGAGATGAGGGTCATCCCAGAAGTAGTGCTTCAGGTCGGAGAAGAATTTCCTCTTAGTGTGAGTCGTCATCCCCTTAGGCAACTGTTGGCCCACCAGATAATTTTCAAAATCGGAGTACCAAGGGGTGACACTTTCCATCAAGCACATCATCATCAGTCGCTCATCTGGGAAAGATTTGTTGATCTCCTCCACGAGGTTGTCCGCAGGTGGTGCGTCCAACCGAGAGAGGTGATCAACAACAACATTTTCTGCTGCCTTCTTGTACCGAATCTCGATGTCGAACTCCTGCAGTAGTAAGATCCATCGTATGAGACTAGGCTTGGCATCGGCCTTGCTCATCAGGTATCGAATCGCGGAGTGATATGTGTACACGGTCACATGGGACAAGACCAGATAAAGGACGAAACTTATCGAAGGCAAACACCACCGCGAGCAGCTCCTTCTCCGTGGTGGTGTAGTTCTCCTGGGCATCATTGAGGGTCTTCGAGGCGTAGTAGATAGGACGGAAGTGGTATCTCGCCTTTGCCCCAAGACAACTCCAACCGCAAAGTCACTGGCATCGCACATAAGCTCGAACGGTAGGGACCAGTCAGGGGCGACCATGATAGGAGCATGAGTGAGCTTCTCCTTCAAAGTCGTGAATGCCGCTGTGCATGCATCGGTGAACTGGAAGGGGGCATCCTTCTCAAGGAGCTTTGTCAAGGGCAGTGCGATCTTTGAGAAATCCTTGATGAACCGCTTGTAGAACCCTGCATGGCCTAAGAAACGCTGGATCCCCTTAACAGATGTGGGAGGAGGCAGCTTACTGATAGTCTCGATCTTTGCCCTGTCCACCTCAATCCCATCTTGGAGATCTTATGCCCCAGAACTATGCCTTCGCGAACCATGAAGTGACACTTCTCCCAACTCAGTGCCAGGTTCGTCTCTTCATACCGTTTAAGGACGAGTTCTAGGTTATGGAGACAGTGAGAGAATGAGTCCCCATAAATCGAAAAGTCGTCCATAAAAACCTCCATAATCTCGCCGTCCAGGCGGTAAAAAATGATGAGCATGCACCGCTGAAAAGTGGCAAGGGCATTGCATAGCCCGAATGGGATCCTCCGGTAGGCGAATGTGCCGAAGGGGCAGGTGAAAGTGGTCTTCTCCTGGTCCTCCGGTGCAATGGGGATCTGGAAATACCCGGACATCCCATCCAGGAAACAGTAGAACTCATGCCCCATCAGTCTCTCCAGCATCTGATCAATGAATGGTAGCGGGAAATGATCCTTCCGGGTGGTGTCGTTGAGGCAACGGTAGTCGATGCAGACGCGGTACCCGGTCACTGTGCGCATTGGTATGAGCTCATTCTTCTCATTGGGTACCGCGGTCATCCCGCCCTTCTTGGGCACCACCTGGGTTGGACTATCCCACTCACTGTCGGAGATGGCGAATATGATCCCCACGTCCATCAGATTCACGATCTCCGCCCGAATCACAACCTCCAAGTTCGGGGTCAATTTCCGCTGGGGCTGTCTTACCGGCCGCATCTCATCCTCTAGCAATATCCGGTGGGAGCAGAAGGAGGGGCTGATCCCCTGGATATCAATGATCTTCCACACCAGAGCTCTCTTGTACTGCTTCAGCAAGGCCGCCGGTCTGACCTTCTGCTCGGGTGTGAGGGTCGAGCTAATGATGACTGGGAGCTTGTTCCCTTCCTCGAGAAATGCATACTCCAAGTGAGGGGGGAGGGGCTTTGGCTCCAGCTCTGGTGGCTCCTCCAAGGAGGTATTGATGCGAGGTGAGGACGAGATCGGTTTGAACAGCCTATCGCCCTCCAGGAATGCGCCACTCTCCAGCGCGCCAACTGCTCCTCCAACTGTCGCTCCTGCGATGCCTGCTCACCTAGCAAAATACAACGCTCAAGAGCATCGTTAGTACCCGCACTCGTTATGTCGAGTGCAGTTTCAAAATCAGCAAACATGTCACAGTAATCTAAGTTATCATGCAAATTGGAGTGTTTCCCATTCTCAGACACAGAAAAAGTAGCCTATTCATTCCCAACACGCAAGATCAGTTTATCACTATGCACATCAATAAGCGCCTTGGAGGTGGCGAGAAATGGTCTACCCAAAATCAGAGGCACATCCATATCCTCATTTATATCCATCAACAGGATATGTGAATGCGCCTACATTAACAAGCAGATCCTCTATGGTACCCCTAGGAGGCTAGGATGCACAATGGAACGATAAGCTAACTGAATGCTCATCCTAGTAGTTCTAGGTTCACTTAGGCCTAGCTTCTTAAACAATTTATAAGGCATGACATTTATGCTAGCGCCTAAATCCGCCAAGGACTTCCCTACATGCATGTTTCCGATAACAAGAGGGATAGTAAAACTCCCTGGGTCTTTGCGTTTCTCGGGCAGCTTGTTCTGCAGGATGGCAGAACACTCCTCGCTCAGCATCACTGTCGAGAGATCCCCAAGTTTCTTCTTGTTGGTGAGGATATCCTTCATGAATTTGGCGTACTTGGGCATCTTCGACAGTGCTTCCACGAACGACATGCTGATGTTGACCTGCTTCAACATTGCCATGAACTTGGAAAACTCAGTCTCCTGCTTTTCTTTGTGTAGGCGAGTGGGGAAGGAAAGCTGGGGTACATGCTCCTTAACCACTGACTGTGGCTTGGGAGCAGGTGCTTCTTTCTCCATCCCCACTTCTGCATCGTCAGCTGGAAGTGTTGAAGCAGGTAGTGGCTCTTCTTGCCTGGCCGGGGCAGCAGATGTGGTCTTGCCACTCCTGATAGTGATGGCATCCAGCTGTTGGTGAGGCTCGCAAGGATTTGGAATGGTGGTGGCAGGCAAAGTCCCCGGTGCTTTAGTGTTATTTTGGCGAGCAATGCCACCAATCTGATTCTGGAGATCCTACAGTATAGCACCTTGGTTCCTTTGGCCTGCCTCCAAAGAGGTTATGTTCTGGTCCATCCTGGCAAAATTCGCCTGACTGGTAGTCATGAATGCTTGCAAAATATTATTCAGCTCCGTCATATGGGTATCTGGAGCTGGAGCTGCTGGCAGCTGGGCAAACTGGTGCTGCGACTGCTGGAATGGTTGCCTCTGTCTGGGCTGGTAAGGGTGTTCTTGTGGAACAGGACCCTGCCTGGCCTGGAAGGGCTGCCTCTGCTGAAAACCACCTGCTGGTGCTGGAAAACCAGGTGGTTTAGTGGTGTTGCTATTATTCCAGGAGAAGTTGGGATGCTGGTGCCACCCTTCATTATATGTACCACTGTAAGGATCAAGGTGCCGAGCATTGGTAATGAAGTCCAACTGCTCCTGGGGTGTAGAAGACTCTCGCATGGCCTGATAGTCTTCCACCAGATGGTTCGAACTCTCACACTACTAACATTGAGCAACTGAAGGCCCAGCCAGTCCTCTGCCCGGAATAAGACTATTGGGCTGCTTCAATGTCTGGACCAACTCGGCCACCTCCTGCTCTAGCCCGGACCTAGCCTCCATGGCGTGCACACCTCGGTCCCGGGAACTCCTGCTTCTGGTGCTCCGCCCCCAAGAATGATCCCTGACAGCCAGATTACTGATAATCTGATTCAGCTCGGGTGGATTCTTGGTGAGAATATCCCCTCTTGGGCATAGAGACTCGATCACCCTATGATTTTCTAGGGTCAGAGCGCAGTAGAAATTCCCCACTGTGAATGCATCACTGAAGCCGTGATGGCGACACTGCCAGAAGAATCCCGAGTACCTCTCCCAGGAATCACGTAGTGACTCATCTGGCTCCTGGCGTAAATGAGTGATCTCCCGCTGAATCTCCATGGTCTTCGCGCCGGATAATACCTGTGCACAAATTTGTCGACCAAGTCGTCCCACGATGTGATGAATAGTGGGAGCTGGGTCTCTAACCACCTCTTCGCATGCCCCGCCAGAGAATGGGGGAAAAGGTGGAGACGGATCGCATCATCGGGTACACCATTCATCTTGAATCCATTTGTCAGCTGAAGGAACCAGGAAAGGTGCACCCTCACCTCCTCATCCTTCAAGCCATGGAACTGGGTAGAGGATGTAATCAGTTGAATCCAGCATGGCTTGATCTCAAAGTTGTTCGTTGGAATGGGCAGATAGAGGATGACGAGGCGGATGTCGGCGACCCGTGGAGTGTAGTAGTACTCCATAGTAGGACCCGACGGCGGTGGTTGATGCTGAACCCATCTTCCTGGGGGACTGGGTTGTTCCCCAGGATCTGATTCACTGGGGGAACCTGGAGAGGCATCCCTTGGGGTAGGTTTTGCGCACCGTCCATCTCGTACTCCTCCTCAGAATCACTGCTCAAGTGGCCATCGATGAGCACTTCCTCCGTAGCCAGTCTCACTCGCTGTTGTCTCCTTAGTTGGCGACAGGTGCATTCTAGTTTCTGATCTAACGGTAGTAAACCTCCCGACTGGCTACGAGTCATGCACTACCTGCACACAGCCAATCAATCAAACCCGTGAAGGCACAAGCGGGAAAAAGCAAACAGTCAATGCAGAAATGGAAATGCTAAAGAAACAGAAATCACGTTTCTTCAACAACCTAGTTGTCCCCGGCAACGGCGCCAAAAACTTGACACGCCTCTACCGTCACACTAAGAAGTGGTCAAGTGAAACCACCTACTAATGCGTAGTATAGCGGGTTCACTTCTAAATGTCAACCCGGGTCCTAGGTGTGATGACTACTCCGTGAAAATCTTATTATTTAGCGGTTCTATTGTAGTGAAGGTTTAGTTAAACTAGCAAGCAAAGCAGTGAAAGTTGTGTTCAAGTTGAGAGAGGTCACCCAGATATGGTTCCCCCTAGACTTTAGTTAAGCCAGGTTGTAATTTACCAAGTTCAAGTTCAATGATAGTTATACTGCGGGAGGTTCTTAAACAATCTGCAGTCTCGACTAAAGGTCTCCAGGCCCTCTCAATCTGAGTCCCCAGCGGGCGACTAACCTCCACCGGAGTAAACAGATTGAGACCCTAACGAACCAAACCTCCTCTACCGAAGTAAATCCGGTACAAAATAGTGAATGGACTCATCGACTAAAGTCGTCAATTCACTACCTTCAATCAAGGGTGCTCTATCAACCTAGGCAGACACTCTCTATCGGGGTCAAAGCAGAAATAACAGGAATTTGATCAGGATTCATGCCATTCAAGAAATCAAACCTCAATTGAATATAATCTTATCACTGAATTCGTACTTGGGTTCATACAATCAGACCTAACATACAAATCTAGGGTTCTTCATACCCAGGTGAATGAGAAAGTTTATTCAATAGAGAGAGAAGGGATATCTAGCTCAGACGCGGAAACCAAACTATGAAGGATGGGATTCTACTTCTGGCAATCAATCAGAACTTCTCCAAGCTCAAGCCGACTCCAATGGTTATGAAGATCGATCTAGGGCACTTGGAGAATCAGGTTCGTCACTCTCTTTCTAGGTATAAGCTTGGTCTCTCTAAAACTCGGAACCCTTCAAAAGTTGGTCTTCTTTTCCTTAAGAACCAGCAGATTGCGATCCCCCGCCATAATACCAGGTCAGGTAGTTCCAGTGTCCGGCCGGGGATTTCGAAACGCAGCGCAACACCAAAGGGGTTAATACCCGATCGAGGTCCAGAATACGCGATCGGGTATTTTTGCTCTCTGGCCGGGACCCCTCCGGCTTCTTGGCGTCCAAAAACAGTTTTCCCCGGCCTCTCTTAGCAATTTACCCGACTGGGTATTTTTACTCCTGGCCGGGCATTTTCAAACAGTTTTCCCCAGCATCCAAAAACAGTTTTCCCCGTGAAATCGGCTTAAAACACGAGAATCGATTCTCAAACGGCTCAAGAATAGAGGTATAAACATGTGTAATTATTGGTTTATCATATACCAAGTACTTGTTGAATATCGTTGTCTTAGCTATGTGTTAGAGTTGTATCTTGAGCTTGTCAAAGTGCTGATTTCTCACTTTAATAATGTTTTCAACTATATGGCGCAGCTTGAATATGGCTTCGAAGAGTTTGTCAGTCGAGGAAGAGATCAAATATTCGTGCAAACTCTTAGCCCTTTGAGGGATAGGATGAAACAAGTTGTTAAGGTCCGTGTGTGTGATTGAAGATGATGCCAATGACTGGCGTGCTCCTTGATAGACCGTCATTTACACATGTTTTCACCCCCGTTCTTACACCGTTTGAGGTGTTGATTCTCGTGTTTTAGGCCGATTTCACCCTAGGTTGTGCTTGTTTGTGATATTTCAGGTCCTAGTACGTGAATGAAGGCTTGGGAGCGAGTCTGGGGTCGATTGGACGAAGATCGGACGAATGGCGAGGTTTCAAGGAAGCTGCACGGGCAGGCCAGGGAATCACACGACCGTGCAAGTGAGCAAGATGGCCGTGTGCTTTTTGCCGAGGCCACGCACGGGCAACCCATGAAATTCACACGGCCGTGCTAAGTGAAATTCTGGCCGTGTGATATTTGCCGAGGCCAAGCACGGGCAGACTGGATTCCTCACACGGCCGTGCCACCCTGGCCGTGTGAGATGGCTGAAGATCGACTAATTGATGCGCCGCGTTTTGACTCGCACGAGTAAAGTGGTGAGCTACACGGCCGTGTGGCCTGGCCGTGCGAGTCGGGAAATTCTGGTTTTAGAGCCTATTCCGAGCCAAAAGTGAGAGAATCGTATTTTCAGAGCAGAAACATAGCCCTAGAGAGAGTAAGTACGAAGAACACATCCTAGAAGCTATCTTAGAGCTGGGTTTCGTCGAATCGAGCTTGGAGATCGTCATAGGAGTGGAAATCATCATCTCGGAGCAGATTTTCCTCATCATTATCAGTATGACTAATCCGATTACTGTTTTCTCTTCTCTCTCTATGGAGTAGAACCCTTCTCTCACTTGGGTATGAAGAACCCTAGTTCCTGGTGTTAGGGATTTGATTGTAATGACTTGGGATGATATTACTGTTTGATTTTAATCGAATGATGCATGTTTATTGAATTGATTTGAGTCTGATAAGATTTTCTCGATTTCTGCTGCAACCTGAGATAGATAGAATCTGATTAGGTTGTTAGAGCTTCTTCATTCGATAGTAGGAGATTGGCTATACGAGAGTTAGCCAGTTTACTGCTTTGTACTGGAATTCAATTCCAGTAGTGGAGTTCTGTGTTCATAGCCTCAGCTTTCTATCCCGGTGAAGACTAGTCGTCTGCCGGGTAGCTAGACTGAGAGGGCTTGGTCAGCTTAAGAGATTCCAAGCTACTGTCGGATCTTCCGCATTCTAATCAACAGTAAATCAACCCAGGGAATTACAATTGGACCTAATCAAGGGGCTAGGGGGACTCATTCCCGAGTGACTCTTTCCTGACTTTGAAAACCGAACAGTTTACTGCTTTCTTACTGCTTTTGCTTTTAAATCACAATCACTCGAATTAGTCTGCTAGATAATAGAGACTCACGGAGTAAGCGGTAGATCTAGACCCCGAGTTGATAATATAACTTGCCTGTTACTGCATTCCCGGACTGCGATTACACTTGGTCGCAGTTTGGTGTTGTGTTTTGGCGTGTCAAGTTTTTGGCGCCGTTGCCGGGGATCCTCTAGGTTATTGGGGAAACGTGAGAATTTGTTACTCTAGCTTTTTATTTACTGCATTTTATCTCTTCCACCTGTGTGCCTTCACGGGTTGCTTCTGCTGATTGTGTGCAGGTAGTGCATGACCCGTAGCCAGTCGGGAGAACTACTACCATTAGATCAGGAGCTTGAACGAACTTGCAGGAACTTCAAGCGGGCTCTAAAGGCGCGATTGGCTGCGGAGGAGGCGCTAACACAGCTGCAGTTAGAAGAAGAGGAAGAAGAGATGGGTGATCCAGAGAACCGTGCTGTGATCCCCGAGGAGCAGACCATGGGATCCTACTGGACCGCTAGGGCTGCAGACATGAGGTCACCCATTCAACACCCTCATGTCCCAGCCAACAACTTTGAGGTGAGCACCTCAGTGATCACCATGCTGCACGGTTCAGTGGTGTTCCGTGGTAAGGAGGGAGAGTGCCCTCGATCACATCTCAGGCGATTCCACGAGCTCATCGATGGAATCAAGATCAATGGGGTACCAGCAGATGCCATCCAGCTGAGGTACTTCCCATTTACTCTGGAGGGGCAAGCCAAGGAGTGGCTAGACACTCGACCTCCGGGCTCCATCACCACGTTCGCCAACATGGCGGACAAGTTCCTCACCCGCTACCATCCTCCATCCAAGACAGCTGATCTGCAGAAGCAAAAAGCAAATTACCCATTTTTCTCAGGATGAGGATGAGACCATTAGGGATGCTTGGGAGAGATACACCAGCCTCTTTCTCAGGTGTCCCAATCATGGTTTCAATGATGCATTCAAGGTGGGCACCTTCTATCACGCCCTCTTCCAGGAGGACAAGCAGCTGATTGATTCGGTTTGTGGCGGGAACATGCTAACAAAAACCCCGCCGCAGCTGAATCAACTCTTTGAGGAGATGGCGGAGAACGGGTACGGCTGGGGCACTGCCAGGCGATCGAGACGAGCACCAGGACGGGGTGTGCATGCTGTGGGAACCCAGTCATCTGATTTGGTGCAGGTGGTATCGAAGCTGGTTTCAGCTATCGATCGTTCTGGTTTGATTGCAGGTACAGGGCAGCCGCAGGCGATGCACTGCCAGTGGTGTGAGAGCTCTCATCACACCGTAGAGGACTGTCAGGCGATGAGGGAATCGTCTACTCCCCAGGAGCAGGTGGACTTCATCGGGAATGCCAGGCGTTTCGACCCCTACAGCAACACCTATAATGAGGGGTGGCGCCAGCATCCTAACTTTTCTTGGGCTGTGCCAAATCCCAGACCACCAGCTCCCCAGGGACCACCCGGTTTTCAGAGGCCTCCATACCAGCCCAGACAGGGGCAATTTCAGCAGCCACAGCAGCCACTCTACCCGCCCAGACAGGGGCCAGTTCCACCTCAGTCGCAGGCACGACCATTTCAGCAGGCAGGGGCAGCACCTGCAGCCCCAGTACAGAGTGACCCGATGGCGGAACTGAGAGATTTGGTGGGTTCTCTGGCCACCTCCTGTGCAAATAAATTCAATAACATTGAGCAGTTCATGGAGAAAGCTTCAGGCAAGTTCTTGGAGCTAGAAGCTGGTCAGAGAAACACACAGGCTGTGCTGCGAGATATACAGACCCAGCTTGGTGGTGTTGCCCAGGCTGTTGCTCGGAGGACTCCAGGTACTTTGCCTGGTCAAACCATCCCTCACCCGCAGGACCCGGATGCCAACTGCAGTGCCATCACGACCAGGAGTGGCAAGGTGACTGCCGATCCACCTGTTCGGGCAGAGGAGAGAGAGACCCCTGCTTCAGCACTTCCAGCTAATCAGGAAGAAATGGAGAAGGAGGTTGAGGTGCCTGCTCCTAAACCGCAACCAGTGGTGAAAGAGTATGTACCACAGCTTCCCTTTCCTACTCGGTTGCACAAGGACCGACTGGAGACTGAGTTTGCCAAATTCATGGCAATGCTGAAGCAGGTGAATATTAGCATGCCCTTCGTGGAGGCATTATCGAAGATGCCCAAGTATGCCAAGTTCATGAAGGATCTCCTCACCAACAAGAGGAAGCTTGGGGAGTTGTCCACGGTGCTGCTAAACGAGGAGTGTTCTGCCATCCTGCAGAACAAACTACCAGAGAAGCGAAAAGACCCAGGGAGTTTCACTATCCCTTGCATGATTGGTAGTTTGCATGTAGGGAAGTCCTTGGCGGATTTAGGCGCTAGCATTAATGTCATGCCATATTCACTGTTTAAGAAGCTAGGCATAGGTGAACCCAGTAATACCAGGATGAGCATCCAGCTTGCTGATAGATCTATTGTGCATCCTAGGGGTATAGCAGAGGACTTGATAGTCGCAGTAGGGCCATTTTCATATCCTGTTGATTTTGTGATTTTGGACATAAATGAGGATGTTGATGTGCCATTGATACTGGGTAGACCTTTTCTCGCCACCGCCAAGGCGCTGATTGATGTTAATGATGGAAAACTGATTTTAATAGATGGGGGTGAACAAATCACCTTCTCTGTTTCGGATAATATGAAACACCCCCAGCTCCATGATGATCTTGATTACTGTGATGTTGTTGCTGATTTTGAGACCGCACTCGCCATCACGAGTGCGGGTACTGATGATTTCCTTGAGCGGTGTCTTTTGCTAGGGGAACAGGCATCACAGGATATGCAGCTGGAGGAGCAGCTTGCGGAGCTGGACGAGGCTGCGAGCGAGGGGCGAGAGATGCCATTCAAGCCGATCCCCATCTTGCCCCGGCTCGCTACATCATTGGAGGAGCCACCAGAGTTGGAGCTTAAACCCCTCCAATCTCATCTGGAGTATGCATTTCTCCGGGAGGGGAATAAGCTCCCGGTTATTATTATCTCGGATCTGACCCCCGAGCAGAAGAGCAGGCTGGTAGCTCTGCTGCAGAAGTATGCCCGGGCCATGGCGTGGAAGATCACCGACATCAGAGGCATTAGCCCATCCTTCTGCTCTCACAGAATCTTGATGGAGGATGAGGTTAAGCCAGTCAGGCAGCCGCAGAGGAGATTGTCTCCTAACTTGGAGGCAGTGGTCCGGGCAGAGATTGTGAAGCTCATGGATGCAAGGATCATCTTTGCTATATCTGATAGCAAGTGGGTCAGCCCCACTCAGGTGGTCCCGAAGAAAGGCGGGATGGCTGTGGTCCCGAATGAGAAGAAGGAGTTGATCCCAATGCGGACCGTGACCGGCTGGAGAGTCTGCATCGATTACCGGCGCCTGAACGACGCCACCAGGAAAGATCATTTCCCCCTACCTTTCATTGATCAGATGCTGGAGAGGTTGGCTGGCCATGAGTTCTATTGCTTCCTGGATGGCATGTCTGGTTACTTCCAGATTCCTATTGCACCGGAGGATCAGGCGAAGACCACATTCACTTGCCCCTTCGGCACTTTTGCTTACCGGAGGATTCCATTTGGGCTGTGTAATGCACCGGCGACCTTCCAGAGATGCATGCTGGCGATCTTCGACCGACTGGTTGGAGAGATCATGGAAGTCTTCATGGATTATTTCTCGGTATATGGAGACTCTTTCACTCAGTGTCTCCATAACCTTGAACTCGTTCTGAAGAGGTGCGAGGAGACTAATCTGGCACTCAGCTGGGAGAAGTGCCATTTCATGGTTCGTGAGGGTATCGTGCTCGGGCACAAGATCTCCAAGAAGGGGATTGAGGTAGATCGCGCGAAGATTGAGACGATCAGTCAGCTACCTCCTCCCGTTTCTGTGAAGGGGATTCGCAGCTTTCTGGGTCATGCAGGCTTTTACCGGCGCTTCATCAAAGATTTCTCGAAGATTGCCCTGCCGTTGACCAAGCTGCTGGAAAAGGATGCGCCATTCCAGTTCACTCCCGAGTGCACAGCTGCATTTGAGACTCTGAAGGAGAAGCTTACCCATGCCCCTATCATGATGACTCCTGACTGGTCTCTTCCTTTTGAGCTGATGTGCGATGCGAGTGACTATGCAGTCGGAGCAGTTCTGGGTCAGAGACGCGAGAAACACTTCCAGCCCATTTACTACGCGTCGAAGACCTTGAACGATGCACAGGAGAATTACACCACCACAGAGAAAGAGCTCCTCGCTGTGGTGTATGCGTTTGACAAGTTCCGATCCTATCTGGTGCTCTCTCATGTGGTGGTTTACACTGACCACTCGGCGATTCGTTATCTGATGAGCAAGGCTGATGCAAAGCCTAGACTCATCCGCTGGATCCTGCTACTGCAGGAGTTTGATATCGAGATCCGGGACAAGAAGGGCGCCGAGAATGTTGCTGCAGATCATCTTTCGCGGTTGGAAGCCCCTCCGATGGACAACTTCGAAGAAGAGATCGACGACTCCTTCCCGGGTGAGCGATTGCTGGCGATGACCCTGGTGGACAGCGTGGCCCCTTGGTATTCTGACTTTGCCAATTATCTGGTGGGCAAGCAGTTACCCAAGGGGATGGCTACTCATGCAAAGCGCAAGTTCTTCTCCGATCTGAAGCACTACTTCTGGGAGGATCCTTACCTCTTCAGAATCGGAGCAGATGGCGTGATCCGGCGCTGTGTCATGGAGCATGAGATGGGAGACATCCTGTCTCACTGTCACGAGGGACCCACTGGAGGTCATCATGGAGGAAACCGCACGACGCGGAAGGTGCTACAGTCGGGCTTCTATTGGCCCTCGCTCTTCAAGGATGCCGACACCTTCGCACGATGGTGCGACCGCTGCCAAAGGTCAGGTAACATTTCTGCCCGGGATGAGATGCCCCAACATATCTCTGTTATTTGTGAAATTTTTTATGTTTGGGGTATCGATTTCATGGGTCCATTCCCTCCATCTTTTGGCAATCTGTGCATTTTGGTTGCAGTGGACTACGTCTCGAGGTGGGCAGAAGCTCAAGCCATGCCCACCAATGATGCAAGACGGGTCTGCTCATTTCTGAAGCAGCTGTTCTCCCGGTTCGGGACACCTCGCGCCATTATTAGTGATAGAGGAACCCATTTTCAGGGGCAATTCACTAAACTCCTCTCTCGCTATGGCGTTAAGCATCAGGTGTCGGTGGCCTACCATCCCCAGTCAAATGGGCAGGCCGAGCTGACGAACCGGGAGTTAAAACGCATAATTGAAAATACGGTGGATCAGTCCCGCAAGGATTGGTCCACCAAGCTTGATGATACTCTCTGAGCGTATAGGACTGCCTATAAGAACCCGATTGCCACTTCTCCCTATAGGCTTGTCTATGGGAAGGCGTGCCATTTGCCGGTAGAGCTAGAGCACAAGGCCTTCTGGGCCATTAAGCTGCTAAACATGGATTTGAGTGTTGCAGGTACAGAACGTAAGTTGCAGCTGCTGGAGTTGGAGGAGTGGCGTTACCACGCCTACGAGAACACCCTGCTCTACAAAGAGCGCACCAAGCGTCTCCACGATGCTAGGTTGAGGGGCCCGAAGGAGTTTCAGGTAGGTGATCGTGTTCTGCTATTCAATGCACGCCTGAAACTCTTTCCGGGCAAGCTCCGTTCGAGGTGGTCGGGTCCCTTCACGGTGACCCAAGTTTTCCCGCATGGTGCGGTGGAGATCAGCAATGCTCAAACCGAGCCATTCAAGGTGAATGGCCACCTCCTAAAGTTGTACTTGGGAGGTGCTGTCGAGCGCGCAGAGCTGCTGATCAAGCTCGAGGACCCTTAGTTCCTCTACTGGCGTCCAGCTAAAAGACGGTAAAGAAGCGCTTGTGGGGAGGCAACCCCACCGAGGTTTGCATTTTCTTACTCTTTTTCCTTTGATTTTTGGTGTTTTTGAGTCTTGAGACATTGATCCAGAGTCGTGTGTCGGTTTTTGAGTGAAAATAGGTTGAATTCGGGGCTCCAGCATGTCGCACGACCAGGTCCTCAGCTTGCACGGCCGTGTGGAATTCCCCCCTGGCCGTGCGAGCTCTCGGCAAAAATCGCACGGACAAAATGCATAGTTGCACGGCCGTGTGACTCAGCCTGGCCTGGCCGTGTGGCCGACACGGGCAAACTTTTCCTCGCACGGCCGTGTGGAATTTTCACCCTGGTTGTGCGAGCTCTCGGCAAAAATCGCACGGCCAAATGTGCAAAGTGCACGGCCGTGCGAAGTTTCTCGGCCAGGCCGTGTCGGCCAACACGGGCAAAATTGCTCCCTGCACGGCCGTGCGTGCCTGCCCGTGCGGACCAGGCACGACCTATAAATTTGGCCAGCACGGCCGAGCAGGTCATTTTTTCAAAAACCTCGCCGGAATCCTCTGTCCTCGCCGGAAAACCGCGACAAAAACCCCCCTTTTTCGATTTTTTCGGCCACTTTGGGTCATTTTTTCACCAAACCAATAACAAACCCACACTTTCTACACCCAAAGCGGCCTATCCCCCCATTTTGAGCGAATTTGGGCGACGTTTTTGTCGCCGGAGGCGATTTCCGGCGAGGCTCCGACGAGCATTTCCGGCCATTTTTTTGACGTTTCGTCGCTTTCATCGGCTTCCTCTCATCATCCCCTACACCTCTACTTGAGTCTCCAGGTTTGATTTTGCCCTTAACTATGTTAATTGTGGAGAATTGAGTGTGTAGGGTGCATGTTAGAGAACCTTATTGAATATTGTGATTTTTGTGCAATTGATTGAGGGGAATGCATGGAATGTGGCCAATTTCATGCTTAACTTAATAGTGCACACAAGGTGTTCGATGAAATGCCTGTCTTTCATGCCATGTTGTGGCCACCGGTTGGGGCCCTTAATGATGTAGTTTGAGGGTGTATTTGCTATGGATGTGAACCTTAAGTTGCCTATTTTCTCGTGAATGTGCACCCCCACCCAGATTATGCTTGATTTATCGAGTTTTGACCCCCGAACTATGGATGAAACCATGGTTAGGCTGTTTTCTGTTCTTAAGTGTGGGGGTGTGCTTGACCTTTTCTTTGGCTCTTTTGGTTCCACTTTGGGTTGTTCTTTTGCAGGGCATGGCGAAACCTGATCTCAAGCACCCGTTCATCCGGGATCTAAGGAGGGGCCCCACCGCAGACCGCTTCAAGGAGGTCCTGGAAACCCCGTTTGGGTTACACCATTGCTGGTCCAAACGGGAGTTTCGGCGATTGCACTGCTACGAGCAACTCTCCGCCGCCGTCGCCAACACCGCATGGCGCCGTCTGCTCATCCTCTGCGAGAAGGTCTACTACGAGCCCGTGTTGGAGTTCTACACGACCTTCAAGCACAATTCCACGACCGATTGGCAGGACGGTACAGCCGTCCAATTCAGGCTGGGCGGTGTCCCCCGATCCATGAGCTACCACGAGCTGGCCGAGGCTCTTGACCTCGACCTCGACGACCGTCGGCACTACATCATCGAGGTCAATGATCCGCCGGAGGTGGACTTCGGGAGGCTGTACACCCGCCTGGCTCAGCCAGGCCAGACGCGTCCCTTCCGGGCCGGGAGGACGAAGGCATCTACCCTGCTGCTCGACAACCGCCTTCTCCACCACCTGCTGGCGAAGTCTTACACCCCCCGCAGCAGACAGTGCCAGCGCCATTACGAAGAGGGCCCTGTACTTCATCCATTCGATTCGCCAGCACAACCATCCCCTCCACCTGGGTTCGGTGGTGGCCAAGACCTTCGAGAAGACTTCTACAGAACTGAAGAGCCTCCACTACGACCCCCTCATCACCCGCCTGGCCACCTACTTTGTCCTTTCACTGCAGGGGTGCACCCAGGAGGGGGACACCCTCATCTTTGGCAGGAAGACGATCGGTAAGATGCAGCTGCTGCGAGAGAGGAACGGTGTTCTATGGGTCGACGGGTTTCAGGAACCTCCGATCCCCGCGGAGCCCGAGCCAGAGGACCAGGCAGAGGGCCAGGAGGAGGAGGCTGCTGATGATGTGGAGCCCGACGAGGTGGATGTTGCTGCTCCTGCTGCTGATGCTCCCCCCCGCCCCACCACCTTCGAGTTTGGCGGTGGCAGCTCCGCTTTCCAGGGCCAGGATTACTTCTCCTATCAGTTCGAGCAGCTGCGGATCCAGAACCAGCTGATCCTCGACCAGCAGATGCAGTTCCATCAGCAGTACGCGGCCGACCAGGCCGAGTTCCGGAACAGGATGGCTGCTTATGACGAGCGCCTGGACATGATCCAGACACAGCAGGGAGTGACTCTCGCCCACATCGAGCGGGAGAAGCGCCATTCACGGCGCATGCAGGAGGTTCAGCAGCACCTGCTCCAGCTGCTCCCGGGCGAGCAGCCTGTCTGGAGGACTCCCTAGGATGACTCCCCACTTCCACATGCCCCAGCTGACGGTGATGATGGTGCTGCTGGCGCTGCTGATGATGACGCGTTCATGAACGACATCGACCTCGATGATCTTGGCGACGAGTAGGCTGTACTCGTTGCCCGTCTCAGTGTGTTTTCTTTTTCGTTTTAGACTTTTGTGTGTTTGCTCCATGTGTGCGGAGCTTGAACTTAGTGTCGTTTGTTTTTGTTTTTGGTTTTCCTTTGTGGTTTGTTTCTGATTTAGCCGTCTGGGCTAACACTTATCCCTAACGCACAGTGTGCTAGTGTTTTTCTGGTGTTCGATTTGTGCAGCATTGTCCATTCTCCCGTTTGTGTCTCGCTGACTGGTCCACTTCCAGTCCCCCAGCAGTGTTTCAATCCGGTAACATCATTCCCCTTATCTTTCCCTCTACTCCATTGAGGGAAATGTCGTGCTTAAGTGTGGGGGGGTGCTTTGTATCGGTTGGAATGTATATCTGTGTGCTTGGAGCCTAGTCCGCTGTCCGAATCTTACGATTTGAGGGCTCCAAGTACTGCTGTTTGATCATATTGACACTGTGTTTTGATGGATGAATTGATTGGTTTTCGGATTAATGCATGACAACTTGTTTGCGACTAGGACAACCTATGATGAGGACTGGGATGTGCAGTAGAACGATGTAGGGGTTCAGCTTTTCAACTGTTTGCTTGCCAACTGTGACTTGGATCGATTACTTGTTCTTGACAGTCGTTTATGCATCTAGTTCAGGGTATCAGAATGTGAGATAGAGCATATAGGTAGCCATGTGAGATTTGAGCCTTCTCGTTTCTTTCTTGTGCGATAGATCCCTCTTCCATGATGTGTAGCATTCACGTTGTCACTAGCTAAGATGATGGGGGCATAGGATTAGCCCACGACCAAAATTGACTGTCCTGATGTGTCATATCCCCTAGTCAGCCCCTTTGAGCCGTGTGTTATCCTTTCTTTTGGTCTATAATGGAAAAAGTCACCCTTGTTGCATCTTTTAGAAGGTTCCACAGAGTGGTTTTTACATATTCTCTGCTGTTTCTGCTAAAGTCTATGTGAGTGTTGGAGGTAGTGCTTAAAATTTGGGCAGGTGTTTGAAATTTGTGCAGAAGTGATGGCTCTCTTAAGAAATGAAAAGAAAAATGAAAGTAAAACAAAGAAAAAATTGAAAGCAAAAGAGAGCCACTACCAAAAATCTGAATAATGCCTAGTAAGTAGTGTTTCTTAGCAGTCTGGCTTGGAAATGCTGATGTTTATACCTCCTTCGCTCTTGTGCTCTTTAGATATTGAGTAATGCAGAATAGCAGAAAGAAAATACCGGTTTTTTTTACTGTGATTGTGTGTTTAGAAAATGTGGAACCTTGTGCTATGAATACTTCCACCACTTAAAAGGCCTTTTCCCCATGTCCAAGACCCTAGCCAGTCATTTGAACCTGTGTCTAAGACCTCCTGATTAGTTAGTGGTGACACCTCATATGTGAACTCTAGCATTTAGAGGCTGCCATCATGGTGAAGAGATGTTAGGGATTGAGAGAAATAGCATGCGCATCTTTCGCATCAAATTGTCCTGACCCCACTGGTCGAGAGTGAGTGATTCATTTTCATATTCTATATACTCTTGTACCCCGGTGAGGACCTAGATTGCTTGGTCTCTGTTCTGATGTCTTGAGTTGGATGCATGAGTTGACTGTTTTGAGTGAGTGGTTGAGTCAAGTCTAGGTTGGCTAGTGAACAGAAGGGAGACTCTTCCTTTACTCGATTTTGCTGCACTCGAATGTCCTTTGTGGTGGTTGTCCAGGTTGTTATTGAGGTTGTTCATGTGTTGATGTTTGAAAACCAGTACGATTCACGTGTTCTGTGCCTTTGTGACTTGTCATCAATGTTGGTTGATTGAAATATGTAAGCTTACCTGGTGTCTGACTTGGTTTGCTTGGGGACAAGCAAACGGTTAAGTGTGGGGGAGTTTGATAGACCTTCATTTACACATGTTTTCACCCCCGTTCTTACACCGTTTGAGGTGTTGATTCTCGTGTTTTAGGCCGATTTCACGCTAGGTTGTGCTTGTTTGTGATATTTCAGGTCCTAGTACGTGAATGAAGGCTTGGGAGCGAGTCTGGGGTCGATTGGACGAAGATCGGACGAATGGCGAGGTTTCAAGGAAGCTGCACGGGCAGGCCAGGGAATCACACGGCCGTGCAAGTGAGCAAGATGAACGTGTGCTTTTTGCCGAGGCCACGCACGGGCAACCCATGAAATTCACACGGCCGTGCTAAGTGAAATTCTGGCCGTGTGATATTTGCCGAGGCCAAGCACGGGCAGACTGGATTCCTCACACGGCCGTGCCACCCTAGCCGTGTGAGATGGCTGAAGATCGACTAATTGATGCGCCGCGTTTTGACTCGCACGGGTAAAGTGGTGAGCTACACGGCCGTGTGGCCTGGCCGTGCGAGTCGGGAAATTCTGGTTTTAGAGCCTATTCCGAGCCAAAAGTGAGAGAATCGTATTTTCAGAGCAGAAACATAGCCCTAGAGAGAGAAAGTACGAAGAACACATCCTAGAAGCTATCTTAGAGCTGGGTTTCGTCGAATCGAGCTTGGAGATCGTCATAGGAGTGGAAATCATCATCCCGGAGCAGATTTTCCTCATCATTATGAGTATGACTAATCCGATTACTGTTTTCTCTTCTCTCTCTATGGAGTAGAACCCTTCTCTCACTTGGGTATGAAGAACCCTAGTTCCTGGTGTTAGGGATTTGATTGTAATGACTTGGGATGATATTACTGTTTGATTTTAATCGAATGATGCATGTTTATTGAATTGATTTGAGTCTGATCAGCTTTTCTCGATTTCTGCTGCAACCTGAGATAGATAGAATCTGATTAGGTTGTTAGAGCTTCTTCATTCGATAGTAGGAGATTGGCTATACGAGAGTTAGCCAGTTTACTGCTTTGTACTGGAATTCAATTCCAGTAGTGGAGTTCTGTGTTCATAGCCTCAGCTTTCTATCCCGGTGAAGACTAGTCGTCTGCCGGGTAGCTAGACTGAGAGGGCTTGGTCAGCTTAAGAGATTCCAAGCTACTGTCGGATCTTCCGCATTCTAATCAACAGTAAATCAACCTAGGGAATTACAATTGGACCTAATCAAGTGGCTAGGGGGACTCATTCCCGAGTGACTCTTTCCTGACTTTGAAAACCGAACAGTTTACTGCTTTCTTACTGCTTTTGCTTTTAAACCACAATCACTCGAATTAGTATGCTAGATAATAGAGACTCACGGAGTAAGCAGTAGATCTAGACCCCGGGTTGATAATATAACTTGCCTGTTACTGCATTCCCGGACTGCGATTACACTTGGTCGCAGTTTGGTGTTGTGTTTTGGCGTGTCACTCCTCTGGTGACATACTTGTAAATCCAAGTGGGATGCATACCATACTACCAAGTTTAGGGCCAGGAACTATGTCTTACTAGATGGGACACTATTCAAAAGAAGACCAGATGGTTTGTTGCTCAAATGCTTGGGGGGCAAAGAGACTTTACAAGCTATGATTGATGTCCACAAGGGAATATATGGAGCACATCAAGCTGGTCCATCCATGAGGTGGATACTGCATCGATACGGATACTACTGGCCAATTATTGGGCCTGATTTGCAGCATTTACTAAGGTGTGAAGCTTGCTAATGTCATGGACCAGTGCAAAGAGCACCTGCCAATTATTTGAGATCTATCATTAAGCCTCGGCCATTCTTTGGTTGGGCAAGGGATCTGATTGGACAAGTCTATCCGCCATCATCTAAGAAACACACCTTTATCAATATTGTTGCAGATTATTTTACAAAGTGGGTAGATGCAAAGCCAATGAAGACGGCGAACCAAGGGAGGTGATTTCTTTTATCAAGGAACATATTATTCATTGTTTTGGTTTGTCAGCCGCTATAACAGCCGAACAAGGGACAGTCTTCACTGGAGCACAGGTAATGGAGTTTTCCAAAGAGCATGGCATTAAGATCATTCACTCTGCACCTTATTATGCTCAAGCCCCTCTTCCAAAGAGGTTGGGTTCGTCACTTTCTCTCTCTAAAAATCTTTTGCTTTCTCCAAAAGCTCCAATACCCTCTTCCAAAACCTGAAATTGGGTTAAGATGCAGCTGCTCGCGATTACACGGTCAGGCCGCACGATCGTGTAACTCCCTTGGCTGACCGTGTGACCCAAAACGTAGAGTCAGGATTAGTTCCGCGAGGGGAACACACAGCCAGCGCACGACCCGTGCAATCCTAGAACCTGACCGTGTGTCTTCTCGCTAAGTTCATCATGACCAGAAGATCAGTTGTTCACAATCGTGTGTCTTCTGGCCATGATTCTTCGCATGCGCGGCCACGATGCACGACCGTGTGCCTTCCCGGACTGGCCGTGTAACTTCTCTACTCATCATCACTTGTCCCGTCTTCGTCCAATCGACCCCGATCTCATGCTCAAACCTTCATTCACGCATTAGCACCTGAAATATCATAAACAAGAACAACCTAGCATAAAATCGGCTTAAACCCCGAGATCCGAGCCTCAAACAATTTAAGCAGGGCGTCTAAAAATATGTGTAAAAACCGAGTTATCAACCGCTCAATTGTACCATCCGGGAAGAACTTGATCTTGTAAACCTATTTGCAGTCAATGGCACGTTAACCAGGGGGTAAGAAGACGAGACTCCATGTACCATTCTTCTCAAGAGCAGTAATCTCAGCCTGCATAGCGCGGCACCATAGTTCATCAAGGATGGCCTCTCAGAATGTGCGAGGCTCTTGGTGTAAAGAAACAGCTGCAACAAAAGCACAATAAGCATGGGTGACTTTATCATAAGTGAGATGAGAGGATAGAGGGTACCGAACGACATTAGTGTCACTGTCGGTGTAGTAAATATCAAAATGTTTGGGATTAACCCATGTCCGATCACAACGACGAAGGAAAGGAGGGGCATGCGGAGAAGGGGCCGCAATCGTCGAGGCCGGAGGACTCATGATTGCATCATGGGCTGGAGAACCCGCAGAATCCGAACTAGGCTGAGGAGACGGGCCTGATGATGTTGTGTCCGGGGCCGAGGAGGCGGGAGAGCCTAGGGCAAGCGGAGTAGGTGAGGCCGGGCTGGACTGGGCCGGGGAAACAAGAGCGGAACCCACAAGGGGAACAACCACGAGCTCGTCATCATCCTCAAAGTCGGGCCGATGAAAAACCTGCGAGGCAACCCAAGTAACCTCATAAGAGACAGTAGGACTAAAAGGAAAGATGGACTCGTGAAAGACAACGTCGCGACTGGTGCGCATCTTACACGACATCAGATCATAAGCACGATATCCCTTTTGGTTAGCGACATATCCCTAGAAGACACATGCTTTTCCACGTTTCGCAAATTTCCCAAGTTCAGCATGAGTATCCTTGCAGTAAACCAAACAACAAAAGATGCGAAGGTGAGCATATGGTGCGGGTTTGCCAAACAGGACCTCATACGGAGTCTTATTCCTGATAGCAATAGTCGGTAACCGGTTGATCAAGTAGGTAGCAGTCAAAATGCATCGCCCCAGAAGCGAATAGGTAAGGAAGCATGGAAACGAAGGGCGCGAGCCGTGTCAAGCAGATGACGATGCTTCCGTTCAACGACACCATTCTGCTGAGGTGTGTCAGTACACGTAGTTTGGAGAACAATGTCCTAGTGCTCATAATAGTGCCAAAGTACCGCAGTTTGGAATTCCATGCCATTATCAGCCTGAATACGCTTAACCTGACAACCAAATTGAGTGGAGATGAGCTGACAAAACATCTGAACATATCGACAAACTTCAGACTTTTAACGAAGAAGATAAACCCATACGGCACGACTAAAATCGTCAACAATGGTCAGAAAATAATGAGCACCACTAGAGGATTTAGTCTGATAACCACCCCAAATATCCATGTGCAATAACTCAAAACAAGCAGATGTTCGGACGAAACTAATGGGAAAAGGGGTGCCGACTTGCTTAGTCCTAGAACAAGAGTGACAAATGTTATATGGGGAATAAGAGAGTGGAACAGTGCGACCAAAGAGCTCCAACTTCGCCGGAGAGGGATGGCCGAGACGTGCATGCCAAAGACCACCAGAAAGACCACCGTTCTTGACAACTGCATGGGCACGAGCTTGGCGACAATCAGAAAAATGAAGATAGTAGAGGCCGTCACGAATATCCCCCTTCCCAATCATGTTCTTCAAGTCTAAGTCATGTATGATGCAGAAAGCACCCAGAAAAATTAAAGCCACATGATGCTCTTGACATAAGCGACTGACAGATAATAAGTTGCAGTGAAATTAGGGAACATGGAGCACACGCCCCCAAGCTAAGACATGCATCAAGCTTTACAGAACCAATACGTTTAACCGGAATGCTTGTGCCATCTGGAATACGAACAAGCGAACTAGGTATACCAGACTCATATGACGAAAATATAGAATCATCCATGTTGATGTATTCATAGCAGCCAGAGTCGATTAACCACTCATGTTCAAAAAAGGAAGAAAACATACCAGCCATATTGCTGATGAGCTCGTTCGGGCCAGCCAACGAACTGTCAAAAAGCTGCTTCAACTGCTCCAGCTGCTGAACAGTGAATCCCGACGCGAGAGAGGAATCAGTGACAGCTTACGATGCCTGGGGCTCCCTACCTCTGCTAGCATCGCGATCACCGCCAGGACGGCAAGATGCCCCATGCTCGCCACGTTCACCTGGGTCACCAGACTTCTCATGAGGAGGCCAGCCGATCAATTCGTAAAAGGAGTCGTGCAGATTCCCCACCCTTTGGCAGCGAGTGCAGACAGGGTGATCACGATCATGATTGTTAGAGGGATGATCACGAGCCCCGGCGCCAGCATCACAACCTACATGTTGGTCACCCCCACGTCTCTCCGTGTCACCGCGAGAAGCAAAAGCAGCCGCTTTGGGAGGGATCTTGCGGTTCGGGGTCAATAGGAACTGCTGCTTGTCATTGTAAAATATGAGGAATGCCTCAGGGAGGGTGGGCACAAGTGTCATGGAGAGGATTTGGCTTCGGACCGTAGCAAAAGAATCATCGAGGCCAAGGAGAAAATCAAGGAGCCGCAAGCTCTCATTCTGATCACGGTTGCGGCGGTCGCATGCGCGCAACTGCGGTGGCAAGATGGACTGGATTTCTTCCCAATACTTACGAAGTTGTGTGTAAAACTCAGACACAGTTTGCTTCTCTTGTTAAAGATGGTTGACATGACGACGCAGCTTGTAAACGTGGGTAGGTAATACGCCCCTGGGGGGTGTATGTTTATCAAAGTCACGCAGCAAACGACTCAATCGAAGAATCGAGGGTGTATTAAGTGGTATTAAGTGGTAGGTAATTCTGAGTCGTTTGCTGCGTGACTTTGATAAACATACACCCCCCAGGGGCGTATTAAGTGGTATCAGAGCCCCGTTCAACACAAGGGTGAAGGAGAAGAAGACGGCTTGTGTTTAGTACGAATTCAGAATTCGTTGCAAACAAAGGAGCAGTCTGTTTTGGTTTTGTTGTTTAAAGAATTTCAATACGAAGAGCAGACATGGAGCAGATTAACATGGAGGATTTTTTAGACCAGATCGACGCGATAGTCCAAGTTCAATTGGGACAGTTCAGGCGAGACGTTATTCGGAGTTTAGATGCTGCCATCGATAGACATCTCAGTTTTATTCCGCGAAAACAGAATGCCAATTTATCTCGGCCAAATGAACTTTTGGACGTCGAGAAACCATCGAAGTCCGCCTCGGGATTCATCTCTGGTGAAGAAGAATCAACCCCGGATGATTCAAAAGAGTCGGAGCTGTCAAGCTGTGGGGTTCTTGAAGCAAACAACACGAGAGTTCGACGACTCTGTTTTCCCGCAGGGAAACAGAGTTCCAAGTTTGAAGATCTCGTCGTCGAGTTACAGTGCGATTCGACGGCCGCAGCTTCTTTGGACAAGTTTGTAGGATCCCCAAGAATGATCTCCAACCAAGATACACCTCCATATCAGCTGGAAACCACAATGCCCATCGAAACCGATCAATTCTGTTTTCTTCCGGTAAAGCAGAACTCGAGTCCGTTGAAGACATCGTGAGCTTTGCGGCTGATTCAAGTGAAGTTGGCTCAACGAATGTGTTGCTGGAGTGTCATGAGATGATTTCCCTAACGAGAATCAAAGCAAAACATCTTCGAATCGACACACCCACTTTTGCAGAAACATCTCTGCGATCGCAGGACCTTGTCTCCAAAAATGGGTATCTCGTCGGAACGACTGGGCACGAATTGAGTCGAAACAACGATGTAGAATCGTTACTTGAGGTTTTTGGAAGGTGTAGGAGCGACCAATTCGTCAAGACGATGCTTGAACAAGAAACGCCCAATTTCGAATTGAAGATTCTGGGTAAGGAAATTCTGCAGCAGAACATGTTTGAGCAGCCCACTTTCGATCCAATTTGGGATCAATTCTGTCTACGATTTGAGCAAAGAAAGGCTAAAGTGTTGAGGGCAACACTTTTTCAAGAGGGAGGGCCTAATATGATCCCAAATGGTCCATTGTACACGTTTAAATTACTTTACGAAGAAGCTATCGAAGTTGGGAAGAAGAAAGGCAGAATTTGGCTGTGTCAAAATCCGTGTTCAGGGTACATACTTTGGAGGCATGGTTCTCTCAATTGGCTTGGTGGAAATTCCAGTTCAAGGGCTTGTTTTACACACAAAGTTGTCATGTTTCCAATGGTATGCTGTATGGATCCAGAAGATGTGTTTAAGGTTGTTTTCCAAGGCCTCAAAGTTGCTATCTCAAAACTGGAAAACTGCCAGAAAATGGTTAAGTCTGGAAAGTGTTTTGTGAAGCCTACTTTGGAGCTTAATTCGAGGAGTATGGATCTGATTCAAATCCAAAGGCTTCCACAACATGAAACTAGGTATGTTTGTGAACAAAGGGAAGGAATTGGATGAAGAATTGGAGTTCGGGAAGGCCTTCAACAAAAGGCGCAAAGTTAGTACGAAAGCTTCCTTTTGACTGTTTTCCGGGCAGCTTACTTGTGCGCCAAGAAAGGAAGTTTATGGCCGAATTTTGAATCCTTTTTAGAGTTTGTTTTTACCTTAATTGTTTCCTTGTTCATCTAGATTTGTATTAGGTTTTATTGGCTATAAATAGCCCTCCATTTACGTTGTAAAAACAGAAGACTTTGATTAATCGAATTGAGAACCTTTTGGTTTTTGTGCAAGTTGCGACTTGTGTTGAGTTTGGTGGATTCCAAGCTCGTGAGCTCTTGTATCGATTGAATAGTCACTTCAATCGTGGTCGGGCATCTACCTTTTATACCAATCGAGTGTTCCCCAGGTGTGGAATCGTCCTTTTGGTTCCGTTTTATCCAAGTTCGTATTAAGAACGCTTCGTTCTTGATTCGAGCTAAATCGATCCTTCGATTGAGTCGTTAGCTGCGTGACTTTGATAACATACACCCCCCCTAGGGGCGTATTAGTAGGATTCCCTTTGCTAAAGCGATCGCGGAGATCTTCCCATATCTCTTGCGTTGTCTTGGAGTGCATGATGCTACTCCGAACTTTACGTGGTATCCCCACGTGTACGGGAACGAGACTAGTCCACGGGAGAGGAACACCTCTAAGGTTGTGTATTTTATTGATAATGTGGCAGGCGACCACACAAATATTTATACCCTTTGTATCTATTTACTAGGGTTACACATGAAGGCCATGTTGGGTTCGTGACAGTGTGGGCCGAGGGACAAGTGGGTTGGGTTACCTCCAATAGTCATGCATTACCCTTCTTGAATGCGACTATGCGAGCATGATTTTTTAAAAGAGGAGCAGCAGGGCAAGGGTCTTGTGAAACTCCGAATTGAGGTTTATGGTCGTGACTAGTGACGACTTGATACCCTTGCTCTGCACGAACATGATCGTTTTTCTCATGAATCTTTCAAGACTCCCACCCAGTACTTCCTAAGTTAAAAGGGGCACCATGTAAGAAACTCGCTTCTTAGGGCTTCTAGGGACTGATCTTCGGCACCCGTGAATACTCGTATGAATAGGAATCTAGGGTTGAGATTAGGGATTTAGATGAGAAAGAACATAATAGAATTGGGAATCGGCCAAGACTTTGTATTGTGAGAGAATAGAAATTAGGAGTTGAGAGGATAAACTAGGGTTTAGGAGACTTTTCTTAATATTCTTCTTCATTGATTATGACGTAAACCCAAAGTACATATTTATAGGGATAATACGAGAAAACCCTAATAATAATCCTAATTCGACTAGATCTCTACTAACCATAATTATAATTATCCAACCTAATATAATAATAGAAACCCCAAATAAATGTGTTTCTGACAATCCATCCCCATTGAAAACAACCTTGACCTCATGGTTGTAGTTGACTTCTACCTCGACCTTCTGCTTTCTTCGTTTCCAATTGCGCTTGATCCCTTGAATGAACTCTTCTCCACCCACGTGACATATGTCACGTTCTCCATAGTCGAACAATTCTTCTTCTTCCTTTTCGAAATTCACAAAGTAAGAATTGGAGAATCGTTCTTCCTTGTGCTCCAGCTTGAGGCTTTGCTCCATGGGGTTGGTGGTGAAAACAGCCCATAAAATATTCCCACCTTCTATTCTTTCACCTTGATCTAGGCCCACATTTAATTGGAAGAAAGAGTTGTGGCCCAAAATATTGTCAAGCCTCTTTGTGTACTCCTCCTTAATTTTGTTTGAGCTTGATTCCCTTGTAAGCTCAGCTGCCAGGGTAAGAACCCACTCCCAGCCTTCATTCTTCAAAGGACGGCCCAAACGCAGCACAACTTCTCTATGAAACTCGTTGGGCTCACTCGGCCCGCAACCAGTCTTTTCCTCAGTCCAATTAATCTCAAGATATGGCCACCCTTGCTGAAGCATCTAGCCCAACTCGAGGCCATTGTTGTTCCGCCTCTGACCAGCCCAACTGTGCCTCTCTACTCGGCTCAACCGCACTCTACCAGCTAGTTGGCGTGACCTAGGGTTGCAGAGGAAGAGACGCGGCCTAGGGTGGCTGGCGGAAGGGCGCCACCTTCCTTCTTCCTCTCACCTTCCCGCCGACGGCCAGGCGGCCCTTCCGACCCCGCCCCATCTTCTCCTCCTTGTTCCTCATCGGCGACCACTCTGTCTTTTCCGGCGGCGCTTGCTTCTTCTTGTTCGTCGACGAAGCAAACTCGAGGAGGTTGGAAGGAGGGTTCGACACGACGTTCCTTTCCTCCGACGGCGAGTCTTCGACCCAACTGGTAGGAGTCGAGCTTCAGCTCCCTGCCTCCTTCATCTCTCCCCGCAGAATCAACGCCGTCCTCGGCTGGATCTCCACGCTCCCGAACGTCTGAACCTCATTGTTTGTGTCAGATTGAGCGGTCGCGACCATTGCTCTGCCTGCGGCCAGAGTTGTCGCTGGTGGTTTGTCCGGCGGCCACGGTGGTAGGACGGAACGCGACCTTGATGCAACTATAGTTCGGATCACCTATTGGTTCGGCTCCAGTGACAATGACGCAGCAGTGGTCGGGTTTGCCTCATGAGAGACGGACGAAGTGACCATCCCGCCCCTGGGATGTCGTTTGCCGTGGTTGACTGCTCGATCAACGACCCTTCCCCGTCGTTCTCTGACACCCCGACTAGTACAACAACAACGATGGTGATTTTCATTGCCTCCAGCGACGCGGCTGCGGTTATGACAACTCCAGGGGCCGCTACTGATGCCAGAAACTGGTGAATCGCGGCCTTGGTGAGTTGTGGTGTTGTGATTGCCGTCACCGGGACCTCCTCGTCCCACCAGTGAATACTCGTACGAATAGGGATCTAGGGTTGAGATTAGGGATTTAGATGAGAAAGAACATAATAGAATTGTGAATCGGTCGAGGCTTTGGATTGGGAGAGAATAAAAATTAGGAATTGAGAGGATAAATTAGGGTTTAGGAGACTTTTCTTAATATTCTTCTTCATTGATTATGATGTAAACTCAAAGTACATATTTATAGGAATAATACAAGAAAACCCTAAAAATAATCCTAATTCGACTAGATCTCTACTAACCATAATTTTAATTATCCTACCGAATATAATAATAGAAACCTTTCTAACACAAAAAAAAAATGATGTGTTAGAAAGGTTTTTTTTTTTCCCTCAAAAAAGAATTTCTAACACTCCACTCCATAGCTGGATCTAACCTAGTGTCTAGGGCGTGTTCGAGACATATTCCTCGTAATCATTTTCAAGGACACTCTGGGAAACCGTCTTCAAGGAGACACTACTGCCCACTAATGTAAGGAAAGCAAATCAAGAGTTGATACAGCACTACATCAATCGGTGAAATAACAAGTCAGCTCAAATGGTCCATGTTTGTGGTAACATTTTCTACAGTTACAAATTACCTAGGAAGCAGCTTGGACCCTTTAGGCCAACTGCTTCATTTATACCAGTTCCGAAATCGGCCCTAAACAATAATTTAATACTATGAAAATTGCTACATAAGATTACATCATATTTACTTACAAGTTACAATACAAACTAAGCTTCATCTTCTTCACCTTTCTTCGCCACTATCTGCTTCATCGCTCTGTTGGAGATGGACGTGAGTGCAAAGTCTCTCTGGTTGCCCCTGCGTCCATAGAACAGCAAGGTCGCCTCTCTTCTTCCCCAGTGCCAAAAATGTTCCTGCATGGGTTGAGGGAGGATGGATGGCTCAATCATTTGCAAGAGAAAGATGGCAGAAGGCTTTCTTGTGCTGTGATGTTTTTTCTCGAATTCCAAGTGTCTTACCGAGGGTGAAAGGAACAATGTAGAGAAGAGCTGGCTGGCCATGCCCGTCCATCAAGTTGAGTGCAATGTATGTAATCAGAAGGCCTGTTTACAACAATGGAACGCCTAAAAACATCAGTTCAAGAAGGTGGTGAAGAACAAAGGTAAAGCGATTGAGTAAACAATGAATATGAGATGAAATTGATTACCTAGCCCATAAGCCAACATGGCATACAAGAAATATCCAGCTCTAAGAGTCTTGTTCGCCAACCAATCATACCTGGAACGAGAGGGTGGAGTAGAAAGAAATCACAAGACAGTTAACAGCAGCAGCAGAAAGTTGACATGCTACTCATGAGAAATTACGGCATTATTACCTAGACACCTCCAGATGGCCAAACATCTGACCATTTGAAAGCAAATGACCCAATCTTTTCAAAATGACGAGAAGAGACAAGGACTAGAGGAATAGTGATAGAGGTGAAAGCCTGAACCTGATTGCAAAGGCTACAAGTAATCCAGGTAGAAGTATGTCACCAAACCCTATAATGCTGTAACCACCCCAAGGATCAAAGAGACGTGGTATCTTTAACAGCATTGGGATGCCATCCTCTCCACTCTTATCACCACGAGCTACCTACATTGAAAAGAAGAATCAACCCACATTTCTCGAATGTGAAATAACATCAAGGATGAAAACCGAAAGTCACACACTGTGGACTTGGAGCTTACCACAATCATGACGCTCTCGTGGAACAGCTTCTTAGAGACAAACACCCAGAAGATGTCATATAAGAACGCACAACTGAGAAGAACAGTGCCAACCTAGTTACCAAAACATCCAGAAACAAGTGGAGCTCAGGTACAACATTTATACTATCCTCTCAGATAAATAAACAAAGGTAATAAAAGAGATCTTACCTTGAGATTGGGTACATGGACAATCTGTAGAACGGTGAGTATCAGAGCAATCCCCTGGTAGGAAAAAGTTTAGTGAAAAGTCTAAATAACCCACTTAAGAAGTTCTACAACAGTGGCATGCTTTTATACTCGATAAAAAAATGCTTCTATGAGACATTAAGGTATACATTCAACAGGATGGCATCATAAGTACGACAATTAGCAACTAAAACGGCAATCCTACAGCCAAGAGCCTAGAGCCCTAGACTACAGCATTCTTTGTGCCCTAAACGCACTTCCTTAATAAACTTGCATGTAAAGAAGCAAGAAACTCTTAATTGTTTTTCCTAACACCCTTCATTCGACAGTAGCATCTTTCTGTTTGAACGTAAACTATACAAACTAAGTAGATATCAACTCTCCACCCTAGTAAATCTTGTATAACATAGATTAGCCCTAACCTATGTTTCTGAAATGCAATGATGTTACTCCATGTCTCTGTACTACATTCATGAACAATATTTCAGGTTCTTTGTTCTGGCTAATAGCTATAAGAAGCCCTCACTTTTTCTCAGTAAGCAAGTCTCCATTTAATAGGATGGCATGAAAAATGGAGCGCAAAGATGGAAAGATACTAAAAATATATTAGCTGAGATGTTTCTTTCCATAAGACAGACTTAGAAATTGATTTAGTAAACCAATACAACTAAATCAGGAAATGATGAGGACAGGATCCTTACAAGAATATCTTGTCCTATCCAAGCATATGGAGTATTCCGATAAACAGCCCAGACCACAGCAAAAGTAATGCACAATGGGGACACAGCCAGTGTTAGGTATGAGACCGCTCCCAGAATAGGTACTTTGATAAATGATTCCCCAGCACGCCTGAACCACCTATTCAAATATTTCTAACATTGATTATCAACATCAAAAGGACAACAAAATGCATAAAAGGTCACCAAATGCATAACCGAGTAGTCTTCATGATCTTCGACCTGTAAGTTCTGTTCTTACTGAAAATAGAACAACTGCAAGTGCAATGACTTCCCGTCTAAGAAACAAAGATTCAAATGGTTTTGAAGTTTGTTCAACTTCAGTGAGATTATAATCCCTTCTCTGTCAGCTTTTTCCCAGGTGCACAAAAGCATTTGGACTCAAACTCTTGGGAAAGCACTCAAGTCATCAAGTCAACTGAATGCTGAAGGATATGATCACTAAATAAAAGTTGCATCAGGCTTGTTCATTTCATATTTTCTTGCTTGGCTCGCTGTTAACTTGAAGATATATTACTGATTTAGTTTACAGAACTAACGGGATGTGGCAAATTGGTTTCAATTCAAAAAGATGAGCAAGCATACAGGATAAGATTGGGTCACAACAGGAATAGTAGTAAATAGAGTTGCTATAAGTAATGATAAATTGCAGGATATGGGGATCATGCCAATGCTAAAATTGTGGTATTGAGGATGCTTTAGAGTAAAAAATGGATTCTTGTAATCCCTGAGAGATGCTATGTGTAAGAGCTACTCAGCTAGTTCTTAGGGGTCTCTTGCTTAACTGGAAAATAATTAATGTTATTTGCCACTACAAAATGTATAGCGCAATGAAACCAAAGTCATTGAGACAGAAAGAGAAACAAAAGTACTTACCTTGACAACAAAGCAACCAAACAAGTTTGCAAACCCTGCAGATTCACGAAACACAATGTTAAAAAGTCTATTGAAAGAAAGAAAAGAACATTACCAGCTAACAAACATATACATTTCAAGTTATCTTCTCTGACCACGTGAAAAATAAGGAAAGATGTATGAAATATATGAAGCGAGAAGGAAGACATACCTCTACCCCACCTATGCAGAAAAGGACTACCAAAAGCTCAATGAACCAGTATGACATAAGTTTGTAAAGTAAGACCAAGAAGCATGAAGCGACCACAACAAACAGCACGGCAGTGGTTGTACTAATGTCTACAACACTATTGAGCTCAGATCTTTGATTGGGAATTCCTTCCGCAGCATCCTACAAAAAAGAACCATAATGAAGCAATTTTAGAGACAATAAAGCTAGACCCTTATATGGAACATATATGATATGTCACCTTCAATAGCTTATCTTGCTCGGTAGCAGCTTCTCTGGCACTCCAAGCTGACCAATAGGAAGCACACAAGATAGTGCCGACAGCCATCAACCATAGGAAGACCTCAGCTATATCAACTATAGGCCTCTTAGGAGAGTAAAGCTGCACAGACACTGCAAACAGTGACAGAAAAGAAAGTTGCAGAGAGATATGCTGTTAGAAGTAAATATTCCCACGAAATAATACTGGAAAAGGAGCATAATTGCTATGCAAAGCAGAAGAGAGATAAAAGTGGAAACTATTGAAGTGCAGATGAGGCAAATATTCACGTTCAGCATAAACAAAGAGCTTTACCTGAATCATTAGTCAATAGCATTTTTTCCAATGTCACACCAGCATCCTGGGGCAGCATAACAGCAGGTATGTGTATATCTAGATCTGTTTCATCGGGTTCGCAAACCATCTTGTAAAGTTCTGCAGTGAAAAAGAAAGAAAGCAAGAAGATTAATGAACGCCAAGTCATATGAAACTGCGGATTTGGAGTCCTACGTACAGATAAAATGTCTATAATACGGTTAATCATAATGATTCGAGAGACGGATCAATGAGATGAATACATAAACCAAGGAATAAACATAATTTGAACAGAACATAAGTGAAACAAAATAGCTGACATGACTGCATGTCATAAGTAATCTTCCCAGCTTAAGCAACAAAATCATAACCATTGTTTGCCCAAAACCATACCCATTGTTTGCCCAGATATCTCTTCTGAAAATCAGTTGCTCTAGACTTGCATTGCATAACATCCACCATTATAATACTAACCTTTTTGGTTGTTTATAATAAGGATAGCAGAAGCACCAGCACCCTCTGCATTGTTGGCTTTTGCAGTGAACTTGCAACCGCCTCTGTCAACCATGATTACATCTCCAACAAGCTGACAATTGGAAAGATATTAGCATCACAAGTAAACTCAACAGGTCATCAAATGCAATACCATCGAGCACATGAAAGATAATATGAAATTCACTAGATTGATTGGAAAGGGCAAAACCTTGTTCTTAGGCGGTTCACAGCAATCCCGTGGATCCGAAAGAGTAAGACGAGTCTGGTTAGCATTTTTCTCCTTGGACACAATGACAGTGCCAAATCTAGCACCTACACCTACAAATTCAGCATCCTCTTCACCATTCACCCAAGTTTGAACTTTCACCTGATCACATCAATCGCAAATCGAATACAAAAAAATATCATTCAGCTGTTTAGTAAAGGATCATAGCTAAGAAGCTCCATCCTAATGAGCAACCTTTCTTGCAAACCATTTTATCAGTCTAAAAGCATTTTTTTCCATAGTCTCTAGAGGTGCACCTCAATGATTACAGGCCTTAAAGGGGATAGACTTCATACGAACCCATGAGCCAGAGAATGCGTAAGAGCAAAGGAAATTCCTAGAAAATATTATCAGTTCACATACAATGACTGAACAAAATTATTACAAACTTCCAGTCAAATTCGTTACCAACAACTCCCAACCAAAGTGTTAGAGCAAAGATCTCTCTACATCGCCTGATATCAGCAGCAGGCATTCCAATGACAGCAAAAGCAATAAAATCAGAATGTATAACTATTTTTTTTCTCTCGCCCAAGTTGGAATCTTTAACTACCCGAAAATTCAACCAGTTCACCTGAACCAAACCCATAAAACCAAAATTATATTTTTTATTGGCAACCAAAAAAATTCCTACAACCTACAGACGACTCTGAGGCAACCAACATCCAATCAAAGGAGAGCCCAGTTGAGAAATCATCAAAAAGGAGAAGTGGGGACGAGAAGTAAAAGGCAGCAGCATTATGTGCTGACTCAGGGAGTTCAATTTTACCAAGATGAAGTCATTGTCGCAGCCACGCTTCTTTGGAGCTAAAGCATCATGATGAACTATATCCCCTGCCGAGGCAGGATAGGAGCAACAAACGAGCGAAAGTAGAGCTGATAAACTGATCACGAAGCTCAGCTTTAGCGAATCCATGTAGTCCCCTTTCTGGGTTCTACTTCTCCACTGCACATCACAAAGAATTCCAGAGCAGGAAGAGAGAGACTGGAGAGACTTGCTTTTACGGGAGCAGTAAAGTAAAATAATAATAGAGGGGGAAAAGGTTTGGACTTTCTGTTATTAAAATTTTATTCTTTCTGAATTCGAGGAAATAGGAGAGATGTGAAGCAAATATGGATCTCCGCCATTAATAGAGCACAGCGAAGGGAAAATGGATAAAGAAGGACCCGAAATGATGGAACTGACGTTTTCCAGATGATGAACAAAGGGACGGGATACGGTGACAACCCTTAAGGGGTTGTGAGATTCACAAACAAGGGTATTTTGGGTATAAGAAAAAGGAATATATTAATTACCTTTTTTGTATGAATTATATTGGGAATTAAAAACCCATATTAAATACAATTTTTTTTCTGAAATTTAAATCCTATACATTAATATCTCTATCTATCTCTCTCTCTTCCTTTCTCCAGCAGCCACTCCACATCGACCGACAAACTTTTTCTCCGGCGAATTCTCTCCGGCAGACTCCCTCCGGCAACCTGAAAAAATGTACCAATGCGTTAAAAAGTGTACCAATCTATTAGTCTACTGGTAATTAATATACCAGTGCTAGTGGTACGCTACCAGTACGTTAAAAAATGTACCAGTACTAGCGGTACCAGTAAAAAATGTACCAGTGCTAGTGGTACGCTACCAGTACGTTAAAAAATGTACCAGTACTAGCGGTACCAGTAAAAAATGTACCAGTACTAGTGGTACGCTACCAGTACAACGGTACCACTACCATATTGGTAGCGGTACCAATAGAGAATAACACAACGCTACTAGCACTGGTAGCGCTACCACTAGCATTGGTAACGGTACCAGTAGAGAATAACACACAAAAAAAAAATCAGATGATAGTGGTACCAGATGATAGGGGAGCCACTGGTATTGGTACCAGTAGAGACAAACAAAAAATCAGATCGTCGTCCCTCCCACGGCGCACGGAACCAACCCAATGGCATCGCTACCGCCGCCGCACAAGCGATCCCTCACGGAATTCGCGAACGACATGCCGGGGCCCACCCCGCAAGCTTTCCCCGCGTCGATGTCGGCGTGGAGAGGGACTGCCGCCGTAGCGGAGATCGGCTGAGAGGCGGAGGATTGCATGGTGAGATT
This sequence comes from Linum tenue, assembly GCA_946122785.1. NCBI lineage: Eukaryota > Viridiplantae > Streptophyta > Magnoliopsida > Malpighiales > Linaceae > Linum > Linum tenue. Next base: position 27,442,269 of record CAMGYJ010000009.1, read on the forward strand.
CGCACTCCGGCGGCACGATCCCGTCCCAGATCTTTTTGTGGTGGTTGGCGATTACGCCGCTGCGGCCGGCCATGTTGCTCTGGCCCGATAGGATGAAGACATGCGACGGTGAATCCTGCTGTACGGGAGAGAGGGAGGAGAGAGAGAGGGAGGATGGAGGGTTAGGGTTTTTTTTCTTTTTATATGGTAGGGTGAATGATTGGGTGTGGTAAATTTTTACCTTTCCAAAAATATCCTTCCTTTAATCTTAACCGTTAATTTAAAAAAAGAAGAAAGAGACAGGAGAGTGAACGTATCCAAAGGCTATGAAGTGGGTTTGTCACCGTATCTAGTCCCATGAACAAAGGTTTGCGGTAATACCGCGTCCGTCGTTCGTTTCTTTCTGCTTTCCGTTTTTCTTTTTTGTTTTTGTCACGAGATGAAAAGTTACTATTATAATCGTGGACGCCGTTTTGGTCAAAAAATAAAAAATAAAAAAATAATCGTGGACGCCGTCTATTGACGGTGGGAAGAGTGGAGCGACGGTTTTCCGTACCAGGTGGGACAAAGTTGATGAAATTGACGTCTAAACCGTACCGTTTGGCGTCTGGTAGTACAGAGTAATGTATTTTGCAAATTGCAATAATGCCAATGGCCGCCTCGGCCCAACTCCAAAGGCATAAATAGACCTTACAGACATGACCGTTTAATCAAATGTGGCCGTCAATGTGTTCGTACATGTTTTGCAGTCTAGGTTGTTAACCCGATCTAGTCTATTGGCCCGGTTTAATAAGTGGGTTGAGAGTGAATAATTAATCAGGTTTAGTTTGGATATAGGGTTATAGGTATAATATGTCGTTCTATTATGACGTTTTATTAAACATGCTCCTCTATTATTTTTTACATTAAATATGCCCCTGTACTTTGAAAAAATTATCAAACATGCAATTCTATTAAAATTTTCATTGAAAAAAATCGTCAATCATGGTTGAACCGAGATTTAGACGACCCAACATCGACAAATGGGAGGAAAAATGTTAGTTTTGTCCGCTCTTTTATTTCCCTATGTCTTTTCAAAGTGAAATTATTTGAATGATTTGATTATACAAAAGAACAAAAAAAAATTATAAAGTGAATTTATTAGGGATATTTTAGTCATTCGTGTCGCCCAAACTAAAGTTCGGCCTTGTTTAAAGGTTTTTGGATGAAAATTTTAACAAAAGGGCATGTTTGATCATTTTTACAAAGTACAAGGGCCTGTTTGATGTAAAAAATAGTAGAGGGCATGTTTGATAAAACGTCATAGTAGAGAGGCATATTATACCTATAACTCTTGGATATATATAAAAAACTTATTCTAATGTTCATACATTTATTAATTATATATAATCTCATATAATATATGACATATAATATTACATCAAAATAATAGGTCGTACTTTGATCCAACATATAGTGAAAATTCACACACACTTATATATCATCAATACTCAAATGTTCAACTTAGAATTCCAAATATAGGGTTAGACGAAGAGTAAAACCGAAAAAGAGGCATTTCATAAACCAAAGGAAAAAACGACATCGTGTGACCTCCAACTCGTTAACCTTGCAGTGCAAGTCGACCCACATGTATGTCTGGCCCATTTTTTTTCACTCGATATAGATCAAAATGGGTCAACCGATTGGTCGACCCGCAATTGGCAACCTTGGTCTTTAAGTCAAATGAGTATCCTTAATCCCCTTATCAATATCGTGCAATGATTGAGATATATTGTGAAAATTTGGTTAGGGAATGCTCCTTTTTCTCTATGATTATATTTTGATTATGCCCAAATGCATAACTAAGAATTATGCACACTGCCCTATATCATTATCTAAGTATTATCTCCTTATTTCCTGGATTAGAAATGGAAAGTTATATATATGTAATATGTAGCCCGTAACTCTTGACTCTCCCCTCTTCCATTTGTTCAATTGAATTCCGTAGTTATGTGTCACATCATGGATTTAATTATCATTAAGACTATCTTGTAATTGCTACTCTGAGTCTGATAGCAGCTAAACTTGGGGAACAAGATATTGTGCTTGATTAGGTACTCGACCAACCCACTATGATTATCTTGGTCCACCCACCCCAAAATTCTCTTATGCCTAAACTCACCTTTGAGTCCTCTGCCTATTTCACAGAGTCAAAGGATTAAAGCTTTCATTCTCCACCACAAAGATTCTGATCTGTAAGAACAGCTGATAGCATCAATTAATATTTTCGCCAAAACCATAGTGCAACTTTGGAGTTTCCAAGAGACCCCATCTTAGTACTTTACTTCTCCAAACATGTTTATTGTTAGAGTTCTGATAAAATCCGGTGCATTAATGCTTGTATGATTACCACTCATGAAGCATCACTACTCCAAGGGGGAATATGCAATCTGTTGACACAGCAAACATATACATGAACCTTATCATCTCCAGATTCCCCCATCACATAAAAAAGAGCAGATGCCAAAGTGTGTTAGCAGAATGGAGCGTTCTTCCCTCCCACACTCAATCTCACAGTAGCTACATAAATGGGAAAAGGGAAGATTCTTTCTTTCTTGCCAATTGCCATATCGATTGGTCACTAGGAAAGATAGAATTTTACCACCGATATTGTAAGTTCAGAACAGAAATCAGTAGAGAGACTCGGTTTTTACTGGACGTCCTTGCGCCCAAAGGATCTGAAGCTCTCCTCTCTTCTTTGCCAGTGTCAAAATAGTTCCTGCAACATTCGCATTGATACCGAATTCCTTTGTTAGTGAAGAAGGCAGAATTGCTTCTTTTGCATTTGCATTATAGCCGCAATTTTATTTTAATTACCGAGGGTGAAAGGGACGATGTAGAGCAGTGCTGGCTGGCCATGGCCATCCATCAAGTAGAGTGCAACGTATGTGACCAGAAGACCTGTTCAGACAGCAATAGCACCAGCTTCTTTATAAAAGCTGATGAACTGGATATAAACATAGGTTTATCTCTATCTTGATAGTTCGAGTTCCTTACCTAATCCATAAGCGACAATCGTGTACAAGAAGTATCCAGCTAGAAGACCTTTGCGTGCCAGCCAATCATACCTGCACAGATAATTGGAGTACACAAAAATAGTATTAAAAAAAACTAAGCAAGACTCCATATTTATGGAAGTATATTGGTGTCTTGATTCGTCTTTTGAAACATCAATCTTTTTACAGAAACAGAGACAGGTTTGAAGTAGGAACCTGAGTGAAAATGCAACGAGTAACCCAGGTAGAAGTATGTCACCAAAACCTATGACACTGTAACCACCCCAAGGGTCCAAGAAGCGTGGTAATTTCAAGAGCATTGGAATGCCATCCTCTCCACTATCACCACCACTAGCTACCTATGGTAAGAAAAGATACCAATCAAATCATATTCTCAATAAATTCTTGTTGAATCGATAGTGAAGGTTAAAACTGAAAGCATCTTGCATTAGCATTGTATGTATCACAAGGCTCTTACCGCAATCATAACACTAACATTGAATAGCTTCTCAGACACAAACACCCAAAAGATGTCGTACAAGAATGCACAACTGAGAAGAACAGTGCCAACCTAATAAATAACAAGTAATCCAGATCAATATCAGTAAAAGATAAGTAACATAATAATGCCAGCTTACAGAAGCATATGGTCCAGGTATTTAATCAAAAGAAATGCTGGACATCAATAACATGATATAAAAATTTAAAATTACCAACATTTTCAATGTAAATACCACTGATCAAATGTCAATTAACTTCATAAGCAGACTCTGCCCAGTAAGTTAGTAAAGGGCTATGTTTCTTAAACATATGATCGTACAGCAGGTTGAGTCTCTATGATCACTAGGTTGACCCTAGGGTAAAGTAAGATAATACATTTTGATATTGCACAGAGGAACCATGGGGTGGTACAAAAAATATGACCAGTTAACCATCCACACCTTCTGCAGTAGAGTAAACAAACCTAAATATAGTACCTTGAGATTTGGTATTTGGACAACTTGAAGAACGGTAACAATTAGAGTGATGCCCTGGTTGAAACAAGAAAATTTTAAGAAATTATTAGATTAAGTGCCTCATATAATAAATTCTGCTACAGACTAGGGGATATTCAGATCTGCATGCAACAGTGAGATGTACATAAGGGTGAAATACCAACAGATCATGAAAATCGTTATGTGCTTCACCAACTTTTCTATTTCAAAGTAAACTAACAATCATAAGCATACATGATGGCAGTTACTTTGACAAACATAATGTGGTCATTTTCTTTCCTACACCAAGGCTGCGAAGAGCTCTAAAATAACGCCAGGTACATCAACAACAAAAATGGCAAACAGTACATCTCCCCCTCACCATGAAACCACCTCTTGATAGGGCAAGGTCTATAATGTTTATTCTGCTACTAATACTTTTTTTAGTAATCATGAAATGAAGATAAGAAGTATAAGACAAAACCTGGACATCCAGAGTCCATTCTTTTGAATGGAACTACCCAAGTCCTCATATGTACTTTTCTGAAAAGCCAATGGTATCACCTTGAAGAGCAAGTTTATTGAAGTTATCTGATCCCTACAGGCATTGGACTGTCTGATGTAATTTCCCATACGTTCATTTTACAACTCTCTGAGGCTTGCTTAAATAGATTCTTTCCGTTATCTAATTACTAAACAACATGCTCAAAGTATTAAAAGCTCGGGTCATGCATGAACTGGAATCTGTTCAATCAAGGTCTTTAGTTTAGCTAGTAGCTAATTGAATCCCTTCCTTCATCTTAATAAATAGGGTGACAACCATAGCGGCATGACAATACATAGACAAGGACATAGTGAGGATACTATACCTACAAGGCTTGACTTATCCAGGCTAGTGAGGATACTGTACTTACTCAAAGCAAAATAACGCTAAGATTTATTATTATTAGTAGTATATTTAATAAGCTAAAGAAGTTTTGTGCTGTCACAATTTCCTGTAACAATACAAACCAAACTCTACTAATGGCTATGGTTCTCTGAAGCCTTCGACGACCAAAGAGATAAGCATACAAAGACGAGGAAATAGCGAGGATAATATACTTACAAGCACATCTTGACCTATCCAGGCTAAGGGGGCATTGCGATAAACAGCCCAAACAACAGCAAAGGCAATGCAGAATGGAGAAACCGCCAAAGTTAGGTATGAGAAAGTTCCCAAAACAGGTATATTAAGGTATGAATCACTGGCACTCTTGAACCATCTGCACAAATAAGTTTGATTAAAATTATAAACCTTGCTATATAAAAATTATTGACAACCGTGGAACGTCATTGCTCTAAAACAATTCATCTCATCTAAAACCAATTGACAGAAAAATAAGCTTCGATAACTATTAAAAAGGGGAAGTAAAATGCTTGATATTGCATGGAATCCATTAATCTAATGATCATCACAACTTCGCTGTTACATTATCACCAGCTGTTAATTGGTACTCGCACTCATCAACAAAAAATAATTCACATAATCCACAACGTAAGTATGCATCACAAAATAACATGCATGATAATACTATACCTTGACAAGAAAGCAACCAAACAAGTTACCAGACCCTGCAAGCACATTTAGCCACAGTTAATTAAAGATTCAAAAGATAAGAATCTTAAAGCCAATTCACATATGACATATATATATCAACGATGTACAAGAATTGGAACTTAGATGCCACTGGAATAAAATAAAAAGGCAAATAAGTATGTCAATGAAAGCAAAACAATAAAAAAGAAGAAAAAAAAACTGCACCTCAACCCCGCCTATGCAGAAAAGAATCACCAAAAGCTCAACGAACCAGTACGACATAAACTTGTAAAGCAAGACCAAGAAGCAGGAAGCTACGACCACAAACAGCACAGCGGAGGTTGTATTAATGTCCACAATACTACTGGCACCAGATTTTGTATCGGGAATTTCTTCCACAGCACGCTACAAGAAGATTCATAAAGGAGTGAGTTAGACAAAAATGAAGCACAGTGCTTGCTCATAGAGAGTGTATAAAAGGTCACCCTCAATAGCTTTTCTTCTTCAACAGCAGATTCTCTGGCACTCCACGCAGACCAATAGGATGCACATAAAACAGTGCCAACAGCCATCATCCACAGGAAGACTTCAGCTAAATCAATTAGTGGCCTCTCAGGAGAGTACAGCTGAACAGACACTGCAAATACAAAGAGAAGATAGAGCACAGAGTTAATGAATTAGAAGTAAATGTTACCCTAGAACAGTAGTCCACATGATAAAGTGGTACCACCTAGAACAGAAAGATGTACAGACTCGGAAACAAAATTCGCATAATTAAGTAGTTTTTTCAACTTCAATATTCCTTTTCCTAGGAATAATTAAACGATTACAAATTCAAATGAAAAGATTTACCTGAAGAATTGCCCGCTAGCAATTTTTCCAAGAACAAACCAGCATCCTTAGGGACCATAACAGCAGGGATGTGTATATCTAGATCAGTTTCATCTGGTTCACAGACCATCTCGTAGAGATCTAAAAAAAAAGGGAAGAGCTTCAGGCAAACCAAACTGAGGCAATTAATTGTAGAGCACACCACGAAATCATATCCTCTAATATGTAACAGCTACAGGATGAAAAGCATTGGCAACATGCATCACATAAAACAGTTAGCTAAACACTCACCGTTCTCGTCATTTATTATAAGAACAGCAGAAGCCCCAGCTGCCTGTGCATTAACAGCTTTGGCAGTGAAGGTGCAATTGCCGCGATCAACCGCAACAACATCTCCTGTAAACTAACAACACAGAGAGATATTGGCCTTATGGATGATTCAAACAGGCAGGATGGCAATACCATTTTTAAGAGAAAGATTTCTCAAGATAGATGTAATGTAGAACCTGATTCTTAGGTACAGTACAGCAATTTCGGGGATCTGAAAGAGTGAGATGAATCTTCTTAGCTTTTCCCTTCTCTGACCCAACAGTAGTGCCAAATCTGGCCCCAACACCAACAAATTCAGCACCCTCTTGTCCGTTCACAAAAGTTTGGACTTTAACCTAACACAAAGGAATCACAGGATCAACAGTTGGCCACTCGAAGAAGCTGCAAACCTAATAACTCAACTTCTGCTAGTAATCATTCTACCGATCTAAAAGAATATGGAATCCCATAAGGTAATTGCATTTGAAAAACCCTAAAACTGGTAGCCTTTTAGTGTTCTGAGTACACCATCTGATTATCTCGAGGAACTGAATAACTGACGACTTACATAGTAAAATTCATCAATTCACCAAATATAACCGCGAAGGAAGTTCAGAAGTCCTACAATCAGACACAAAATTGCAACTTGGAACAACCAATGTCCAAATTAAAATCTTCAACTAACCCCCATCACGAGCTAACCGACCCGCGAAGGAAAAGTTTAAGCGATCGACAGTTGAAGCAAACAAAACCCAGTGGGTGAATCGCAGAAAGAAGGACTGGGAAGGAGAGACAAGGAAGCATCACGAATTGGTCAACTAAGATTGCTACAACAACTTCAATTTACCAGGGCAAAGACATTGTCACAGCCGGGTTTCTTTGGAGCTGAATCATCATCATGAACTACATCCCCTGCCGAGATAAGAAGCGGGAAAGAGAAAAGGGAAATGAGAGCTGCACAACAGAGTAACGAGCTCAGCTTCTTCTGCAAATCCATGGAGTCCTCCTTCCTTCCTTCTACGTGCTCTGCCTCTGCATCACAATTTTTTAGAGAAGAGAAGACCGTCGGAAATCGGAATGGAGAAAGTGACAAATTTGATAAAACTTCCTCGTTTTCGGCGGTTGCTTAAAATATGGGTAATTATCTAAACTGGTCATGTCACTTTCTCGTTTATACAAAATGGTCTCATAAGACCATCCAGTGTAACTGTGTAAGGGATGGAAAAGGGAAAAAGGGTATGCCATAGTGGATGGTCTAATCCTTTCCAGAATGGTATTCGTAACTTTAATATTTTGTTAAAAACGGTTACTTTCGTATTTCTTCATAAGTTTAAGAGGTTGACCTATCATTAGTGTGAGATAAAATAATTGATCATATCTTGGGTTTTAAGCATAGGACCAACAATCATATAAAATATTAGTAAACACATAACAAAATTCAGCTAAATACTTAAAATTAATTCAATACACTCGAAATAGCTAATACCCAATTTAAAAATATATGCACATGTCAAACTATACGAGAACCGAAATAAAAGAAGCGCGCACACACGATTTACATGGTTTCCTCAGCCATAATAGCTGAGACTAGTCCACGGAGAGGGAGCCTCTCGAGTCTGTAGTATTGAGAGTTTGCATCACACAAGTTACATACAAATTGGCCAATTCTCCTATATATACTAGGTCGATCAGAAACCCTAAACACAAAGGGATAACTTAGTAAGTAACCATAACAATGATTACTTACTTAATACAAAGACAAGCTTACTTCAACACCCTCCTTCAAATTGATGGTGTTGACGCAATATCAATTTGTGAGCCAGGAACTAATGACGCGCTTTGGAGACCGCCTTGGTGAGCAAATCTGCAGTATGATCTTCAGAAGTAATGTAGGAGAGAGTAATGAGACCTTCGGCAACTAACTGAAGAATATAGTGCATATGAACTTCAATATGTTTGGTACGATCATGGAGAACCAGATTGGTAGCAATAAGGATAGCACTCGTGTTGTCAGCCAACAGATGCATCAGAATCACACAGTCGATACCGAAATCAACCAAGAGACGCCGAAGCCAGACAAACTCTGAAATAGCCTCAGACATCGAGTGATATTCAGCCTCAGTGGCGGACTTGGAGACGCGTTCCTGCTTCTTGCACTGCCACGAAACAAAAGGGGACCGAGCTTAATACACAAACCTGAAGTAGAACGCCGAGTGTCCACACATCCTGCATAATTTGCATCAGCATATGCCTCAAGAGTAGGGGTCCCAACTGCATGAAAGAAAAGACCAACACTCTGCGTTCCCTTCAGATTTGTCGTAATACACAATGAACAGCAGTGAGTTGGACAGTGCGAGGTGCTGTCATAAATTGTATCACTACTTGAACTACATATGATATGTCAGGCCGTGTATGTGTCAAATATTACAAACTCCCAACAATGCTCTGATATTGAGAACCATTAGGAAGTAACTCTCCATCGGACTGTCGAAGTCGAAAGTTCTGTTCCATGGGAGTGGAACACGACAAACAGTCATCCATATATGCAGACTCCAAAAGATCAACAATGTATTTGCATTGGCCAACCAGTAAGCCCTTAGGACTGCGTTGAACCTCCAAACCCAGGTTGAACGAAGTGTGAAGAGCCGTAGTGAGCTCCTGAATACCCAACTAATAGTCCCCACTAACCACTGTATCATCCACATAAATAATAAGAACAGTAAGACCACGACTAGTACTATGAAGAAACAAGGATGGGCCATTCTCACTTTGGACAAAGCCAACCTGAAAAATAGTGGCATGAAACTTCTCAAACCAAGCACGAGGTGCTTGTTTGAGGCCATGTAATGAGCAACGAAGAAGATAGACATGAGAGGGATCACCTTTTGTATACCCGGGTGGTCATTCCATGTATATAGTCTCCTTCAGGTCACCTTAAAGGAAGCCATTCTTTACGTCTAATTGTACTAATAACCAACCCTTCAAAGTAGCAACAACCAAAAAACTCAGAACAATCTGCATCTTCGCAACGGGTGCAAATATTTTGTCATAGTCAATGCATACTCTTGCTTGACCCTTGAGCGATGACACGAGCCTTGTGTCATTCAATAGACCCATTCGAATGAAGCTTGAGATTGTAAACCCACTTGCATCCAATAACAGAATATTCAGGATGACGGGGAACTAAGTCCCACGTGTGAGACACATCAAGAGCTTCCTTCTGCACGTCCATGGCCTTCTCAACGTCCCTTGGCTTGTTTATATGTAGCAGGAACAAATACAGACTGAGTGGAGAAAGCGACAAAGTCTGAGTGACGCATCGTTGGGTGCCCTTTGTTGGTCCGTAAGGATCATCGAGGTGGGGGTGTGTCGGGCAAGGAAGAACCACCTGATGATGAGTCCGTCGAGCTGGCCAAATGGGATGACGACAAGTCGACTGAAGAAAATTCAGAGTTGCCAGAGCTTGATATTGATGTTGAAGAAGCAGAAGAGGACGATCCAAATCGAGAGGACAAGTCGGATGCTGAAGACAAAGGAGAGGACAAGAGAGACCCACCAGAAGAGTCATCCCCACCATCGTTGTCGGGAGCCAGAGTGGTGAAGGGAAAGACAGGAGAATCCGTGAGAAAGGCCAAGTCGAGCTGTTCTTCCCTAGTATGTGACCCATAGTAAGAGGTATGTTCAAGAAACACAACGTGACATGAGATATGTATCCTTTGATTCTCAACATCATAGCACACATAACCTTTAAGTTTGTCACTATAACCCATAAAAACACACTTGGCGACTTTTGGAGTGAGCTTTGTCCGCTCGCAGGGTGGCAGGAGTACATAGCAGATGCAGCCAAACACATGTAACCACTTATAGTTCGGAAGGCGGGAGTAAAGCGCCTCATATGGACTCTGTTGTTTGAGAACTGGTGTGATTTGAAGGTTGATCAAGTACACCACAGTGTGTACAGCTTGAACCCATAAATGAGGTGGCACGTGAGAGTGAAATAGGTTAGCACGAACGAGCTCCAAGACATGTCGATGCTTCCACTCCACCAGTCCATTATGTTAAGAAACGCCTGGACACGATTGTTGAGCAAGTATTTCGTGTTCCCTGAACAATGCGAGCAGTGGGTTCGAAGTGAACTCACCTTCGGGATCAGACCGAATGATCTTTACCTGGTTTCCAAACTATGAATCATTTGAAGGAATTCCTTAGCCGCAGAAAAGAGATCTGATTTTTGACGGAGGACGAAAACCCATGAATACTTCGTCACATGATTGATGAAAAGCTGCAAAATATCTGAACCCCAATCGAGATGTCACGGATGAGGGTCCCCAAAGGTCTGTATGCACGAGATCAAAAGGATCAGAATAGACTGTATCACTAGTTGTGAATGAGCTTTGAGGTATTTTCACCTGAATACAATGCTCGCGAACATTCCCAGGCGACGGGATAATCTGATTAGAAAGCCATTTATTCTTAAACATAGTTGAGAGTCGAGAAGAATGTGGATGGTCTAACCGACGATGCCACAAATCCCAATAAGATAATCCAACATAATAAGTTGTAGGAGAAGATAAAAGGAGGCTTGCATGACAAAGTCTTTGAATCATAGCTTTTACTAATAGAATATGATAATCCAGAATCACAAGTTCCATCTTCACCCATCACCACTTGTACACTTGATAGACCGTTAATTACACATGTTTTTACCCCTGTTCTTGCACCGTTTGAGGTGTTGATTCTCGTGTTTTAGGCCGATTTCACGCTAGGTTGTGCTTGTTTGTGATATTTCAGGTCCTAGTACGTGAATGGAGGCTTGGGAGCGAGTTTGGGGTCGATTGGACGAAGATCGGACGCGTGGCGAGGTGTCAAGGAAGCCGCATGGGCAGCCCGGGACATCACACGGCCGTGCAACATACAATTGTGGCCGTGTGATTTTTGCCGAGAGCAAACACGGGCAGGATGGAAATTTCACACGGCCATGCGACCCTGGCCGTGTGGGATGGCTGAAGTGCAAATAATTGATCCGCTGCGTTTTGACTCACACGGGCAACTGGGTGAGCTGCACGGCCGTGTGGCCTGCCCGTGTGAGTCGGGAAATATTGGTTTTTCAGCCAATTTCGAGCCAAAAAGTGGGGGATCGGATTTTCAGAGCAAAAACAGAGCCCTAGAGAGAGAAAGTACGAAGAACACATCCTAGAAGCTATCTTGGAGCTGGGTTTCGTCAAATCGAGCTTGGAGATCATCATAGGAGTGGAAATCATCATCCCGGAGATGATTTTCCTCATCATTATGAGTATGACTACTCCGATTACTTCTTTTTTCTCTCTCTCTATGGAGTAGAACCCTTCTCTCACTTGCGTATGAAGAACCCTAGTTCCTGGTGTTAGGGATTTGATTGTAATGACTTGGGATGATTATACTGTTTGGTTTTAATCGAATGATGCATGTTTATTGAATTGATTGAAGTCTGATAAGCTTTTCTTGATTTCTGCTGCAACCTGAGATAGATAGAATCTGATTAGGTTGTTAGAGCCTCTTCATTGGATAGTAGGAGATTGTTTATACGAGAGTTAGCCAGTTTACTGCTTTGTACTGGAATTCAATTCCAGTAGTGGAGTTCCGTGTTCATAGCTTCGGCTTTCTATCCCGGTGAAGACTAGTCGTCTGCCGGGTAGTTAGACTGAGAGGGCTTGGTCAGCTTAAGAGATTCCAAGCTACTGTCGGATCTTCCGCAGTCTAATCAACAGTAAATCAACCCAGGGAAATTACAATTGAACCTAACTAAGGGGCTAGGGGGACTCATTCCCGAGTGACTCTTACCTGCTTGAGAAAACCGAATAATTTCCTGCTTTTCTTACTGCTTTTAGTTTAAACACAAATCACTCGACTTAGTTGGCTAGATAATAGACAATCACGGAGTAAGCAGTAGATCTAGACCCCGGGTTGATAATAGAACTTGCCTGTTACTGCATTCCCGGACTGCGATTACACTTTGTCGCAGTTTGGTGTTGTGTTTTAGCGTGTCAACACTCCCCTTCCCTTTTTCGACCAACTCACCATGCAACCCATGCAAGCTAGCAGCCATGTGCTCCTCTCCACGAGAGTAGCTGTCGAACTCAAAAACTCGACTTCTCTTAGTCCCCTTCCTATCACCTTTAGGGGTGGCAATGGGTAAAATAATAGTGGGTATAACCCGCACCCGCCCAGTCAAGCCCGCTTTGAAACCCGTCAATGTCGGATATGGGCCGGGTTCGGGGAAACCCGAAATATGCACAGTAGCGGGGATGGGTCGGGGATGGATATGAGACTATCCGCCCCGGCCCCGTCCGATATGCATACATGGCCCATTATCTTCTCTCAAACCAGCCAATCCTGATCCATTACCTTCCTCATTCCAAGCCCAAAAACTAACCCTAGACTAACTCTCTATAACCTCCCTGATGTTTTGGCCGCCCCCTTTCTTTCCTCCCCTTTTCTCTGATCTCTCTTCTTCACCATAAACGAACTTCAAGGAGAAAAGAACTAAACATTTTCTTCATCTTTTCCCTGTGCTGCACTGCATCGACCGCCGCCGAACTCTTCATCAAGCGAAGTGACGGGAGGAGCTTTGACATTCAGTGGTCGCTGCATCTCCAGCCGGCACGCCATCAATTGCCGCCTCTGCTTTGCGGTGATGGTCTGAGTCTGTACGACTACGTGACGCCGAACTTGAGATCAATCGTCGGCAGTCCTATGAGTGCGGCGGGTAAAACCCGGCCAACCGGGGAATGCCCAAACCCGCATGGGTATGGGGATGGGTAGTGATTTAGTATCCATAGCTTATTCCGGACGGGGACGGGTAAAACCCGTTTGTATGTGCGGGCGGGGATTGGGGAGCCACTATCCGTACCCATACCCACCCGTTGCCATCCCTAATCACCTTCCCTATTTTCATGTCCTGCACCACGCAACTATTTGCATAAAATATTACACGACATCCATCATCAGCTAGTTGCCCCACATAAACTAGATTAGGCACCAATTTGGGAACATATAAAGTGTCACGAAGAGTTAGGAGATCATTACACACTGTACCAATCCCATGAACTGAAAGTCGAGACTCATCTGCTACCTGTAATTCCATACTAGGACCAGATCCTATATCCTCAAACAACTTACGCGAACTTGTCATACGATTAAATGCAGCTGAATCTACATGCCAAGAAGAAGAACCAGATTTCTTACTAGTAGAGAACACTGAAGTCAACGCAGTAGGAAGAGATTCCTTGATTGCCTCCTGCACTAGTTCGTCATATCGCAACAGGAGATACATAAAGGCTGCAGATGAGGAAGCTTGTTCCGTAGCATATACAAGAGCGGGAAGAAGACCAACTGTCGACCGAGCTCCACCCATTCCTCCACTAGGATTGCGGTTACCCCCACGGCGTGACAAAACAAGACAATCCCCAATCATGTGACCGGATTTTTACAGTAATACAAGTATTGCGTTTCTTGCAATGATACTGAATATGCCTCGGTTCCTTGCAGAAGTTACAAATGACAATACCTGTAGGAGTTCGTTGAAATTGGGGACGACCAAAGTGAATAGCAAAGGTCGTACCCCCATTTGAGGAATAAATGTCAAGCTTAGCTTGACTTCGCAGCCGAGTCTCTTCTCGTAGAAGCTCACCAATAACTTCCTCGATAGATGTGACATTCCTATGCAGAAGTGACGCCTGTATACTCTCAAGTTCGGGTTGGAGTTCATTAAGAACATCATCAAGGGAGTGCCCTATCTTTCCTTTAGCATGATGCCTGACTCAGCCGTATCAACAAAGGTGGAGATTAAGGGATTCTGTTCCTGATGCCATAGATGGACAATCGCTTGATAGTAGGTCTTAATATCTTGATCACCTTGTTCAAGCCTAGCTAGTTTCGTCTCCAATTAGAACTTCCGCGATGCATTGGACTGATAATGGAGTGTCGCAAGATGTTTCCACATATCATGGGCATTAGAGAACCCACGAAGACTCAAAGCGATGCCGGGTTCGATAGACGATAAAAGTGCAGTTATGATCTGAGAATTGCTAGATTCCCAGTCGCCATTAACCTTCTAAGCCACATCATCTGCCAGTTTTGGGGATGTCCCATCAAGAATAGGGAGTAGCCTTCGTCCTTGAGCATAAATCCTGAACTGGAACTCCCACAATACGCACAACAGCTAGAGGAAGGGGAGCTCCAAAAATTGATCTAAGAGAAAGATACCGTCCCACACAAAGGCCTGAGCACAAGACAACGATCACCGCACTACGAAGAAGACGCAGAATTACACAAAGATGGAGAATAGAAAGGCCGCAACACCAAAAAACCTCAAAAGAACGAAAACCTATTGCAAAAATCCGGGAACGCAACACACACAAACCATCCACAATTCTGTTTAGAAGTTGAGAATAGGCTCTGATACCATGTCAAACTATACGAGAACCAAAATAAAAGAAGTGTGAACACACGATTTACGTGGTTTCCTCAACTAATAGCTTAGACTAGTCCACAGAGAGGCAGCCTCTCGAGTGTGTAGTATTGAGAGTTTGCGTTACACAAGTTACATACAAATCAGCCAATTCTCCTATATATACTAGGCCGATCAAAAACCCTAAACACAAAGGGCTAACTTGGTAATTAACCATAACAATGATTAATTACTTCATTACAAAAACGAGCTTACTTCAACAACACATTCAACAAGTGTGATTTTTTTTTTCGAGTTAAATTTGACTCACTTATTGCTCATATGAAATATTTATTCTTTTTGTCTAAGAGATATAAAAAAATATAAGAAAAAACAAACAAACAACACCCTACCTCCCTATACTCCCAAGGTGACATCACAGTGAAACCAACCTAGAAATTCGAAGGATGCTAACTCTGAAGGTGACAGAAAAATTATTTATGTGCCACTTTGTGGTTAGCCGTAGTTCAAGTTGCGGCTCGGGGAATCACCTTGAAGTCAACACCAATAACAACGGAGGAGACCAACTAACGACATTCATGAAGAGAACCAACCAAAAAATATCATACAATACCATATTGTAGTTACGAGTTATGACGTCAGAATCGCCTTCCACAATCACTCTCGATATCTATGATTGACTACAACGATGCATGTGCAGGGACCCATCAACCAACCGATGTATTGATTTTGTAGACCTTGTCAAATCGTTACAACACATCCATTGTTTAGAATACATTGTTTTATGTTTTATTTTTCTTTACTTATTTAACATAAACTGTTACTTAAATTGAATGATTGAACAATATCAATTTTTGACTAAGATTGTTGGGATAATTGAACCCATTTTTTATTTACAAATTGAAAACAGAATCAAACATATTAAACATTGTATTTTATAGTACACCAAATTCATTAATATCATTAATACATTTGTTTACCTCTACAGACTGCTTAATCTTTGGTCTCTTGGTTTGTGGTTGCTCAAATTCTAGGCATGCTCAAGCACCAATGGAAGAAGGCTCATATTTAAAAACCAATTCTAGGGGAAAAAAGTCTACACAAACTATTCCATTACAGGTATATGCAGTAAATTTAACTTCTAATTATCTCAGGGCAAAGGTTAGGAGTGTCTTTCTCGATCATGTGTATGTAGGAATAACTGGAGACGGAAGATGTTTGTTCCGTTCTGTGGCTCATGGGGCTTGCGTAAGATTTGGAAAAATCGCCTCCGAGTGAAACCCTTCAGGTAGAATTAGCAGATGACTTGCGTGATAGAGTGAGTATCTAACTTGGAGTTCTCATAATTGGATATCTAGTTAAGCAAGAACCCGTATGTTAATTAGTACAATATATGGCTTCATTGCTCATCATTATCAAGACTTGATCTCTCAATTTGATGACATTGGATTGTGATGTGAGTCATGACCAATCGTTCATAACTTTCAAACATTTCTAGCCAGTTCTGCTCCTTGTAGCATTGCACTCTCTGAAAAGATCTTGCGCGATAATATTTGTCACATTATTGATGAGTTTATCAAGCAAAGACAAGAGACGGAATGGTGGAAGTTAAAAAATTTGCCGAGCTCATGGCTGCTTCATAGTGTTACCATTTTTCATCATAGCATTATTTAACACAAGTCAGAATGAAGATTATTCTTTCACTTGGACCAAGATGTCGATTTGAAAATAGTACATGTTCTTGAAGTTTGCTTCCTCTATCACAAATTGCCTTCTACCGAGTAGTGTTTTTCGTTCGTATTTATAATGGAGTAATGCATGTTTGTGTACATGAAGAACCAGCAGAATGCGTACAAATATCATCGTCTGAATGTGGTTGTAAGGCTCTATTCAAACAACTTCATCGTCTGTGTCAGGTTTGTAGAAGGTGATTTCGACACTTATGTGAAACAAAGAAGGAAGCCACATATATGGGGAGATGAACCAGAACTGTTCATGGCATCCCATGTTCTGAAGTAAGCCACATGTATGGGAAGATCAGATATCGTCAATCGCATGCATTTGTGTGTAGCGACCACCTGCGGTTGTGTCCATCTGGTGTTGGAATAGGAGTGAGATGATTTGGAATATCTGGAGGTACAAATGAATGAAACCGCACCCAAAATTTTGCAGGGTCAGCTTGCCAAAATTTAACTCACACATTGTAGAGTTAATAAATTTAGTCTGAATCTTGAATGATATATCATCTAGTAAGCAAGGAGTGAGAAAAAAAGTAGCTTATTGGTGCTTGTGAGGTAGCTCAATGGTAACTCACAAGTTAGCTGTATGTAGTAAGCTTGTTTGATATTTGAGTAATTTTTGATAAAGTCAAGCTGGAGATGGAACTTGTCCAAGCTGAAGTGTTGTTGAATTGATGTTTGCAACTTTAGGATTGTCACTTGTGATGATTTTATCAGTTGTGAAATTGATTAGAATGATTAAAGGTGATGCCTTTTAGTATTGACTTCATTCGTGAAAACTGCATTCAGGATGCCCATCAGCGTATATATGTACGATGCGGATGCCAGTGGACTAATCTCGATTGCAGAATATGGTCAAGAATATGGCAAGGACATCCCAATTAGGGTTCTTTACTATGGTTCCTGTCATTATGATGCATTACAAATTCCTGGAAGGAAGCATGGTAAATGTAGGTTGTAGATGCTGGTTTAGGGGTAAATGGTAAAATAATGAAATTGTAACTTAATCCTTTCTATATACATTGTATTTGGTGGTAAAAGCAATAATGTATTGAAAGATTGTATCAGCACAATTGATACATTCATCATTTTCAGTTTCCTCTGCAGTTATTGCTACATAAGATGTCTGTGCCAAATAATTATATAGATAAAACCTTTCAGGCTACCTATTATATATGAAAGAAGATTCCAAGATCAGAGCATTTCTGACCTTCACTTTTTTCCTGTGAAATTATTCACTACTTAATTTTAGCACATAACTCTACTTTTGGAACTTGAGATCATCTTGGAATGCCATGCTTCTCCCATAGAAGTTGTTGGGAATGGTACTGTCGTGGCATAGTAGAGTGGCTTTCACGTGAAAACCTTATTCCTCCCCCAGCCATCCTCAAACCAACAACATGGCTGCTTTCCCGAGACAAACCTTCCAATCCAAGTTGAACATGGATGGTCAAGTGACCATTCACAAACTGATGAAGTCCAAGTGGGACCTACTTACAACACTTGGAGATGACATGCAGTTGTCTCTAAAGTAGCCCATGTCTCAAGAACCCAATGGTGTAAAACTTCTGCAGCTGTTGCTGCTTTCTTTAGGCTGAAGCAACTGTTGGAAGTATACAAGGTAGCTTCCTTGAACCTGAGTTTGAACATTGGTGTTGAATGATGGAATAGCATCAAGCCTGTGGTTTTGGCTTGCTCCATCGGATTTGTTCATGACCGACGACAAAGTTAAGTACATTGGGGAAGAAGTTGCTTGACTAGATGGATTATTGTATTCCAACCTTCCTCATTGGATGGCAGTGAAATAATGGCTTGGTTGCAGTTAACTTGTTTGTCTTCAGCAACCGTTTTCCCATTTCTAGACCTCCTTGAGGTAGCACCAGCTGTATGGTGAGCACTTATCCCCAACACAATCTTTGGCTGCTGCTCGTGGACAACATCAAATTTGGAAGGTAATCCAAACCCTACTTCTCTGCCATCGTCTTCATTTAAGCTCACTTGAATAATTGCCATGATGTACTGATAGACCGATAATTACACATGTTTTTACCCCTGTTCTTACACCGTTTGAGATGTGATTTCTCATGTTTTAGGCCGATTTCACGCTAGGTTGTGCTTGTTTGTGATATTTCAGGTCCTAGTACGTGAATGGAGGCTTGGGAGCAAGTTTCGGGTCAATCAGAGATCAATTGACGATTCGGGAGAAGAAACTCGGGTAAGACCTGAAGAAGAATGGATTTCTACCTCACTTTATGGACAAAGAATCATGCAAGCTTGTCATGAAAAGAAAGAGGACGAGACTACGAGCGTCTGGGTTCAAACGGCGACTGATTTGGAGTCCGGACGAGGGAGAAACGAAGCTTTGAACAGAAGCACAGAGAGAATTACGGGCAGCCCCTGCCTAATTACGGCCGTAATTGGCCAGGGCATGCCCGTAATTTATTGGCCGAGCCTTCTACCCAGAATTCCCTCGCGGTGATAAAATTACGGGCAAGACCCCAAGAATTACGGCCGTAATTCCCAAATTACTGGCGGTAATTGGGAAATTACGGGCGTAACTTCTCCTCCTGCAGCTTAAGTGAAACGCGCGTTTTGGTGCGAATTACGGGCAGGACGTGATTACGGCCGTAATTCTGCCCGTAATTCGCCCAGAGTCGGGTTTTTGAAGGCAGATTCGAGCAACAGAAGAGGAGAGCTGGGTTTTGGATCCCAAACACCCAAGGGACGAACCCTAGAGAGAGAGAGAGCGACTTGGAGACATTCTTGGAGCTATTTTGGAGGATTTCTTCGCCATTGGAGCTCGGGAATCAAGCTTGGAGATGGAGATTGAAGATCTAGATCAGATTTCTGCAGTCTCTCTCTTCTCTATGGAGTAACTTCCCTTCACTTAGGTTTTGAGGAACCCTAGTTCCATGAGTTAGGATCTTTCTTGTATGAAGTTTTGGATGCTATATTGTTTGATTATAATCGATTGAGGCATGATTTATTGAGTCAATTGGATCTTGATCAAATTCTCTTGATTTCTGCTTTAACCTATGATAGATAGAATCTGATTAGGTTAAGAGAGCTTCCTTGATTGATAGTGGTGAATTGGTTGTGCGAGAGTCAATCAATTTACTGCTTTGTACTGGAATTCATTCCAGTAGTGGAGATCTGTGTGAATCGCCTTAGCAGTCTATCCCGGTGAAGGCTAGTCGCCTGTCGGGTATTCTGTCTGAGAGGGCTTGGTCAGCTTAAGAGATTCCAAGCTAATTTAGGATCTTCCGCAGTTTAATCAACAGTAGATCAACCAAAGGTAATTGCAACTTGGACCTAATTGAGGAGCTAGGGGGAATCATACCTAAGTGAGTTCCCAACTTGTAATTAGTAGAGTAGTCAGTAGAGTAGTTTATCAATCAATCCTTAATCTAGTTTGCTAGATAATGAACTGAAGCTGAGTAATAGTAACTCTAGAGACCCGTGGATTCGATATTTATTACTTGTGCCACTATACTGCAGTCCCTTTCATTGGTTACACTTGGCCATTGTTAGGTGTTGTGTTTTAGCGTGTCAAGTTTTAGGCGCCGTTGCCGGGGACTTTCTAGATTATTAGGAAAGGCAGAAGTTTGTTACTTTAGCGTTTTTCTTTTCTTTTCCACCCTTGCTTTTCACTTGGGTGTTTTTTGTTTTTGTTGGTGCAGATCTGAATCATGGATCCTCATGGCTTCTCCAATCATTGGGGGTATCCACCACCATCCGAGTGGTATTACCCCGAGACCCCCTGGAGCAATCAAGGAGGAGAAGACTATGGATTCGGGTTTCAGTACCAACCCCCATCCTACGAAGAACAATCAGACCCCTGGGTATTTCAAGAACAATCTCCTTATCAAGAAGAATTCCTCCATCAGCCAGATCCAAACTATCACTTGAGGCTTCTCGTGGAGCAGATTGCTCGAGTACCTGAGACTTCCTTTCCAAAGATGGATATCCCAGACAATGCCCAAACTGGGTTCTCCTACCGTGAAACAGAGGAGACCCTCCTGAGCATAAAGAAGAGCCTCGAGGATCTTGAGAAAGCTTATGCACAACCTGCTCAAGATCACCCTTCTGCTATCATACTAGAAGAGGAGGAGGAAGTAGAAGGCTACAAGGACATTGTGGAGCAAACAGAAGTTATCACGGAGAGCTCCCGTGAAGATCATGATCAAGAATGTCATGTCGTAGCCGACCACCCCTTCCCACATCCCACACCAAGCTTTGAAGAGGTGGGCATGAGTGAGGAGATGCAAGAAGATCTCATGAAAGAAATTGCTTGGCAACTTGCTCTCCAATCCGTGCTAGAAGAAGAAGAGCAAGAAAGGGTGCAGAAAGAAGTTGTGGAGGATGACGAAAGTGAAGCAGGAGGAGTTCTTGATCATTTCCCAGGGGTGATACCACATGTAGAAGAAAGGGAGGTTGAAGAAGAAATTGGCGTCCAGGCTGAGGACGGAGTCGAGGTGGAAGAGGCCTGCACCGGCCACGAGTTACATGTGATATCTCCACCAAACTTCGAGGAGCTGCTTGGCAAGGACCCATTTGCAGTGTCTCTTTGCCAGACCAAGGCCACATCGACATCGGTCCCTCTTGGTGGACGCGATGGTGGCCAATCGATGCTGTCATATCTGGTTTGGGGCAATGAGACAAGAGAAGAGAAGAAGAGGTCTCGCGGGTGGAGACTTCATCTGCATCAAGTACATGAGCCTTCATCACCCGCCACACCACATGCTCGTGACTTGAGACTCCACCTCATCGACGAGAACCTCAACTTCAAGGAGGTTCTAGCATGGACCGAAACTTAGGAGCCATCGTCCGGCTCACGACGTGAAAGAAGCGCTTGTTGGGAGGCAACCCAACCAGTCGGTTTGCATTTCTTTCTCTATTTCTCCTCGGTTGAGTCAGTTTTGTTATTTGATTTTAGAGTCAATAACTCAACCTTTGTGAGATTTTGTGTGGTGTTTGTGTTCTGATTACTCTCTCTTCCTGGAATGCACCGCCTGCCCCGTCCATCATCATTCACCCTTGATCTGGTAACTTCGTTCTACCCTCCTTATCTTTCCTCCATTGAGGACAATGTCGTGCTTAAGTGTGGGGGGGTGTTCGATTATGTATGCAGGTGAATGTTTGGCTGTTTGTGTGCTTGGAGCCTAGTCCACTGTCCAAATTTCGATTTGAGGGCTCCAAGTACGTGTTTCCATGCAAATTGCCTGCTCAGTATGCTTTGAATTGACAGTCTCTATAGTAATGTGCAACCTAGGGAGGTAGTGTAGCACTATGGAGGATGTTGAAGTATAAGATTTTTCCTATCTAGCTCTCTGCTGTGTCAGTTGATTTTGTGAATTAGTGGAGCTAAGACCGTTGAATTCATGTGGTAATGTGGACTCTGTTTGAATTGTGTTATGGACTCGTGTATTGAACAGGGTGCTCATGTGGCAAATCAAAAGCAGTGGTCCTCCATGTCGAAATCATCAAAAATCTTAAACATGGGGTAAGCCCAACGTGTGTGGCACCGTTCATTGCACAAAATCGGGTTTTGGAAGAGATTTTAGTGATCCTTAGTGGGGTACTCCTACAAGGTGAAGCTAAGCTGTCTCTAGTACAAGTAAAACTTCCTCCCGTTGAGCGGTTTGCCTACTCGAGGATGTGTTTTTAAGGGCACGGATAGAGCTTCCGACCCCCCTTGATTTCATTGACCCTCCACACGAGTTGAGGAAAAGGAGTTAAAAGAAGTGCTCTGGCGAGCGCCAGATGTACAGAAATTGCTCTTGCTCGACTAATAAGGGTCGACCGTGCAAAAGACTGCAGTTGGAACCCCACCAAATGAAAGAAAAAATGTAAATGAAAGTGAGAAAAAGGGGTTCCAACGGTGAAATGAAGTGAAAGAGCACCCCGGTACAACGAGTCCTTGGTTGTGAATGGTGTGAGTCCCTTTATCCATGAACTGACTTTCTTACTTCTACTTTTTCTCATGATCCTGGCTTGAGTCTAGTACTCGCATTGAGAGAGATAGGGAACGTCTTAGAAGACCAGTTGACCTCGTAAGCTGCTATATGATCTAGGAAATCCTCTACCGACGATCGAGGTTGTATGTTGATATAGAGGTCTGGAGAGCTGCATTGGTTTGAGTTAGGTTTGCTTGGGGACAAGCAAACGGTTAAGTGTGGGGGAGTTTGATAGACCGATAATTACACATGTTTTTACCCCTGTTCTTACACCGTTTGAGATGTGATTTCTCATGTTTTAGGCCGATTTCACGCTAGGTTGTGCTTGTTTGTGATATTTCAGGTCCTAGTACGTGAATGGAGGCTTGGGAGCAAGTTTCGGGTCAATCAGAGATCAATTGACGATTCGGGAGAAGAAACTCGGGTAAGACCTGAAGAAGAATGGATTTCTACCTCACTTTATGGACAAAGAATCATGCAAGCTTGTCATGAAAAGAAAGAGGACGAGACTACGAGCGTCTGGGTTCAAACGGCGACTGATTTGGAGTCCGGACGAGGGAGAAACGAAGCTTTGAACAGAAGCACAGAGAGAATTACGGGCAGCCCCTGCCTAATTACGGCCGTAATTGGCCAGGGCATGCCCGTAATTTATTGGCCGAGCCTTCTACCCAGAATTCCCTCGCGGTGATAAAATTACGGGCAAGACCCCAAGAATTACGGCCGTAATTCCCAAATTACTGGCGGTAATTGGGAAATTGCGGGCGTAACTTCTCCTCCTGCAGCTTAAGTGAAACGCGCGTTTTGGTGCGAATTACGGGCAGGACGTGATTACGGCCGTAATTCTGCCCGTAATTCGCCCAGAGTCGGGTTTTTGAAGGCAGATTCGAGCAACAGAAGAGGAGAGCTGGGTTTTGGATCCCAAACACCCAAGGGACGAACCCTAGAGAGAGAGAGCGACTTGGAGACATTCTTGGAGCTATTTTGGAGGATTTCTTCGCCATTGGAGCTCGGGAATCAAGCTTGGAGATGGAGATTGAAGATCTAGATCAGATTTCTGCAGTCTCTCTCTTCTCTATGGAGTAACTTCCCTTCACTTAGGTTTTGAGGAACCCTAGTTCCATGAGTTAGGATCTTTCTTGTATGAAGTTTTGGATGCTATATTGTTTGATTATAATCGATTGAGGCATGATTTATTGAGTCAATTGGATCTTGATCAAATTCTCTTGATTTCTGCTTTAACCTATGATAGATAGAATCTGATTAGGTTAAGAGAGCTTCCTTGATTGATAGTGGTGAATTGGTTGTGCGAGAGTCAATCAATTTACTGCTTTGTACTGGAATTCATTCCAGTAGTGGAGATCTGTGTGAATCGCCTTAGCAGTCTATCCCGGTGAAGGCTAGTCGCCTGTCGGGTATTCTGTCTGAGAGGGCTTGGTCAGCTTAAGAGATTCCAAGCTAATTTAGGATCTTCCGCAGTTTAATCAACAGTAGATCAACCAAAGGTAATTGCAACTTGGACCTAATTGAGGAGCTAGGGGGAATCATACCTAAGTGAGTTCCCAACTTGTAATTAGTAGAGTAGTCAGTAGAGTAGTTTATCAATCAATCCTTAATCTAGTTTGCTAGATAATGAACTGAAGCTGAGTAATAGTAACTCTAGAGACCCGTGGATTCGATATTTATTACTTGTGCCACTATACTGCAGTCCCTTTCATTGGTTACACTTGGCCATTGTTAGGTGTTGTGTTTTAGCGTGTCATGTACTCATTTGGATTCTTGGATGGCAAGTTGTTGTAGTTGTAAGCATCATATGGCCTCTTGTTCTTATCTGATCTTTGTGGTGTTACAACTTCACAACTCTGATCTCTTTTAAAATGCCAAAAATGGTTCTGCTGCTGTTGAATGTTCACCTGCATCAGATTTTGAACTCTATTGTTCTCCTCAGAACTTGACAGGCACTTCTGCTGCAGCTGAAAATAAGTTTGGTGCTGAAACTGCTTGCTCTGCAGAAGGTTCTGGTGCTGTGTATAGATGTCAATCGGGCGGGTTCGGGCAGGTTCAATCGGGTTGCTGGTTAGTCGAGTTTCGGGTTCGTCAAGTTGCGTGTTTATCGGTTCGAGTTCAATAGATTTACAAGTTAGATGGGTTGCGGGTTCGGGTTCAATCGGGTTGCGGGAAAATTAGGTTGCAGGTTCATCGGGTTTAGGGTCGGGTAGGTTGCGGGTTGTTCGGGACAACACATCGAATTACTTACTCCTTACTCGCTACCAACTTACACATTTAATTACACTAATTTAAAATATTTTCACAAATTTTAACCAACTTGTTTCTACCTCATATATATAATTAATCATAATTGGTAAAGTGCACTAGATAATAGTAATGACGATATCAACATTTGCAACCAATAGACACTATTAGCAACCCAAACAAAACACCACTCTAAAAACAAAGAAGAAAAACATTTTTCTTATCTCAACATTTTCGGGCGGCAATATAGATAAATCCAAACGAAAATTAGACGACAATATAGATCAATCCAAATGAAAATTGGGCGGCCTTTTGAAGCGAGAATGAAGAAGTTGGTCGGCAATATATATCAAGCAAAAAGAAAATTGGGCGGCATTGCAACGAGAAGCAAAATTGAGTAAAAAAAAAGACATGAACTATATATATATATAATAAATTACAAGCTTAATTCTCAGTAAAGTATAAACTTTTTGTTTAACAAAAAAACATATGAATCAAGGTTCATGAAATTTTTTTTGCAAGTCGTTGTCAATCAATAATCCTAATTTATATCCATATGCAAAATCTAGACACGACATTAATATTATAAACAATAGTTTATGAGAGATGAAAATCGGGCTTAATATTAAAGGAATTGAAATGTTGGTGGGTCGAATTGGGTGGAATTTTCCCTCATTAGATATTCATTTTGGTAGAGGCAAATTGTAGAGGGAAAGCAAAATGAGGAGAACGAA
This sequence comes from Linum tenue, assembly GCA_946122785.1. Lineage (NCBI taxonomy): Eukaryota > Viridiplantae > Streptophyta > Magnoliopsida > Malpighiales > Linaceae > Linum > Linum tenue. Next base: position 27,468,102 of record CAMGYJ010000009.1, read on the forward strand.
AAGTGGGGAGGAAAACATTGGAGAAGTGAAAAGTTGGGATGAAGATATCAAAACGAGTGTGGGGAAGTTTCTCACCTAAATGAAAATGAGGTGGGAGAATTAGTGAGTAAGATTAAGTTTCAAACCTAAATATAAAATAATATGCATTTGAGATAGGATAACTCTTTACATGTTCTGAAATCTACGATATCAAATTAGTCATGCCTAAAAGCTATAGTAAGGTTTGTCTTAGAGTATAGACAATATTTTAGTCACTAAATGTTACAAGTATATTCATATGTGATTGAAGATATTAGTATTACTATCATTAGCGCTAATTTGTTTTGTTTATATGTTTGACAGAGTGAAACAACGAATGGCAGCAAGGGTTCCTCTCCTAAGTACAAGAGACCGCAATATAAAAGTGACTCCTACACCACTCCACAGAAGGATCAATTTGTAAGAAAATGATTATTTAGTGATGATAGAGATGAAGATGAATCTAAGAGTCCTTTCGAAAAGCACGGGGTAAGTTTACGTTACATATTCATCTATAATGTGTGTTTGTGTTCATATGTTAATTTAATTTTAACTATGATTTGTAGGTCATGAAAGTGGAGGGTCTAGAAGGATTCACCAAAAATCTTCAAAATCCAGTTGAAGACTTGTATTATGTTGTTACTAAAGAGAAGGCTGGGGACACGAATTGGGACAAGTAAGACGTATTTTAGTACGTGTGGTCGACCGTTTAGGTCATGAGGTCGACCGTTTGTCCAATAAGGTCGACCGTGACTGTGAACACGTCGACCTGTACGTTGCAAATCACAATTGACATTTCTGTTATTTTGATTTTTGCAGTTTGACAGTTGTGGACTTTTTTTTTCTGAAAACGTGCAACGACATTATTTGAGTTCGGTCATTAGCGAGAATAGTTGGGTTTGCTCATCAGTAAGTACTATACTACTACGACTTTTGTATGAATTGTGCACTATTTATGTTACGATTTACGATGATTTTGTGTTTGATTGTTGGATGGTAGGTAGTGGATTTGTGTGCAAGGGCACTAACAATGTCTGAAAAACATGATGTGAAAGAGCCAAATGTGTGGTATTTGCCAAATATGTTTTCGGTAAGAGCCGTAATGTCAAATTATTTGTCATAACCTAGTTATTTATATTGTACCATGTTAATTCATCTCAATTAAAACATGGTGCAGAAAATGGTACGCGCTAACATGAAGACCAGACAAATTCGTAACAAGTTGATGAATGATGGCGTGGTGTTTATGCCGAATGTTAGTGCATGCCAGAAGGTTAGTCTAGTCAATGTCCCTATATCATTAAATTTCGAAAGTGCATTTGTTTGTATTCGCTGTTTATAACATATAGTGAGTGTTCGTTGCTAGATATTTATGCCAGTTCTTGACGATGAAGCACGTCATTGGTTTCTGTATCTCGTCAATGTCCAGCAAAAAACTGCATTTTTGCTTGACAGTCTACCTTCAACTAGTGAGGCGAATCGTAGGCGTAAATCAGCACTATGCAAGAAATTGGTAAGTGTTTCCTATAATTTTCTGACTACTAAGCGTTACGTATTATGCTAGAAGCTTCAAATATTCGTTATTTGTGTGTAGTTGTCCAATTTGGATGATATTTTCAAACCGGAGCGCATGAGCAATGTAGTAGTACCAAATTTTGGAGATTTCAATTTTGATGAGCTACGAGTTCAACGTCAAAGGAATAGTACTGAGTGTGGTGTGCACGTCATGCAGTGGATGCGCTATGGATCCAAGGATCTGGATAGAGTGGTGAGTATATCGTCAAACAAATAACTTGTTTAATTTACACTTTTTTTAGTTGTAACGAAGTATTACATGGCATAATGCAGATAGGAGAAGAACACAAATTACCGGCTCGAAAGGAGATTCTATGGTATATGGCTACACATTTTGAAAACCGTGCACGAGAAAATCTTTTCAAGCATGTAGTAGATGAATGCATGGAACGAGGCAAAGAGATACAGAGTTCAAAGAAAAAAGCAAAGAAATGAAGTCGTTAAGTTAGAATGTTGCATTATTTGGACAATACATTGAATTTGTATTTGTGAGATCGTTTCATTTTGGATTTTGAATGTTTATCGTTTATTAGATTTGTTATACAATTGTGGATGTGACTGAATTTACGATTTCAATCGTCTAGAACAAGTGGTCGACCACATACTCAAAGCGGGCATACCCAAAGGCAGAGCACAGGTCGACCTCGTGACACTTAAGGTCGACCTATGATACCGTAGCAAAGTCAAAAACCATGTGGAATAAGGATGGAATCTCGTCTGTTTGGCCTTAATAAAATACGGTCGACCATTCGTGTAAAGAGGTCGACCTGTTTCACATTTATAAAAAATGGTCGACCATTTCAGTAAAGAGGTCGACCTGTTTCACATTTATAAACAACGGTAGACCATTTGTGTAAAGAGGTCGACCTGTTTCACATTTACCCAAGACGGTCGACCATTTGTGCAAAGCGGTCGACCGTAATGATTCATGTCCTTGTACAATTAGGATTTTGTGTACTTGTCCTTGTCGAATTATGATTTTATATATCTTTCACCAATGTGAGTCCATGATCTTTTGTTTTTGAGAGTCTCTTCATCCACGATTCATTTGTCCTCTGTTCACTGTTTGCCATGATGCTGACTCGAGACTAGTGCTCTCGCCGAAGAAGCTATGAGATGACTTGTGCGTCGGTTGACCTCGTAAGTTGCTAAATGATCTAGGAAGTCCTCTACCTACGATCGAGGTTGTTTGTTGCTATAGAGGTCTGGAGAGTTGCATTGGTTTGAGTTAGGTTTGCTTGGGGACAAGCAAACGGTTAAGTGTGGGGGAGTTTGATAGACCGTTATTTACACATGTTTTTACCCCTGCTCTTACTCCGTTTGAGGTGTTCATTCTCGTGTTTTAGGCCGATTTCACGCTAGGTTGTGCTTGTTTGTGATATTTCAGGTCCTAGTACGTGAATGGAGGCTTGGGAGCGAGTTTGGGGTCGATTGGACGAGGATCGGATGCAAGGCAAGGTTCCAAGGAGGTCGCGTGGCCACGCACAGGATTGTGCGTGGCCACGCACGGCCGTGCAAGTGACCAGCCTGGCCGTGCGGGATTGTGCGTGGGCACGCGCGGGATTGTGCGTGGCCACGCACGGCCGTGCAAGGTGCAATCCTGGCCGTGCGAGTTGGTTGAGGTTCGACTTATTGATACGCCGCGTTTTGGAGTGCACGGCCAGAATGGTGATGTGCACGGCCGTGCACCCTGGCCGTGCGAGTCGGGAATTGCTGTTTAAAACCCGATTTTCAGCCAAAGGAAGGGAGAGAGCTGGGTTTTGGATCCCAAACACCCAAGGGACGAACCCTAGAGAGAGAGAGAGCGACTTGGGAACATTCTTGGAGCTATTTTGGAGGATTTCTTCGCCATTGGAGCTCGGGAATCAAGCCCGGACTTGAAGACTGATCATCTGAAGATTCTTACTGCAGTCTCTCTCTTCTCTATGGAGTAACTTCCCTTCACTTAGGTTTTGAGGAACCCTAGCTATGTTTGTTTGATTGGATGATTGTATGAGTACTCTGACTTGATAATCTTGAGTTCATATTCAATCTATGCATGTTTTCACGATTCAATTCTGCTTTAGTCGAGATTATTGATTCTGCTTTGATCCTATGAGAGCGAATACCTGATTAGGTCAATAGAGCACCATAGATTGATAGTAGTGGATCGATTGCTTTAGTCGAGGGTTGATTCACTGCTTTGTATCGATTGAGAACCTCATTCGATAGAGGGAGTCTAGTTCAGAACGCCTTGATCGATTGTTCTAGAGAAGGATACGTCCCTCTAGGCAATTGACTCAAGAGGGCCTTGTTCCTTTAGTCGAGACTCAAGGTCTAGTCAAGGATTCTCCGCATTGTGAATGAAGTGAAACAAGTTAGAAATCATCGATCGTTAATCTGGCTAGTGGCTAGGGGGAATCATACCTAAGTGAGTTCCCAACCTGTAATTAGATTAACTTTAACTGTAGTTTGCTAGAGTAGTTTTAGTTCTTTAAACTTAATCTGTTTTGCTAGATAACGAACTGAAGCTGAGTAATAGTAACTCTAGAGACCCGTGGATTCGATATTTATTACTTGAGCCACTATACTGCAGTCCCTTTCATTGGTTACACTTGGCCATTGTTAGGAGTTGTGTTTTAGCGAGTCAGGTACACTCCAAAGGATTTGGACAATGCTGTTCAGCAATCCCGAACAGTTGACGACGATCTAATAGGAGATGTTAACCGAACATTGGGTTACTTGCAAAGTAAACATACCTATGATGCGGGTAGCTTCTTCAAGTACACAACCAACGATGAAGGTGAATTAGGCAATCTCTTCTGGTCGGACTCCACACTAGAGCAGATTACCATTTTTTGGGGATGTCTTGGCGTTCGATGCATGCTACAAGCGCAACAAGTACAATCGACCATTTGTTATGATGGTTGGTGTAAATCACCACCACCGTAACATCATATATGGTTTTGCCCAGTTGGATAACGAGACAATCCCCAACTATGTTTGGTTGTTGAATACTTTACTGGAGTGTATGAACTCTAAGATGCCAACTTCAGTGATCACAGACGGAGACAAGTCTATGCATGGTGCCATTGCTACTGTTCTGGTTGGAGTGCCTCACCGTCTGTGTATTTGGCATATTGAGACAAATGCGACAACGTCCGTTCATAATAAGGAGTTCGTTAGCGCATTCACTTACTTGGCGAAAGCACGTATATCGATTGAGGAGTTTGAGAGGCGTTGGGAGCATTTGATTAGTCAGCATGGTTTGTCTGCAAATAAGTGGTTGTAGGATTTGTACGCTGACAAATTACTGTGGGCAGAGGCATACTTGAAGGATATTTATTTCGGTGGACTCCAATCAACCTCGCGATGTGAGTCATGTAACCATTGGATAAATGGGTATGTGGGAACTCAATACAGCTTGCAACGTTTTGTTCAGGGCATTGAGGAAGCACTGGAGGGGATGCGTTTCACGGAGGTGCATGATGATTATACTTCTAGGCACACGAGGTTGGTCTGCAAGCATGCCCTTCGCACTTGGGAAATGCAAGCTGAAAGTATCTACACACATCGTACATTTGCTATCTTTAAGTCTGAACTAGAGAATGAAGCTTCTTATGTATTAGCGGAGAGAAGAAATGAATAAGATGGGACAGAGACATTCATACTGAAGAACTACATGAACCCAGATCGGATAAGGCGGTTAACATTTACTACGTCCAAGCAAGATCTAAAATGCGAGTGTGCATTATTTGAATCTAAGGGGTTTCCATACAGACACATGCTTACAGTAATAAAAAATATGGGATACACCGCACTACCCTCGTCGTGGTTCAAGCTTCGATGGACCCAAAATGCGAAGACACTAAATCATCATCCTAGAGTTGGAGGTGATGTGGGAGAGAAAGTTGGTCGACTGATAAGACATGGAGGATTGGCTTTAAAGTGTAAGCGTTTGTGTGACATCGCGTGTGGTACTGAATATGCTTTTAATCATGTCTCTAAGACGTTGGACGACCTTACTCAATGGGAAATTGAGTTTGCGAGGGAGAGAACGGACAACACCACACCGGCAAACCCTCCAGCACCCGTTCGAAGTGTGAAAGATCCAAAAATTGGGAAGACGAAGGGGACATTCAAGTCAGCACGAACTGCATCGGGCAAAAGTTTAAGAAAGTGTTCGAAATGTGGGAAATATGGTCATTTTCGCCCTAAGTGCCCGAAACAAAGTCCCAAAAAAGGATCTTAAATTTCTTCTATTGTTTTTAGGAGTTTATTTATTTTTTAATAACTGTGATTGCATTGTATTTTCTTCGAATTATCTTAATAATTTATGAGTTAATTGATTGTTGGTTGAAATAAACAATAGCAATAAAACGGTTGACCTCATACAAATAACGGTCGACCGAACAAGTTACTGAGGTCGACCGCGTATTTAATTCGGCCGATCAAACCGGTTTGTTTGCAACATCCACCCAAACCTCCCCCAATCCTCTATTTTAGAAACCCTCCACCTCTCATTCTACACCACAATCAGAACTCTATCCCACCACATCCACTCATTCTTCCTCTCCTTTCCCTTATTCATCTTCTTCTCCAATTTCCAAAATCTCCATTTTCCAAAAACTCAAAGAAACCTCCATTCCATTTCATCCTCATCACTTAGAAGAAGAACAAGCTATAGCTTTCTGTCCTCTTTTTCATTTGATTCGATTTTTGTCTTCTTCTTTGGTAGATTAGATTGTTTTGAAAAAAATCTAAAGATGGAAAAGAGGATTTTCCCTTCTGTTCGTTAGATGCGGTCGACCTGTTCATCATCGTGGTCAGGTCGATCGCAACTGGCTTTCAATAGTTTTTTTCCCTGTTTTATGGACTGAGGTCGACCTATGATGATATTGAGGTCAACCTGTGTAGTTTTGCTACGATTTTATGGGTTTTTATTTAGATCTATAACTTGAAAAGAGGGATTTTCCCTTCTGTTCGTCAGATGCGGTCGACCTGTTCATCATCGTGGTCGACCGCAACTGGCTTTCAATCGATTTTTCCCCCTGTTTTATGGACTGAGGTCGACCTATGATGATATTGAGGTCGACCTGTGAAGTTTTGCTACGATTTTATGGGTTTTTATTTAGATCTATAGCTTGAAAAGAGGGATTTTCCCTTCTGTTCGTCAGATGCGGTCGACCTGTTCATCATCGTGGTCGACCGCAACTGGCTTTCAATCGATTTATTCCTGTTTTATATAGCTTGAAAAGAGGGATTTATCCTTCTGTTCGCCAGCTGCGGTCGACCTTTTCATATTCGTGGTCGACCGCATCTGGCTTTCAATCGATTTTTTCTTTTGTTGTATAGACAGAGGTCGACCTGTGATGATATCGAGGTCGACCTGTGACGTTTTGCTACGAGTATTTGGGCCATTTTGGACTCGTTTCAATTTAGCCGAGGTCGACCTATGATGCTTCTGAGGTCGACCTATGAAGGCAAAAGTTCGAGTTGTGCCATTGTCTTTGAATGATTTGTACGAAACTAACTCTGGTCGATCTCTTCTAATTATGAGGTCGACCGGATCTGTTTTACACTCAATAGAAAAAGCATTTGGGCCATTTCAGACTCGTTTCAATCTAGCCGAGGTCGACCTATGATGCTTCTGAGGTCGACCTATGAAGGCAAAAGTTCGATTTGTGCCATTGTCTTTGAATTATTTGTGTGAAACTAACTCTGGTCGACCTCTTCTAATTATGAGGTCGGCCGGATCTGTTTTACACTCAATAGCAAAAGCATTTGGGCCATTTCAGACTCGTTTCAATCTAGCCAAGGTCGACCTATGATGCTTCTGAGGTCAACCTATGAAGGCAAAAGTTCGAGTTGTGCCATTGTCTTTGAATTATTTGTGCGAAACTAACTTTGGTCGACCTCTTCTAATTATGAGGTCGACCGGATCTGTTTTACACTCAATAGCAAAAGCATTTGGGCCATTTCAGACTCGTTTCAATCTAGCCGAGGTCGACCTATGATGCTTCTGAGGTTGACCTATGAAGGCAAAAGTTCGAGTTGTGCCATTGTCTTTGAATTATTTGTGCGAAACTAACTCTGGTCGACCTCTTCTAATTATGAGGTCGACCGGATCTGTTTTACACTCAATAGAAAAAGCATTTGGGCCATTTCAGACTCGTTTCAAATTAGCCGAAGTCGACCTATGATGCTTCTGAGGTCGACCGATGAGGGAAAAAATTCGAGTTATTTGTGCTAAACTTATTGAGGTCGAACTGTGATGATATTGAGGTCGACCTCAGGCCATTTAAATCGATTGAAAGCCAGATGTTCATGGGGAGTGCAGTGCAGGGACATTAGGCCACCTTGTAATGCACTCGAAGACACAAACGTCTGCTGCCTTCACCGAGTTCTCCTTTGCAACCCTATGCCGGTCACCGGCAAGCAAACAACAACAATATAACAAAGAAGACCCTAAAACCTAAACTCTCTTACATCCATAAGAACGGGACATGCGGGGCGGTGCCATCTGGTTTTCAATCAATTTAAATTTTTCGAGGTCGACCTATGCTTCTTCTGAGGTCGACCTATGAAAGCAATTTTGTACTTGAATTGTTACGGGTTTATGTCGACCCATTCTCGTTTTAAATTAACTGAGGTCGACCTATGCTTCTTCTGAGGTCGACCCATTCTCGTTTTAAATTAACTGAGGTCGACCTATGCTTCTTCTGAGGTCGACCCATTCTCGTTTTAAATTAACTGAGGTCGACCTATGCTTCTTCTGAGGTCGACCCATTCTCGTTTTAAATTAACTGAGGTCGACCGCTTTATGGAATGGTCGACCGCGTTTTGTTCATTTCGAAAATGTGACTAACGTGTCTTCTTGCTTGTTTGATCGCAGGATGTTTGGCGGCAAAAAGAAAAGAAAGGCACAAAAAGCTGATGCCTCAAGTTCGGAATGGGAAGAGTTCAATCCCAATCTGTTCCAGACCAAGGAGCAAAGTGAGAACTATGAAGAGAAGAGAATGCACAACCGCAGGGTGGCTCCGGGAAGGCCATTGACGATGGATGCGTATTCTCCTTTCGAGAATTACGGATTTTTGGGACCCTTCATCGAGCAGGAGTGGCTGAAGGTGATATCTCTCAATGTACCATACTACCCAAAACTGGTACAGTACTTCTACAACAACATCGTCTACGAGCGCAATGCAAATGGATCCATTCACGCATTCAAATCCTATGTGAATGGGGTGGCGATGCGCATCAGCAAGAATGTGTTGGCGCAAGTACTAGAGGCTCCAAACGAGGGGAAGAGAATCCATTCTTACGGTGCTTGGAATGAAACGCATTTCATGAGAGCCAAGCAAATCCAGACGGTATGTGGTCTTGATGAAGAGCAAGATGCTCAGGGTTGCAATAGGCCAACGAGTAACCACCTGACAGTTCAAGCCAGAGTTCTTCACCACATGCTTTCCTACAACATCCTGCCAAAGGGTGGACATCGGGAGACAGTCATCTACTTCGACATGGAGCTTCTCACCAACCTACTGTTAAACGAGAAGGTGAACTTGCCATACTTGATCTTTAACCACATGCTTACTGCTGCAGAGAGTTCAAACAGGAATCTTCCCTATGGGATGATCCTCACTGTGCTATTTGAGCATTTTAATGTGAATTTAAGTGAAGAGGCGGGGTTAAGAATCTCAAGGCAGGAGTTCTATACTGTTTCATCTATGAAAAAGATGGGCTTTGAGCTGCGTAATGGTGAGAATGTTAGAATAAACAATGCTCATGGTGGTGGTGATGATGATGATGATGATGATGAGGATGATGATGGTGATGAAGGAGCTCGAGACGAGCCAATGGCGGAGGCACAGAGTTCAACTCCACCGATTACCTTAGAGCGTGTTTGGGAGTGCATGGATGGCATGTACGAGTACATGGGCCAGATGTCCACCCAGATGACTGGCATGTACGACTACATGGGGCAAATGACCGCCCAGATGAGCACAATGCAGGTGACCGTGAATGAGATGCGAGATGAGTGGCGATCTTTCAGCGGAAGATACATGCATCCCACCACATCCGACCACCATCATGCTAGCACCACCAATGAAGAAAATGTGGATGAGGGAGAGGGGGGAGATGAGTAGGAGCGCGGAGATTTTAGATTGTGTGTTTTTATTGTTAAGTGGTCAAAACGATTGTTGATTGTTATTCTGTTGTTTTTTTAGTTTTATTTTTATGTGTGAACAATTATGATTTCTGTTTTATTGTATTTCTTGTTAGTTTGTTTAGTTGTTATGCTATGAATTGATGAGTCCTTGTTATCATTATTTATGACTATTTATGATGGTTTGAAACATAATTTATACGATCAAAAGAACCACACAAATCGACATACATAAGCAAAAAAGACATGAGCCATAGGTTGACTTTCTTGTATTCGGTCAACCTCGTACCGGATTAGGTCGACCGCGAAACCAACACTTGATCTTCATTTTACGTCAAATGATTGGACACTTTGACAGAACACTTATCTTCTATCTGGTCGACCTCTTTCCTTATCCGGTCGACCATTTTGTTAATGACTGCCATCAAGTGGTAGACCTATATACCTTAGGTGGTCGACCATGTTGTTTCTGACGCCAACGAAATGGCTGACCGAGGTTTTATTCTGGTCGACCAAAAATAACAACTTAAACTAAGTGCGGTCGACCAGGTGGTCGTTGAGGTCGACCGCAATGCTTTCTCGTGCTGCCCAAATTAGTCAATTCGGTCGACCGCCTTCAGGAATAGATCGACCGAAAAGTGAATGTCACCGTGACATGCATGTCATAGTAGACATACCCCCTAAATTATCATATGTAAACATTGTGATAATCAAATTGATAATTAATTAAACTCGTAAATCATCATATGTAAATATTATGATAAGTTTTCTTTCTTCTTTCTCTTAAAAAAAATGAAAATACAAAAAATTTCTCTAATTTTTCTTTCCATAAATAACAACAAAATTTTCCACCCTTTTCTCTTCCTAAAAATCAAAATCACCATAACTTGAAGCAACAAATTTCCCTCTTCTTTTTTCCTCAAAAAGTTGAAAACATCAAAATTTTCTATTTATTTCTCTTCCTCTAAACCAAAGCACCAAAATTCCCCCTTCTTTCTTTTTCCAAAACTCGAAGCACCAAATTTCCCTCTTTTTTTTCCCCATAAAAGTTGAAAACACAAATATTTCTCACTTTTTCTCTTTCTATAAACCAAAACACCAAAACACCCCTTCTTTCTTTTCCCAAAAAATTTAAGCACCAAATTTTCCTCTTTTTTTTTCTCCAAAAAGTCGAAAACACCAAAATTTCTCATTTCTTTCTCTTCCTATAAACCAAAGCATCAAGACTCCTCCTTTTTTCTTTCTCTTTTTTCTTTATTAAAAATACATAATTTCAACTCAATATCATTTTTTTATCTTTCCTTTATAAAATTAAAAGAATAATTTTACTTAATTTTACAACAAGCATATAGTAATTATTCGGGTCAATCGGGTGGGTTGCAGGTTAGTCGGGTTCAAGTCAATCGGGTTACATGTTTTTATCGAGTTGTGGGTCAATCTGGTTCGGTTAATCGGGTTGCGGGGTTTTCAGGTTACAGGTTAATCGGGCCACGGGTCAATCGGGTTGCGGGTCATTGACTTTTAGTCAATTCGGGTTGCGGGTCGGGTTCGTCGGACGGGTTAGTCTGGTCGGGTTCTGTTTTGACACCTATATCTGTGATTGGGTGGTGGTCTCGAGAAAACCATTTTGCTGTGGTAATTGAGTGACACGCCAAAACACAACACCAAACTGCGACCAAGTGTAATCGCAGTCCGGGAATGTAGTAACAGGCAAGTTCTATTATCAACCCGGGGTCTAGATCTACTGCTTACTCCGTGATTATATATTATCTAGCCAACTAAGTCGAGTGATTGTTGTTTAAACTAAAAGCAGTAAGAAAGCAGGAAATGGTTCGGTTTTCAAAAGCAGGGAAGAGTCACTCGGGAAATGAGTCCCCCTAGCTCCTTAGTTAGGTTTCAATTGTAATTACCCTGGGTTGATTTATTGTTGATTAAACTGCGGAAGATCCGACGGTAGCTTGGAATCTCTTAAGATGACCAAGCCCTCTCAGTCTAACTACCCGGCAGACGACTAGTCTTCACCGGGACAGAAAGCTGAAGCAATGAGCACAAAACTCCATTACTGGAATTGGATTCCAGTACAAAGCAGTAAACTGTCTAACTCTCGTATAACCAATCTCCTACTATCGAATGAAGAAGCTCTAACAACCTAATCAGATTCTATCTATCTCAGGTTGCAGCAGAAATCAAGAAAAGCTGATCAGACTTTAATCAATTCAATAAAACATGCATCATTCGATTAAAACCAAACAGTATAATCATCCCAAGTCATTACAATCAAATCCCTAACACATGGAACTAGGGTTCTTCATACCCAAGCGAGAGAAGGGTTCTACTCCATAGAGAGAGAGAGGAAAACAGAAATCAGAGTAGTCATACTCATAAAGATGAGGAAAATCTGCTCTCGGATGATGATTTCCACTCCTATGACGATCTCCAAGCTCGATTTGATGAAACCCAGCTCCAAGATAGCTTCTAGGATGTGTTCTTCGCACTTTCTCTCTCTAGGGCTCTGTTTTTGCTCTGAAAATCCCATCCTCTAACTTGTGGCTCGGAATTGGGTAAAAACCAGAAATTCCCGACTCACACGGGCAGGCCACACGGCTGTGTGGCTCACCCAGTTGCCCGTGTGAGCTCCCAAAATGCAGCGTCTCGATTTAGTCGAACTTAGGCTTCCCACACGGCCAGGGTCACACGGCCGTGTGAGAATTTCACTCTGCCCGTGTTTGCTCTCGGCACAAACCACACAGCCACGAGCATGACTTGCACGGCCGTGTGGATTCCAGGAATGCCCGTGTGGCTTCCTTAGCACCTCGCCCTGCGTCCGATCTTCGTCCAATCGCCCCCCAAACTCGCTCCCAAGCCTTCATTCACGTACTAGGACCTGAAATATCACAAACAAGCACAACCTAGCGTGAAATCGGCCTAAAAAGCGAGAATCCACATCTCAAACGGTGTAAGAATAGGGGTAAAAACATGTGTAATTAACGGTCTACCAAACTCCCCCACACTTAACCGTTTGCTTGTCCCCAAGCAAACCAAGTCAAACACAAGGTAAGCTCACATATTTCAATCATACCAACATTGGGAACAAGTCATAAAGGCACAGAACATGTGAATCGTACTGGTTTTCAAACATCAACACATGAACAACTTCAATAGCAACCTGGGCAACCACCACAAAGGACATTCGAGTGCAGCAAAATCGAGTAAAGGAAGAGTCTCCCTTCTGTTCACCAACCAACCTAGACTTGACTCAACCACTTACTCAAAACAGTCACCTCATGCATCCAACTCAAGACATCATAATAGAGATCGAGCAATCTAGGTCCTCACCGGGGTACAAGAGTATATAAAATATGAAAATGAATCACTCACTCTCGACCAGTGGGGTCAGGAGAATTTGATGCGAAAAATGCGCATGCTATTTCTCTCAATCCCTAACATCTCTTCACCATGATGGCAGCCTCTAAATGTTAGAGTTCACATATGGGGTGTCACCACTAACTAATCCGGAGGTCTTAGACACAGATTCAAATGACTGGCTAGGGTCTTGGACATGCGGAAAAAGCCTTTTAGGTGGTGGAAGTATTCATAGCACAAGGTTCCACATTTCCAAACCCACACAATCACAATCAAACAAACTAGTATTTCCTTTCTGCCATTCTGCATTACTCAAATTCTCAAGAGCACAAGAGTGAAGGAGGTTATATAAATGTCAGCATTTCTAAGCCAGACTGCTAAGAAACACTACTTAATGGGCACTATTCGGATTTTTGGTAGTGGCTCTCTTTTGCTTTCATTTTTTTCTTTGTTTTTCTTTCATTTTCTTTTCATTTCTTAAGAGAGCCACCACTTCTGCACATATTTCAAACACATGCCCAACTTTTAAGCACTACCTCCAACACACATTAAATTTAGCAGAAACAACAGAGAACATGTAAAAATCACTCTGTGGAACCTTCTAGAAGATGCAAAAGGGTGATTTTTCATTGCAGACCGAAAGAAAGGATAACACACGGCTCAAAGGGGCTGACTAGGGGATATGACACATCAGGACAGTCAATTTGGTCGTGGGCTACTCCTATGCCCCCATCATCTTAGCTAGTGACAACGTGAATGCTACACATCATGGAAGAAGGATCTATCGCACAAGAAAGAAACGAGCAGGCTCAAATCTCACATGGCCACCTATATGCTCTATCTCACATTCTGATTCCCTGAACTAGATGCATAAACGACTGTCAAGAACAAGTGATCAATCCAAGTCACAGTTGGTAAGCAAACAGTTGAAAAAAATGAACCCCTACACAATTCTACTGCACGTCTCAGTCCTCATCATAGGTTGTCCTAGTCACAATCATGCTGTCATGCATCAATCCGAAAACCATTCAATTCATCAATCAAAACATAGTGCCAATATGATCAAACAGCAGTACTTGGAGCCCTAAAATCGTAAGATTCGGACAGCGGACTAGGCTCCAAGCACAAAATATAGATTCCAACCGATACAAAGCACCCCCCCACACTTAAGCACGACATTGCCCTCAATGGAGTAGAGGGAGAGATAAGGGGATCGATGTTACCGGATTGAAATACTGCTGGGGGACTGGAAGTGGACCAGTCAGCGAGAAACAAACGGGAAGATGGACAGTTCTGCACGAATCGAACACCAAGAACACACTAGCACACTGTGCGTTAGGGATAAGTGTTAGCCTAGATGGCTACAACATAAACAATCCACAAAAGAAAAACAAAAACAAACGACACTAAGTTCAAGCTCCTCACACATGGAGCAAACACACAAAAGTCTGAAATGAAAAACACACTGAGATGGGCAACGAGTACAGCCAGAGATGGGCAACGAGTACAGCCTACTCGTCGTCAAGGTTATCCAGGTCGATGTCGTCCATGAAGGCGTCATCACCATCATCACCATCAGCTGGGGGAGGTGGAAGTGGAGAGTCCTCCCAGGGAGTCCTCCAGACTGGCTGCTCACCCGGCAGCAACTGGAGTAGGTGCTGCTGGACCTCCTGCATGCGCCGAGATCGAGCCTTCTCTCGCTCGATATGAGCCAGAGTCACCCCCTGCTAGGTCGCCATCATGTCCAGGCGCTCATCATAAGCAGCCATCCTCTGCTGGTGGAACTGGAGCTGCTGGTCAAGGATCTGCTAGTTCTGGATACGCAGCTGCTCGAACTGGTAGGTGAAGTAGTCATGCCCAGGGAAAGCGGAGCTGACACCCCCGTACTCGAAGGTGGTGGGGCGGGGGGCAGCATCAACATCCACCTCCTCGGGCTCCAAATGATCAACAGACTCATCCTCCTGGCCCTCTGGCTGGTCCTCTGGCTGGTCCTCCGCGGGGATCTGAGGTTCCGGAAACCCCGCGATCCACAGAATGCCGCGGTTCTCTCGCAACAGGTGCATGTGACTTATCGTCTTCTGGCCAAAGACGCTGGTGTCCCCCTGCTCTGTGCACCCTTGCAGTGAAAGCCCGAAGTAGGTGGCCAGGCGGGTGATGAGGGGGGTGCAGTGGAGGCTCTTCAGTTCCAAAGCACTCTTCTCGAAGGTTCTGGCCACCACCGAACCCAAGTGGAGAGGATGGTCATGTTGGCGGATCGACTCAATGAAGTACATGGCCCTCTTGGTGATGGCGCTGGCACTGTCTGAAGCTGGGGTGTAATACTTCGCCAGCAGGTGCTGGAGAATGCGGTTGTCGAGGTGCGGGGTGGTGGCCTTCGTCTTCCCGGCCGAGAAGGGACGCTGGCCTGGCCGAACCAGGCGGGTGTACAGCGTCCTGAAGTTCACCTCTGGCGGGTCGTTGACCTTGGTGACGTAGTCCTCACCATCGGCCAGGCCGAGGTCGAGAGCAGCGGCCAGCTCGTGGTAGCTCATAGACCTGGATGCACCGCCTAGCCTGAATTTGACGGCTGCATCGTCTCTCCAATCCTCCGTGGGTGTGTGCTTGAAGGTCGTGTAGAACTCCAGCACGGGCTCGTAGTAAACCTTCTCGTGGATGGAGAGCAGATGGCGCCACGGGCGGTTGGTGACGATGGCGGAGAGGTGCTCGTAGCAGTGCAACTTCTGAAACTCCCGTTTGGACCAGCAATGGTGCTGCCCAAATGAGCATGCGAGGATTTGCTTGAACCGATCCTGGTAGGGGCCCCTCTTCAGTTCCCGGATGAACGGGTGCTTGAGGTCAGGTTTCGACATTGTCCTGCAAAAGAACAATATCGTACTAATTGAGCGGCCCAATTTCGACAAGTGGTATCAGAGTCCGGTTTGGTTCAGGGCGGTGGACGTCAGTCGGTGGACCCTCGTTCGATGGCCTCAGGATTTGAGAGCTGCGATGGACGCCAGTCGGTGGACCCTCGTTCAATGGCCTCGGGATTTAAGAGCTGCGATTGTCTGGTGGGTCAAAGGTGATTCGCGTATGTTTGGTGGATCCATGAGATATCCACGTTTGGGCTTGGCGGATCAAAGAGAGTTCCGCATTTGAGAAGCAGATCAAAGAGAGTTCTGCGTCTGGTAAAGTCCTTGTATCAAGAAGCCCATCGATACAAGGCGTCTGGCGGATCAAGATAATCGCTGAGGAGAGGACACGAAGTTCGTGGTCCTTGTCTTGAGGGGAGGATTGTTATGGGACAATCCAAGTACCACTTCGGCAATACAAGGGAAGGGACCCTTGTATATTAGTGTCCACCAAGCTCATTAGTACGAGGCTTTTTGGGAGGAAACTCAAAAGTAAATCCGTGCGGGCTTGGCCCAAAGCGGACAATATCGTACTAATTGAGCGGTCCGGTTTCCACAATGATCATCATGGTCATTGTTATCGTTAACATGAATAGGGGTTGAAGCCCATTTAGGACGCTTTAGAGATGCCTCATCGCCACTTGATCCACTTGAGCTCGAGTCATTGCTCGAGGAATCAAGCTTGCTATCCTCCTTCCTCCTGAGTGTCCATTGCTGTTGAAACTTTTGTTGTTGTTCCTCTCCAGTTGCAAAGCTTAGGGTCATTTTGAGGGGGAAACTTGTATTCTTTCACTCTTAACAATGGGTTAGCAGCTAATCAACCTGCGGTAAGGGGAACTTTTTCCATAATTCAGGAACCATTTAGCCTAGATAACCAAATTACAGGTCAAACCCTTAAGAGAGAGAAGGCATTGGAGGCTAAGGTAAATCACATGGCAATACAGATCAAATGAGAACTCTAACACACCATTGGACATGTTCATAGAAGTATCAGGTACAATGACATTACAAGTACAATTTCCTTCTAGAATGGCATGTTGCTAAAGAAGGGAGGGAGTAGCTTTAATTCTATCACATAAAGGGAACTCAATTGTTCCAAAATGAGATGGACAGAGTTTGAGTCAAATATTTGTGCCAAAGCAAAAAAGCAACAACACTAACGGCCCCAGGAGACCTCTTCTGAAAGCAAACTGAGAGAAAACAAAGAAATTCCCCAAGACTTTCACTTTCCTAAAGTTGAGATTCAAAGAAGAAAATTACGATATAAAAATATTCCAAGAAGAAAAGGGCTTGCATTCCTTATTCTGAATCCCGATTGCTGTTAAAGTTCATATCACAAAGTCAGACAAACTTTGACATAAAAGAAAAAAGGTAGGACCTTTCTCAATGATCATATGCTACAAAAGACAATAAAGACTTTCCCTTCCCAAACATTTCAATTACAAGCAGAAAACCCAGTAACAAAAATTACCATAGGAAAAGCCTCAATAAATGAACTTTGCTCTGTGACCAGATGCAGAAAATGAGGAACCTGACCTTGAAACCAACAATGCCTTGCGCCCTTTTGCTGAACCAGGACGCCTTTTGCTTTTACCTATTCTTCTGCCACCACCGATCAGAAGTGCATTTCTTTCTTCACCCATCAGAATTGAAGCTTTTTCGTGGCATTTATGCCCTGTATTATCCGGCCAAGGTTAAAAAGGGAAGAAAATTATATGTTATTTTTTTTACTCACTTTCTCGTCAGGTTGTATCACAATCTGTACAACGACCCATTTGCCATTTATAGAGATCAGGACAATTAAGTTGGGATGGTTGGCAAGTTACAGTGAAATAGGGGAGAAAGAGAAACCCAGATCAAAGATTATACCTTTTTTTGCCCCATCACATTGATGAGTTGTATTTTTAGCATTATAAGTTACAAGCACTGTTAGCTATTTCGAGTGTAAAGCGTGATTTTCTGCCATAACAGTTTTATGGAAGATTCATTCGGAGAAAGCCCCAAGCAAGCCAACGACCTCTTGAGCCAACCTCAATACAAAAACACTACTGATTGTTTTCTCTGGAAAACCTATCAAACTTGGGAAGGAATTCACTTATAGGTTAAGCTGGGAAATGGGCATTGAACAAGAAAAGGAAAAGATCAGCATATCAAAGCAAAATTTCTCTCACCAATTAAAGATGGTGGCAAATGATGAATTGGATACCCTAGAATTTTAATACAGCACTGAGGGGCGATTTGTTTGGACAACAGGTCAAACTTGTATTCCAATAAAGGTTGATTGCAAGTTTGCAACTTGCCTCTTAAAACCTAACCAGGGAGTTGTCTTACCTTAACAAGACGCAAAAATGGTATCCTAACTCCTAAGTTCAACTCTAAAGTGAACAAAGGAAGCTCAATATGGATCCAAATGCATCCCTGCGATGTCCGATATATGATCTTGAATAATGCAGTGAGAAGATAGGCTTCGAGAGTAGGCCATCTGTCTTCCTTGCCATAATCAGTAAAAATCATTTGAACCTTTTCATTTTTTCCAGCCAACACCAGGGTTCAAGATGGCTCTGAATAGATATGGACCCTTTCGTCCCGGTGTGTTGATATAATCTGTGAAGAACTTACTGTACAGTCATACAACATATTCGCCTACAAAACTGTGATCTACATCCTTCTCTACCACGATCCGTTTCCCTACCTTCATATGCTAGCTGTCGGGTTCTGATGGTGCAGAAGAGCATCATAAAACCTGCAGTCAGAAAAAGAAAATGGAGGATGGACAAAGTTAAGCTTTCCAAGATAGTTCGTCATAACTGCGTAATAATTCTTTTAAACATTATTATACCTTAAAGACTCCTCACCAAGTTTCCTTGATATGCATATTGCATAGGGATTGTAACAATTAGATATCGAATCCCCCAGATTCTCCTCTGTGTATGATAATCCACATATTCATAGAGATTCTAGTTCTCTTTTTATGGGACTGATCATTCTTACAGTGTTGCCTGCTCCATGGTACGTGATTGTCAAGACTCAGACTTACTTGCACAAGAAGTTTGCTGACATCCCACAAAAAGGAAGTTTGTTGACAACATCAATGGATTTCCGGTAGCCTGCAAAACCAAAGCATAGTATCAACTCATCGTTAGAGAACTAATATATGAACATTTGATTAATCAAAGTTAAATTAACTAAGTTTTTTGAACCATTTACTACCTGCAGGGAAATTCACTTGTATAGATCCCTGCTTGATGGATCTCATCGACATACTGCAATGCTTCCCGACATTCCTCTCAGTCATCAAAGAATTCGTCATTGTCTCCTTCTATATGATTTGTCTCGTGTCCTTTACCAGCAACAACCTGCTCAGGTTGAAAGTTTAAGTAGTTCAAACACATACAAAAGACATTGTTGTGAGAAGGAATCATTAAAAAAGATATCAACTAAGAACTTACAACCACATCGCCTTCTTCACCCATCACAACAGCACAACGTACAACTACACGTCTAATATCATGAAATAAAAGATGATGGCCATTTGGGATAGGAGGATAATAGTCATTCTCCCCGTGTTTTAAATATTCTTGCATTGTCCATCCTACTCCAGCTAACATGTCATCCAAAAATATCCAATGGAAAAAAGAGAGTAAAATACATAAATAAAATGCTCTCATCGGCTTTTATTCCACAACATCTATGCCAGATACCTTTGAGGTTGCACTAACTTGCAGCTTTACCTCTCGGATTGTCTGATGCTAGCATAGTTACATCACTTTTATCTGTTGCAATTTTGGTCATCAATCGCCTTTTGCCTCTTTCAGTCTCGCCGCAAGATCCAATAACTTCATGACGAGACAAGTCGATTAGGTAAAAAAAATGACTTCATCTTCAAGCAAACTTTAGTAAAGAAATGAAAACTTCTACAAACTAGAAGCTCTTAAATCAAATCACACAAAGAGCTATAACATCTCGTAGCTTTTGCAAGTAATTAGAACAATGTTAAAGCTAGTCACCAGAAAAGGGATCTTACCAATGATAATTCTCATAGGGCCAAGCTCCCTCACTAAATCAAGTAATCTAGATAGTCCATCCAGAGTACGGGCATAGTCCACAATTACCCCCAACGTCTGCTCCTCATTTATTAGCTCACACCTACCAGGTACTACATCAATCTCTTCAATCCCTCTTACAATATCTTCGAATGGAGCCCCAACATCAATCCCAACAGTCACAACAACTAAGATATTGTAAATGTTGTGCTTCCCAAGTAACCCTAATGAAATTTCCAATATCCCTTTGGGGTGTATTAACCAACACTTGTGTCTCAAAAAGCGAGAGCTCGAACATCAAGGGATTTGCATCAGCACTCTTATCCTCCATTGCAAAGGTTACAACAGGCACATCTTGATTCCCTAGTGACCTAAGAAAAGGAGCATTTGGGTCATTGATGTTAATGACTTTCCTATGCCTCTCTGTATCAATCATCCTAGAAAACAGCTTCACCTTCGCGTCCTTATACTCTTCATCAATTCTCGGGAACTTAGAGTAATCTCCTGCCAAATTAGTACAAACAAAAATATCGAAGTCTATCTCATTGCACCTCCCTAATGGCAACTCATAAGAAGATGCCTCTACCACTACTGCTTCTGTCCCATTATGATACATATTAGCCATCAAGTTCTGAACCAAGACAGAATCTGGAGAGGTGTTTTTAGACACCAATTTGGTATCGTCGTTGATTCGGGCCTAAATGTAGTCGAAAGTTGGAAGAAATGGCGCGAGGACTGGGCAAAGAGGAGGAAACAGTCGCTGTTCACGGTCCAAGCCGTGAGTTCACGGTCGCCAGGAACGTGAACTAAAGCCACGAACCGCGAACTGAAGGGTTGTCCAGAGTGGTTTCAGAAGTTACTGACGCTGAGTCAGTTCACGCTCATAAGATCGTGAAATGAAGCCATGGACCTCAAACTCAAGAATTGGGACCAGGAACTGGGCTTGATTAGTGTATAAAAAAGAGAGCTGAAAGGAAGAAGAGGGAGAGCCCAAAAGTGAGAGAAACTTTCTTCTTCTTGAAATCCTAGAGAGAGAAAGTCACGAACCAAGAGGGAGAAGAGGCTAGGGTTTGCTCCAAGTCAAGAATTGGGAAGTTCTCTTCAAGAGAGGATCTCTACAAGCACAAGGAAGGATTGAGGCATCACAATGATGGTTTTTTCCTTTTTCATTTTTGTTCTTCCTTCTTCTATCATGGAGTAGTCTCCTATTCACATGGGTGTTGTAGAACCCTAACTTTTACCATGTAGTTGATTGTGTGGATTGAATGATTGTGTGTGGGTGATGTTTAATTTAAGATTTGAGGTATGTTCATGATGATTGTGTATTGTGCGTGCTTACCAATCTATTGTGCTACTCTAATCTAGCTTAGATAGAAACCCCATTTTCTTAAGAGGCTCAAATTGAGCTAGGTTTCTTAGGCATTCCATGCCTCCTAACTAGGTTAATGTAAGGCAAATCTCTAAACTCAAATGAGACACCTAGGTTAATTGTGATTAAGCAATCCAAACCCTAGTTTGAGGGAGAAGGTTAGTCAACCCTCTTTTGCTTGGGCCAAGAGGGTTACTTTCATGGCCTATAATGCATTCATTGGCCTAGCGATTGAGAGTGTGGTTTCTAACCACTGTTGCTCCTCCTAACGGTTCGCAATCGCCTTGTCGTACACCAATTCTTTCGATCCCTCAGTTCATGGTAGTTAGTTAGGGGGAAACAACTCCCGAGTGAAGCTTCTCATCAAGATTTTCAACCCTTTTACTTTTCAAGCATTGCACTTTTAATCGTAGATTGTAGAGATTCTTACAAACTTCATTCCGCTAGATAATGTTTCAAACAATTGAAGTAGAGGTACATGGACCGACCCGGGTTGATATTTAAACATACTTGCCCTATATTGCACTCATTAGGTTTATACTTGGGCCTTAGGTGAGATTTAAGTGTGATATTCGGAGTGATTCAAGTTTTTGGCGCCGTTGCCGGGGAACATCGGTTCATTATTTTGAAAAGATTCTTTGGTGTTAATCTTGCTTTTACTTTTAGTTTTGATTGTGTGAAGTGTTGCTTGTGGTAGACGTGTTGTGGTTCTTTTAAGTGTGTGCAGGGAGGTGCATGACCCGGAGCAATCCGGCACCTTTAGCGCCACTAGACGAGAATCTCAACCGCACTCTCTGACTCTTGGCTAGTGGGAGAGAGTTAGCGGAAGCAAGAAGGAGAATTGAAAAGAGGGGACATCAAGTTAGTCCCGGATTTAGAGGAGTTGAAGTAGAAGGTGAAGTTGAGATGGCGGCGAATCAACAAGAAGCTGCTAATCCACCTCCATACCCAAATGTGGAGGCGGGACCCGAGGAAGAACCAAGGACTATAGGCTATTACATGGCCCCACGGGCGGCAGATATCCAATCTCCCATCCTACATCCACCCGTGGTCGCTTACAACTTTGAAATCAAGCCTGCACTCATCACGATGATTCAAAACAACGCTTTGTTTCACGGGCTTGCCAATGAATCACCGCGAGAGCATGTTCAAAGATTTCTTGAGCGTGATGGAAGCCTGAAGATAAATGACGTCCCCAAGGAGGCATTGCAACTGAGGCTATTACCCTACTCTTTTGGGGGGAAGGCGCTCCCATGGCTCAACAACTAACCGACTCGATCCATCACCTCTTGGGACGATTTGCTCAATAAGTTTATGACCCGATATTGTCCTTCTTCCAAGACGCCCGAGAAGATGAGACATTGAGGTATGCGTGGGAAAGATTCTCGGACTACTTCCTCCAATGCCCTCACCATGGATTCGAGGAGAAATTTCTGATAGAGACCTTCTATGGCGGTCTCATTCAAGATGACAAGATTCTCATCAACTCTCTTTGCCAAGGGAAGTTGATGAACATGACTCCACCTCAGGTGACCGAGTTGCTCGAAGACATGGCTATCAAGGGATACGATTGGGGCTTGATGAGAAGTGGTAAGAGAAGCAGCGAAAGAGGAGTACGAAGTGTGGGAGCAAGTGTTCCACTGGCACTTGAAGCTAAGCTTGACAAGTTGATTGAGGTGATCCTTGAGGAAAAGAAGCAAGGGAAGAGAGCGGTGATGTCGTGGAATTGGTGCTCTATCACTAGTCATGAGATAGCGGAGTGCCAAGTGATGAAGGAGACAAGTACCCCCGAGGAGCAAGTGAGTTTCATTGCCAATGATAGAGGGAACAACCCTTATAGCAACACCTACAACCCCGGGTGGCGCAATCATCCAAATTTCGCTTGGTCTTCCCCTACCAATCCAAGACCTCCCGGTTTCCAAGGTCCAACGGGCAACTATCAACCTCGTCCGACTTACATCCAACAAAGGCCTCAGTTCCAAAACTCGAATTTCCAACAACCATACTAAGAACAACACAGTCAAGGGTTCCAAAAAAAAAAAACAACAAACCGACAAGTTTTCTAAACTTGAAGATCTAGTGACCACCTTTGTGAGCACAAGCTCTCAGAAGTTCGAGAAGATTGAGCAATTCATGGATGTGGCAACATCCAAGTTTACCTCGATTGAGGCGGGACTCCGAAGTCATCAAGCAAGCCTCCAGAACTTGAAGTGAAAATTGGAAATCTTTCATGGATCCTCACCGAGAGACCAAGGGGAGCTCTACCTTCCCAAACAGTTGCAAACCCCAAAGACCAAATTGTCGGGTTGAATTCGATTCAATTAAGAAGTGGGAAGAGACTCAGGAGGCCGTTTCCAAAGAAGCGAATGAGAAGGAAGACCCTCTACCCGAGGGTAGAGAAGAAGAAACCTCGGGAGGAAAGAGAGGAGTGGCAAGGAAGGCATCGCCAACGCCACCTCCATTGGCTGAGTACACGCCACCCCTACCTTTTCCTACGTGGATGTATAAGGAAATATTGGAAGCAGAATGTGGAGGTTTCATGGAGATGCTCAGAAAACTCCACCTCAACATTCCCTTCCTTGAAGCAATGGCCCACATGCCACGGTATTCAAAATACCTCAAGGGACTTCTCTCTAAGAAGCCAAAATTCAAAGATCTCGCCAATGTCACCCTAAGCGAGGAGTGCTCCGCCTTCATCCTCAACCGGTTGCCCAAAAAGAAACTCGATCCAAGTAGTTTCACCATACCTCTTTGCATCGACACGCATCACACAGAGAATTCCTTGGCGAACTTAGGAGCAAGCATTAATGTGATTCCCTTTAAGCTTTTTAGAGGCTAGACTTGGGTGAATTAAAGACTACTAGGCTTAGTGTCACGTTGGCCGATCGCTCTATCATTAGTCCTAGGGGCATTATGGAGGACGTGCTAGTACGAGTGGGGGAAATTCTGTTATCCGACGAATTTTGTGATCCTTGATATAAGTGACGATTTGGAGATGCCACTCATACTAGGATGCCCCTTCCTTGCCACCGCCAAGGCTTTAATCGATGTTAATGAGGGGACTTTGATTATGAGAAAAGGTGAGGAGAAAATTACTCTTGGAATTGAACCTAAGCCTAGAAGTGAGGATGTGAAGGAAGTGGAATCAAATGATGTGAATGCAAGTGGAGGAGAGCTTTTCAAGGTGAACCCCACTATTATTGTTATTCCTTGTGGTGATGTGAAGCAGGAAACCAAGGAGGGTATCACACCCAAAGAAAGAAGGAAGAGAGTTTGGAGGGAAAGGATGAATCACGTTATTGCCCGAAGAAAGGACAAGGGCAAAGCGAAAGTCAACGGACAAGAAGGCCACCCCATGGAGTTTAAGTTGGGAGGCGACAAGCCTCGCCCCGAGATCTTGGCGAATCCACTCTCGGTGGCTTCATATTCTCAAGCATGATAGATTCGAAACATCAAGCTAGTGACGTTAACTTAGCACTTGTTGGGAGGCAACCGAACATAGGTTTGTTTTCTTTTCCTTCTTTTCCCTTTTTGTGGTTGAGTGAAGAGTTTAAGTGGTCAAAGTGGTATCCCCATGCTATGTCTCTGTGATTGTGTGTTTTGAGATTTGTTGTGATCGATAGTAGGCACAGTGGAGTAGGCCGAGTCAAAAATTTCACGGAAATGCCTTGTTTTCACTTCAGTTCACAGTCTGCGCTTGCAGTTCGCGGTCTTAATCGACCATGAACCAGGGTGCTTCCACGTGTTGTGAAACTCGTTGTTTCACCTCAGTTCACTGTCCGTGAGTTATGTTCACGGTCTCCAGGACCGGGTACAGGGTAGCGCGTCCGTGAACCATGTGGTCTGCCTATAAAAGGGTCGTGAATGCCTTATCCTCACTTCACGACCCAAAACTCGCCGGAAAACTTTCAAATTCGCCGGAAAACCGCAATTTGCTGACGAATTTTGCCCTTTTCGTAAACTTCCGGCGATCCAAATCAATAACCAATCATAGACCCAATCTCCACTCGTCAACGGTGACCTTCGCTGAGATTTTGGGGAGATTTGGTGCTGATTTTTTCCGGTGAGGCGATTTCCTGCGAGCCTCCAGCGAAGCTCTGGTGACCCCTTTTGGATCGGTTTTTGTGAATTTTTTTACTCCCTCGCCCTATCCTCACTTCCCCTACGATCCTACTTGAGTCTCCAGGTTTGTTTTCGACCTTACCTTTGTTAATTATGGAGAATCGGATTAGGGAATGAAGTGAGGTGAGTTTAGTGAATTGATTGTTGAACATAGAAATAGTGCGAGGGATTAGTTGATCAGTGGTGCATGAATGTTTAATGTGATTTGTATAACTTAATTGAGCCTTGGTAGACAAAATTTAGGACAAATTGCTTTCAAATGTGATATTTTCCCAACAAGTGCAAAAATTATGAATGATTGTGGAATTTTTGTGTGTGGGTGATGGATGGTAGGCACCGTGGCATGGTTTGGGTTATATTCTTGTGTGGATAAACCGTGAAACACATAGAACCATGCCTTGATGTGCGTGAGCTTAATTGTTTCAAATGGTATGGAACCATAGTGGGAACATGTGTGGGGGGGGGGATTCTCTTTCCTGTCAATGAGTTGACAATTATTTTCACGTATGTTGCATGTTTGCCCATTTTGCAGGATGGTCAATATGAACCACCCGTACCTTTCGGTGCTTATAGGGAAACCCGCAATGAAAGAAGAGCTGAGATTTTGGGCAAGCACTCACTCCGGAGACCACTGGAAAATCGACTTCACTCAGGTTGATGGTCTTCACTGTGTAGATATCATGAGGGATGTTGTAGCTCACCCACAATGGCACGGGGTCCTTGAAATGGAAGATGACATTTATGGGGAGCTGTGCGTCGAGTTTTTTAGTACCTTCACCATCTCTAAGACCAAGATCCCGTTCGGAAACTGGAGGTGCAAGATGAAATTCCACTTGGGAGGAGAATGTCACACCTTGAATTTTGATGGGTTAGCCCGAGTCATGGGAGTTGAAGCCGCATCTAGTGCTGAGTGGGAGGAGGACGCCACAAGAGGGTCCGACGTGAATGCAACATTTTGAAGATTTTCTTTCCCGGAGCACCGTCAAGCACCATTAGGATCAGCACTCACGTTGGCATCCACACTCAAGCCACAGTGACGCATCAATGCCCTCCTTGCCCATTCCCTCTACCCTAGCTATTACAATCCAAACAAGATAACCGAAAGGATCTTGCTGGCATTCGGTTGCATGGTGGACCCGTCTAGCAATATTCATCTTGGTTCGGTCTTGGCCACCTCTTTCGCTAGAGCCATGGGGGGAAAATGACGATATATTACGTCGTTGGTGCCCTACATCACCCTTCTTGCTCGTCACTACAATGTCAATCTGGCGGGCTGCACAAAGGATGGGCACTCTGAGTTCCATGTGTTTTCTTTGAGCATTTGGACCATTTCAGTTCATCGACGGAATGAATCTACCACCAGGGGTCTCTCCACCAGAGCAGCCACCTGCTCGAGCTTCCAGTCGCCGCCGGCGTCCTGCACTCCAGCTTCCAGCGTCCAGCACCCCCACCACCAGCATCAACATCATCATCAGGAGCCAGTCCTTCCACCTCCGGGGTGCACCTCGTGGAGAGAATGGATCCTTCAGACTCACATAGTGGGATTCACTTCCCAGCTCGACCGACACACCGACCTGCTAGAGCAAATAGCTTGTCGCCAGGGCTTCCTTCTAGATGATGAGCCGGGACCTTCGACCAGTGATGCAGAGCCTATTCCTTTCGCCCCAATTCTACACTTGGAACTCTGAACTATTTTATCTTTTATTTTATTTTTCTTTCTTTTATTCGGTGTGTGTGTGAACAACTACTACTACTATCGTATCGTTATACTTATATGTAATAACCTCGCCTCGAGCGAGTATTTGTTTGTCTTTTTTTTTTGTCTTCTCCTTGAAGCTCTAATCTCCTACCCTAGAAAAAATTCCAACTTTCACTCACCAAGCCATCCGGTAACATCATTCTACCCCTTTCTTACGCCATTGAGAGCAATGTCGAGCTTAAGTGTGTGTGTGTGTGGGTGGGTGGGGGTGGGTGGGGGTAGTTTATTATTATGCTTGTGTGAGTGTGATTGAGTGCTTGGAGACTTGATGTATGCCCAAATTTGAAAAATTTGAGGGCTCCAAGCAATGCTTGCATGATCAAAGTGGCCGGTTTGTTAGAGAATCTCGTGTTTATTGGCATTGGCCTTGAATTGTTGCATGTGATCGAGTGTGTCCTATGATGATGACTGAGAGATGCATTAGGATAGTGCAAAGGTCTAGTTCTCATGCGTGCAAAAATGAATGGATGTCTTGACTCGATTAATTTTTAATTACAATTGCCATGCATTGTGTTTTATGAAGTGGAATAGATGGTTGGGTGACTAGGTAGCCATGTGAGTTTTGAGCCGATCGTTTTTTTCTTGTGTGCTTAGATCCTTCTTACCATGGCGAGTAACATAATAGGTTTCACTAGTGAGTATGATGGAGGCATAGGATTAGTCCACGCCCAAATGTTGATTGTCCAGAAATGTTCTACCCCTTAGTCAACTCCTTTGAGCCTTATGACTTTGGGGGGCCGTTCTCTTGTAGGATTTTATTGCTTGTGAGCTTAATGGTATTTGATAGAATGACCCCCCTCATCCTTTCTTCGTGTCTATATGTGATTCGTCCTTGTGTCCCGGAGCTCACACTTTGGAGCTCAATTGAGGTTCTACATAGGAGGATTTTGCGTGGTTCGTGCTAGAAAAGAAGAGGTATCGTTGGAGTGAGTTCTTAATCAAGAGCATTGTTCGTTAAATGACATGTGTTTGAATCTCTAGTACCCCCCTAAAAAAGAAAAGAAAATAGAAAAGGAAAGTAGAAAGAAAAAAAATCGAAAAAGAGGTAATAAAACGAGGTAAATAAAGTAGAGAGTGGCCAAAAAATCAAAGTGTATGCTCTAGGAAGGGTTTCTTGCACTCAAGTCATTGAAACACCCAAATTGATATTGAACTCCTTCACTACTATGTATGAAATGTGATAGCAAGAGTAGGCCAAGGAAGTGTGCTTGAATGTGGTTCGTGATGGGTGATAGTTTGGAAGGGAGAAGTAAGGTTTTTGGCCGATGCTAGTGGCCATCGTTTGTATGGAAGGTTCTTAGTCGAAACCAACGAATATTCAGGTTTAGGGTGAAGATGTAGGACCTCATGTTGTGTTTGCCACCACCCAAAAGGCCTTTTCCCCATGTCCAAGACATTTGCCATTCATTTGAACTCGTGTCTAAGACCTCTGGAAAAGCTAGTGATGAAAACCATCTCGTGAACTCTAGAATTTAGAGGTTGCCGCCATGGTGAAGAGACGATAGGGAAGAGTGTTGATAATTGTGTACATTTTTTGCACCAAAATGGTCCCGACCCCACTGGTCAAGAGAGTGAGTGATTCATTCTTGCTTTGCATGTTATATCATACCCAGTGAGGACCTTTGTTTCCCATTCGTTCATTCCTTGGAATTGAATGTTATGCATGGTTAGTTGTGGTTGAAGGGTGATCTTGTTGAGACTTGCATTGATTCATGAACAAGGTGAGAACTTTTCATTTACCCATTTTTGGTGGTCTCGAATGTCGTTTTTGGTCGATGTCGGTACCGCTTGAAACAGTCCATGTGTTAATTGCCAAATAGCCATTGAGATTCCCCACTTTGTGCCCTTTGAGTTGTCCCCAAGGTCTTTTGTTAGGTTGAGATATTACCTTTTGTGAAATGGTTTGCTTGGGAACAAGTAAACGGCTTAGTGTGGGAAGTGATTTGGGCCTAAATGTACACTTTTTATCCCTGTTTCTCTTTGGCGTTTGTGTCATTTGAGCTCCATAAAGGGTGGTTTTACGCTAGGTTTGTTGTGTTTCAATGTGTTTCAGAGTCTAACAGGTGGAACCAACCCCGGAGTCGAAAGTTGGAAAAAAATGGGGTGAGGACTAGGTAAAGAGGAGGAAACAACAATTGTTCACGGTCCAAGCTGTGAGTTCACAGTTGCCTGGACCGTGAACTGGAGCCACGAACTGAAGGGTGTCCAGAGAGATTTCAGAACTTAATGACGCCGAGTCAGTTCACGATTGTAAGACCGTGAATTGAAGCCATGGACCGCAAACTCAACAAATGAAAGTGGTGCATTTTGGCTGTATTCACAGTCCAGGGCAGATGTTTATTACCGTGAACTAGGACCACAAACTGGGCTCGATCAGTGTATAAAAGGAGAGCTGAAAGGAAGAAGAGGGAGAGCCCAAAAGTGAGAGAAATCTTCTTATTCTTGAAACCCTAGAGAGAGAAAGTCACGAACCAAGAGGGAGAAGAGGCTAGGGTTTGCTCCAAGTCAAGAATTGGGAAGTTCCTCTTCAATAGAGGATCTCTACAATCACAAGGAAGGATTGAGCCATCACAATGATGGTTTTTTCCTTTTTCCTTTGTGTTCTTCCTTCTTCTAGAATGGAGTAGTCTTCTATTCACTTGAGTGTTGTAGAACCCTAACTTCTACCATGTAGTTGATTGTGTGTGGGTGATGTCTAATTTAAGATTTGAGGCATTGTTCATGATGATTGGGCATTGTGTGTCTTGGAAATCCAATGTGGTACTCTGACCTAGGTTAGAGAGAAACCCCCTTTTCTTAAGAGGCTAAAATTGAGCTGGGTTTTCTTAGGCATTCCATGCCTCCTAACTAGGTTAATGTAAGACGAACTTCTAAACTCAAATTAGACACCTAGGTTAATTGTGATTAAGCCGTCCAAACCCCAGTTTGAGGGAGAAGGTAAGTCAACCCTCTTTTGCTTGGGCCAAGTGGGCTACTTTCGCAGCCTATAATGCATTCCTTGGCCTAGCGATTGAGAGTGTGGTTTCTAACCACTGTTGCTCCTCCTAACGGTTTGCAATCGCTTTGTCACACACTAGTTCATTTGATCCCACAATTCATGGTAGTTAGTTAGGGGGAAACAACTCTCGAGTGAAGCTTCTAACCAAGAGTTTCAACCTGGCTCGGGTTGATATTTAAACATACTTGCCCTATATTGCACCCATTTATGGTTTATACTTGGGCCTTAGGTGGGATTTAAGTGTGATGTTCGCAGTGAGTCAGTCGTGTAAATAATAAGTAAGTGTACTCAACATACCAGTTCTCAACCCCATTGCTTTGTATATCCCTTTTATCAAATGTGATGTGATTGCCTTCCCATTTGTCCCAGTTATTGTAATGATAGCCATATTATTGGAGGGATACCTATAAAAGGTAGCAGCTAAAGAAGGAAAAACAACATTAGTATCTTCAAATATCATCAAGACTTTACACCCTAGTGTCTACTCTATGTCAATCTCTTTACTGGCTACAACGGCAACAACTCCTCTCTTATCAGGTTCACTCAAATACAAATGACCATCGATTCTCTTCCCAATAAAGCACACAAACAACTCGCCAGCAGTGACAAGTCTGGAATCATGTTGAATACCAGTAATCTCTACCTCCAAATTGCCAGAAACTGAAAGGGGAACCACTTTGTTATCATCCAAAAGATTGGCTAAAATCATCCTGAACTTTGGTTCAACTACATTCACCTTCAGTTTTTCGAAACTGTCGAAATCAAGGTCGAAAGAAGGATATGCAAATAACCCAGTATCAAATTTACCATCCCGTTCATCAATTCCCTCTTCAAACCCAGTGGCATCATCCCCATCAGAATCAACATCCACAATTCTAACACCTTGTAGCTCAAACATTACTGTTATCCCCAGCTACAGATTCTTTCTTAGGGTTCGGTTTCAAGAGTCTCTTCTTAATGAATTCTTCCCTTTTCATGACAATAGCTTTATCAATCTCCCCAAACAAATCATCCCCAGAGTTCTCATAGTCGAATGAGTTAGGACTTGCAGATGGATCGTCGGATTCAGCCAAAGCGTCGACATAATTGGATTGATGCTTCTTAAAATCCTCCTCATGGAACTTACGAGCTCGGTCCGCTTGATGTGGATCTTCGCAAACTTGTTGATCCCATGAGCGGTGTCCTCCGGTGCATCCGGAGGATAGTCATCGGACGGTGTTGGATAGTACTTCCCGACGGGTCCAATGGCCCGCAGGTGGTGCAGATGGGGGGAGAGAGAGAGAATGGAAGTGGGTTTTGGAGAGTGATAGAAATGGTTGACGGAGAAGAATGGGTTTTCGAGAGACGTGAGTGGGATGGGAGAGAGAACAGGAAATCGGTAGAGAAAGAGAATGCCATAGATGGAGAAAGGGTGGGAGAGTTATGGAGGGAGGAAGGGGTTTAAGCAATTGGGACGAAAAGGGAAAGGGATATTTTCTTGGGGTGGGATTCGGTGATCAGGTTAAACTGTTAACCAATGGGAGATGGTAAGCGGTGGCGCTTCGGAATCTGGCGGTATACTAGACTTGTTCAATGTAATAACCGCTGGTATATCAGTTATCCGATACCGATTGAGAAACATTATTTGGCACAAAAAGGATGACAAATTTATAAATGTAGCAACTCTAATTTGCGTCTACCCTTCCTCTTGTCTCAAGCTCATCGAGTCATCGTCTTCGCGTCACGCTGCGTCTGCCACTATGCCTCAGTTGCGCGAACGTCTTTTAATCTCCATCACTAATTGCCAGTCACCACGCTGTCGCCCGTCAATTCAACCCCATCGCCTCACCACGCCAGTCGCTAGCCCTCCTACTCGTTGGCCTCACTCGTCAGCCGCACACAAATGACCTCCCTCGTCGCTCGTCGGAGGAAGGAAGCCTGCTTCCCTCGATTGTCGATATAATGGGGCGAGTTCAGGTTGATTTTCTACAAACGAATTAGGGATTTTGTTTGTGTCAAATTTTGATTCTCAATTGGTTAATGGTTTTATTGTTTGTGTAATTGTGTTAGGGGTTAGTGGTTAGGGTCTTAGGGATTTGTTGATGAATTGTGTTTAAAGGGGTTAATTGTTAATAAATTGTGTAATCGTAGGGGGGGGGGGGAGGAGCTTCGGCAGATCAAAGGGGGAGGGAAGCTCCAAAAAAAAGCAAAGGAGGAGCGGAGGGAAGCTCTCGAAGAAGACCCAGCAAGGATTGACCAGCAGTAAGCAGCAATAGTAGCACGTAGCAGACTAGCAGCAGTAGCACGGTCATACGGCTAATCGATAACCGTCTAACTGATTAATTGTATAATTGGAACTGAAACCTCTATGGTATTAGGCTACTACCCCCACTGTTTTGGTATACTGTTAATCGGTTATCTTGTTATCAATTAAACTGGTAACTGATAGATTATTATCCCTAGTTTTTTCAATCCGTTCTTGTATTTAGTTTATATTTTTTTTCCGTTGTTTTCATAGTATGTTTGTAAAAAAAAGTTTGTAATAATAAGCTTTTTTCCTAAAGGGATTTGTTGAGGTGAAAGAATTGGCGACATCTAAAAAGAAAATAGATAAGAGTGCGGATCAGCTGACTAAGGGGCTTCTTAGTCACTTGACTAAGCCCCTCCTAGCTCTTAGATATGGACACAACAATCCAACAGTTAAAAAATGGGAAGGACTTTTTAATTGCTGACAGGGTTAGTTTGAATATTATGAAAAATTACGAAGTATACAAAAAGAACTTACAAACAGTACAAACTAGAACGACAAAACATACAAACATATTTACAAACAATACAAAACATACGAACTATACAAACAATACAAAGTAGACCGACAGATAATACAAACCATAAAAAAGGAAAAACAACCAGGTTGAGGCTCCATCCCTATATAAAGGGACACCGTCCCAAAATCAACTTGTTTGTTTCGTAGACATACAAACATTACAAACATAGTGGACAAAAATTACACAATAGACTGACAAATCACACAAAATGCAAATACACCCATGTTGATTTTGGAGGCTCCACCTCTATATAGATGAGTTTTATCTAAAAGTCAACTAGGTTATTTTTTAGACATAAAAAATATTACAAACATGGTTGACAAAAATGACAAACATGGTGCACAAAAATAACAAAGCTTACAAACATTACAAAAGAAACCGAAAAACATTACAAAAATAACAAAGCTTACAAACATTACAGAATAAACCAACAAACATTACAAAGCATACTAACAATACAAAATAACACTACTGACAATACAAATCGGTAAAATTGTATTGGAAATGAATGAATACAAAGCATACAAATCATAACATAAAGTATACAAACTAGAGTAACAAATATTATAAATAAAAAAGAGTAAAAATATTATAAATAAAAAAGAGTAAAAAATATTATACATAAAAAATATATTCAAATTAGTCTCAAAATCGTTGAGGAGGGATGGTCTACTCCAGCCCAGGGGAATCCTCTTCTGGTGATAAAAGCCAAGCTTAATGATGTCAAGAAAGGGCCGAAGAGATTGAACAAAGAAGTTTATAATGATATCAGTGGTCAAGTGAAAGAGGTGGAAAGCAGATTGCTCACTGCTCAAGAGTTGGCACTGTCCAATCCGTCTGGTTCTTCTTTTGCTGAGGTTACAGAGTTACACAGGCAACTTGAGGGTTTAAGAAAGGCAGAGGAAGGTTTTTATTGGCAAAAATCTCATGTAGACTACTTGAAGCTTGGTGATCAAGGTATCAGGTTTTTCCATCAATCTGTTATGATTAAAACTGCTCGTAAAGCCATAAGAAAGCTAGTACTAGAGGGTGGTGAGGAGGTAGTGGAGATGGACAAGATTGCTGATGAGGCGGTTGATTTCTATAAGAAGTTGTTTGGATTTATTGATCCAGAGGTGAGTCCCTGCAAACAGTATCTTGAGAGTCTTGTACAACTTAAGCTCAGTGTTGAGTAGGGGGATTTTTTGTGTCATAGTTTCACAGCTGAAGATGTGAGGAAGGTTGTGTATGACATGAGTTCCCATCGAGAACCTGGTCTTGATGGCTTCTCTGCTGGTTTCTACAAGCGTACATGGGGATTATTGGGGAGGATGTGACTGCTGGGGTGCTGGACTTCTTTAATACAGGTAAGCTACCTAGTAGCATTAACTCTACTGCTGTTTCCTTGATTCCAAAGGTGCCATCTGCTTGTAGGTTGAAGGAATTTCGGCCGATTTCCTGTGTGAATATATTTTACAAAATCATTGCCAAGTTGTTAGCTGATAGATTAAAGAAGGTTTTGTCTAGTGTGGTAAGTGGAAACCAATCTGCATTTATTGAAGGAAGGCGCATTGTTGATAATATTCTCATAGCCCAAGAGCTAGTAAGTGGTTACCATAAAACCAATCTTTCTTCTCGTTGTGCTATAAAGGTTGATCTCATGAAAGAGTTTGACTCTGTTCATTGGGGGTATCTATTTCTTATGATGAAGGTTATGTGATTTCCTTAGAGATTTATTTACTGGATAAAGTTGTGTGTTAAAACTGCAAAGTTTAGTATCAGCATTAATGGTGGACTGTGTGGTTTCTTTGGGGCTCAAAGAGGTGTGAGGCAGGGGGATCCCCTCTCACCATACTTATTCACAATTTCAATGGAAGGGTTATCATTAATTTTGAATCGAGCTGCTGCTACAGGGGGTCTGCCTTTCCATCCTCAGTGTAAGAGAGTGGGGTTAACTCACCTGTGTTTTACAGATGACCTTCTCATCTTCACTGAGGGGTATGGCCAAGCTATTCAGAAAGTTTAAGTTGTATTAAAGGAATTCCATACTATCTCTGGGCTCGAATGCAATCCAGGAAAGTGCGAGGTGTATTTTGGAGGAGCTTCTATGCAATTCAAACAGAATGCTTTGCTCATTTCAGGGTTTGCAAAGGGGTCCTTACCAGTAAGATATCTCGGACTGCCCCTCATCTCTGGAAAGCTGCCTTCTAGTGAAACTAATAAATTGGTGGCCATCATCACGAAAAGTATACGTTCCTGGCGAGCAAAGAAACTTAGCTATGCTGGGCGGCTGCAACTTGTGTCATCTGTTTTGATGGGGACCCTTCAATATTGGATGCAGGTCTTCATTCTTCCCAAACGTGTGATCAAGCAGGTTCAGTTAGTTTGCTCTCATTTTCTCTGGCACTGGGATGAAGAAGTACGTGCCAAGGTTTGTTGGGATCGTATGGCTAGGCCACGCAAGGAAGGGGGTCTGGGTGACACGCTAAAACACAACACCAAACTGCGACCAAGTGTAATCGCAGTCCGGAAATGCAGTTACAGGCAAGCTATATTTGTCAACCCGGGGTCTAGATCTACTGCCTACTCCGTGTATATTTGTTATCTAGAAAACTAAGTTGATTGATTGGGGTTTTAACTAAAAGCAGTAAGAAAGCAGGAAATGGTTCGGTTTTCTAAAGCAAAGGGAGAGTCACTCGGGAATGAGTCCCCCTAGCTCCTTAGTTAGGTCTCAGTTGTAATTACCCTAGGTTGATTTACTGTTGATTAAACTGCGGAAGATCCGACAGTAGCTTGGAATCTCTTAAGCTGACCAAGCCCTCTCAGGCAAGCTAACCGGCAGGCTACTAACCTTCACCGGGATAGACTGCTGAGGCAATAAGCACAGAACTCCACTACTGAAATTGGGTTCCAGTACAAAGCAGTAGATTGATTAACTCTCGTATAACCAATCTACCACTACCGAATGATGAAGCTCTAACAACCTAATCAGATTCTATCTATCTCAGGTTGCAGCAGAAATCAAGAAAAGATGATCTATCTTAGGTTGTATTGATTAAAACCAAACAGTATAACAATCCCAAGTCATTACAATCAAGATCCCTAACACATGGAACTAGGGTTCTTCATACCTAAGTGAGAGAAAGTTCTACTCCATAGAGAGAGAGAGGAAAACAGTAATCAGAGTAGTCATACTCATAAAGATGAGGATAATCTGCTCCGGGATGATGATCTTCACTCTTGGGGATGCAATCTGGGCTTCAATGGTGAGAAATCCACTCCAAATAGCTTCTAGGGTTTGTTCTTCGCACTTTCTCTCCCTAAAACTCTCTTTTTGCTCCAAAAAGTAAACTCCCTCTCCTTTCGCTCGAATCTGCCTAAAAAACCCGATTCTCGGTGAAATACGGGCTGAATTACGGTCGTAATCATGGTCTGCCCGTAATTCACCCAAAACGCGCGTTTCACTAAACTCTGAGGAAGGTAATTCCGGTCATAATTACCCAATTACTGCCAGTATTTAAGTAATTACGACCGTAAATGAGTCCACTCTTGCCCGTAATTTGCAATGCGACAGGAATTCTCAGGGATTTAGGCTCGGCATTGCATTTACGGGCATGACTGATGACTCGGTATTTGCACATGTTTTCCCCTTTGTTTCTTGATTGTTTGAGCTTGAATTATCGCGTCTTTGGTCTATTTTACGCTAGGTTGTGTTCCTTTGTCACATTTCAGGTCCTAGCACATAAAGTGAAGCATAGGCGCAAGTTTCAAGTCAATCAGAGATCAATTGACGATTCGGGAGAAGAAACTCAGGTATGACCTGAAGAAGAATGGATTTCTACCTCACTTTATGGACAAAGAATCATGAAATCTTGTAATGAAAAGAAAGAGGACGAGACTACGAGCGTCTGGGATCAAACGGCGACTGATTCGGAGTCCGGACGAGGGAGAAACGAAGCATTAAACAGAGGCTGAGCAAGCCACACGGGCACAACTCACACGGCCGTGTGGCCTGGCCGTGTGAGTCGCGAATTGCTGGTTAAAACCCGATTTTCAGCAAAAGGAAAGGGGAAGAGCTGGGTTTTGGATCCCAAACACCCAAGGGACGAACCCTAGAGAGAGAGAGCGGCTTGGGAACATTCTTGGAGCTATTTTGGAGGATTTCTTCGCCATTGGAGCTCGGGAATCAAGCTTGGAGATGGAGATTGAAGATCTAGATCAGATTTCTGCAGTCTCTCTCTTCTCTATGGAGTAACTTCCCTTCACTTAGGTTTTGAGGAACCCTAGTTCCATGTGTTAGGATCTTTCTTGTATGAAGTTTTGGATGCTATATTGTTTGATTATAATCGATTGAGGCATGATTTATTGAGTCAATTGAATCTTGATCAAATTCTCTTGATTTCTGCTTTAACCTATGATAGATAGAATCTGATTAGGTTAAGAGAGCTTCCTTGATTGATAGTGGTGAATTGGTTGTGCGAGAGTCAATCAATTTACTGCTTTGTACTGGAATTCATTCCAGTAGTGGAGATCTGTGTGAATCGCCTTAGCAGTCTATCCCGGTGAAGGCTAGTCGCCTGCCGGGTATTCTGTCTGAGAGGGCTTGGTCAGCTTAAGAGATTCCAAGCTAATTTAGGATCTTCCGCAGTTTAATCAACAGTAGATCAACCAAAGGTAATAGCAACTTGGACCTAATTGAGGAGCTAGGGGGAATCATACCTAAGTGAGTTCCCAACTTGTAATTAGTAGAGTAGTTAGTAGAGTAGTTTAGTAAATCAATCCTTAATCTATTTTGCTAGATAATGAACTGAAGCTGAGTAATAGTAACTCTAGAGACCCGTGGATCGATATTTATTACTTGTGCCACTATACTGCAGTCCCTTTCATTGGTTACACTTGGCCCTTGTTAGGTGTTGTGTTTTGGCGTGTCAAGTTTTTGGCGCCGTTGCCGGGGACTTTCTAGATTATTAGGAAAGGCAGAAGTTTGTTACTTTAGCGTTTTTCTTTTCTTTTCCACCCTTGCTTTTCACTTGGGTGTTTTTGTTTTTGTTGGTGCAGAGCTGAATCATGGATCCTCATGGCTTCTCCAACAATTGGGGGTATCCACCACCATCCGAGTGGTATTACCCCGAGACCCCCTGGAGCAATCAAGGAGGAGAAGACTATGGATTCGGGTTCCAGTACCAACCCCCTTACTACGGAGAACAATCAGACCCCTGGGCATATCAAGAACAACCTCATTACCAAGAAAACTTTCTCCCACAATCAGAAGGGCTATCGGAGCTGGAGTTACCCATGACGGCCTTCACGGGCCATTCTGCAGAGCCATGCTACACTCCACAACCAGATCCAAACTATGAATTGAGCAGTTTGCCCAAGATGGATCTCCTCATTGAGCAGTTTGCTCGAGACAGTGAGAGATCATGGTCCAAGATGGATCTTCTCATTGAGAAGTTTGCTCGAGACAGTGAGAGATCATGGTCCAAGATGGATCTTTGTACCCAGGCCCATCATGAAACAGAGGAGATCCTCCTGAGCATTAAGAAGAGCGTCGATGATCTTGAGCGATCTTATGCACAACCTGCTCCAGATCACCCTTCTGCTACCATACTAGAAGAGGAGGAGGAAGAAGAAGGCTACAAGGACATTGTGGAGCACACTGAAGTTGTCACGGAGAGCTCCCGTGATGATCATGATCAGGAATGTCCTGTCGTAGCCGACCACACCTTCCCACATCCCAAACTGAGCTTTGAAGAGGCGGGCATGAGTGAGGAGATGCAAGAAGATCTCATGAAAGAAATTGCTTGGAAACTTGCTCTCCAATCCGTGCTAGAAGAAGAAGAGCGAGAAAGGGTGCAGAAAGAAGTTGTGGAGGATGAAGAAAATGAAGCAGAAGGAGTTCTTGATCATTTCCCAGGGGTGATACCACATGAAGAAGGAAGGGAGGTTGAAGAAGCACTTGGCGTCCAGGCCGAGGACGAAGTTGAGGTGGAAGATGCTTGCACCAGCCATGAGTTACATGTGATATCTCCAACAAACTTCGAGGAGCTGCTTAGCAAGGACCCGTTTGCAATGTCTCTTTGCCAGACCAAGGCCACGTCGACATCGGTCCCTCTTGGTGGACGCAATGGTGGTCAATCGATGTTGTCATATCTAGTTTGGGGCAATGAGATGAGAGAAGAGAAGAAGAGGTCTCGAGGGTGGAGACTTCATCTGCATCAAGTGCACGAGCTTCCATCACCAGTCATACCACATGCTCGTGACTTGCGACTCCACCTCATTGACGAGAACCTCAACTTCAAGGAGGTTCTAGCATGGACGAAACTTAGGAGCCATCGTCTGGCTCACGACGTGAAAGAAGCGCTTGTTGGGAGGCAATCCAACCAGTCGGTTTGCATTTCTTTCTCTATTTCTCTTCGGTTGAGTCAGTTTTGTTATTTGATTTTAGAGTCAATAACTCAACCTTTGTGAGATTTTGTGTGGTGGTTGTGTTCTGATTACTCTCTCTTCCTGGAATGCACCACCTGACCCGTCCATCATCATTCACCCTTGATCTGGTAACTTCGTTCTACCCTCCTTATCTTTCCTCCATTGAGGACAATGTCGTGCTTAAGTGTGGGGGGATGTTAGATTATGTATGCGGGTGAATGTTTGGCTGTTTGTGTGCTTGGAGCCTAGTCCACTGTCCAAATTTTTAAATTTGAGGGCTCCAAGTACGTGTTTCCTTGCAAATTGCCTGCTCAGTATGCTTTGAATTGACAGTCTCTATAGTAATGTGCAACCTAGGGAGGTAGTGTAGCACTATGGAGGAAGTTGAAGTATAAGATTTTTCCTATCTAGCTCTCTGTTGTGCCAGTTGATTTTGTGAATTAGTGGAGCTAAGACCGTTGAATTCATGTGGTAACGATGACTCTGTTTGGATTATGTTATGGACTCGTGTATCGAACAGGGTGCTCATATGGAAAATGGGAAGCAGTTGGTCCTCCATGTCAGAATCATTAAATCTTAAACATGGGGTAAGCCCAACGTGTGTGGCACCGTTCATTGCACAAAATCGGGTTTTGGAAGAGATTTTAGTGATCCTTAGTGGGGTACTCCTACAAGGTGAAGCTAAGCTGTCTCTAGTACAAGTAAAATTTTCACCCGTTGAACGGTTTGCCTACTTGAGGATGCGTTTTTAAGGGCACGGATAGAGCTTCCGACCCCCCTTAATTTCATTGACCCTCCACACGAGTTGAGGAAAAGGAGTTAAAAGAAGTACCCTGGCGAGCGCCAGGTGTACAGAAATTGCTCTTGCTCGACTAATAAGGGTCGACCATGCAAAAGACTGCAGTTGGAACCCCTGCTAAGTGAAAGAAAAAAAACAAGGAAAATGTGAATGAAAGTGCAAAAAGGGGTTCCAACGGTGAAATGAAGTGAAAGAGCCCCCCGGTACAACGAGTCCTTGGTTGTGAGTCCCTTTGTCCATGAACTGACTGTCTTACTTCTACTTCTTCTCATGATCCTGGCTTGAGTCTAGTACTCGCATTGAGAGAGATCGGGGACGTCTTAGAAGACCAGTTGACCTCGTAAGCTGCTATATGATCTAGGAAATCCTCTACCAATGATCGGGTTTGTTTGTTGCTATAGAGGTCTAGAGAGCTGCATTGGTTTGAGTTAGGTTTGCTTGGGGACAAGCAAACAGTTAAGTGTGGGGGGGATTTGATGACTTGGTATATGCACATGTTTTCCCCTTTGTTTCTTGATTGTTTGAGCTTGAATTATCGCGTCTTTGGCCTATTTTACGCTAGGTTGTGTTCCTTTGTCACATTTCAGGTCCTAGCACATAAAGTGAAGCATAGGCGCAAGTTTCAAGTCAATCAGAGATCAATTGACGATTCGGGAGAAGAAACTCGGGTATGACCTGAAGAAGAATGGATTTCTACCTTACTTTATGGACAAATAATCATGAAAGCTTGTAATGAAAAGAAAGAGGACGAGACTACGAGCGTCTGGGATCAAACGGCGACTGATTCGGAGTCCGAACGAGGGAGAAACGAGTCAATCAATTTAATGATTCGTTTCTCCCTCGTCCGGACTCCGAATCAGTCGCCGTTTGAACCCAGACGCTCGTAGTCTCGTCCTCTTTCTTTTCATAACAAATTTTCATGATTATTTTCCCATAAAATAATGTAAAAATCCATTATTCCTCAGGTCATGCTCGTGTTTCTTCTCCCAAATTGCCAAAGGAATTCCGATTGACTTGAAACTTGCGTCTTTGCTCCAATTTACATGCTAGGACCTGAAATATGACAAAGGAACACAACCTAGCGTAAAATAGTCCAAGAAATCAAAAACTCTAGCCAAAATGATGAAGAAACGAGGGTGCAAATATGTGCAAATACGACGTTATCCTGGGCTTACATGAACTTACTACCTGGAACAAAGCTTGTTTAATATGACTCTTTCTGATGAAGAGTGGAGATATTTGGGTGGCTTGGTTTCAGCAATATAAGATCAAGAGTAGTAGCAATTGGACTGTAAAAGTTAGTCCAAGCAGTTCCTGGGCCTGGCGATGTATTCTTAAGCTGCGTCCAGAGATCCAGTCTCATCTATTGGTGACGAATAACCAAATTCTTTGGGGACATTGCCCTATGCATGTGTTTAAAGTTTCTGTTGTATGGAAAAGTTTGCGGGTTAAGTATGTGGTGGTGGTGGATTGGGCGAAACTCATATGGGGAAGTATTAAATTCCCCAAAATAGTTTCTTGGCTTGGATGATTATGGTTAATAGCATTGTGACCAAAGCAGTCAAAATCGGGATTTTGATCGTAAAATCGTAGGATTTTAGAATTCTACTTAGGGATTCCGATCCTGATTTTACTATAAAATCGGTGGACCTTAAAATCGTTTAAAATCGGGATTAAAATCGTTAGAATCGTAAAATACTACCAAAATCGGGATTAAAATCGTATGAGAACAAAATAGGCTGTTTGAGCAAATTTTAAAAAAGCGGAACTGATTTGGCAGAAAGGACAATGATGAGGATCTTCTCAAATATTTTTCCTATTAAAAACATTTGAAAAGAAAAAAAATAACCAAATTATGGTTCGGTCATTCTCTTTCCCTTCATCCCGTGAACTCAAAGGCAAAATAGCTTTCCTAATATTATACGTGCGGAAGAATTAATATCATTATTAACTCATTAATTGATTAATGAATACGTTTTTGTCAAGGCACTAGCATTAATTATTCAATTGGAGTTCATATATTATTAGTTTTAAATAATGATTAACATACAATGTTGAAATTAACCCGACCGGAGTACTACTTTGAGTTAAACTACCTAAACACAACATGAAAAACAAGAGCCAAGCTCCATGAGCTCTATCATTTCCTCATGAGTTATTTTAGTTACGCATTAAATAACAATTAAAATGATGATCTTGGAACATTAATCTTGAGAATTATCATTTTCAATGTTATGTGCCTTTGTGTTGCTAATGGTTTACCTTATTAATATGATTATATGTTAGTTTCTATATGGAACTTAAAATCCTACGATTTTACGATTCGATTTTACGATTCCGATTTTACCCCAGTTTTCGATTTTAGGTAAAATCCCGATTTTGACTACTTTGATTGTGACTAAAGACAAGTTGATGAAATGGGGTAAGCTAACCAATGGCTTATGTGTGTTTTGTAATGGTGATGTGGAAACTCGGGAACATCTGTTCTTCCAATGTGTTTATTCTCGTCAAGTATTGGCAGCAATGCATATGGGAATTTTATGCTGTGATTCTTGGGCAGTTTCTATTTCTACAGGTATTGCTAGTTGTAGGAAACCGAAGGCATGGAGAGTGGCCAACCTCCTCTGTTGCTCGTGTAGTGCTAGGATCTGGAAGGAAAGGTGTCGTCGAGTTTATGGTGCAGTAGGTAAGCTTGTGGAGGAGATTGTTCGAGAAATCAACATTGAGTTGCAAATTGTATGTAAAGATAATGATAGTCTTGAACAGGGATTGCGAGTGATAGGACTAGTGGAGAGGGAGTAAAAGTGTGGTAGCAGTTTTGTTTTTGTTTTGGTGATATGTTGGGTAGTTTTGGTCTTATTTCACAAGGCCGCTCATTCTGGGCTTTCCTTTCGTTGTATCGGTTTGCTATTTGTATTTTGAAAATGGTTCGTTTTTGGAGAAATAAAAAGAGTAACTGATTCAACGGAAAAAAAAAACATTACAAACACAATAGAAAAAAGTAATAAAGAATGCTATTAAACGAAACGCCAATCTAAATCAACCAAAAAAAAGTGAGAGAAAGCTTCGTCGCTCAGTTCGATCCGGTGGGTTTAAGGGTTCGCCGATCCTATTGGATCGCGCCGGCGCGATCTAATCTAACGCCAATCTAAATCAACCAAAAAAAAGTGAGAGAAATCTTCGTCGCTCTGTTCGATCCGGTGGGTTTCGGGGTTTGCCGGTCCTATTGGATCGCGCCGGCATCTGCGCCGACGCTTTGTTTCTTTCTTTGCCTGATCTGATGAGTGGTGCGTCAAGCTCAATGGCGACGGGAGCCCAGCCTTCAAGGCCATGGGCGCAGTTATTTGGAATTCCGGAAGCAAATCGGCTGTGCTATGTGAAGCCTGAAGTGGTCAATGGAGGGCTTCGCATGCCGAAGGAATTGAAGGAGGCGGGGGCGGCTCGCTGGAAACATTGTCTGGTGGGTCAATTTCTCCAGTCTCCTCCTGATCTAATTGTTCTGCGTAGATGGGCGAATCGACTTTGGGGACACGATGGAATTGTTAGGGTTTCGCTGTTGTCCGATCAACTGATTCTGATTCAACTGCCTTCTCAAGCTACGTGTGATTGGATTCTAAATAACGGACCATTGTTTTACTACGAGAATTTGCTTTATCTCCGACCTTGGGTCCCCGGAATCAGTGCTGAGGACTTGGGTCGCAGAGAGCTTCTGATCTGGGTGCGTCTCATGAATATTCCTCTTGAATATATCGATTCTCAGGGGCTTAGTCGTATTGCAAGCTGGGTTGGCACGCCGCTGGGAGTTGATCATACCACCAGAAGAGGAGCGCGAATGGGATATGCTAGGGTACTGGTTGAACTGCTTTCGGATGGGGTATTCCCTGATCATGTGATGTTGCATCCGGATGAGGGTTCACCGATTCGAGTGGGAGTTAGCTAGTGTCACTTGCCTGAGGTTTGCTCTAGGTGTGTCCTGTTTGGGCCTTATTCTTGTGGGGGTCAGCCAATGCAACAGGTGTGGAGGCGACGAGCTGTTTCTCAAGTAACTCAGGTAGAGGATAGTGTGCAAATAGTGCCAGTGGAGGGGGAACAGTCTGGTCAGCAGCAGTCTGAGTCGCAGAATGAGGAGGAGGCTTTATTGATTGGCTCAAATATTGTTGTGTATGCGTCTCCTGGAAAACTGATTGGGGTTAATCTTGAAGACTCTTTCCAATCTACTGTGGTTGTCACTGATTCACCGAGATTGCCAT
This sequence comes from Linum tenue, assembly GCA_946122785.1. Lineage (NCBI taxonomy): Eukaryota > Viridiplantae > Streptophyta > Magnoliopsida > Malpighiales > Linaceae > Linum > Linum tenue. The sequence goes on from CAMGYJ010000009.1 coordinate 27,512,647, forward strand.
CTGAGGCTGAGTTTCAAAAGGTTATAAATGGTGTTAAGCCACATTCTAAGTCTCCTGGTAGTCCTATTAGTGTCCTGCAACAGACTCATTCTCCATTCCAAGTTCTTGGTGAGTTGGGGGAGTGTGAGATTACTAGTTTGCAGGATGCTCCTTTGAAAATTGGGAAGAAGAAAGGGCGGCAACCCTTGTCTTCAGGATGAATATTCTTTTCTGGAATATTAGGGGGTTTAACAAACCCTCTAAGAGGCGGGACTTGATGAGAGTCCTGAGGTTGAGGCAGGTGGAGATAGTAGCAGTATTGGAAACTAGGGTTAGGAAGTGTAAGCAGGATAAGGTTTTGGAGGATTGCTTTATTGGCTGGGAACGTTGTTTGAATTATGTGGACTCTGAGCTGGGGCGTGTTTGGATCTTCTGGCAGCCTGAGGTGACTTTGCGGGTTCTCAAAGCTGGCAAGAATTTTGTGCATGCTCTGGCTTAGGGGGAAGACAAAATTCCATTCTTTTTGACTGCTGTGTATGGCTCAAATGAGGAAGTGGAGAGGAGAGATACTTACAGGGAGTTAGTGAGGTATAAGGTGGTTCATAGGACCTGGATAGTGGGGGGGGGGGGGGGGGATTTCAACGCTGTGGTGCATCCGATTGAAACTTCAAATGTGAGATTAAAGACTTCTAGTATGATTGATTTTGAGAACTGGATTAATGAGATGGAATTGGTTGATTATCGTACTACAGGACCCTGGTTTACTTGGGTTAACAATCAGCAAGAGAATCCTATAGCTAGGAGGTTGGACAGGGCGATGGTTAATGTGGAGTGGCTAGATAGTTTTCCACACTGCATGATGGAAGCGATTGTGGCTCCCTTTACTGATCACTGTGGTATTTTGTGTGCTACTACCCCGACTGTGAAGTCTTTACCCAAGGCTTTCAAGTACTTTGCATTTTGGGAATCTCATCCTGATTTTCTCAAAATTGTGGAGGAAGCTTGGAATGTGCCAGTTCAGGGGTGCCCTTGGTATAGAGTGCAGTGCAAGCTTAAGGCAGTGAAGCAGGCTCTCCGGAAACTAAATAAGGATGTATTTGCTAACATCAGTGAGTAGGTTAAGGTGATGGAGCAACAGTTAATGACACTCATACGACATTCACTTGATTCTCCTGATGAGGAAATACTAAGTGAAAGATCAGAATTGCAAAAGAAGTATGATGAGTTGAGCAGGAGGAGAGTTTCTATTGGCAGAAGTCGCGTGTGGATTGGTTGGCTAAAGGGGATAAAGGCACCCCGTTTTTTCACCAGGCTGTTAAAATCAGGAACTCAAAAAAGGCAATTAAGAAACTAGTTACTAAGGCAGGTGAGGAGGTGGTGGAGGTGGATAGGATTGCGGATGAGGCAGTAGCTTTCTATCAGAGGCTCTTTGGCAGGATAAATGAAGAAGTGCAGGCTGATGAGGAAATGCTTAGATCACTTATTAAGGGGCGCCTAACAGGAGAAGCTGTTCAAATGCTAAGTGCTCCATTTTGGCGGGAAGACATTAAGGAGGTGTTTTTTCACCTAAATAGCTCCAAAGCGCCTGGTCCAGATGGATTCTCGGCGGGTTTCTTTAAGCACACCTGGCATATCATTGGAGCTGACATCATTGAAGGTACGATGGATTTCTTTTCCTCGGGTCGAATGTTAAGTGGTATTAATGCTACTGTTGTCTCACTGATCCCTAAGATTCAGAATGTAGAGAAGCTAAAAGACTTCAGACCTATTTCTTGTGTGAATGTTTTGTATAAAGGGGTCTCTAAATTTTTGGCAAATAGGTTGAAAGAGGTTATGCAGCAAGTGATTAGTCCTAACCAAACTGCATTTATACTGGGGAGGAGAATAATGGACAATATTTTGCTTGCTCAGGAACTAGTTAGTGGCTATAATAAGAAACAACTCTCTTCTAGGTCAGCTATAAAGGTTGACATTATGAAAGCCTTTGACTCGGTAAATTGGGATTATCTGCTTAAGGTTATGAAATTCATGGGCTTCCCTGTGCAGTACATTGAGTGGATTAGAGTTTGCTTGTCTACTGCCCATTTTAGTATCAGCTTGAATGGGGGGCTTTGTGGATTTTTCAAAGCACAAAAGGGAGTGAGGCAGGGAGATCCCTTGTCTCCATACCTTTTCTGTTTGGCTATGGAGGGACTCTCGGGTTTACTTTACAGGGAAGCTATGGCTGGTTCGTTACCTTTTCATCCGATGTGCAGCAAGGTAGCTCTCAATCACCTTTGCTTCGCAGACGATCTCTTGATATTCACAAAAGGGTCAGGGCAGGCTATACTGAAGGTGAAGGAGGTGCTTCATATTTTTTACTTAATGTCAGGTTTAAAGTGCAATCCTGAAAAATGTGAGATCTATTTTGGTGGAGAGGCTATTGGTTTTAAGGAAAATGCATTGGCCATTTCGGGGTTTAAGGAAGGTGTTCTCCCGGTTTGATATCTAGGTTTGCCACTTATGTCTGGAAAGGTGAGCTCTGCTGAGTGGGACATGTTGTTGGACAGAATCACTTTGAAGATCAGGTCTTGGCGAGCAAGAAAGTTAATATATGCTGGGCGTTTACAGTTGATATCGTCGGTTCTTATGGGGGTCGTCCAGTTCTGGTTTCAGCTATTTGTCTTCCCGAAGAAGGTTCTGCACAAGCTGCAGAAGCTATGCTCAGACTTCCTCTGGCACGGGGAGGATACAGGCAGGGCGAAGGTGGCGTGGGAGCGGATTGCTTATCCTAAGACTGAAGGAGGCCTAGGCTTACGGGATCTTGTATCATGGAACAAGGCATGTACTGCCAGAATGCTTTGGATTTTAATGATGCAAACCGGGGCCTTGTGGGTAGCCTGGATGACTGCATATAGGTGTAAGGGGAAGGATGTGTGGCTTATGTAGGTTAGTCCCTTGAGCTCATGGGCGTGGAGGAGAATCCTAAAGATGAGGAACTCTGTTCAGCCGTTTATGAGGAGGGTCGGGGATGAGGGCCTTTGGAATGGGAAGCTGATGCCTCGTTACTCAGTGAAGATGATATGGGAGACTCGTCGGCCGTCGCAAGGTAAGCAGCACTGGTCTGCGTTTCTATGGGGTAAGTACTATGTACCGAGGTGGAGCTTTATTGCATGGCTGGTTATTATGGATGCCATTGTTACTAAAACAAAGTTGGTGAGTTGGGGGAAAGTGGTTGATGCTAGTTGTGTGTTGTGTGCTATGAGTAATGAAACTCGAGATAATTTATTCTTTGACTGTTGCTTCTCGAATGCCTTAGTGCACAGTGTGGGGGATCTGTTTCTCAGCAGCTCGTGGGAGTTTCGCCTATCGGATGTGTGTGTGATCGCAAAGCGGGGCACGACGTTGGGGAGGCTCATAGGTCCGATCTGGTGCTCTCTGATTACCTTCATCTGGCAGGAAAGGTGTCGGAGGGTTCATGATGAGGCCCCTAGTACTGCGGCAGTAGTACAGGACTTATGGAAGAGAGAGTTCTTTTACTTTGTGTCTGCATCATCAGTACTTCAGAATGATTGTATAGCTATAAACTTGAATTGAGTAGACATAGTGAGGGGGGTAGAAATGTAGTAGGGTTCTTGGGGTGAGGCTTGTACTTGCCCTTCGTTGTATCAGCGTGCATTTTTGCACTTTCTTGTTTTGGTAATAAAATGGGAACTGATTCAACGAAAAAAATAATAATAAACTAGAATGATAAACGATACAAACCGAATTGATATAAATATTACAAAGTGGACTTATAAACATTACAAAATAGGTCGATAAACATCACAAATTCAACACAGCCGCCGGAAAATCTACCTCTGCCATCTTTGATCGTCGGAAAATCCGTCATCGCTGATAATCGGAAATGCACCGTCATCCTCTCTCTCTGTCTGAGGGGAAAATTTACAAGAAAAAATGGATTCATGAGCTTGGAGGAAAAAATTCCCCCTGGCTGGAAAAAATGACCGTCGTCGGGACAGGCTGGTCGGAGAAATTTCCCTAGGAAAAATTGATCCTCGTCGGTAAAAAAATCCCCCAAGCTGTCGGGAATTACTTAGAAAACAACTGGTCGACGGGAGGGTGATTGTTAGTGGGCTAAGTTTTTTATTTTATGTTTTATTATTTTAATAATAACTTAAATAATAATAAAATTACTACATTGTCCTTTCTTAAATTGAATTAATTGGAGCCACTGGATTTTAATGAGGTGGAAAGTCTGAGATTAACTTAGTCATGTTACTAAGGACCCCCTAGTCATCTGATCTTAGCGCAATAGATAGGTTACAAAATCTGCTACTAAAAATAATTACAAAATTACACTTTTAACCTTTTATTTTAATTACATTAACGATTCAAGATACATACATTGATACAAAGGGGCATGAAGGTACTTTCTCTTCTTTTTATTTCCTGACAGCCTCCAGGGTCTTATGAGAGAGAAAAGCTTGTTTTACCAATCAAAAATTATTTTTCTAATCTCTTTTGTTTTAATTAGATGATATGATTCATATCTCCTTTATTTTAATTTAATTTTTCTTCTTCATAGAAATGGGGCATTAATTAAAATCTACACAATGATATCCATTTTGCTATATTTGTGTAAAAAATAGTTTTTCAAAACACATGTTAGTTGTAGTATTATCATTATTATATCTGTCATATCATAATCTTACCACTATTGTAAGGCTAATTGCATGTTACAACACAAACATATAAGGATATTATCACTATATCATAGCGATACATCAATTTTTTTTTTGTCAAACATAAGACCACATACCAACATCATATCACTATCATATCATGCTTTTATCATTATACCTTGGGATGAAAATTGATATAAGTGTGGTAACCCGTCCCACATTTTTGTTGTTAACCACAAACCACAACATCATGATTGTACTAACAAAAGACAGCATCGCAGCAATTAGTGATTATCTACTAAAAATTTAATCTTTCAATGCGTGAAGCGTTGCGGCCTCCACCAACAAATCAGCTATTCTCCACTGAATTATAGAGATGTACTATTGTGTTGTTCGTGGAGATGAAAAGTATTTGATATTTGACTTTTGCGTGGAGGAAAAGAAAGATGAAATTCTTTGTTTACAAACTAGAAATTAATCCCACTTGACACACGCTATATATTTTCACTATGCTATTGAGTTATTTTATCCTCTTAAGAAATTAGTTCTTACTCCTTATATTATAAATTATTAATAACTAATATAGTGAAACTAAAGGTAAAATAAAAGATTGTTAGCATTTGACCCAAAAAAATGTTATAGTATATTATAGTTATACTGAACTTTGTGGGCTAGTTATTAGAGAACTTTGACAATGCTATATAGTATTGGTACTATAGGGTTTTATCTTTATGGTACAACTTAAAATTGTACATTTACATCATAGTACAACTTCAGATTGTACCTATACTTTTTGTACAAATTCTTTTATGGTACAACTTGAACTTATACCTTTATGTGATGGTCCAACTTCAAGTTGTAAAGTTGTACCATAACATAATGGTACAAATTGCTTTATGGTACAACCTAAACTTATACATTTAATGTTATGGTACAACTTTAAGTTATACATTAAAACACCAATACTATATAGCATAGTAGAAGTGCTCATAGTTATTATGGTTAGTGTCAGATTAAACAAAATTTGTTAGTCAAATGTAATTATAATAGGTGTTGTGGATTTACCACTAATCACAAAAAAATAAATTATTTTACTAACCACAAACAATCACTATCCACAATTGTGGGTGTAGTTAACCACAATGTGTGTGGTTTGCGGGATCCACAAATGACAAACCAAACTTTCACCCCTAATTATTTCATAATGATAATATTATGATATGCGAGAAATATGATGTTGTCAAATTATTTTGTCAAACATTAAACCTCATACCAACATCATATCACTATCAACATCAACATCATACGCTATGATATCATAACAGTGTCAGTTGTAATATCGTGATATGTTAGTGGTATGATGACCTGAAAAATTTATTGTTAAAAAATGGATATAATCGTGTAGAGCACAATAAATCTGAATTTTCTATACGCAACTGTTTCCGAAATTCAATGTGAAACGCAACTGACATATCAAGATCTTACCATTATAGTAAAATTGGCTACACATCATATCACAATTTTATGATGATATTATCACTATACCATAGTGATGATATCATGATATAACAGTGATACGATACCATCAAATTATTTTATCAAATATAAGACCTCATATCAACATCATATCATCATCATATCGTGATATTTTCATTATACTATATTGATAATTTTATGATATGATATGATGTCATCAAATTATTTTTTCAAAACATAAGATCTCATACCAATACCAAAGCACTATCATACCAACATCATATCACTATCAGTGGTAATATTGTGATATGACTATGGTATGATATATCATCTTATAGAGCACAAAAATATGATATTTCTACGTTGTTCTTTTTGAAATTCAATGTAGAATGAATGAACTATAGTCCGTTGAATTTTCAAAGAAGATTTGAAAAGTGCTTTAACAATACACTTGAAAATCTTCGAACAACCCCAAAAATCACGTCAGTTGCCCAAATATCCGGTCAACTCTCTCCTAAATATCTTATTTCCCTCCTTGCTCTTATATATGCTATTTTGACTTTTTAATAACATTTTCACACAATAAAACTTTAAATAGGTACAAAATTGATCTTTTAATTATTTAGACTCAATTACTCATTTTATTATCAATATTTTCATTGATAAAGTGTTTTGCTTTTATTTTGTCATAAAAGAATTAATTTTTGACTAATTTTCTTCAAATAACATGCAAGAATGGATCAATCTTTCCCGTCCAACATCCACACAAATATTAGTCGATTTGATCCATACTTGGTTCGAATCGAACCGAGATACCCGCCTCACTCACCCGGCCGGATGATCCGCATTTCACCAAAACATTAGCATGTTTTTTGAAATACGGTACCCGATCGAATTGGACTTTTTTCACAATTATTTGAATCCGCTAATAGCTTAGATAGCGCCAAAGTTGAATTAAATTGGCCGGCAATGATCAGAACATAATCGAACCAACTCTGCCCATACCGGAGCAAGCTTCGTTTAGCGGTGGCTGTGACGAAGCCATATCATTCTGCAGTTGAGAAACACGCAACTATTTGTCATTGACCTTAGTTTCATTTTGATGAATGAATATTGTGATTTGTGGGTAGTTATTAATTCTTGTGTAACTATAAACCGTAATATATATATTTCATGTTGTTCAAGTTTTTGTTTGACCTGCACCAAAGAACAAGTTTTTGTTTGACCAGATCGGAATACAAAGAGTACGGCGAGGAATCTGCATCGTTAGCTGCTTTGATTAGAAAACTTAATTAGGCCAAACAATTAACCGAAGCACGTCAGGAACATATATGTTTATGAATAAAAGGGCCAAATCACCGACATGATTAGGTTTGGCGTGGTCATGATAAATATGTTCCAAGCATAATTAGTCGTGAAGGAATTTGGAAATAGTGTGAAATATTATTAAATGATGGCGGTTGAACGATTGCGTTAGAATGTTGTTGTAATTAAGGTTAGCCTGTTCATTTTAATAGATCAAATGGATAAATCTTATCTTTTCTTCTTTGGATGATACACAAATCCTATCTTATTCTGAGAAGATTGAAGTGGAAAATTGAAGGTTGGAGAATCAAAATTTTCATTTCTACCTTACAATACATTTTAAAAGTTTGATTTGCTCCATTTCAAAATTCCTACAATGAGAGTGAAAGTAGGGAGGGTATTTTCGTCTATACAATCACTTTTTCCTTTCATAAAAAAAGATATCAATGCTAGGACTTGTATCACGGTCTCTTCAATCAAAGACAAGAATTATAATCAATTAAACTAGACACATTTGTTGTCTTTAACCAATACAAAACATACAGGAAGTTAAAATTTGAAAAGCAGAGTACATTTGTATCACGGTTAGCTAGCCCGCTAAGTCTCATGTTTATATTTTCATATTTTAATAAGTACTTTAGAATTTCTAACTTATAAATGAAGGATAATCTTAAAATCTCAACACAAATATCATTGTTTGGAATATTGCACATTGAATTGAAGTGTTCAACGACTACATAAGAACACTAGCACCATACATTTCAAGAAAAATAAACATGACAAACACGGAAATGCACTAGCTTGACAATCTATGCTAAAATTCGAGATTTTTTAATCATTTAATTTGAGTGATAGTTTAGTCAAATCAAGCAAATAATGGACAATTGTTCATGACCAAAAATAAATACATATATATTGCATTATGAAAAAACAATGTATTTTAACAATCTCACAAAAACAATAAAGACTTTCATATACGACCCCTTATTCAGCATTGTAATAAATGAAACAATTTTTATCAATATGATGCAATGTTCAAGCTAAGGTCCAATTATTAATTACCAGTATATAGTATTCAGCTTAGTAAACTATTTCAATATCAGCAGCTAATAGGTTAGCATGCTAACCCCATAAAGGGGTTTGAAAAATGACACCCCTTGATATTAAATGCGAATCTATATATTTTAACACTCATATTAAATACACATAGGAAACTAAATGCATCATATTAATTACTTGTCTTTTTTTATTTAAACCTACGTTAAATACAATTCTCTCTCCCTATCTCTTATTCATCCTTTTTCCATCAACCTCTGACTGCCATACTTTTCCGATGAAATCCCTCCGGTAGACTTCCTCCGGCCACCCGCAAAAATGTACCGTTACATTAAAAAAATTTATCAGTGCAGTGATACATTGTACCATTGCACTGATATTTATACCACTGCACTTAAACCCAGATATGATATTTTGTACCAGTGCACTGGTAGCGTTACCAATGCACTGGTAGAAATACCAATGCACTGGTAGAGATACCACTACACTTGTAGCGATATCACTGCACCGGTACAAATATCATATATGAGTTTAAGTGCAGTGGTACAAATATCAGTGCAATGGTACAAAAATCATAACTGAAAAATCGAAAAATCATATGTGAAAAATCAGAAATCGAAAAATCATAACTGCGGAAGCATGATGAGAGGGAGGAGAGAAGAGGGATTATTTGCTTTTTTGGAGAGAGAATTGTGTTTAGTGTAGGTTTAAATTTGAAAAAGGCAAGTACTTAATGTGAGGTATTTAATTCCCCAACGTGTATTTAATGTGAGTGTTAAAATCTACACTTTTCATTAATAGTTACCAAATGATTGAGGAAAAATGGACCAATAAGGAAGAGGGTGTCAAAAATCAAACCCTTTTGAGGGTAGTCACCGTATCCTACCCCGGAGCTAACTATTAATGATTACTTGCTTTCTGTTTGAGGGTTTAATGTAACACTCTCATGCCTACACTCTAAGCATTTGTTTTCTTTTTGCCAATATTTTTTGCAGTTATTTGTTAAATCAACTATGTTTCTCACTTTTCATTCCTAATTATTCACTGCGTCCTACCAACTTATGGGAATGATGAATATTTTTTTCATGTCTAATCTATTGACTATAAATGTTTCTTATCACTTAAATTCAATATTCTCACATTGAATTGAAGTGTTCAATGACGACATAAGAAAATTAACACCCTACATTTCAAGAAAAATAAACATGACAAACACGAAAACCCACTAGTTTGACAATCTATGCTAAAATTCGAGATTGTTTAATCATTCAATTTGAGTGATAGTTTAGTCAAATCAAGCAAATAATTCACGATTATGTATGGCCAAAAATAAAAACTAATGTATTGTATTGTGAAAAAAGAATGTATTTTAACAATCTAAAAAAATAATAAATACTTCCATATACGACCCCTTATTTCAGCATTGTAATAATAAAACAATTTTTACCAACATGATGCAATGTTCAAGCTAATGTCCAATTATTAATCACCAATATATACTATATAGTATTCAGCTTAGTAAACTATTTCAATATCCACAACTAAATATAATGATTACTTGCTTTCTGTTTGAGGGTTTAATGTAATACTCTCTTGCCTACACTCTAAGCATTTGTTTTCTTTTTTCCAATATTTTTTCAGTTATTTGTTAAATCAACTATGTTTCTAGCTTTCCATTCCTAATTATTCACTGCTTCCAACCAACTAATGGTAATGATGAATATTTTTTTCATGCATAATCTATTGACTATAAATGTTGCTTATCACTTAAATTCAACGGTATCCATGTTAAGTTTGATTTCTCCAACATAATCTCACATTATCTCAAAAAAGCAGCATATCGTGCGATTGATATCATAGTTTTGTTAGGTAAAGTTCATCAAACTCAATCAATATTCGAACTCTTTGAAGTAGCTATCTACATGTGATTATGAAGTACCGAGTAGCTAAAACTATACTTGAGTTAGTACAATCTTTTGCGCTATCAATTCAAATTCAATACATGATTATCTTATTAAAATTTAGTCATACTAATTGTGCAGTAGCCAGTAGGGGACATCTTATCAAAATCATATCAAAAGACTCCTTGATTGATCAGTTTCAGGATGTAATCAATTATAACAAATATAAGTGATCAGATTTATAAGATGCTCTCAAAGTTTGCTATAATTATTGAAGTTCAGCAACACGTTAATCGTAAGGTGGTCATTGGGCATTTGGCTATCTCCTAGCTCGCCTAGGCGTTATAATAAAAATAGTAATTTTTAATATTGATGAATGAAGTAACAGTTCTGAAGCACTTTCATACTTCAGTCCAAATGATTTAACAACAAGCAAAATAACTCTCAAATTTATATTTTTTACCAAATGGTATAATTAATTCATTTATGAGCCGAAATAGCTAATTATAAGCACTTAAATTTTTAAGTTAAAACTCGTATGATACAATTGTTTGACGAAATGGTTTTTATCATTGAGTGGTTCTATCGAGTGAACTCTCTAAGAACATGGCTTACTTTATTATTCCATAGGTGGATATAATATATATCTTCATCGTTACTTTTACATTGGATTCAATTTAGTATACTTTTTCGTTTAGATAGATTTTTTTAATGATGTCTTGTGATATAATATATCATTATTGTATGATGGTGATGGCTAGGACTGGAAATTTGGTATCGGTATTTGGGATATACCGAATACCGTACCGAATTTGTCTATATTTGGTATTACCGAAATACACGTATTATTTCTTGGGATTGAGATTCAATTTAAATTGTTATTCATTATTAGGGATTGGGATTGAGATCGGTATATACCAAAATACAGAACAATACCGAAATATAAGCTAATGTGTATTTTATCCTCCCAACTTAATTCTCTAATTCACTACTACACGATCCTCAACCACCAATCTATTGTTATTTTCATAACACCAAAAAACAAACATTAGTATTAGTCTTATCTCAGCCTCCAATTCATCAAATTAAAGATTAGCAATGACAAAAACTTGAGATGTCACCTCACCTCCATTCTCCTTATCCATATCCTAGCTCAAACCAAACTCAAGACTCTTTGCTTAGTCTCTTTGTCCTATATTAAACAATCAAATCTAATTTATATATTTAATTATTAATTGGAAAGGTAATTAATTTCTTATTTGATAATACCGATTGGGATACCGAAGTACCGATTGGGATACCGAAATATTTAGGGATTGGGATACCGAAATTATTTAGGGATTGTGATTGAATTCATGATGCAATTCGGTATTTGGAATTTCGGTATTTGGTATTGGGATACCGATACCGTACCGATTTCCACCCCTAGCGTAGGCTATTAGTTCCTCTCATTTTAGGTTCAAATTGATGCATTTTCTCCTTTATCGTTCCCTTTTATCGGTCAATAAGTTTTATGATATTTTTCACTATGAATATCATGAGTAGAATCTATACACACCAATTTGTGTTTTTTTCGCTTCCTCTTCTCTTGATTAGCTATTGTGTCCATATTGATTCTTATATTGTTTATTGAATTACTACTTTTTTGTTTTGAAATTTATGAAACTAAGATGCATTTTTTTGAGAAACATGAAACATAGATGCATATTAATAAAGAATGTAAGGTGTCATCTTCCCTCTTACGACTTAAGCACTACATATCATTGTTTACCTATCGTTAAATCAAAGTCTTTCTAATTTGAGTACGACCTACAATGACTTTTACTGTTGTCGATTTTCTCCAAAATATTAGGTATGTGGCTTTTAGTTTTCGCATTCTTTTCAATTTGATTTAGCATTTTATGTGTTGGTCTATTAGTTGAACTTGCCAGTTGGAGATCTGCACGCTTCGACTACATTAATTTCATAGTAACTTCTTTATGAAATGCTACTCGAAACATGAGTGTGTGAGTTAGTTTGTTTCTTATTAAGGACACTCTAAACATATACTTTGTTCCATTATATCATTGAATACACTAAAGTCAATGGAAAATTCGAAACATTTTATCGTATACTGAAGATTGATTATGCATGTATGATGTAAAACAACTCTTACCATTGTTCTTCTTAGACGTTTTATATCAATACGAATTCGTTTAAAAATATATATTTATGTTAGTGTAGTTGGACGTTGTTCGTCATTTTTTAAACTTCATTATTCAAATACATCAAATACTTTCCTATATTATTAATGGAAAACTTACCAAACTAAATAGTTACTTCAAACCCCAACAACATGAACCATAACAAAAATATATACCTACACTTATACATGACAACATGAGAATCAAACTCTCCCGGGCAAGAGGCCGGGCCATAATCTAGTATTAAATAGAAGCTCTTTTTATAATAATTGATATTTTTATAATTAATTGGTCCTAATAATTTGAATCGTTACGAGAATTTCAATTATGAATCTTATCTTATTTGCTAACGTATCCCAAAAATAGAGTAGTCATATAGGCATGAAAATTGCTCATGTCGTGCCATTGTATGAACCGATTTATTAGAAGCCATATTGTAAACAAAAATTATAAAACCATACCGGAGGTTGTATTGAAAAAGTCAACAATATGGTAATTAATGCTAAAATAATGCTTTAAACGTGGTTCAACTGTTTCATACATTAATTGTTTACACTCTTAAGTGAGCCTCTTTCGATATTCCCACTAAACAATAATTTACAAACTGATCATCAATTCGACATCGAAACTTGTTCTAAATATATCAATAAAAAAATGCTCTTTTTACGTTCGGAGTTGCAACTGGTAGTATCAAAACTAATTTCAGAAGCAAATAAACTGACTGATATAACTTATGCACTTTTGTCTCCACTATGGTCTGGGATCATTTATCAATTTCTTTCAATCCAACAAATCTCTCATCAACCATAAAATAATTATAATACCCAACAATCTGTTGTCGAATAATAGTGTCATGAATGAAACCAATAATTTAATTATTTTTTGACAATTAATGAATAAATAATAATTTATAGTGTAGTACCAACATATTCTTATATTACTTGTAGGCGATGAGTTTATTCTCCGTTCAATCATATGTTCAATCATATATATGATTATTTTTTCCCTCCCAAAATTTGCCCTGTCCTGGGGCAAACTGCCCTCGGCCTATGCCTGGCCTGCGCCACATCCATCGGCCACTTCGTCTGTTCTCGGCATCACCACCGCCACCAGGCATGCACCAGACGAGTTTTGGATTATTCATATGATACCCCATGAGTTTTCGTTACTAACATTTTCAGAACTCTGGATAATTATTTCAAAAATTCAACTTTTGGATTTTGGCTTCGTATTTGACGATGAAACCATCATTCAAGATCCCTCGTGAAGTATCTTTCTTTGAACGGAATCGAACAAAATAACATCCCATAATATATGTTTCGCATTAAATATTCAAATGAGCAATATATAATAATAAAATACCTGTAATATATCATTTAATACCATTTTTCCTTTAACAGGGGAGCAGATCCGGTGAGTAACCTTGTGGTTAGTAACCTCATGCATAACCTAATAAGAATTTGCCATATCAGCGCCTCCTTCTCTCTCATGGAAAAATCATTAATTTTCTTTCCCTTAATCTTTAACGGACGATTTCTCACTCGTTTTAACTCAGAATTTAATTTTTTTGCACAGTTAGATCAGATTAATTGTGCTCTTCAAAATGATATCCACTTTGATATTTTTCGGAACAAAAAAAATTTGCGAGTTATTACCAGTCTATACCATATGGTATGGTATTGACTGGTATTAAATAACAGCATACCATATGGTATGAAAAATACCACCTCATACCAGGGTGGTATAGTATGGTATGGAGTTGGTAATGAGAGGTTTGAAATTTTTCCCCCGGAAAATTTTGAAATCCAATAGATCGTGATTAAATCGTTCCTTTTGTGCAAAAATTTTCGAAAATGACTAAACAACGAAGGAGATACCATATGGTATGAAGTTGGTAACGAGAGGGATGAAAATATTTTTGTCAAAAAATATTGAAAATGGATATCATTTTGTAGAGCACAACGAACTCGTTCCATCTGTGTAAAAAAAATTGAAATCCGAGTTACAATGAAGAAGATATGATTCAATTAAGAAAACTAGGGAAAATAAATTTTATTAATTCTCCACCCTTAGATCTGCAGTCACTTAAAAGAAGGGTTCAGATTTGGTTACTCATTGTTATTCACCCTAAGGTTACTCACCCTATCTTGAGCCCTTTAACGTTACTAAGTACACATATAATACCATCTAGTATAATTTAGGGTTAATATTTTCGTATGGCCTGAATTTTGACCAAAATAAACATCCTGGCCCGAACTATAAACCAAAATAAACAAATTGGCCAAACCCGATGTTTGACCGTTAACTTGGACGGTCAAATGCGTTGACTAACGGTCAATGCGCCACGTCACTGCCAAGTCAGAAGATCTGATAAATATTTAATTTTTTCGTTTTTTTTGTTTAACTAAGGTATTAGATGATTTTTTTTTAATTTATAATAATTTAAAATTAGGGAATGTGTGGAAATTGTGAATTATTTTAAATATTTTATGCTGACTTGGCAGTGACATGGCGCGTTGACTAACGGTCAACGCGTTTGACCGTCCAAGTTAACGGTCAAAAGTCGAATCTGGCCAAATTGTTTATTTTGGTGTATAGTTCGGGCCAGGATGTTATAGATCGAAAAGATTGGCCAGGATGTTTATTTTGGTCAATGTTCAGGACGTACGAAAATATTAACCCTATAATTTATTAATCTATTAGTATCTAATAATAATTAATACCCATATGTAACGTGATTTATTTTCCCACTTTTCCATTATTTCTCATGTAGTCAGTATATACTTAGTATCTAATAGTTACATGGATTTTCTATGTAATGAAGGAAATAAAAAATTAGTAAGGAGATTATTAAATGGATTAATACAGGAAAAATTTAAAGATCAATCGAAAATTTGTTGCAAGCTGGTTATGTTTCAAGTTCGGGTGGCTTGGAATACATTACTTATTTGTCCTCTCCATCTTTTTTTTGTTTTTGTTGTTGTTGCAGTAGACCGTTGCTCTTTTTCCGTAATTAAGATGTTCAACTGGTTCAAGGAAAACCAATTATTTAATGTCATCGGACAATATCACTAATTTCCCCCCTACATTTCATATATATACATAGGGATTTCCTACAATAACTTGAAGTAAGGTAACTTGAATTTTTTTACCTGCTATAGCAGGTTTCACAGGTCGCATTACTTAAAATACAATAGGTATTACGTAATGGTTACGTAACATATGGTAATCTTACGTAACAGTTGTAAAAGATCATTACGGAAGCCTTACGTAATAGAATGTGTCTTTACGTAATGGCTATTAATCTCGCGTTACGTAAAATGCTAAGCCATTACGGAAGGCTTATGTAACACTACTGATTTAACTGTTACGTAAGAAATAACTGTCGTTCCGTAATCTTTACGTAATGGAATGTCTTTTTACGTAATGAGTATTAACCACGTGTTACGTAAAGTGCTAAGTCATTACGGAAGCCTTACGTAACACTTCTGATTTAACCGTTACGTAAGAAATAACTATGGTTTCGTAAACTTTACGTAATGAATGTGTATTTTACGTAACGGTTGTAAAATGTCATTACGGAAGCCTTACGTAATGGAAGGTCTCTTTACGTAATGAATATCAGCGTCCTGTTACGTAAAGAACTAAGTTATTACGGAAGTCTTACGTAACGCTTCTAATTCCATAAAAATTAAAAAAAGGAAAGGATAAAATAAGGAAACCAACCAATTGTGAAAAAGGAAAGAAAAAAATAAAATAGGTAAATTGAGGATGTGGTGACCGGCAACCATTGTTGCCGTTGCTTATTTACTTATTTTTTTTTTATTTTTTATTTCTTTAATCAATGGTTTACATTAAGTTTGATCGATTTTAACGGTTTAGATCTATACAAGTTACCTAACTTGAAATTATACCCAAGTAACTTGAAATTAACGGTTTAGATCTATACAAGTTTAATCAATGGTTTTCCGTAATTAAGATGTTCAACTGGTTCAAGGAAAACCAATTATTTAATGTCATCGGACAATATCACTAATTTCCCCCCTACATTTCATATATATACATATTTTGATAATCTTTTTTCTTTGGAAAGGATGATATAAATTAAAATTAACACCAAAAATATTTCGATAATCATATATCGATCAACAGTACTCAACAATAATTTTTAAATGAGTTGTTTACAACATTATTAGTTTATTCGTAGTGGGACAGCCAAGGAAGGAAGGAATGTCTTTGTTTTGTTGGTTAGAGCCCACCCGTACGTAACTAACAGGCAACAGCAAGGAAGAAGAAAGGAAGAGACGGCGGCATTCTTAATTGCGTCATGACAGTAAAATAACACGTATGGAAATTCTTTCATACGTATACTAATTCTCAGCTACCTTTCAAAAACAATAGAAACAATAACATATATGCCTTGAGTCAGGCCTGTTAATACTGGGTCAAAAGTCAACTGTCTGATACTAACGGCATAATTAATGCGGGGAATTCGCCATTTGCAAATATATATACAAGTGGCGAACTTGTAAAATGAGTAAATGATTGTAAGGCTTTCAGGTATTTTGGACAGGGATTTTTTTTTTTTTTTGTTAATCAATGGCTCTTCCTTCGGTTATATATACAGTAGATCAAATATATTTATTAAAAAAAAAAGGTGGAATATAAAGACTTTCTCCCGCGCGCCACTGCAAGCTTGAATCCCCCAGCTGCCATTCTTGAAATGAACTCTCCCGACGGCCGTTCAAGTACTTTCTCCCGTACTGCCATGCTTGATTATATTTGGCTTTTGATGCATGTAGCAGCTACCTACCTAGCTGTACTCGCGAGGCATGTTCCGGCCGGAATCGTACTGACAAACTCCGATGAATTAGGAATCTGTTTACCTGCTGCTCCTATGGATTCCTCTGTAATCAAGCTCGTGGAGGTATGGATCACGCACACGCACGTTTGTTGTTATTTTTAGGAAACTGGCTAGCTAGCTAGCTAGCTTGCTGAAGGTCAGCAAAGGCTTGCCTGTCTAAGTTGAAGCTTGTGCTGGCTTAATTCTTATTCTCTGGTGCAGATAGATCATCTTCGACTTCGAAGCAGCAGCGGATCCAGTTCTTCGCCGGAGCACTAGCTCAAGCATGATTTGACCAGCAAATCATCACAACGGGTAATGTTTCACATATATATATATACAGCTTTTTAAGGTAGTACTTATGAATAACTATTTTTTTTCATCTGATTCCATTGATTATAAGGTCAGAGGTATGCTAAAATTTCAATAACTCGAGTCGTGTTTGAAGATGTTCAAGTCCTAATATTTTTGTTGTATTGAATCAACTATTAATTAATATCGTGACTCGTGAGCTAATGACTTATGCACGAGCATCGTCTATCTATGAATCTGACAATCAATTCCTACTACGAGTTAGAGCTATTGGAAAAAGTTTAACAAGATGAAATTGCACTCAGCCTAAAAATCTAATAAAAGTCCTTGGGAATAATTTGTTAGAATTTTTCTTTAAAAGATAGGTATCTGATAATCATTGTAAAAAATATGTAGTAATGAAACATAATACTACTTGAAGGCAATAATAAGTATAGAAAAAGAAAAAGAAATTCAAAGCTTTTCGAATCACCATTCATAATTTATGTGGGAGGAAATTTACAAATAGTGAAAGAACAATTAAAGAAAAAAAAACGAAAAACTCGAAAGAGGGTTTGAGGCAGTCTTATGTGAAAAAATCAGGGGCATAGCTCTCATCATGTTAAAGATTCAGTTGATTTCAATCACAAAAAATTGTAAAAAATTTCACCAAAAAAACAAATTTCACCAAAAAAAGTCCAAAACCAATCGATCACTTCTTACAATTTCTTTACTGTGCTGCAAGCAGGCATAGAAAGTTTAGAAACCCTCTTACTAGTCTACTAGGAGCAAATTACTTCACCCTAAACCTCAATATCATCACAGACTTGACTTGGGAAGCTCAAACTAGTTAGGATGGCAACTTAAGAATGGATCCATTCTTACAAGAGAGGCGTTCCTCAAGCTTGTTAATTAATTAGGTATTTTTAACAATTAAATGTTAACCAGGAACTCAATGTCAATGTTTTGCTAGTAGATTTTTATTTTTTTGGAAGATGATGGCTCATAAAGTGCGCTGGTAGATGACAACAGAGGCGGGTGTGAAATGGTCCGGACCGTACCGGACCAAACCGAAGTTTAGATCAGACCATACCGAATCGAATATAATGCGGTTCGGTCCTTGATCCACATGAATTTTATAATTACATAACAAATGATGGATCGAGCTGATATTTCGACCGGACCGAACCGGACCAATTGGACCAAATACAATAATGATCCGATCCTTGATCCTAAAATATCTTTCACTAATAGACCGCGATTCTTATGAGTTTGGTCCGGTCCAAACTTTACCGAACCGTTACACACCCCCTATGCAGAAGCTCTTCAATGTTAGTAACAATCATTTTCGTTGGACTATATATATATTACTTCTCCACGTACCATGCATGCATACCTGTGCATTTGTCGGTACCAGGCGCTTTAATTACTGAGAGCTAGTCAGTGTGTGCTGTTAATAAATCTACCTGAAATTGTGAAACTAGTAAGTATTATCAAAAGAAGACCTAATTGACAAATTGACAGAAGCAAACCACCAAATAAAGAAGAATACATTTGAGTGTTTAATTAGATACAAATAGGGGGTTGTGGAGAGTAAAAGATTAGGATAAGTACTGGTAATTAGTTCACTCTCCTTCCGTATAACCCCCTATAGATAATTTCTTCATGACTAATGAAAGAGATGATGAACATAATAAGGAGAGACAGTCAACCATCGTATATATCTATCCGTATTACAAATAATGCACATAGCTAGCCTAAATGGCAAGCTAATTGAGCGAAGAAAACCTAGCTAGATTGTATACGTACGTAATACCACAGTCCACACACATATAAACACATATCCAACATACTTAATCGTAGTCCAGCTGAAGCAGTCGACCCAATGCATACAACACACATATAAACACATATAGCTTGAATATTAGTCCCACTGGCCATCTTCTTCCAGCTGGTAGACGGCGTTGACGATCACCATATTCTCCTTCTCGTCGCCAATAGCAATCACCATCGTTCTCTCGGCCGCCGGCATAAAAGTGTCGATGCCTTGATCCTTGGGGCTGATCTCCACGCAGACTTTGGCATATGCCGGAGTCTTACCACGGGACCCGCTGCTGTGATTATTGTAACAACAATCAGCGGTGGCCCGGTCGACGTACATGGGCTTCCCGAGAGCGCTGGCTATGTAGCTCAGCCCTTTGGGGTTCATATACTCCTCCGGAACGTTGTACAGCCTCACCCACATCGGAATCGACAGCTGCGTCGACGACGACGATGGAGATGGCTCCAACGTTCCTTTCCATTTCCTCATGAAGAAGTGGGTGCCGTCGATGAGCCAAGGAGAGGACTCAAGCACCCAGTTTCGAGTGTCTTCGTTGAGAAATCGGATGATGTAGCCATTAATGTTATCAGTGCAAGTAATAGTAGCAGCAGCATCGAGGGGTTCCACGTGGATGTTTTCATCCTTCCACAAGCTTCTTGCTTCAGTGGCAACGGCGGTGATGCTGCTCATCGTTAAGTCAAGCTGGCCGGCACCGGGGCGTGAGTAGTGCTGTGCCACCAAACACAGCTGGAGCGAGTGGCAGTGATGATTTCCCACGGCGTGATCGGGTTTGGGGATCCTCACGATCCTGTCATTGCCTTGTGTTGATGAGATCACTTGTGGCTCAAAATACTCCAGCTCCTGTAAATATAGATTTGAGAGCTAGAGCTAGACGATCGAGTAAATTATAAACTAGCTCATAATGGATAATTAACATTATTTAATACTTTGTTAAGTTTAATGGATAATATAGGATCGTTGCATGCATTCATGCATAATACGGGAGTCAAGTTTAAGATATAGCTAGGGTTCGATATGGAACTAACTTATAGGGTTAGGGTTAGGGCTAGAGCTAGTACCATATGTTGGTCATTGCGAGCACTTGTAGAAGAAGCTAGCTGCATCCACGACAGCGGCGGCGGTGGGGAATATTTAGTAAAGTGATCATGCCCAATGCCCCTCATTTCCAGGACCAGTTTTTGGATCGTCGTGGAAACCTCCTCGACGAGCAAAGCTTCTGATCTGCATGCATGCATTCACCAAATCAATTCTATCTATCAGAAAGTTAGTTTCCTTAAGTTAGGACCAGACCGCCACATCTTCTTAAATCTTAGTCCTGCTAGCTGAACAAGAGTGAGAATAAGCTAATCACTCAGAGTACTTTAAATCATTTTGATTCAAAGAAGTTTAACTACCCTCAACTTGAATTAGGGGCAGCGGGTAGCTAGGGTTAACTAACCATAAACTTGAATTAGCTAGGGAAACAATCCAAACCCTAATAACTGGCGAGCCAAAGGATTTACATGTGTGATCCGCAAAATTGTACGTAACTAACATCCTCCAAAAACGTAATTAACACCAGTAGTAGTTAAGTTAACTAATAATTACCTGCCATTCTCATGCACCCATCCACTAATTTTTCCAATCGAGGAGAAGGCATCCATCCATCCCTGAACCCGGCCGTAAGTGAATTCATCAAAGTGGGAAAGGAAGTGTTCCTTGAAGCAGCCGGCGGTCGGGAGGCAGACGTCGTCCGGCGATACCAAGTAAAACACCGGCAGGGCTACTCTCCCCCCACCGCCACCGCAGCAGCAGCGTTGCATAATCTCAACCGCCTCGTCCATACAAAAAGCCGACGAAGCGTAGCCGGGGGAGAGGAGGAGCAAGTAGATGCTCGAGTCTTGGATCGCCGTCGAGATGGCCTCCTCCACGTCCAGTCCCCTTTCCATTTCCGTGTCGTCTTTGAACGGCTTGATCCCTTTTCTGAGCAGAGCCGCGTAGAGGTGGTCGACGATCCTATGGCGGACGTCGTGACCGTGGAAGCTCAAGAAAACGTCGAACCCCGGGCGGCGGGGGTGATGTTCGCCACCGTCCTTTTCTTCCTTAGTGGATTTTTCATGACCGGACAGCAGAGCACAGCGGGGGGGATGGTGGAGAAGATGCAGCGGCCGCGACCCGTCGGTGGAGGAAATCGGTAGTGGTGAGGTCTGATTCGGGCGGCCAGATGCATGAATTGGACGGCGGGGGAGAGGCCGTAGGTGGCGGCGGAAGGGAGTGAAGGCCATCGACAGAGTGGCCGCCTCCATTATTGCTGCTTATCCTTTTGCGGGGGAGAGAGAGAAGAAGAAGAAAAAAAAGAAGCCAACTGGTAGCGATGGAGGAGTGTTTTTGTTGGCCTGCAGGCCGGCACTGGGGGGTGGATCTACGTGGCAGCCAATTAGTGGTCATAAAGTTGACTATACGTATTTCCTTCCTCCCACCGAGCCTGAATGCTAGTTGACAAAATAAATAAATTAGACTCTAGGGTAAGGGCTAATTTCACTAGTAAATTCTGTTTTTTTTTCTTTTTTGACAACGTAAATTCTCGTTTTTGGAAACGAAGTCATTTTGTTGATTTCGCCAATGTTTAAGGATGAGTTTAATTGCTTTCTTCCCTTTCCCCCTCTCCGGCCGCCTCCCGTCTTAGTTCGTTAGATTTGCGGTCCTGCCCGCGACGTTTTGAGGGAAGAGGATCCAGTTCCGGCCGCAATATTCAGCCGCCGCTTTCTTCCTTGCTCGGGCATTCTCCATCGTCAACAACACCAACCTGCTTATCTATTTCACTTCGAGCAGTCTACGCTTTGTCGGTTTAATTTATCGTCATTGTGCGTTCTGTTGCCGTTTCTATTTGTTACATTGTTACTAGCAAAAGCCCGTTCGCTATTGCTTCGTGTATCACAAAGATAAATATTTTAAAAAGTAATAATTTTAATGTTGATCAAAAAGTGAAAGTCATCTTATTTCATTGCTATTCATTCTTTTCATAGATTTGTTATTTACAATAGCATATAATCGATGGACTTTGCGTAAGGTAAAGAGGTCATTGAATAGATTATTAATTTTTAAACTTCTTTCATGATACTAATGTTTCAATTTCTATGACTTTCTTTCTTTTAGAGTTTGAGGTAATCGTGGTTCTCCTTTATAAATTTTTTGGACTGATTGCTGGTTTGAGGAGGTTCAACTCGTATTGATCGGGTCAAATTAGGTTAGATACCCATGGATTTGGGTTCAATTGTCTTTCTCAAACAAAAGAAAAAAGTGAAATGAAAACACTAAAGCTAAAACTCGCTACCGACTCAAAACTCGTCAACACCAAGTTCAACTCGCTTTGACCTGGTTGGACCGAGTTATGGAAAAACTCACACCTGACACAACACGACAATTACAAAAAAAAAATAAAACTCGCTCCCACCGAAAACCTGTAAAATCGGGTTCAAGTTGCTTTGGTCGGGTCGAATTAGGTTGTATTCCAATGCGTTTGAATTCAATTGTCATTCTCAACGAAAAGGAGAATGTTAAAAAAAATACTAAAGCGGATAAAACTCGTTCATGACCCCAAACTCTCAACACTTGCTTTCAACTCGCTTTGACCGGGTTGACCCAGTTTTAACTAATTCACAATTTACCCAATCTGTCAATTACAAAAGTTGATAAAACTTGCTCGGGATACAAAACGTGACAACGATGGGTCAGAGTTCAATTACCATTCTCAACGAAAAGGAAAATGAGAAATAAAAAAAAGTAAAGCGTACAAAACTCGTTTTCGATCCAAAGCTTGTCAACATCGTGTTCAACTCGCTTTGAATAATTTTTTAACAAATTAACAATTGGTCCAACCTACCAACTACAAAAGCGGATAAAGCTCGCTCACAATACAACACTCGTCAAAACCTTAGATTCGGGTTCAATTGTCTTCCCAACCAAAAGAAGAAGAAAAAAGAAATTTATAAATGCTAAAGTCGGTTTCAAGTCGCTTTGGCTGGATCGAATTAGGTTGGATACCCATGGATTTGGGTTCAATTATGATAATGCTCAATAAAAAGGAAAAAAAGAGAAAAAAACACTAAAGATGATGAAACTCGGTCTTGATACAAAATTTGTGGTAGCGGCCTTGGGAAAGGATGGTGGGGAACAACTTAGGATTTCGTCGACAGTATTTCAAGATGGGCTGCAAAATGGTGG
Source organism: Linum tenue (assembly GCA_946122785.1). Taxonomy (NCBI): domain Eukaryota; kingdom Viridiplantae; phylum Streptophyta; class Magnoliopsida; order Malpighiales; family Linaceae; genus Linum; species Linum tenue. The sequence goes on from CAMGYJ010000009.1 coordinate 27,536,391, forward strand.
GCCAATGCTATGATTTGTGCAAAAGTCATAGACGAAAACCTAGCGAACAATAACAAAACACTAAAGAGGACGAAACTCGGTCTAAATACAAAACTCTTCGTAGCGGCCTTGGGAAAAGATGATGGGGAACAACTTAGGATTCCGTCGACAGTATTTCGAGATGGGCTGCGAAAAATGGCGGGCAAAGGAATTAATTTGTGTTCAAGTTAGGATACCCATGTGTTTGGGTTCAATTGTGATCATGTTTAACAAAAAGGCAATAAATAAAGAAAAAAAACACTAAAGAGGATGAAACTCGGTCCCGATACAAAAATCGTGGTAGCGGCATTTGAAAACGGTGGTGGGGAACAACTTAGGATTTCGTCGATAGTATTTCGAGATGGGCTGCAAAATGGTGGGCAAAGGCGATGATTTGTGCAAAAAGCCATAGATGAAAACCTAGCGAACAATAACTATACACAAAGACGACGATTGTGCAAAAAACCATATACGAAAACCTAATGAAAAATACCAAAACACAAAGGAGATGATTTGTGCAAAAAGCCATATACGAAAACCTAGCTAATAATAACTAAACACAAAGGTTGTAGAATGGAGAGTGGGGTAAAAGAAGGACTTGGAACTTCCCCACTTGCACTTGGAGGAGTGTGATAGCCACTAATAAATAGTAACTCAAACCTAGGCTTTTATGTATTAATTAATTAATATGAATTTATATATTAATATTAATATATTAATGATTGTGAAAAAACCCATATTTGTTCAAAAAGCCATAGACGAAAACCTAGAGAACAATAACTAAACACAAAGGTTGTAGAATGGAGAGTGGGGTAAAATAAGGACTTGGAACTTCCCCACTTGCACTTAGAGGAGTGTGAGAGTCACTAATGAATAGTAACTCAAACCTAGGCTTTCATTATTAATTTCCAGCATCAACCTTTTGCATGTGTGTAAGAAACCTGTGGATCTAGGCATCTTGCAGCTAGGGTGATATGATTAGGAACGATAGCGGGAAAGGGAATTGGGGAAGATTGATGGAGGAAGTTTGAGTGGGGTGGGAAAGAAGAAGAAGAAGAAGAGGGGTCGACGGCCAAGGGTGGCCGATGAGATGATGGTGGACGAGGGGAAGGGTGCCGCAGAGAGAGAGAGAGAGAGAGAGAGAGAGAGAGAGAGAGAGAGAGAGAGAGAGAGAGAGAGAGAGAGAGAGAGAGAGAGAGAGAGAGAGAGAGAGAGAGAGAGAGAGAGAGAGAGAGAGAGAGAGAGAGAGAGAGAGAGAGAGAGAGAGAGAGAGAGAGAGAGAGAGAGAGAGAGAGTAGATTAGGGTTTCTGGGAATTTGGTTATGTATTTGCTTAATGAGCAATCCACTAATTACAGAATATATAACCCGAATAATTCCTGCTAACTACCCCAATTATTATCCTTATCCCAAATAATCCGAATAATCCTCAAATGCACCCGAAAACCCCTGAATAATACCCCATAGTTCTCAAATATAAATAAGACCACAAACAATTCCAAATGGCGAAATCACCCAATCCCTTGTAGTTTGCATGGCTACCAATTTGTTACGGTTGAGGTCATATCATACTGTTACTGATGATTTGTTCATGATATGGATTTCTCTAGCTATATGTAGTTAATTAGTTTATGTTCCTCATGATTTGTTCGGGTTGAGTCGGGACGGCTGCGCCTTCTTGTCCAGTTGGTTTGTTTGGTTATTGTTCTGGGGATTAGTGGCATCTAAGGCTGAGTGGTTTTATTTGTATTCTGTTTCTTTTGTTAATTCTTTTAATTTTGAAACGATTTCTTCTGCTTCAATTGTATACATACGGCTCTTTATTTCAATGTATTTTCGTTGTTGATGTTGTTTTGTGTACTTTTTTCTTGCTTTCCAATAGCTCAATAACTCGAGTTGTTGGGAGAGCGTTATGCTGGATGTTATACCACTCTCCAACACGCCCCTCAAACGAAAGCCAACTCATGAGCTTAAAGTTTGCACATGCCCATCATACCTTGTGCTCGAAAGACAACGGTAGAGATTCGAACACGTGACCTTTCGGTTCTAGGCTCTGATACCATGTCATAAACAAGTTGGCCCCAATAACTCGAGTTGTTGAGAGAGGGTTATGCTGGATCTTATACCATTCTCTAACACTAATTGCTTTCAATAGATTGCTTCTTTGCTTCGATCTCATTAAGTTTAGGGTAGTTAATATTAATAGTGTGTCCAGGCCACAATCAAAGCCCTCCCAGAGACCCAAACGATCTCCAAGTACAAGACCCAGCAGAACCTGAAGCAGATCCCGGCAAGGACGCAGCGAGGCGGCGAAACACACCCGAAGCTAGGCTCCGCCGCCTACATCAGTAACAATATCTGCAGAACTGTTAACAATCACAGAAGCAGACTAATACTATTCGGAAAAGTAAATGAACACGAACACCGGAGTTTACGTGGTATCCCTGGATGTGATCCAGGACTAATCCACGGAAGAGCTTGGAATGCTCTTCAGGCTACTGATTTTACTGTGATGAGAAGATCATACATGTTACAGCGGCAGTACTTCTCCTAACCCTTATATATCAAAGAAAGCCCTAGGTTTAGGATCAACACTGCACGTCCTAACCTTGCATGGGCATGGGCCTAATTAATGAATGGGCTAATCACCACAACATAATCCGCAGCCTAGGCCCTGAGTACGCTAACACCCTCCCCCAAATTGATGTCGATCTCTTAGCATCAATTTGTTTCCCAGATACCAATGACGACTAGTAGAAAATGCCTTGGTGAATAGGTCTGCAACTTGTTCTTCTGTAGGGAGGTGATGTAGACTAATCGTGCCATCTCGAACGAGATCTCGAACATAGTGCACATGTATCTCGATGTGTTTAGTTCGGTCATGAAGGACCGGATTAGCAGCAATACGAATGGCACTGGTGTTGTCAACAAAAAGATCCATAGGAGCAGGACAGGAAACCCCAAAATCGGATAGGAGCCGTCGTAGCCATACCATCTCAGAGCTAACTTCGGACATAGCACGATATTCTGCTTCGGTAGAAGATTTTGAAACTTTATCCTGCTTTTTGCATCTCCAGGAAATGAAAGCTCCGCCAAATTTAACACACCACCCAGAAGTGGAGCGACGTGTATCAATACATCCTGCATAGTCAGAATCCGAATAGGCAGTAATGTCAGCCGAGCCAGTAGAAGGGAATAAAATCCCGACATCCTGAGTTCCTTGCAAGTATCTCAGTATCCTATGAACTGCAGCAAGATGATCAACACAAGGAGCAGTCATGAATTGACTGACGACTTGAACGGCATAAGAAATGTCTGGGCGAGTAGCCGATAGATAGATGAGACTTCCCACGATACTGCGATACTGAGATCCATCCTTCAGCCGTTCGCCGGAATCTTTCTGCAACTTCAAATTAAGCTCCATAGGAGTCTTGACAGGATGACAGTTGTCGAAATTGTGTTCCCCCAACAGATCTGAAATATACTTTTTCTGGCTGAGCAAAATCCCTTGATCATTCCGGCTAACTTCCAGACCCAGAAAATAAGAAAGATTTCCGAGATCCTTGATGCTGAAAGCCTGTTTCAAACCATCTTTAAGTTGAGCAATCCCAGTCGGATCAGACCCTGTGATCACCATGTCATCAACATAGAGCAAAAGAACGACTATCCCAGCAGGAGATACCTTAGTGAATAGAGATGGATCATTGAGACTCTGCTGAAAACCCAGATCGATAATCGTAGACTGAAATTTCTCAAACCAGGCTCGAGGAGCCTGTTTGAGACCATAGAGAGACCTGTGCAGTAAACAGACCTGATCCTCTCGTCCAACAGTGTAACCGGGAGGTCTTTCCATATAAATCACTTCTTCTAAATCCCCGTGAAGGAACGCATTCTTCACGTCAAGTTGATAAAGTGGCCAGTTAGAGAGAGCAGCCACTGCAAGCAAGGTGCGAACAGTAGACATCTTCGCAACCGGGGCAAAAGTCTCGTTGTAATCCACACCATGTTCCTGTGTATAGCCAAGTGCAACAAGCCTGGCTTTATTTCGTTCAATCGAACCATCAGGCAGAACCTTGATTGCATATACCCACCGACAGCCAATGGTGGGAGGACAAGGAACAGGTCGATCAACCACTGTCCATGTGCGATTTGCCTCGAGTGCACTGAACTCCTCCTGCATAGCATTGTCCCAAATCGGATTTCCACGAGCCTGTTTAAAAGTAGTAGGGACAATAAGAGTGTCAACTCCAAGTGCAAAGTAATCATCAAAATGAGCAGGAGGAATTCCTTTAGTTGAACGAGTTGAGCGCCGAGGAGGAGGAGGTTCTGTAGGTGGCGATGCTGTCATGGGTGATGCAGGCGCACTGTTCGACGTGGAAGGTGGAGGGCTGGATGAGCTGCTGGCCGCCGAAGAGTGAGAGCTGGGAGAGCTGTCAGCAGCGGAGGACGAGATCGGGGAAGGAGGAGTGACATCAGGATCATCGGAATTCTCCCAATAATCAACCTGGGCATCATCAAACAAGGGCAGCCCATTTGCCCCACCAGGAAACTCAAGAGCCGAAACCAATTTAGAAGGAAAGTACCTAAGATGCTTGAAGAAGACAACTGAAGCAGCTATTCTCATACGCTGGCTAGAAGGATCGAAACAAAGATAACCTTTATGGACGCTACTATACCCCAGGAACACACAACGAGCAGTTTTAGAGGTTAGTTTTGTTCGCTCACGCTTAGGCAGCAAAACAAAACACAAACAACCGAAAACTCTAAGCTGAGAGTAGTTAGGATGACGACCATATAGAGAATAATAAGGACTCTTCTGATCTAAGACTGGAGTAATTTGATAATTGATAAGTTTGACAGCAGTAACTACAGCCTCAGGCCAGAACCGACTAGGCACAGAAGAATCAAGAAGTAAGGCTCGAGTGAGTTCCATAACATGTCTATTTTTCCGTTCCACTAGACCGTTTTGCTGAGAAACACCAGGACAAGACATTTGACTAATAATGCCACGAGAACGATAGACATCATGCAAAGGAATGGAGCTAAACTCTCCTCCAGGATCTGAACGAATGATTTTGACGGTTTTGTTGAACTGAGTTTGAACCATATTAAGAAATTCAATGGCAACAGAACGGAGTTCAGACTTGAGACGGAGAAAGTAGATCCAAGTGTATCTGGTGGCATGGTCTATAAAAAGAGCAAAATATCGGAAACCAAGACGAGAGACAGTAGGAGAAGGCCCCCACAAATCAGTATGAATAAGGTGGAAAGGCTCTTTTATAACAGTCGTGCTAGAAGGAAATGAAACAGTAGAAGTTTTTGCTTCAACACAACTGGTACAAGAGTGTTTCGTTGGAATTCCAACAACTTTCTTGCCTAAAAGAGACTGCTTAAACATGACTGAAAGACGATTCGAGTGTGGATGCCACATGCGAGCATGCCAAAGTTCCCACACCTTATTTGATAAACAAGCAAATGCCGACTCACTATCAATAGAAGTTTCAAAAGACCGAGAAGGACTACTGACAGACCTAGACACCAATTGAGATTTAGACTGCTGACACGAAGGAAACACCGAACTGGTACTATCTTGGAGCTCTTCCAAGTGGAAAATCCTCCCCTGTTTACTCCCCCTTCCGATCTGCCTCCCCGTCTTCAGGTCCTGTATCACACATCCAGAAGGAGCAAAAATAACAGAACATCCCTGCTAAGTGAGTTGACCAACTGAAACCAAGTTTGGAACTAAAGCTGGAACATGCAAGGTACGTGACAAGGATATATTCGGAGTAGTGACTTTACCAATTCCAGCAACTGCCATTCTATCACCATTAGCAACCGCCAAACCCTCATGACTAATAGATTTAATATTCTTAAGAGAGCCCTTATCATTAGTCATGTGGTTATAACAACCAGAATCAATTAACCAAGGTTTTGGTTTGAGTTTACCTTGCATATTAGTCAATGCCGAGCCTATGGCAGTAGGAAGGGAGTTCTGTAGAGCTGCTACTGCTTGTACAAGTTGCTCAAGCTGAGCTGCGGTTACACCACCTGAATTCGAGCTGCTTGCTTCACCAATTTCTGCTGCATAAGCCGGACGATAACCACGTCCAGGAGGCCCTCGGCCTGGATTACCACGTCCCCCAGCCGATGCAAAAGAATTCCCAGCAAATCTCTCGGCATTGCGCTCAGCATTGCGCTCCCGAGTACGGCATTCCAAAATAATATGTCCCATTCTTTTGCAGTAGACACAATAGTTTCTTCTGCGACAATGTTTTACTAAATGGCCTTTTTCGTGGCAATGATGACATTCTAGCTCGGTATTGGGAACACGATTTTGGAACTGAGGACGAGTAACAGCAAGCACTTGTGTATTTGAACCCATACCTGACCTCGCAGAGTACGCAGAAGCAGCAGTAAATGTCTCTCCCTCTCCCGGACGAACATCAAATAAAGCTTGTGTTCGGAGTCTTGTCTCTTCGCGAACAAGGGTGCTGATTACTCCATCAAAGGTAATCCTCTCCCGATTCAGAATGGTGGCTCTAACATTCTCAAATTCAGGTCTCAACCTCATGAGAAATTGCATCACACGAGATTGTTGGCGTTCGGCCAGCATATCATCAGTCACGAGCTGGGGTCGGAGAGCTAAGTTGAGCATATCCTGCTCTGTCCACAGCTCTTGAGCTGCATTAAAGTATTCGGTGATTGTACTATCTCCCTGCGTCAGCCGAGCAAGGGCAGTTTCTACCTCGAATTGTCGAGCAGCACTTGTTGTAGAATAGAGTCCGGCCAGATGTCGCCACATTCGGTTGGCTGTAGGAAACAGACGGAGACTAAGGCAGGTCGAGGGATCAACAGATCCCAGCAGCCAGGTGCGGATACGGGCGTCGTTCTGAGCCCAAATCGAGACCTCTTGTGGCGTGGCGGATCCAGCGACAGGTTGCGGGATTGTGCCATCTAGGATTCCAATCAATCCTTTCCCTTCCACAAAGACTCGAAACTGGAACTCCCAAAGCGAGTAGTTCGTCGAAGTGAGGCGCACGGTAGGCCTATCAGAATCAGTCACGGTGAGCTCTGATACCATGTTAACAATCACAGAAGCAGACTAATACTATTCGGAAAAGTAAATGAACACGAACACCGGAGTTTACGTGGTATCCCTGGATGTGATCCAGGACTAATCCACGGAAGAGCTTGGAATGCTCTTCAGGCTACTGATTTTACTGTGATGAGAAGATCATACATGTTACAGCGGCAGTACTTCTCCTAACCCTTATATATCAAAGAAAGCCCTAGGTTTAGGATCAACACTGCACGTCCTAACCTTGCATGGGCATGGGCCTAATTAATGAGCCTAATTAATAAATGGGCTAATCACCACAACATAATCCGCAGCCTAGGCCCTGAGTACGCTAACAAGAACACCATCTTCTATACCACTCAACACACATAAGATTTATTTGGATCCCAAGTTAATTATGTGAATACTTTAATGCTCATGCATCATCTCTCTGGTTCTTTTACATTTTTCGAATTGGTTTGTTTGGTGTCGAATTAATAGGCCACATGGATTTTGAGTTCAGGCACTACTCCTTCATGGATTTTGAGTTTAAGCTACTTTGAATGATGAATGACATGGAAAAGTTTGGTGCGTGACTGATATATGTCTCCGGTGTTGTACATAATAAGTTTGGTGCATGACTGATATGCCACGGAAAAGCATATCACCCAAGAGTAAAATCGTGCGGCCTTGGAACAAAGCGGACAATATCGTACTAATTGAGCAGCCCGGTTTGGCTTTCGTTTTGCAGATCAAAGAGAGTTCTGCGTCTGGTAAAGTCCTTGTACCCAGCCTGATTTCGACAAGTGGTATCAGAGCCTGGTCTCGTACTAATGAGCTTGGTGGACACTAATATACAAGGATTCCTTCCCTTGTATTACCGATGTGATACTTGGATTGTACTTAACACTGCAATTAATTTTAGGCGTTGGACGTGATACGAACCGGATCATTCAAAAAATGCTGACAGATTTCTGTTGGGAAGGCCAATTCACCAATCATGATGGAAATAAGTTGGTGAGGTTAGCTTCTTGATTAATTTGAGCCCCGAGACCGAGAGCGGCCAAATCCCAAGTCATTGGTTACTGCTTTGATTCCCCTTCAGAAAGAAACCGAGGTTAGTTCACAGTTGCTGCTGTCAGCTTCTAGTCTTTATCTTCGGTAGGAATGCTCACAGCATAGCATACTACTATTCAACCTTTTAAAATGGACAACTTCCTGTAGATTATCTCTTCATATAGTCTGCTCTGCCCAATTTTGTTGTAATTCTCTAATTGCCTAGTCTTGTCGTCCCTTGAAGTTCTTTTGTTATTATGAAAATGAGATGAAAATAGGGCATTGTTTGTGCAGCTTCCTTCACATGCATTGTTGTGTTCTGTTATTATGATTTTCTACCATGGACGAGTCTCTGAACCAATTCTTTTTCTTTAGTCCTTAGTAATTTTGGTATGTTGAACCAATTCCTGCAAGTATCCTGTCGCATCTGCTTGCTACTTAATATATCTTTTATAGGTTGAAACTATTTAGAGACATAACCAAAATACAAAATGACATGAGCTGCTCACGAATCAAGGGTAGACCCACCTTATGGATAGGTGTGTCAAGCGACACACCTCCGTACGAAATTTGTGTGAGAAATTCATATTTTTATGGTATGGAAAATTCAAACACGGGACTTCCGACACACCTTTGAAAATTGTAACTGGCACACTTATATTAAGTTACAAAAAAATTGTTGTCTTAAAGTTATTAGAATATGTAAATATAGGAGTTATTATTTTTCAAATTAGCCAGTTAATTAGTTGGTTATACGAGAGTAAACAAGTAAATGGCTATTTAGTATATAATGAGTATTTAGAGAGATAATTATCACCTTAGACATAACCTCACTCATTCAAATGAGAATTAAATTGATTAATTAATGGGTTGAGTCAAGTGATTAGATAGTGAATTCCATGTCTTCTTTCCCTATAGCTTCTTTTCGTCAAATTTTCTTATTGTTAATTTCCAACTTTCTTTCTAGTTTAATTATTGCGTTATATTTAATTTATGCAAAATCACCTTTTCCCTTCAACTCCTTAGTTTTATCCATTAAATCTATAGTTGTACGTTTCATGTGGCACTATAATATATTTATGTTTATTACTCGATCGGTAAGTTGCATACACAAAAATGTTTGATTTGTAACACATCCACAAATGCAATTAAGAAACCTTAAAATTCATTGTGGTTCGTTATAAAAAAATTGACATTTTTAAGTTTATGAATATTTTTTTTTAATTTTTAATAAATTAATTTTAATTTTAATTAATTACTTTTTATATGCTGACACACCTATCCAATAATCCTGGGTTCGCATTGTTACGAATTGTTATTGGCATCAATTAATGATACTTGAATTCGGGGAGGGGGGGGGGGGGGGGGGAGGAGGTGCATGGATAAAGCTGACCATTTCAAATGACAAACCTAGTTCAATCTACTGTCAAGGTAATTCGTTCTGATTTTATATTTCTACATTATTTACCCATTGTTCTAGGTAATATGATGGCCAATGTTATGTTTACCAATCTTCTGATTTAATTTTGTATCTTTATATTTAAACTTCCGTGTATAGATAGAAGTACGTAATAGCCGGATTTTGTATCTTTATTTGATTAGTTTCTACAATTTCATGCCCCATAACTGTGTGCTCTTGGGAGCCTTTTTTTCCCCTCCAAATTTGTGTTTGTTTGAGCATTTGGGTGTTGGGATCAAGTTTGATTGCCATTGCATTATTATTGGTTCTGTTAAATATATGGTTTTTTGAAAGGAAAATCACTGCTAGAATTTTTATGGTGAACTGCTGGTGGAGAGTCACTAGTCATCTTCTCCAGACGTAGTAAAAGACTAACTTCATTAGAATGGAGGTTTGTTTCATCTGCAGTTCCTCAGTTTGATTGTGTTACTATGTTGTAGATGGGTTGTCCTACTCAAATTCATTGAAATGGAAGCATGTTTCCTCTACTCTTGCTTTGCAATTAACTGTAATGGCTATCAAATTTCACTTCAGGTGAGAACTTCAATTAAAAAAAAACTCAGAAAATCAAAAATTGGAAAGAACCAAAATCGTCGGTCTCCATCTCCTGCTGCCTCTCGTCGGTCGCCGCTCTCGTGTTCTGGCCAAGCTTCGGTCGTTTACTATCCAAGCCAAGCTTGAGCTGTTTACTCTTCACCAACAGGTAAAGAAATTCCCCGCACATCAGGAGGCACAAAGTGGAGATTCCAGAGTTCGTCGTCGATCATGAAGAGGATATGGGGGGTCGTCCGATGATGGACTATGGAATCGTAGAAGAAAGAAAGAAGGAAGAAAGGAAAGAATGCGAGAGGAGGGGGGGGGGGGGAGGTTGAAGAAGGTGAGCGGCGATGTCACTGATGTCACTTGGGTTAGTGGGGTAGGGTTTTTTAGTTTATATATATATATATATGGTGCCTTCTACAGTACTCCGAGTGAAATCTGGGGTACCGCATACCTTGAGTACGAAAACGCTATCTAGACCTCGAATTAGGAGGATTTTTGGGCATGATACTATACCCTAACCCTTAATGAGTGAACCCTAGATCCTAAGTATCTAAATCATAAACTGTAAACCCTAAGGTGGTGTATTGATTTTTTTGACTACATTTGGACGAATCATAACCGTCGATTATTGTTTCTAAATAAATTGATATTGAGGTATAAGATTTAGAGAATTAAGTCCTAGATTTTGATCTTTAAGGGTTAGAGTATAGTATCACGTCCGAAATTAAAGATCAGTCAATTCAAGTTCTGGATAGCGTTTTCTTACTCAAGGTATGCGGTACCTCGGATTTCACCCGGGGTACCGTAGAACTCCCCATATATATATATATATATATATATATATATATATATATATATATATATATATATATATGGCAAAGGCTAGCGTATGCCCGGGCGTACCTTAGCCTACCGTACGCCCGTTGAGTTTTGCTATTTAGACAATGAATTAACCAAAGTTTGGGACATGATACTATATCCTAACCCATAATGGGTGAACCTCAGTCCCCAATTCACTAACCCAAAGCATAATATTCATTTAGTTTTGAAATGAAAATCAACGGTTCAGATTCGTCGAAATTGTTGTTGATTTACATTTTAAGATTAAACGATTCTCATGATTTGGGTTAGAAAATTAGGGACTAGGGTTTACCCATTAGAGGTTAGGGTATAGTATCATGCCAAAAACTCCGGTTAATTCATGATCTAAATAGTAAAACTCAACGGGCGTACGGTAGCCTAACGTACGCCCGGGCGTACGCTAGCCTAAACCATATATATGATATTACTATGTGGTACCTAATAAATTTTGTTTCAATCACTAAATTGTTAAATTGTTACATTATGTGTCTTCTACTTATGATGATATTATTGTTTATTACGTACCGGTTCTCTAATGGTTTTTCAACAGCCCAATACCGGTTAAACCACTAAAGTGCGACCCGTTCACGTTATCGGGTCATGTTCCCGTTCGGTTCTGACAATATTGGATATTTTCATTTGGCTTTTAAAGGATGTTAGGATCTAGAGTAGATCATTAGGTTCGTTGGTGTACTTAGAATATTATGAGTAGTAAACTATGTTTCTTTGGATTATGTTTAAATGTCTATAATAATTAGTATTTACCATGTGAAACAATATTATCTTGGATCATGAATCATGAAATATTGATGGGTATAGTGTACGGTACAGGTGGTAAACGGTTATCCGGTTAATAGTTTAACCGATAACCGTACCGATAACCTGCGGTTAATGGTTAAACCGTTAACCGACGGTATGAGTATAAGGTAGAGGAAATCTGCCTTTTGGTACACCGACTTTTACCCGATTTATAATCGGCAGGATTCAGTTGACAATTAAGTTATAGAAACAAGAGGTGAGAGAGAAAGAGAGAGAGAGAGTTCTAGAGAGCGTTGGGGGGGGGGGGGGATCGTCCGGGGAAACTTTGTCAGTGATTTTGGAAATCCTTCTTCTTCTTTGCCTTTTGTGTGCAGGTACCCGATGTCCGGAGGCGAGGATCGTGTCGCAACCCTGGATAGGAATCTCAATAGTCTCGATTTTGGTTCCAAGCATGTGTCTATTGGACATCTTAACGGCCGGAGTGGACAAGTTTTTAGGCTCTTAGTGACTGAGATCTCAGACAGAGAGCATCACATCATGTTTGATCTCATTCAGGCTGAGTGGATAATTAGTGCCTTACAAACAGCCGAATTGAACGGTTGGGTCTTCCCTCAACGCAACGTCAAGAGAAGTGGAAGCAGGGTGATCCATATTGGGAAATCAAAAAACAGGAGAGGCTACTTCTTGCAAATCTCTGAATCTGTCAGTGCCGACCTTATGTTCTTTGTCAGTGCCGACCTTATGCTGATGTTGTTCATGTCAAAGATTTCCATTCTGAAGGAGAGGCTTGGATTAATACAAATGGAGATATTAAGTTTGTTGAAGTTGGAAACTCTGGAGTAAAGGAAAGGCTTGAGTTGTTAAGTCGTGGTATCCTTTCGGGGCAGGAATGGTCAATTCTTTTCGGATATCAGATTACCTGCATTCAAATCCTGTGAGACAATTCGATGGGCAATTTCTGAGAACCATGTGATCAAAGATGCTGGTGATGGACGGTTGTTTCTCATTTGCCCAAGCTCCAAGGATGCGAAGCGTATTTTCTCTCTAGGTGGTGACCCCTTTCAGAACCTCGCCATCTCCTTGGAATTCTGGACTGAATCTTTTTCCCCGATGCCCGTCAGGGAACCCTTTGCTCGCCCAACTCGACACTGGATCTATGTGTTTGGAATCCCGTTTCATATCAAGAGTCTACAGCTTTGTAGGAGGTTCAGTGATTACAGTGGAAAATTGTTGGATCTTAATTGGGATTCTTGGTCTTCTCCGTTTATTAAGATCAAAATCGAAACTTCGGGTAAGCCTAGGGATCGCAATTTTGCCCATATCCATGGGTATTTTACTATCCAACCCAATTGGGTTGGGTATGAAATCCAAATATATGGATATGGGTAAAGTTTGATGGGTTTGTACCCATACCCATTTACTTTGGGTTGGGTTGGGTTTATAACAAATGGATTTGGGTTTGTACCCATACCCAAATACAAATTACAGTTTGGTACCTAAACTTAATAGATATGCATATTTGGTACCTAAATTTTTTTTTTTTTGCATATAAGTCGTCAAAATATCGATGGAAAATTACGTTTTGGTACCTAAATTTTTTTGGTCTTACATTTTGGTACCTAAACTTTTCAAGTTTTACAAATAGGTCCAATTTTTGCATGGCGACGAGCAGCGGTGATGTTTGCAACTCCCTCACCAGAAATTCCAAGAGTCGTGGAACCTTTTTCCCCACCCCCAAGATAGCTTCGGGAGGCTCAAAACCATGCACACTGTCGGGCGTGGCGAATACCGATGCTCAGGTTAAAGATGGTTGGGTGGTGGCGTCATCAAAACCTACCAATCAAAGACCAAACCCAAAACCTCCATCCAAGACCAAGTCCATGTGGATCGGGAAGGCTGGCCCAACCCCTAACCCCTTTGTTTGTTCCAGACCTACCCTTGAAGGCCCATCATCCCTAAATACCCTGACCAAGCCCATTCAAGATTATACTCCTGCCTTGGTGCCGAACCAAACCTCACAAACCTTGGTATGATTTACTACGGCCATCCCACCCACCACCTCTTCGTCATCCTCTTCCCTGCTTCTGGAATCTCGCCCTTATGCTTACACCGCCCCCCCCCCCTGACATTCTCCGACCCCAACGACCATTTTAATCTCACCGACCCACATCTCCCTCTCCTTCATCTTCCAATCCTCCTCCTTATCCATCAACATCGCCACAACCTCCCCACTCCCCACACCTGCAAGTCCCACAACCCAGTCATCAAACCTCTTAGAAGCTCCCCTTTCTCCCTTCCTTGATGATTTCCCTTCCTTCATTGAACCGGATAACCTGTCCCCCTGTCCAACCACCCAGCCCGATGATGCTGATTTTGACCCCCTTTCCCCGCCCTTCAACCTCGACAGTTTGTTATGCCGCAGCCAGCACATGACAAACATATTTCAGTTGAAAATCGATGATGTCAGGGTTGATGATGTGGCTACACAGGTGCAAAATTCAGCTTCCTCGATTCATGTTAGGAAGAAGCGCGTCCCAAGGTCGAAGGTGGAGATGGAAATCCTTCGGTTGGGTCCGAATGTCCCCGTCAATGACCCTAGAAGCAGTAGGAAAAAGGTTTTGGTTTCCCCCTCTCTTTCCTAATGGTTAAGTCTCTTATTGCTTGGAATGTTCGGGGTTTGGGCTGTGATCGGAAGAGATCTCGTATCAAGAGGATTCTGAGAAGAAAAAGGCCGTCCATTGTGGGTTTGATTGAAACAAAGTGGGACACGTGCAATCAGTCTCTGGTTAATTCGATCAGCGGGTGCAGAAATATTGAATGGGTGGCCAAAGATGCTATTGATAGTAGAGGCTTGATTGTTTTATACTGTGATAGTGGGCTTTTCAAGAAGTTAGACGATATGATTGAAGATTTCTTGCTCCTGGTTCAATTGGAGGAGATTCAGAATAACCAAAGCTTTTGCATCATAATTGTGTATGGTCCTCGAGAAGCTAGAGACAAAGAAAGATTCATTTCTAGCTTGAGAAATCAGTTTCAAAACAGTCCAGGCCCTTTATGTATCATGGGAGATTTCTACCTTGTGCGCTCTCAGGAGGATTACAAGGGCGGACCAAGAAATCATGATTTAATGATCGAGTTCAATTCTTTCATCACGGAGGCTGCTCTTATTGATCTTCTCTTGGCGGGAGCCTCTTTTACTTGGAGCAGTGGGAGGGCTTCGCCATCTATGTCTAGAATCGACAGGTGCCTCATATGTACTCAGTTCGACACGATCTTCCAGAACTGCAGACTTGTTGCTCTTGAAAGAGTAGAATCAGATCATAATCCCCTACAGTTGGTTTGGGAGGGAGGAAATCAGACTTCATCAACCTTGGAAGTTCGAGAATATGTGGCTCCTCGATAACTCCTTTGATGCCCACATGGCAGAGTGGTGGAACAACCAACCTGCGGGGCATGGTAATCTTTTCCTTTTCTGCCGGAAACTCAAGGTTCTGAAGAATCTCCTCAAAGATTGGAACAAAGAAGTTTTTGGGAGGGTGGACAAGAAAATCACAGAAATTCTTGAAGAAATTAAAGCTATTGACAGAAAGGAGGAAGAGAATTCCATCTCTGCGGAAGACAGAATCATGAGAAGCAACTTAGTGAGCAACCTTGACCAAGTGCTATTCATGGAAGAAATCTCATGGAGACAAAAATCCAGGGAGACATGGCTTAAAGGCGGAGACAAAAACACGGGTTATTTTCATAAGGTGGCCAATCAAAATAGAAGAAAGAACCCGATTAGCTATATCAAGATCAATGGCGAGGTCGTGGAAGGTAGGATAAATGGTATAAATTATTCATATGATCACTCCTCTCACGCTCAGCCCCACCCCTCAGAGTTATATTTAAAGAAAGATCCCATCTCAAACACTCATTATCAAAGGATATGTGATCAGACACCCAAGCGTCACGGTTGGAAGAAGCAGCATCGACCTCGATTAACTTTTCTGCAGCAAGGATGTGGTACATAGACTTCACAGTAAAGCTATCTTTTAGACATGGATTCCAATTAACTTTCACCGGACCTGCAGTAATCAAGTTAGAGGGTAAATGGGATAAAATATTCATAAGATCACTCCTCTCACGCTCAGCCCCACCCTCAGAGTTATATTTAAAGAAAGATCCCATCTCACACACTCATTATCAAAGGATACGTGATCAGACACCCAAGCGTCATGGTCGGAAGAAGCAGCAGCAACCCTGGGGAAGTACTCTCTTAGAATCTTTCCTGGAATCCAGCAGTCGTTCCAAAAGGACACCCAAGTTCCACCACCCGGGTTAATAGAAGCAAATTTCCAGAACAGACCTTCCTCCTTCATGATGCTTCTCCAAAGCGAACAACCAACAGGTCCATTGGACGAACCAGCTCTCCACGCAGACAAGAAATGGGGAAGCTTGCAATCAATAAGTTTTACGCCACCAAGAGGTAGGTTCCATAGCGTATTTCCAGAACCACTTTGCGAGCAACGCCGAGTTCATGCAACCAAGGTCAAGCACACCTAACCCCCTCTTTCCTTAACAGTTTTGCAAAGCTCCCACCGCACAAGATGGAGCTTGTTCCTGTCTTGCGCTCCTGACCAAATGAATCTGCATTCAATTCTTTCCATTTTCTTAATTGTAGTTTTTGGGGCTTTTAACAAGGAGAAAAGATAGATTGGTTGGCTTGTAAGGCTGCTTTTGCATAAGACAATCCTGCCTCCCAACGATAAGAATTTCCCTCTCCACCCATCAAGCCTTGATTGAAATTTGGCAAGAACCTTATTCCAGATCGAGGTAGAGTTCTGACTTACACCAAGAGGGGCGCCTAGATAAATAGTCAGCAGATACCTCCACCCACACCCAAAGATTCTTGCAAAGAAATCACGATTACCAACATTATCAACAGGAAACATCTCACTCTTCTCCACGTTGATTCGCAATCCAGTCACAACTTGGAAGCAAACAAGCGTTGATTAGCAGGTTGAGCACGTGATCCTTATTATCATCACAAACAAATTATGGTGTCATCAGCATACATGAGATGAGTAACCTCACCAGAATCATCTGCCTCGTTTATGAAAAAAACAGAAATCAGTCCTTCCGATCTCGGAGTTTCCAGCATTACGGAGAGGATGTCTATAACAAGTAAAAAGAGGAATGGAGACATGTGATCTCCTTAACGGAGACCTTTCTTGATATCAAAGAATCTTGATACTTCCCCATGCACAAGGAAAGATAGGCAAAGAGAAGTAACTAACCCTTTGATCCAAAGTTGCATTTTCTGAGGAAGATGCAGCATGTCAAGGATCTTAAAGAATGATAGACCATCGATTGCACATGTTTTTACCCCTATTCTTGAGCCGTTTGAGATGTTGATTCTCGTGTTTTAAGCCGATTTCACGCTAGAGTTGTGCGTTTATGTCATATTTCAGGGCTTGGCGTTGGAATCGAGGCGAAGAAACGAGTTTCGGGTCGAAAGGAGCACGTTTGGGTCGAAGTGTTAGCGCATTCCGGTAAAGAAGCCCGGAGGAACAAATATGTATCATCATCAAAAAGGAGATGAGAAGTAATGGGTGCTCGCCTGTGAACTCGCAGACCATGAAGGGATGAGATTGCAATTTCGGACATCATCTTTGCAGAGAAGGCCTATGTGTAAAGCGCAAACAGAAGCGGGGAGAGAGGATCACCTTGGCGAATTCCGCGTTGCGGTTGGAAGTACCCGTACTCTATCCCATTCATTAGAACCGAAAACCGAACAGTGGAAATGCAGGACCGGATCCAGCGTACCCACCAACGCGCAATGTACTCTATCAAGCGAGAATATAGAAGTTTTCAGGGAGTGATGGTTGTGGTGGTGGATTTAGAATTAGGGTTTGTTTTCTGGAAAATGGGAGAGAGGGGAAGAACAGAGTGGGAACAGCTTGTGGTATGAAGACTCAGAGAGATAAGGATTAGAATATAGGAAGGAAAGATGGAACCATAAAGAAAAGAGGGGGAAATTTCGGAGCCAGAAAAGAGTTAGTTCTTCTCAAAAGGGTTAATTGCATGGTTGGTCACTGAGATTACAAAAAGCGTTCATGTTTGGTCACTATAAATATTTAAATCCATTTGTGGGCACTAACTTTACAAAAACCATTCATTTATGGTCACTCTCCGTTAGCTGCCATCCAACGCCGTTAACGGCGTCCGTTAAGTGATGACGTGGCTGACGGATTCGCCTAATCAGCACTTTTTAACCCCAAAATTGACTGACCCGACCCGCCACGTCATTTAAACCCGCCATATCAGCTAAATCTAACCAAACCTCGACCCAAACCAGACCAGACCCGAATCACTAAATCAGTACATGAAATTGAATCGTACAGAATCCAAAACCCAAAATACAAAACACAGCGATGCTCTCTCATTCTCCTTCTCCAGATGCCGCCTCTCACCGGGGGAAGTTAATATGCTAACTTGAAATTTCGTTAGCAGATACTAACTGATATCCAAAATACATGAACTAGTATCCAAGTACTAAAGTATCTAGAGAGCACAGACTAGTATTCAAAGTTTGCTAACTGATATCCACCAGGAATCAACTATTATCCCAAATTCACAAACTAATATCTAGACAACACATAATAGTATCCATATAACACATAATTAGTATCCCGATAACACTTAAGAGTATCCAGATAACACATAAGAGTATCCATATTGAATACTAGTTGGTTGATTGTGGATATTAGTTGGTATCTGCTATCTGGATACTAGTTTGTGATGTTTTGAATACTAGTATGTGTTATCTAGATACTCAGCAGACTTAGATATTAGTTCATATATTTTGGATATTAGTTAGTATATACTAACGAATTTTCAAGTTAGCAGAATAACTAGGCTGCCTCTCACCTCCCTCCGCGGTGAACTCATCGAGCTCCAGTTGCTCTCTTCGCGGTGTTGGCAACGGTAAAGGAAGATCGTACTTCTAGGGTTGAAGATAATATAGGGGTTTGTCGATTTCATCGGTGGAGCCAAACATAATAGATCTGGGATGTTGAAGGATGGTTGGGTTCGTGAAGAAGGAAGTAAAATTAGCCTCGAGCTCCGCCTACACCCACTCCGCAGCACCGCTCGACTCTTCTTTCCCTCGCGCCGGCATCTGCAACAACCCATCTTCAGGCAAGCTCCTGGCGGAGCCATTCCGGCTGCCGCTCACAGAGGAAGAATCGGACTCGCGGGAGCATCAGCTGCAGGGGAGGAGGAGAAAATGGCCGAAAAATCCATGTGAAGGCCTTGGAGGAGGATCTACGAGAGTTCACCCTAATTTCTCTGGCATGTGTGCAATCTAAGCAAGAACATATACCAGTGATTTCGGGGAAGAAAAGGGGATTTTTTTGGGGAAATCCGTGCTTGGGTTGGGTAACGGAAAAGAGAAACATGGGTTTTAATTTGGGTTGGGTCGTGATCATTGGGTTACTGGTTAGATGGTTTTTTTTATTTGTTGATGGTTACCACCACCATGAGGATGCTCGACTGGATTCATAGCCACACCACGCACCTTGGGCCAGCAGTTCCTCTTCACTCTGTACTTGTGATAAGCATTACCAGCCTTGAGCATAGGTTTCTCAGTCCTTCCTCCTCCAGCAATTTGCCCAATCATGGCACGGCAACCACTGGGAACGATTTTCTTAGCACCAGATGGAAGCTTGACCCTAGTGGTGTCATTATCAAGGTTGTGGCTGATAACGATGGCATAATCGCCGGAGCACCTAGCGCAGGGACGGAGCCAGGAAATTAAATAAGGGGGGGCCGGTAAAATTTTTTGAAAACAAATATTATGATATCTATCGTTCCATACAAATTACCAAAATATTGATACATAAAGCTTATTTTGACCTAGTAGAAGACCTTTGGCATATTGTATAGTTAAAAAATATGTTACTGCTAATTCAAAATGAAAAGATAGAACTCAGTTCCTAATGGAAAATGGTGAAAAAAGAACTATAATTCCTATGCAAAAGCAAATTAACTTGCAAAAATTCAGAAAATTTAGGTTAAAATGAAAAAAACACCATCTCAAATCTGAAATTTGTTACCAATTTTAAGACAATGGACAAAAGATATACCAAATGGGAATGTTTGGTACCAAATCGTAAGGCATAGGAATTTGGGGATGAGAAGTATGGTAACCAATTGTAAGACAATGGGCAGAAGTTGTACCAAATGAAAAATATCTCGTAAGACATGAAAATTTTGGGGCAAAAGATGTATCAAAAGAAAAGTTTTGGTACCAAATCCTAATGCATGCAAAATTTGGATCAAAACATGATGAATTAAAACGTTGCTACCAACAACCATCGAACCTCCGACCTAGCGAAGACTCCACGATCACCAACGTGGTGCTCGACGTTGCAAACGACTGCTCCCTCTAGGATAGATCTGAGAGGCAATACGTTTCCGACCATTAGGTTGGCCTTCTTACCGCAGTACACGAACTGTCCCGTGTACATCCCTTCGGCGGTGACGAACAGCTCCTTCTGCTTCTAGTAGCGGAAAGGATGGCGGAAGGTCACCCTAGCGAGCGGCGCACCCCTGCCGGGATCGTGAAGGACCTCCGTCACGACGCCCTTAAGGTAGCCATTCCTCTCGCCGAAGTCGAGCGAGCGGAAGCGGGCCGGTCCCTTGCGGTGGTGAGTGTGGGACTTGAAGACGGAGCCGACACCCTTACGCTGAGCACGGATGACTCGTCCCATTGCTCCTCTGGTTTGTTTCTGAAGCAGCGGCGACTCAAGGAGGAGTAGATGGTTTTTTTTTATCGGGATCAGATGGTTAAGTTTGAATGATGTGGCAGGGGTAGTTTTTATGTTTTTCAGGTTAAAAATATGTGACTAGGCGAGTCTGTTAGCCACGTCAGCAAATAATTGATTGTGTTAATGGAGACTGACGGAAGGTAACGGAGAGTGACCAAATATGAAATGTTTTACTAAAGCTAGTGACCACTAATGGAATTAAATATTTTTAGTGACCAAACATAAACTTTTTTAGTAATTTCAGTGACTAACCTTGCAATTTATCCCTTCTCAAAATAATTGGGAATGGCGGATTGATTTTTGCTGTTGGCAGGATTTTTTAGACAAAGCAAATTTTTGGAGCAAAGCAATTTTTGGAGCCAAATCAAATTTTGAAGTGAAAGGAAATTCTCCCTCCTAAAATTTTGGAAGAATATTTTGTAAAAGGTAAATTGATAGATTATTTACGAGAATTAACCGTGACAAACAATTAATCACGGGAAATGAAAATTAAAAATAGTTAAATTAATTATCATGATTAGAACTATATAATCAAATACGGTACCTTTTACTGTGATTATTAGCATACTATTTAGTACGGGAAAGTTACCGTGAATAAGATCCCGTGACTAGAAACCAGTTTTCTTGTAGTGCTTGGGGCACCGAATTTGTCATAATAATAATAATCATAAAGCTCGTACAAAGTAGGACTAATCTTCTTCTTCAAAGTAGATAAACTATAGGGTGTGCCTACGGTGACATGCATGTCACGGTGACTTGCACTTTCCGGTCGACCTCAGCTAGGATTAGGTCGACCTCACATAGAATTCGGTCGACCTCATATAGGATCCGGTCGACCTCATTTAGGATTCGGTCGACGTCATATAGGATCCGGTCGACCTAATATGTTGTTTCAGTGTAAAAACAGTTCATGGTGCCTACTTTGGATATTCATATCATACAATTGGCTAGATGAAAATTGAAGACTAATGACTTGTTTTGAAGCTGGAGTGTCCCTCTACATATTGAAGTGATTGAGAGCTCGATAGGAAGTCCAGAAGACCATTTTTGAACCTCATCAAAAGGCTATGCCAAAACTGGGAAACTGCCTAGAAATGGCTAAGTCTGGAAACGTGTTTGTGAAGCCTATTTTTGAGCTCAATTACCACGTTAAATTAGGTATGTTTTTATACAAATTCAAGGAATTGGATGAAAGATTGGATATATTTAAGGCTTCAAACAAAAGGGTCGAAGTTGCTACGAAGGCTGTTTTTCTGGCAGACTTCGAGCACAAGCAAGCTGCCAGAAAAACAGCCTTCGTAGCAACTTCGAGCCTTTTGTTTGAAGCCTTAAAGATATTCAATCTTTCATTCAATGCCTTGACTTTGTATAAAAAAAATACGTAATTTAACGTGGTAAAGGCCCCTGGACTTGATTCGCATCCATGCTTGTCAAATTGAGCTCCAAAGTAGGCATGACAAACACGTTGCCAGACTTGGCCATTTTCAGGCAGTTTCCCAGTTTTGGCATAGCCTTTTGGTCAGGTTCAAAAATGGTCTTCTGGACTTTCTATTGAGCTCCCAAGTACTTTAATGTGTAGAGGGACACTTCAGCTTCAAAACAACCCTTTACTCTCCAATTTCCATCCAGCCAATTGTAAGATATGAATCTTCAAAGTAGGCACCACGAAACTGTTTGTACACTGCAACAACTGATTAGGTCGACCTGATCCTATATGGGGTCGACCGAAAAGTGCATGTAACCGTGACATGCATGTCACCATAGCAAAGTCCTAAACTATATCCCATGTGTCCACCAAATGCATCAAGTAAATCAAGTGTGGTACTTAATTTAAACCTAGGATCAACAATCAAAGCAAGAATAAATAGCATAGGAATTTCCTTCCAATAGTTTGAAAATTTAGCCTCCATATCTCTACAAATACTCTTAAATGCATCAACATTTCTGTATTTAACAAAAGTGTCACTAATCGAAACAATTTGAGGCAAAAATAAATTAGTGGTAGAATAGTACACACCACTTAATACAGTGGATACATTTTGAAAAACTTGTAAAAATTCTTTAAAACATTTAACATCAATTGATTAAAGGAGTGCATGATATCTCCCTTCCTTAACTAACATCAATTGATTAAAAAATTAAAAGAAAGAAATATTGTTAATATATTTGGTTACAGAAAAGGAGCGCGGGAGGGAATTTTGGGCCAAATTTGGGGGTTCAAATTCAAACGTTTCTTTTGCGGGTTTGGGGAGGGAACTTTGGACCAAATTTTGGGGGTTAAAAATGATTGTTTCCTCAAATATTTGGGATTTATAAAATCAAATTAAGATGTACATTTGAATATGATATATTTAAGATGTACATTCACAAGTTAAATTAATTGTTAAAATCAAATTAATTAATAAACTATAAAAAAAACAAAATATCTATCACAAAGCATAACCATAAAGAAACCCTAAACCCTAACCCTATAACACCATTTTAAATCTGAAACCTAAAACTAACCTTAACCATCAACCACTACAACAAATTTGACCTGTTATGACAAAACTTTTTTTTGTCATTTCCAGGTTGTCACAATAGGGTATGTAATATGACAAAACTCAATGTTGTCCTATTTGATATGCCTAATGTGACAACGTTAGGTGTTGTCATTACACTTGGTCATAATAGGTTGGTACTATGATAAATTTTTTGTGTCACAAATAATGTTGTCAAAATAGGCCTCCCATATCGGGATGTATGATACTCAAAAGTGACAAAGTTAACCGTCAAAGTAGCGTTCGTCATATTATGCTCTCATAAAATATTTAAACGACAAAGCATTTTGTCATAATAGAGATTATTATTCCCACGGCGAGTTGACAAAATGTAGGTTCGTCATAATATATTGATTATTTTTTTTATTATGTCAAATTAAGTTGTCATACGCGCAATTAACATATACTTTTTCATTTTAGTGGGTGAAAATTAAAATTTGGCCGACGGCTTTTCAGTGTTGGGAAAATTACACTCTCCTTCCCTTTGTTAGACAAAAATTACAATTTGGAGGGAAAATGGAAAAAGCAGCGGGCATAAGTTCAAAACCAAAATTGAACTTTTTTTTGCCTTCTTCTCCTCTCTCGGGGAATACGAAAAAGGTCGAGAGCTAAAAAGTTGGGGGAAAAGTAGTTTCCAGAAGGAACACTAGTTCTCAATCTGGAGAACAAGAAAGAAAATCTTCCTATGCCGCTCTCTCTCTTAAATAAATCATCTAGATACGACGGCGGTGAATGTATGCAATGTAACCCTGTGCCATCGGGGCACTTGTGGGTGGCGAATGTATCTCTCAACATAGATCTTCAGGGAGATGGAGCTGATGGAAAATGGAGTGCAGCGGCCTGGCTCCGGTCGTGACGAGAACTAGAGCGAGAATAATCATCGGCGGTGGTGAAGTTGGCACAATATCAAAAACCAGATCTGAGTTAGTTGCACTCAGAGAAGGCTGACCACATGCGAACCCTAAACAACAGAATAAATCTCATCCTAGAGCTCAATTTCAGGTATGTGATTTGGAGCCGCTATTTAACTTGAACTATTCAAGCATCCATATAGATCTTCGTTTGGAATTTCAGTGGTTTCTTTCTATTCATCCTTTAGATCTAGAATATGATTCCTCTAATTCCTGGCACTTGCCTGGTCGATTTATCTCTAATGTCCAAAATATTCATAGGGGTTTCATTCTCATCACCACTATGACAAAAAGGCGTCATGAGAGCCAATAACCAAGCTCTAATTCGGCTCCATCGCCAACAATGTAAACCCTAGATTTGCTGCCGCTAACAGCTGTAATGGCTGTGGAATTGTGAGATTTTTGTATTTTTTTAATGGCTATGTTCAAAGTTTGATTCTTTTTGGAATTGGTTTCCTTAGGATTGATAAAGATGCTTGATTTGGAATGTGGGTGGTCTGTACTTCACGTAGATTATAAGGAGATGGGTTTCATGGTTTAGTTTAGTGCTTGAAGTTGTTTGGTTATTGTAATCTGTATCCATGGTGGTATGCTTGAAGATGTTTGGCTAAAGTTAATTTTGTGTTGGAAAATTTTCACCAGATATGCAGCTAACTGGTGAGTTCTTAGCACTCTCTTTTGCCATTTTATCAAAGGAATTAACCGAACCACCAATGGAATTGGTGTTGAAATTCAAGCCCTCATACGCTCTCTGTTAAGAATCTTGAACCGATTTCCTCTTATTCAATGATTTGTTTCTCATGATTGTTTGATTGTTGGGATTTCATATAGTGTGTTGGATCACACTAGTAATCCATCGATTTGAATAGATTCTTTCATTATATTAAAGTGATGTTGGTTATTTGAGGTATATCAATTTCATCGTAGTTGATTAATTTGGGTTTGTTTGTGCCACCAGTGTTTGCATATATATGTCATAAAATTGATTACTATATATGTTTGTTTGATTTTTTTTTTGTTTTAATCGATTGTGTTTATAATATTTAATTCATTTTTGTGCTCTTATCATAAGATAATGATTCTAATTCTTGCTACCTAGAAATAACCATTCTATATTGATTAAATTGTGAAGTCAAGTTTGGATCCCAACACAGGATAGATGATGTCAGGTGGCGAATTATGGTTTATGTTTACACACCATGGGTTTCTAGTGGACTAAAAGTTGTCCCTTTTCAGGGTTCTACATTGATTCAATTACGTTCAGGAGGATTGATGTGAATGTTAGGCTAGCAAACTCTGTTCGAGTTCCTCAACGGGATTTCTGGATTCTGCGTTGTGGATTGATAGTGCCGAGAGGTACGTTGGAGGTTGAGTGACTGACTCATTTCTAGCTACATGTGTGTTTCCAAAAGCAAGTTGTGGATTTTCCTCCTCCCTGAACCTTTCTAAATATTCTTTGTTTTTTTGCGTTCTAAGTTTGTTTTTCCTCTTTTTGCTATTATCAGACCCTAATTTGTTCCCTTGTTTATTTTTTTATATTTGGATTTTGGCAGCCAAGTAACAATTTGGTCTGGCTTTTATGAACCACAAGAAGAGTTGGGGGCAATCAAGAATATATGTGTTAAACATGGACTCCTTATAATTATAGATTAGGGCTTTCCTCAGCTTCTAAAATTGGAGGCAGCAAGAGCTGAAATAGAGAAAAAAAGCAAGGAGTATGAGGTGAGGATACAAAGTCGGGAGCAACAGCTAAAAGGCTAGGATGAAAAGATACTGCTTCATGAAGAAAAGATATAAAGCCAGGAGGACAAGTTTGAGACCCAAATAGAGGAGATGCAGCAGCTAAAAGGCTAGGATGAAAAGATACTGCTTCATGAAGAAAAGATATAAAGCCAGGAGGACAAGTTTGAGACCCAAATAGAGGAGATGCAGCAGTTGAAATCCTCCCAGGAAAAGCTACTGCGTCAGCTACTGATGATTGCTTCCCAATATAACTTGCAAATGATCTCCCAAGTCCAAGGTAACTACCCTGCCTAAGTTTCAAGAGCAAGATGAAAATGGAGGTTGTTGGTGTACTCGTACGTTATTTAGTGTTCTAGTGAACAAAGAATAATGTTGGAAACCATTTGATATATATTTGTGATGGTGAACAAGTTAGAATGTTGGGGATGATTATACTGGTCTTTTGTGTTATGGTGAACAAGGAGTTGGGATGCTTGGAATGGTTATAATGTTTTGGAGAATTGGTTCGTACTCAGTTGGGATGCTTATCTATTTATGCAATGTAGGATTTTTTTTTGAATTATGTCATTCTTGTAGCAGGTCAATGTAATGTCATCACTTTACAGCACTTTCCACGACAACCTAAACTCGTCATAATATGCAGTTATGATAAAATATATTCGCAGTATAATCGTGTAATATGAATAACAATTCTGACAAAATCAACATATTATGACAAAACTAATGACAAAATATTTTGTCATAAAAGCTTTATTTGTCACAATAGACTACTCAGCACATGAGCTATACTGACAAATCCCATCCTTATTGTGACAAAACCATTCGTCACTTTCTTACCTATTATCATGGTCCATGAAACCGTACCGTACCGGCGGTTCAACCACAAAATATCAGTATCGGAGACTAAACCGGTAGACGGTATTTAACGGTCTAACGGTTGAACTACGGTTAACCCACGGTTTTATCATAAAATACCATACCGCTGGCTTTTCCGGTACGATATCCGGTACGGTTTCATGGACCATGCCTATTATATGACACATGAATATGTCACAATATCTTAGAGCAAATTTGACAACGATATTTTAAAATTTTGTCACATTTGACCTATCTTGACGGCGATTAAATGACAACATGCTGTGACAACACCCTTTGTCATAATATATCTAATCTGACAAAACATGGGTCTAATATGACAAAAATCGTTCGTCACAATAGGCCTAATTTGTTGTAGTGAACCATACATTCTCCTAAATCACATCATTAAGTAATTAACCCTAAAACTATAACCTCAACCCTTAACCATAATTCCATAACCCAAACATGCAAACAATGAACTCTAAACCATGACCCTATACGGCTATACCCTATACTATAGTTATATGTTATGAAATTGTTGGAATAAGCTACAACGTATGTTTATGTGAAGAATGTAAGTTGAGTCAATTTTATATTCGGTTATTGAGAAGAACATATGTCATATGACTCCAAACTCTAAACCACGAGTTCACTACCGTATACCCTATGCACAAACCTTAAACCATGAACTATAGTTATGTATTATGAAATTGTTGGTTATTGAGAAGAACATATGTCCTACGACTCCAAACGTTTAATATCTGTATTTAATGAAATGAATTATTAACTTTACTATTTTTACATATTGATTTATTTATAAAAGTAATTAGTTTTATATATTTATAACTATTAACGTACTATTAAACGTAACATTAGATAAGAGACGAAGTATAATACCCGTAAGTATTTTATACGTAACTTTCTCGTACCATATTTTACTAACTATGCTATACATTAAGTGAATTTTATGTATTATTAAATTTACCATTTTTACATATTGATTTATTTATAAAATTAATTAGTTTTATATATTTATTACTATTAACGTACTATTAAACGTAGCATTACCTAAGAGACGAAGTATAATACCCGTAAGTATTTTATACGTAACTTTCTCGTACCATATTTTACTAACTATGTTATATATTAAGTGAATTTTATGTATAAGTTGACATACAAAAACATCGTACCATATTTTACTAACTATGTTATATATTAAGTGAATTTTATGTATAAGTTGACATACAAAAACCTGTTAAAAAAATATGTATCTACTAGGCTTTGAACCATTCCCTCAGATGGGAAAGACCAGCACATAAGCCAGCTAGTCCACGTAATCGATTTGTTACAATTTGAACTTGTTGTTTAATTATTTGATTCAACTAAAAGGAAGAGAGACCAGAAAGTATTATGTGATTCAATTTCCCGAGATAGTGAGACTATTATGTGATTCAATTTAATGACAGTTGTCATTTGTCAACACAAAGTAAACCTCTATTCTTGGTATGAAAGATGAAAAAATAATAGGGCAAGTCAAGTAAACTTTATATATATTATTTACATATAATATTTATGCACAAAAATATATTATGTAGTATTATTCGTGCCAATCGGGCGGGTTCGGGTTGAGTTAATCGGGTTTGGGTTAGTCGGGTTACGGGCCAAACGGGTTGCGGGTCAAGCCACTACAAGAAAAATGGCTTTTTGCAACCAAAATATATGGTCCCTAAAAGTCAAAAAATGGTTATCAATACATTTTCGCATCCAAATATATTTGGTAGCAGATTTGGTCGCTATAGCCGCGTTACGAATTCCTAATGCAACCAAAATAATGATTGGTTGCGAAAAATCAGGCTATCGCAACCAATTCTGCCAATGCTAAAAATATTAGTTTTTTGTGACCATTTAAATTTGGTTCTCATAGTCCATACTATTGGTTGCGAAATGTAATTGATTGGTCGCCATAAATACTAATGACAACCATTTTGTGTGACTATTAGTAACCGATAATATCATTATGACAACCAATAATTTTGGTTATAAAATTTTAATACAACTATAAAATTTGGTCGTGAAAAATACATATGCCGACCAATTATATCATTTTAAACGAGTAAATATTTTTGTCATAAAAATGTAAAACAACCTTGAGATTGGTCGTGAAAAACATGTAACTCAACCAATTAAACCATTTTGACAACCAAATGTTTTAGTTATAGAATTATAAGTCAACCTTAAAATTTGGTTGTAAGAAATACATATGCCAACCAATCATGTCAATTTTTGCGACTAATTATTTAATTATGAAAGCGTTACAAAACCATAAAAATTGGTTGCGGAAACACATAAGCCGACAAAATAAATCATTTTATATGACCAATTTCGTTCATGAGAGTTTGGTCATTAAAATGCACCATTTGAAAAATTAAATTGAATTATAGTAAGAAAGTGTACATGTCATATCTCGTCTTTAACAAATTGTTATGTCATCACTAAGAATAACCTCACTATTTCATATAATTGCATCTATAACTAACTTAAGATGAACAAAATGCAAACACTACAAAATGTACCCTCTTTATAGTTGCCAATAGTCCATCATTCAATAGTTCACCATCAACATTTTCTTCTGCAGATGACAAAAAGAAACAATTGAAATCCTTTCTTATAGAAAGAGCCAGTATAAAGTAAACATAGATTGGACAGAAAAGAAACCAAGAAAAGGGCATATCACCTGAATTTAGAGCATGTCCTCGTTCATATAAACAAGCTCTTCATTTCCACGAACAATAGCAACAGCCCATCGACATCATTTTTTAGTTCTGAAAAGGCCCAGCATCATTCAAATTTTAACACCTAGACTTATCAAGCATATGGAAGTAAAACAAAAACAAGGTTCGCGTTTTAGAAGCAGTATAGAGGTCAAACTCTAAATCAAAGAATAAAGCATTTGCTCCGCCAATTTCTTGGAAAGCAACAGTTAAACCAAAAAAAAATACCTTTGCCATGCTAAACTATAACTTCCTACTAAAGTTATAAGCTTAAGTAATAGAGGTGGAGTTCTTACATACATGTCAAAGTGGAATTCTTGAGGTACAATGACCTGCTTCTTGGAATTCTTACATCTACTGCCAGATTCCAGGGATTCTGGCCTTTACCGCCATCTCTTCTTTAACTTCAAATGATTGCAATCTAGAATGCATTGCAACTTAATATTTGCTAACATACTTTTACAAGTAATTTCATAACAACTCTTTAAGTAATTTCATAACCACCAAGTCTCAGTAGAAGGTAATTCTTGAAAGAAGTACAGAAAACAAGATAAATATTCCTTTCCGTCGATGGGTTACCTGTTGAATAAATGAAAAGAGTTAATTTGGTTCAGTACCTATTGAGAGCATCTGACCAGGGATGCTCAGTTGAGATTACTGAAGTGAACACTTCCCTGTTCAATAGAGAGTACTATGGCTTGTCCTCGTCAGAGGTTGGCATTGGGAAGTATGTCTCGTAAGGAACTCCACATTCCCCACTAGAGTCAGGGGATTTATAAACTGTTCCTGTGTTAGAGTAATCCCTGAAACCAAACAATTAATGAATGAATATTTCATGTGCGCATCCATCAATTAAGGTCACGTGGAATATGTGCTAGGTACGCAGATGACCACACCAGTCATCTCAATAGTCATATTATATATACCTCATGTTTTGCCTTGAGAATACTCATCCTGTTGAAGAAAGAACAGGAAATAGGAAGCTATAGAACTTGAAAAGGGAACCATAGTCTCAGCATGTGCAAACCTCAACCTTGCCTTTTCATAACTTTCAAGAGGAAGTTTTTCTACAAGCAAAGAAGGCCAGACAACAAGCAGAATGCTGATCAAATTGATTAAATCGGCATGACCCTTCAGTAAGAACACCTCCAACAAAAATATGGTACCGAATCTTTGAGCACAAGTCGGAGTTAATAATCACAGCAGAACAGAGAACAACAAACTTACAGAGCAGTTCCAAGTCTTTCTAGCAAGGTTGGCTCTCTCTTCCAATAACAGAGGAAGGAAATATGAGAAGAGGAGTGAACTTATCACTTTGCTATTGAGTCTGGGAAAATATGGGTCGCCAACTTTATAAGACAAAACAGAAAGCTAGAGATGCGGATACCTTCACATAAACTCCTGTCGCAGCCCAACAAGACAGGTGTGAATTTCAGTTCCAGTAAAACCATGATCAGAACAAGCAACAATTCTATAGCCTTACAACCATCACGTATACAACACCCATGACATGAGAACTAGTTTCTTGTTACCTTAGAGAATCTCAAACCTCCTTGTTCTCGTGAAGTCAACAGAAATTCAGAAATTCTGCGTTCATCACAACAAATACTGATTCAAATACTGGTTGCCCATTCTGCGTTCATCACAAAAAACCCTTTAAAAAGATGCTACAAGTTCTGGATAATAGTACGATGTACTGCATAACCAACCACACAACATGAATGTGAACTGAGTGCAAAAGAAAATGAAAATCAGTATATTGAAAAGGGACCAATCTAGATTTCAAACTATGCCAGAATCCAGGCCTAATCAACCAACCATAATGGCAGATCATAAAAAGAGAACCATAAATAGAGAGATACATTATGGCAATGTGAAGTTTAACATGATTTCAGTAAAGGCAACAAGGGAAGGAGAAAGAAAACCCAAGACATGAAGAAGCATCAAATTGGATAAACCTTCAATAATAATGCAGCAAACGCAATAATTATACATAAAAATTCAAACCTGGTAACTAGAGCTGAGAGGCAGTCGCTTAAGCAAACTCTTCTGCTCTCGGTGAGAAGTCCTTCTGCAACATGGAAACAACAAAATCACAGCAACATAATTGCTGATGTTCAATGTTCAAGAAGACGCTAGGCGCTATCTAGGCGAAGAGGCACCGCCCAGCGCCCAGGCCGATTAGTCGTTGCCTAGGCGAGATTAAACGTTGAAAAAAATATGATAGATAAGCCATATTCTACAAAAACCTAAGTCACCATATCATTATTCATCCATTCATATACCTAAGTCACCATATCATTATTCATCCATTTATATACACATACAACCCTTTTCCACAATCCCAAACATCCCAAGTCTCCAACCATGAGGAGGGATCTCACTGTTGGTCGATGAGGGGGAGCGGTTGGTCGAATGGAAATGGGAAATAGAATAGGGTTTGAGATTTTCACAAAAAGGCTACACTTTCCCTCTTTATTAGTTGTTTTGGGCGTCGCCCACCAGAGTGAAAACGCGCCTCCGAGTGCCTAGCTGCCTAGAACAATCGCCCAGGGCTAGACGGGGCGATTTCCTCTTGCCCAGCTATTAATCGCGCCTAGGCGAGAGATTAATCGCGTCTTCTTGAACACTGCTGATGTTTGCTCCTGAGAAGCCTGAAGGAGTCACAACAACAGTAAATCGACATCTTCCGTTTTACAATCTGATGAACATATGGAAACTTCAAAACTATAGATTAGAAGTTAGATCAACCGGGAGTCTCTTTGGAACTAGAACCCAACACCTCGAGAATTACAACATAGTTGTGATGCTATCAAACTAGAAGGTTACCCTAATGTTATAGCCATAGAACCCAAGCTTCACGTTGCTGCTGTCTTGAACAGAAAGAAAAAAGAAAGAAAGGGCATTCAT
Organism: Linum tenue; assembly: GCA_946122785.1. NCBI lineage: Eukaryota > Viridiplantae > Streptophyta > Magnoliopsida > Malpighiales > Linaceae > Linum > Linum tenue. Next base: position 27,568,689 of record CAMGYJ010000009.1, read on the forward strand.
ATATATCACTTGGTTCACAATCTCTGAGCAAGTGAGCAAGCAAGGGCATTCATATGTATCACTCGCTAGCTACTACTGAAGTAGTCCCACAAATATGTCAGCTAACTACAGTAACTTATGATTCCACAACGACCCATCAATTTGTTTGATCGTTTTTGTAATTGACCCGAGAAACAACAACACCTGGATTCAGGAGAATGGAACAATAGGAAAGAAAAGGAAGGTTACTTATCCCAAACAAGAAAGAAAAGGTTGGATTCGGTAGAAACTATTATTCCACATCATGATTTGTAACTGATAATTGACAAGAAAAACCAACATTCAGTACAAATGCTCTCATTCATCCTTGTCCTCCGACATGTAACATAGCTAAAAGGCTTGCATTTTATGAAATGAAAGGAAACTATTATGCAACCCAATATTACCCCCCTTGATAATTCATGTCCATCAGGCCCATGCATGAGTTTATTGGATGAAACTATATTGATATGTATCTGCATGCAAACCAGTAGCACCCACCCATATGTGGCCAGAAGCAAGTACCACTCAATTGTAGGAATATATATCAAGCTATGAGGAAGTAGCAGTGACCGCTTCCAACTCCTCATTCCATTAATCCTTACTCCTTATAACGAGAGCATGCATATCCAACAACTGCAACAACGGCAACATGCTTATCACGAAACCATCAACATATGATTTATTCAAATCAATGATTCTCGGCAGTAGTACAACAATTTTGGGATATTATGACAACGACGTTCGTCACAACAGATCCTACATTTGTCATAATAGCTCTATTATGACAAAAATATTTGTCATACCGTTGGTCAAAACTACCTCGTCGAAATAGCTCTATTATGACAAAAAATAGGCATCTTGTCACAACATGTTCCAGTGGCACGCCGTGCACATTTTGTCATAACAGGCATCTTATTATGACAAAATGTTTTGTCAAAATACAGAAATGCTTCGTCACAATATGTTATTAATTTTTGTCACGATAGTTACCACTTTTGCTACGTTGTTGTGACAAATGTATAGTTTGTCATAGCAAACCTATTTTGACAAAGCCATGTGCTTGTCATAATATTTAAACTCAAACTCCATCTGACATTTGTCCTGATTAAACTTGTTTGTCATAACCTGATGCATATATGACAACCTGTGGGCAATATTATGACGACCTATTTTCCAAATTTGATACTATTCATACCATAAAGAAAACGGTACATCATTCAAATGTATCAAAAGCTACATCATTCATTGCCGAAATAAAAAACTACATCATTCATAGTTACAATCTGTTCCAAAAACCTACTGATCCATCCATCCAGACACCAAAACAAAGTCTTCCAAAGCGACATATGTTCGTCTTTCAAAAGAGAGTAATAAATAACAAAAGCTAACAGCCTTCCAAAGGTCCTTGAGCATCCAAAATGCATACCTACTGCCATATACCTAGGTACCTGCGTAATACAACGGTCAAAGTTTGAGTAAAACTTATTAAATAAAATTCAATTGAGTAGTAACACCGATGACAGTATAAGTACAACTTATGAGACTATTATTTTACCTTCAGCTAAACTTGTCTTCCATCAATTTTTGCAGCTAGTGACTCGACATATTTAGCTAGGGTCTCCTGTGATGCTTGCAACCCTTTGATAATACCGTTCTGACTGTGTATCTCCTGTTGCTGGTTTTCTATCTGCTCCTGTTGTGCATGAATCTGGTCCTCAAATTCTTTCCTCTGCCTCTCCCCCACAGCTATAGGTGTCAATCGGGCGGGTTCGGGCGGGTTCGGGTCGGGTTCAGTCGGGTCGCTGGTTAATCGGGTCGCGGGTCGATCGGGTTGTGGGTCAAGCGGGTTCGGGTTGATCGGGTTGCGGATTGATCGGGTTGCGGGTTGATCGGGTTGCGGGAAAATCGGGTTCGGGTCGATCGGGTTGCGGATCAAACGGGTTACAGGTTGATCGGGTTGCGAATCAATCGGGTTCGGGTTGATCGGATTGCGGGTTACAACAGGTCGGGTTGCGGGTTGTTCGGTCCAAACCATCAAGTTTTTTTTAATTAGTTATTACACTAATTTAAAACAAACTCACCGGTCACCATTTTGCAATGAGGCTGGGCCTGGGTTCACGCAACCATTTTGTATTTTCCCTTCTTAACTAATGTCAATTCATTAAAGAATTAAAAAAATATATTATTAATATTATATATATTTTTTGTTACAAAAAAGGAGGATGGGAGGGAATTTTGGCCTTTGGACAAAATATAGTGCGGGGGATTTAAAAGTATTTTGCGGGTTTGGGAGGGAATTTTGGACCAAATCTTGGGCGGGGTTTTAAAAGTTCTTTTGTGGGTATGAGGAGGGAATTTTGGGACAGATATTTGGGGATTGAATTGTTGAATTTTTATTCAGAAAATTTCCCTTAATTTTTTGGTGAACATTTTGTTCTTCCTTCGATATTTATTATTATAAATGATAAATTGTATACCGATTAACAAGTTTGTTGTTCGATCCGTTGGTCGGGATGTCATTTGAATATGATATATGTACGATGTACATTCACAAGTTTTCAAAATATTTTAAATGCGTTTTTTACTAAATAGCTAAATTAATTGTTAAAACAGATTAAATAATAAAATATAAAAACCAAAATATCTATCATAAAGCATAACCATGAAGAAATCCTAAACCCTTATCCTATAACCAATGCTGTCAAAGCCGAGCCGGAGTATGACCCGGTAACGTGAACGGCTCGGTTATTAGTGGTCCAGCCGGCCTTAGACCGTTTAAAAACCGTTTGAGAACCGGTACCTCTGTTCATGAAGGATTGGGGAATTAAGTCCAGTAGAGCTTGGTGTTGTAAATGATCATACAGGAGACAAAGGGGGAAATTAGGTAGACAATTTAAAGAAAAGATAGTAAGTGTAGCTGTGGCTTGAACAAAAGAAGAAGAAAAATACATCAAACCCTATTCAATCCATGGCTTTCTTTTACCCTTCATGAATCGGAATTTTAATTTAATAACAAGGATTGAAGTTTGAATCAGTGACCACATGAGAGACTTGAACATATATAGATCTTCAGATTGAAAATCGACAATACAATTGCTAGGCTAAGTCTTAGTTTCCTTTTAAAGATGAGGTTATAGCTTACAACAACCGACCTCTAGCCGGCAAGAAGACGAGGCCGGATCCGGCCGAGAAGTTAGACGGAGCGGACGGAGAGGGAAGCAACAGAGTCGCCGGAGAGGAAAGCAACAGAGTCGCCGGACCGAAGAGGGAAGCAACAGAGTCGCCGGAGAGGGAAGCTACGGGAGACGGCGGGATCGCCGCAGGAGGAAGAATGACGTTGTGCTGGCGACGAGGAGGAACGGCGGGATCGCCGCAGGAGGAAGAAGAACGACGAGGAGGAACGGCGCTGAGGAAAGGCGACGAGGAGGAGCGGCGCTGCCTCTTCTCCACGAAGAAGATAGAAGAATGAAAATAAAAAAATTAGGGTTCTGCTTCTGCAGCCCGACCCCGACCCCCTTTAGTTTTCCAAATTTTTTTTTAATTAAATCAACCGGTCGAATTAAAAAACCGGACGACCGGCTCGAGCGGTTCGAGCGGTTAACCGCTTCGGCCGCTCGCCGGCCGCCCCAAAGAACCAGTCCGGCTAAATAGCTCGTCCGAGCCGGTTTTGTGCCCGGTTGGCGGTTTTGGCGGCTCGGCCGGCCGGCTCGGCTCGGTTTTCACAGCACTGCCTATAACACCATCAACCATACATTACCCTAAAACTAACCTCAACCCTTTACCATAACCCAAACACTAAACTCTAAACCATGACCTTATACCCTATACACTAACCATAAACGATGAACTATAGTTATATGTTATGAAATTATTCGTATAAACTATAACGTATGTTATGTGAAGAATGTAAGATAAGTCAATTTAGATTCGGTTATTGAGAAGAACATACGTCCTAATCCTCCTAACTCTAAACCACGAGTCCACGACCGTATACCCTATGCACTAACCTTAAACCATGAACTATAGTTATAGGGAATTGATAAAGGTCGTCCTTAAAATTACTATTGATCGTCCTAAAAAATAACAAAGTTACATTTTTAACCTTTTGGCATTTTTAGGAAACAAACATCACTTTAACTAAAAAAATGAAAAACACTCAATTTCCCACACTCTCGAATTCATCGTTGACATTCTCGAGTCGTAATCGTTGAGAATACGTCCGAATCATGAGTAGCGACTCCGACGAGGTAAAAATCTGATTTTTTTTCAAAAAAATATCCAAAACCCCTCAACCGAAGCCAATTTTCGGTTGTACCATGGCTCAACCTAAGGCAATTTTCGGTTGTACCATGGACCAACCGAAAATTGGCTTCGGTTGAGCCATGGTGCAACCGAAGGTGATTTTCGGTTGAGCCATGGTGCAACCGAAGGTGATTTTCGGTTGGTCCATGGTACAACCGAAAATTGCCTTAGGTTGAGCCATGGTACAACCGAAAATTGGCTTCGGTTGAGGGGTTTTGGGTTTTTTTTTTGGATTTGTTTGGTTTATATCAATAATTTTCTATTCTTTTACTACGATTTATGATTCGGTCCATAAGATAAGTTGTTGAATTTTGGTTTATATATTTTTTTAGATTTATGGAAGGGGGAGGAGTTGTTTGTTTTCTTTTTGATTTTGAAATTCAAAATGGGCAATTTGGTAAATTACATATTAAGTTAGGACGATGGTTAGTAATTTTTAGGACGACCTTTAACCATTCAGTAGTTATATGTTATGAAATTGTTGGTATAAACTATAACCTATGTTATGTGAAGAATGTAAGTTACGTCAATTTTATATTCGATTATTGAGAAGAACATACGTCCTAATCCTACTATTTTCGATATGGTAGAACTTAGTAAGCAAATTGTTATGTGTCTTCTTATGATTGGAGTTAGGTTATGAGTTATGACTTATGTACTATTACGAAACTTCTTATGTTAGGTTAATATTTTGACAATGTTAAGTGACTAGTTATATTATGTGTGGAAGAAAAATGATGTGATTATTAGGTACTGATATATGATTGGATTAATTAAGTCAATCATGTTTTTCATATGTATATGTGTTATCTATATATATTATTTATACACACCAACCAAACACTAAACGAATTTGTGTCGGTTTTGGACAACCGCTGAAATAACTGTCATAAATCATATTTATGTCGGTTCAAAATCGAGTCAATTCATTAAAGAAAAAAAACACATTTTTTATTTTAATTGTAACATTTGTCTCGGTTGACTAACCAACTCAAATCACCACTTTTTTTATAAAAAAAATTGTCCGGGCCAGACGCATCTAGTCGCCGGCCTGTTTCAATCTCCGTTAATCTATCCACCCGCCAGGCTTGTTTCTTTCTCACGAAAATCCAGCCACCACGACGAATCTGCATCCACCCTCCTCGTCGTTCACCTCACGCAAATCACCCACTTTGGGTCTCAAATCCTCCCCACCGGCCATTTTGGGTCTCACGCCAAATAAATCTGGCTCTCCGCTGGATCTTCGCCGCCTGGCTCTGGATCTCCAACGGATCTTACAAGCTGCCTCTGACCGTTCTTCTGTAGAGCATGTCGGAAACCCAGAATATCAAGCTTGCTTCTCCAGAAGCAATCATCTTTCTATATTGTTCGGAAACCCAGAATCTCCTGCTGTCTTTGCAAGCCATTGGACCCAGAATCTCCAGCTCCTCTCAATTCGCCAGCGGCCCTCCCCTGCTTTCCTCCCCTCTTTCTATGAATCCCAACATGGCTACAGAAAAGGAACCACCAGATCCAGAGAACACAAGGGCACCCACAAACCCAGGCACATAGAAAACAGAATCCCAAATCCAAACCCAGCTCACCCTCGCTCAAGCCCTTCATTTTTCCTCCTCCCAGCCACTTTACCACCGCCTCCATAACCCCCTGAGTTGCGCCGCTGTGGCTTCTAGTGTGGCTTTACCACCATCTGAAATCGATTAAAACTGGACCCAACACACGCTTGGCCTTCATTTTGTGGAGAAGGAGACGAATCGCCAAATCGGGACACTGGCGGAGACTAAGAAGCCTGCGATGGGAGATTTTTAGGTTGAGGTGGTATTGGTCGTCACCATGGATAGAGTAGAGGGGAAATTTGTGGAGAAAAGAAGAACAGTGAAGAGGGAGCGACTAATCAGATTAGGGAAAAAGAGAGACGGATAAAAATCTAAACAAGGCACATTGGGAGGGAAATCTCCCGCTTGGGAAATTTTGGCCAGGATTGAAATATTGAGAGCCAATTTGGGTGGGAAGGGGGTATTTGGGCGGGTATGTGAAAATATTTTAGAGTCAATAACCCCAAAAAATTGAAATTGAACTTTGTGCCAGTTAAGAAACGACTCAATTCGAATAATTGTGCTGGTTTTGGCAGACTCAAATGTTAACCGACACAAATATTAGAGAATTGTGTCGGTTGCAGATTTAACCGACATAAATAGCAAAAGAATGGCATCGGGCACTTACCCGACTCAAATAACCGACAAAAATTCTAAAATTTGTGTCGTTTAAGTTAACCAACACAAAGCAACCGGTGCAAAACATTGTTTTTCTTGTAGTGAAATGTTTATAACCCTTCTAGGATTTTTATTTATCTACTAAGACAGACAATGAGACTATTATAGTATTATGTGGTTCAATTTAATGGCAATTGGCAATACAAAGTAGAGCTTTATTCTTGGTGGGAAAGATGAAAAAATAACAGGGCAAAGTAAGGTAAACTTTATATATATATTATCTACATATAATATTTATGCACTAAAATGTATTATGTAGTATTATTCGTTCTAATCGGGCGGGTTCGGGTTGGGTTAATCGGGTTCGGGTTAGTCGGGTTGCGGGTCAAGCGGGTTGCGGGTTAAGCGGGTTGCGGGTCAAGCGGGTTGCGGGTCAATCGGGTTCGGGTCAAGCGGGTTGTGGGTCAATCGGGTTGCGGGTTAATCGGGTTACGGGTCATTCGGGTTGCGGGTCGGGCGGGTTGCGGGTCGGTGACTTTTAGTCCATTCGGGCTGCGGGCGGGTTGCGGATCGGGTTGGTTGGGCGGGTTACTCGGGTCGGGTCATATTTTGACACCTATACCCACAGCGAGTGTCTCCTCCAGTCGTGCCTCCAGTTCTTTCTCTCTTTGGGAACTCGAGCTGACTTTTCTGGTATAGCTGGGTGCTTTTTCCAGCACCATAAGAACAATCTCAGCACCGGATAATATTTTCCCTTCTGCCACTGCTTCGGCATGGATTCTTTTCATTTCCTCCTATGAACACAACAGTGGAGTCAGAGTATTTGCTAGGTCCGCTAACATCCAAGTAGTAGCTAGGTTTGCTAACAACCAAGTTCATTCACTTATATGACTAACTTAGCTACAATCAGACCCTATTTCACACATCCAAGTACTAGAACCAGCCCCTAATTAAAGAAAGGAAGAACCACAGCCGGTTGTGTTCACTTACATAGTTTTTTTTAGGTTGCTCATTGACCCAAGTCCCATTTTTCCTCTTATGTGTATCGGCATAAACTCTGATTTCCTTGGGCTCTACCTCAGCTTCATCAGATTCATTATCATTGTTCTCCGTATCAGCCTCATTGCTTGCTTCATCGGTTGTTTCCTAATAACAGTCCAGATTATAGAATGTTAGTAAGGTGCATTCTGGTATTGGAGTATAATGGAGGAGAAACCTTACCATTTCATACATTCGTTGGCTGCATGATTTGCCACCTGTAGTATGAGCAAAAGTCTGCATGCTTTTATTGCGCTTATTAGCAGCACTTTGCCTCTGCATCGGCGTATAAGACAACATTCATTAGCACCTTATCCATTTCTAACCTAGGATAATAGAACTACCTAATTAAATGCTTATCAGACTCAATCTATTCTTCATGGCAGATGGCTTACCTTGAACCTATCAGACTCAAAATGCTCACACAGCTTTATCCACTCCTCCATCTTCACATTTTCAGGAGGGGTCTGTCTAGCATCAGCTCCTAATGCCAGATAATGCTTATGACAATGATACTTGAAGTTAATGAACCTCTTAGACAGTGAATAATCCACAGCCAACCTCATAGCTTCATTAGTCATTGAGATATCAAACTCACTCTGCAGTCGTGAAAGTATGTTAGTGTGTGAAAAGTGAAGGATACTGACCAGCAAGCATGCAAATACAGGTATATGATTTGTTTTACCTCTAATTTGGCAAAAAGTGGTTGCTTTAGCTCCTCGGTCACATCTGACCAATAGAACATGCCAATGGGAGCCATGAGTTTACATATAACTCCTATCTCCATCTTAAAGATCCTCTCATTATGACCAACAACTTTTTTTGCTCCCCTAGCAACTACCAGCCCCGAAATCTTACTGCCATCTCGTGTCATCTTAGCTACCTCCAGCCCTTTAGCCTTTCCTCGTTTTTTCTTAAGTGGTGGACCTAGTTATGTAGTTATCAATACCAGGTTACACACGTAAAATCCCTTGTAAACAAATCAGATTACACACAGAGACCAAAGTCATGGAAAAAACTTACTTGGTGGATTGGGAGCAGAGGGGGCAGTCTCAGTACTGTTTGTTTCCTCACCACGCATCTCATTGCTTCTTTCCTCAGCATTCATCACATTCACCTCAAGGTTCGAACTTTGAGCTGACAATGAGCCATCTGCTAGTGTGGTAGACTGCAACTGAGCTGTACTTCTGGTTGTTCTACTTGTTGCTGCTGTTGTGCGTCTAGCATCTGCCTTCTTTCTTAGTCGACCACTTGGACCAGGAGCCATACCTGAAATAAGATGTTGATGAACGATACTGCACTCAGCAACACTACAATTCCTAACTAGAACAACAAGAAGAAACCATCAATAAAGAAAACAAAAGAAATTGTTCAAACACCATAAGAAATTGTTCTGTAAATATTTATTTATATCATGTTTATCTCATTCTGTACGTGTATGACAAGTAAATATTCGAAACCAAAAGAAACCATCAATAGAGAAATGTGACTTATATATTTCAGAACTGGACTTAGTTATCATCTTCCATGTCATCCTCTGCCTCCTTCCCTTCCTCGTCCTCATCCTCCTCCTCTTCCATGTCATCCTCTGCCTCATTCCCCTCATCATCCTCGTCTTCCTCCTCGTCTTCCTCCTCCATCTCCTCTTCAGAATCTCCACTTACATCCAAGTCCAATGCTGGTGGGATTAGATTGTCTCTTTGGAGCAAGTTTTCCATATGTAAAATCTGGTCTTGGCTTAGAGTAATTGGGGCCTCATCAGGCAAACTTAAAAGTTGGATGTCTCCATCATCCGATTCAACTGGAGCTATGTCGATGCCTTCATCTAGTTGGAATGGATCATCATCATATACCGGATCTGTGCTATCATCTGATTCCATCTCAGGAACATCATACACATGCCTATGAGACACTTTTTGAACTATACGCCAATTCCCACCATTTTTCATATCTTCAATGTAAAATACCTGATTGGCCTGACTAGCTAATATATATGGATCATGTTGATACCACTTTCGTCCTATATTGACACTAGTCAGAAAGCGATCTGACCTTATGCCGTTTCTATTATCTCCTACATCCCACCAATCACATTTGAAGACAAAGACATGACAGCCATAGCAATACTGGAGCTTTAAAATATCCACCAGCACACCATAAAAGTCAATACACACGCCATTATGTTCTCCTTCGACCACAACCCCACTACTTTGAGTACGACGTGTTTTATCAGTTTCATAAGTTTGATACCGAACCCCATTAATGATGATACCACTATATCTAGTCAGTCTCACATCTGGACCAATACCTAGACTATAAAGAGAATCATTTTTCCCAAGTTCTCCAACCAAGAACAGTCTTGTGACCTATACCATAACACAAACCAACACGCAAGTTAATATTAGGAGTTTTCAAAGTATACAGAAACATGAGGAATCTATCTCCTATAAAGATGGAATCAGATCTTATATATGATTTCAACCATTTTGGAAAGTTTTCTTCAATGGTTTGAAAACTAATATTAGGAGTTTTGGCCTTGCTCTCCTCTGAAAAGATACTGCACCAAGCTGCAAAGTCAGAATTTATTTGTTTTGTCTTATAATTAAACATGTACTTTAAGATTGGTTTGTCCACTTACTTGAAATACTTTTCAACCTCTTCACAGTTGTTCAATATGTATCTTTCAATCTTATTGAACTCAGATGGGGCTAGAGTCAAATAAGTTGCCCCTCCTAATGGTTTAGTCTTGTGTGCAAAAATAGAAAAACAAGTAGAATCCATTACTTGACACCCTTCATCGTTTCTCTCCAGACGGGTTGTTCGTGTCTCAACCCCTTGTAAGTATCTGCCGCAAAAATCAGTACATTCCTTTGCTACATATTTTTCAGCAATGGACCCCTCCGGACGAGCTCTATTTCTGACAAGATTTTTCAGAGAGACTAAAAACCTATAAATATGCCAAGACAGAAAACCAGAAAACTTTTTCATCTATATCAGTTCAAATAGAAAACTGAATCAAAAGAGAACTAATTAGTACTAATTAAGTACCTTTCCATGGGATACATCCACCTATACTGAACCGGGCCACCAAGCTCGAGTTCACGGGGTAGATGAATGGCTAGATGCATCATGACGACGAAAAAAGATGGTGGATATACCATCTCAAGCTTACAAAGTATGAGAACTATGTTCGTCTGCATCTTTTTCAGTGTAGCCTTTGTTATCGTTTTAGCACACAAATCTTGAAAAAATAGACTTAACTCGGACAGAATTACATAGACCTCTTTCTTCAACAACCCTTGTGCCACAGCCGGTAAGAGTCGTTGTAAGAAGACATGATGGTCGTGGCTTTTCATTCCAGAAACAGATTTCCCATCACTGGTGACACATCGAGAGATATTGGACGCATAAGCATCCGGAAACTTAACGGTTTGTAGCCAGTTACACAACTGGATTTGGTTGGCAGTGGTTAGGGAGTAACAGGCCTGCGGTAAAGATGGTTTGACGCCATCGCTATTAACCCAAAGCTCCTTTCTAATGCCCAATCTCTCTAAATCCAATCTGGCATTCAGGCTATCTTTTGTTTTCCCCTCGATATGCATCAGTGTTCCCAAAACATTCTCACTAATGTTTTTCTCTACATGCATAACATCTAAGTTATGCCTCAACTCAATCTTTTCCCAATAGGGCAACCTCCAGAATGAGGCTTTCGTTTTCCAATTATGATTGGGGGTAGAGGGACTTCGTTTCCTTTTACGACTCAGATTAGGCATTTCATTTGAATTTAAAGCTAAATTCAATTGGCTGAGTATTTCTGAACCACATAGAATTTTAGGCTTCTCTCTCAAATCTGACTTTCCATTGAATTTCCTACTTCTCCTCCAGGGGTGATTTGTTTCTAACCATCTACGATGACCCATTTAACATTCTTTGTTACCAAATTTCAAACGAAGGGAGTCTGTCTCACTATTGAAAACAGGACATGCTAGTTTTCCTTTAGTACCCCAACCACACAACATTCCATAAGCAGGAAAATCATTTATGGTCCATAACAAGGCAGCATGTAATTGAAAAGTTTGTTGAGAATATGCATCATAAGCTGTCACCCCATCCGTCCATAATTCTTGTAAAGCTTCTATTACTGGTTCTAAATACACATGAATGTTATCGCCTGGAGATTTCTTTCCAGGTATCAGCACACTTAGAAACAGAAAAGACTCCTTCATACATAACCATGGAGGTAAATTGTAAGGGGTTAACACAACCGGCCACATGCTGTAACTAGAACTGAAGTTCCCAAATGGATTAAAACCATCACTAAGAAGTGCAAGCCGCACATTTCTAGGATCGCAGAAAACCAACTATGGTCCCTATCAAAAATTTTCCATGTTTCTGCATCCGCTGGATGCCTAAGCACATCGTCATTAATTCGTTTTTCTTTGTGCCACCTCATGTCCTTGGCAATGTCCTTTGTCATGAACAGCCTAAGTAGCCTATCCTTTATAGGGAAATACCTAGCTGTTTTAATGGGAATATCCTTCCCTTTGCTTGGTTTATACCTAGATTTCTTACACTTGGGACACGTCTTTTCATTCTGGAGAGGACCTCGGAATTAGACACAGTTGTTAGGACATGCATCTATAATGGTATAACCAAACCCGAGGTCATGAATGTACCTCTTCACCTCATAATATGAATTAGGGAGATTCTCTTCATTTGGTAAAGCTTCCTTGATTAGATCCAAATTGAGGTTAAATGCTTTATCGCTACTATTGGTTAACATTTTGTTATTCATCATTTTCATAATGAAGGATAACTTTGAAAATTTCTTACACCCCGGATAAAGAGGACATTTAGCATCTTGTAGTAGTTTAGCTAAGGTTGGATCCAGATTCACTCCCCCAAAACCCTCATTCATAGATTCAGAACCTGATGTACCAAACCTAGCAGCATTAGCTCGACTCAAATCATTCAACATGGAAGGCATTTCAATGTCAAAACCATGCATATCATTCTGACCAGTGTCCTCTAAACTATCAGTTGCCACGCTACCACCAATATCAGAATCCTCTCCATGATATATCCACAAACTGTAATCCTCTACCATCCCATTTAGGAACAAGTCAGCTTTCACAAGATCTATTGTTTTAAAGCAACAATTGTTGCATTTTCTGCACGGGCACCTAATTCTACCACTACCATCAACACATGCTTTGGCAACCCCTAGAAAGTACTCAACACCCTTCACATAATTAGCAGAAAATCGATTCTTCTGCTTCAACCAACCTCTATCCATTTAGTCTGTGTGAATAAATTAGGCTAACCTGTGCCTTGGGACGATTCTTGGATCACAAAATGCAGGTTGACCTTATAACTTCACTTGAGCAAGCACCTGCAAAATGAAAACAAGAGAATAAATCTCAAATGTTCCCCTAATTAAGGATGTCGAAATATCAATAGCAAATCAATCACAACACTGAAACAAACACACCAGAACCATAACAACAAGATCCCGTTTCCCCCAATTATTTACAGGACACTCAGACTTATCCCATGCCTATATGTAGCAACTAGATTATCCAAATCAACCTAATCACTTCCATCTCCATTCTTAAAACAGAATGTCTATCTAACACTGTCCTCAAGTCGAAAGATGCTGTAATAACACCAGAGTGGACATGACATGGGCAGAGATCTGTTCTGGTTACTGATGCATTACATTACTCGTTCATGTGAGAAACTTAACTACTCAAACCAAGCTTGGAAATCTCCATCAGGACACACATCAAACACTTGCAAGCCTTATACAAATTGCGTATGAAGCGATAAGAAGACCAAACAGACACGACTTCCATGCATGGTATACCGCGAAGCACAAGGTTTCATTATCAATTCATAAGATCACTCAGCAAACAAATGCATATCATTGAAGAAGATAAGATGACACTTTCTTCAAACTTGCCCAATCTATTGCTTCCATGTTTCACTTTCCATTAACACTAGATTTTTTCTACAAAAGACCAAGACAAAGGTAGTTTCTCTTCATTTAACACTTGTCAACAGTCGGAGTATATCCAGCTAGCAGCCATGGAAGAGTAAAAGTAAAATCAAGAAAGCTTCACCGGATCTGAATTCCCAACTTCCCAAAATTACATAGACCTCGTAAGAATCCATCTACAAAAGTCATCATTCCACGAGATCCTACCATCAATTGAATAGTTCATCCACAAAACAGGACGAAGAATTTCATTCAGATTAAAACGCTAACTTTGCTCAACCACCACGGGCAATCAGATTCGAAAGGGGCAAAAGAGAATCAGCTTCCCTGCTCTAAAGATGACAAACCCGAGCTGATCTCGGGAAAATCTAGCCCTCCAATCAATCCAAATCGTTAGCAATTCTCGATACAAACAAAGCCTATCTACAAAACAATCACCAGCTCTTATCAAATGAAACTCGAATCTGGCTTCCTACGCCATCCAAGCCGCTCGATTATCGGAGGCAATTTGACGAATTCCGGGCGTGAGAGAATTGGGGAAAACGGGAAGTACAGTACGAGAGATCGATGCATGTCCTAACAAATGCAGATATATACAAACAATCAACCAAATCCCCAACAAAATCGTCTCACAATCGGCAAACCCTAAAATCCCCCAAAAAATCCCCAATGAAAGCTTCTCTCAATCGTCTAAAAACGATGCGACAGAAGTGGAAGAGGGTGATCGAAGAGAGTACAGTCGTCTTACTCGATTATGACGCGATGAGCTTGCTCGCTGCTGCGGGGAGGATTCGATGCGACTGCGAAGACAGACCAATTGACAGAGGGTTTTTTGAGCGGCGAAATTTGGGAGTGGATATGGTTTTGGAGCGCTGGAGGGAATTAGGTCCCGCGCCCTATGTCCTCTCTCTCTCTCTCTCTCTCACTCACTTTCATTATCTGAACATAAAATGGAAAAGAATAAAAGCACCCCTGTTTTGACTTATCAAACTTTGTCACATTACCAAAATTATGTTACATGAAATAAAGTACGAGAACAATATTGTGACAAACTTATAATGACATACACTATTTGTCATAATAAATATGTAATATGATAAAATATTATGACATCATATAACTTTGTCACAATATGGGTCTATTATGACAAATTAGTATGACAAAATGTTTCTTTGTCACAAAAACACAACTAATATGACAAATTTTAGTTCTGTCATATTATAGGTTCTATTGTGACAAACCTAAAATGACAAATTAAAATTTCGTCAAGACATCCCAAAATTGTTGTAGTACTATAATTACTAATTCTCAGCAGGAAAGCCAGCTATTGCTAGCAGGAAAGCGTGGTTCAACAGCTGAGTCTTAGTTCCGATGAACACAAAAATCAATAAATAAAATAGGGGAACTCACTTATACTTGACCAAATAATGAATATGAGCACGTCTCCTTCCACCAACCCCGATCCCTAACATTTACCAAAACAGTTGTCGATCAAATATTGAAATTAGAAACTGAGAAAGCTGAAAAACGAACAAGGGAAGAATCAATTCAAAGCTGGTAGAACGATCGGTACCTTGACGTGATTTCGTCTAAGGCAACCTATGCCATATATCCAGCAGCAGCTCGTCAGCAGGTTCTCCATCGTCACGCTTCATCTTGAATCCTGTAAAACTTCAATGCAAAACTCACCGCCAGCGCTCTTCTGGTTCGCAACCTAGCAACTCACAGCTTAGTAGCCGAGTTTGAATCATGTTGCCGCCACACTGAACTGCAGCCCGAGATGCTATTCACTTACCCTCTGCTATCGCCCGACACCGCCGTGATCTTCATCGACTCCCGTTCAAGTGCTCTGCCACCGCGTAGAGGAGATTTACCTACAGCTCGGAAAATTGACTGAAATTTCCAAAAACCTAGCTCAATGAAGAGAGAAATAGAGAGATGTCACTCGGATTAATCAAAATCCGAAAGGATTCCGTATCTTACACACGGATACGAGAAGAATACTAGGATTACTTGTCGAGCCAAGAGTAGAACATAGAGGAGAAGATGAAATCCGGCCTGTTGCGGCGAAGTAGAGATAAAAATCTGAGTGCCACTGGCGAGGGATTGACTCCATGGCTAGGATTGGAGCTGAGCTGCAAGTTCCTAGTTAGGAAGAGCTTCAGCAAATCAAAGCGAGATCGCTTCCAGTTCGACAACGGAGGAGAGATCACCGCCCCTGCTGGAGGCGGTGCGTCATCTATGTCATCCCTCAATGATTTTATCGAAGAACTCAAGTCGTCGACAGAGCGTATGGAATATGGAGAATTCGGTGGAAAGTGAGGAGTTGAAATTTATTTAGGGGAATCAACTTTACTTAATATTGAATAACTCAGAGACCAGAGTAGCAAAGAGGAAGAAGAAGAGGAAGGGGAGAGGAGAAGTGAAGTGAAGTGGGGTTCTCGAATCTCGATTGGAGGAAGGTCGGAAGGAAGGGTGAGAGAGAGAATATAGTACTTAAATTTTAACGGAAGTAAAATATAGTACTTAAATTTTCATTTAACATCCATTCAATCACAACCAAATAAATTAGTTGCTGGAAACTTTTTATTGCATTTACAACCAAAATATTTAGTTGGGAAAAGTCAAGATGATTTTGATACCAAAGTTATTTGGTTGAAAATTTTAAAAAAGATTTTGCTACCAAAATTATTTGGTTGGAAATAGTAAAATTTATTTTGCTACCAAATTATTTGGTCTTTTCAAATTTTATTTGGTTATCAATACTTTAATTTTAATTGACAACCAATTTTTTAATATTTTAGCTACTAAAATTTAATTGGTGGCGTATAGTAGCCTTTTCACAACCAATTTTAATTTGGTTGTAAAGTTTTTGGTTGCAAAAGCTAGTTTTTCATGTAGTGAGCGGGTTGCGGGTCAAGCAGGTTGCAAGTTAATCGGGTTCGGGTCAAGCGGGTTACGGATCAAGCGGATTGCGGGTCGGGCGGGTTGCGGGTCTTTGACTTTTAGTCCAATCGGGTTGCGGGCGGGTCATGGATCAGGTTGATTGGGCGGGTTACTCGGATCGGGTCATGTTTTGACACCTATACGTGCACGTGATGTTTATTCAGAAGTTTGGAGGTATTGTCCCCTTTTGTTCTTTGCTCTTCCAACATGGATCCTGCGGCTACCACTCTGGCACTCTTCTTGATGCAACCTTTGCGGTTGCGGAACTCCCAATTTATCATCGCTGCTGTCTGGATCTGGAGAACCCCTTGGAGCCAAGGAATCAGCTGGGAGCCTGGGACTCATGAACCACGTGCCTAGACCCAAGCCAAACATTTTGGAGACAACTCGCCGTCGCAATGCCACTTCCAGCTGAAGTGAACCTGGTGAAACATTCATGCAAAACAAAACAAAACAAAAAAAAAATGCTCGCTCTCCCCACCCAGCTCACAGCACTCGATCTCACTCTCTCTGTAGTTTTCTATCTCATTTACCTTCTGTGTTCGATCTCACTCTCTAATCATTATTGGCCCATTCTTCCAATAACCAACAAACATACGGAGATGAAGCAACAAACACACAGCGCAAAAATATTATTGTAAAGATGAAAGGAATTAATGGCCTTTTGATAATGTCAAAACGTGATTTGGTTGTTTCAGTTATTACTACGTTATTATAACTTGATTTTTCACAGGTTTCATATATTTCTCGTATTATGTAAAATACAATAGTCATGATGTAATGTTGACGTAATGGATGCTTATCTTACGTAGTCAAAAAATGTTATCACAAAACTTTTACCTAATGACCGATCATTTTACGTAATGAATATTAACCTTGTGTTCTATAACCTGTTAAATCATTACAGAAGTCGTAAGTAACGCTTCTACTTTAACTGTTGCATTGGAAATAACTGTCAATTCGTAACCTTTATTTAATAGATATATATTTTACATAACAGTTGTAAAGTGTCATAACGAAAGTCTTTACGTAATGAATATTAATTAAAGTTATATAATGTGTTAAGTCATTACGGAAAGATTACGTAACACTTCGAATTTACATGTTACGTAAGAAATATCAATCATTTTGTAACATTTACGTAATGAACATGTACGTAATACTTATAATTTACATGCTACGTAAGAAATAACAATATTTTTTAAAAAATTTTATATAATGAACGTGTATTTTATGTAACAATTTTGAAATATCACTATGGAAGCTTTACGTAATGGGCGTTCCTTTATGTAATGAATATTAACCTTGCATTGCGTAAAGTTTTAAGCCATTACTGAAGTCTTTCATAACTATTCTAATTTAACTATTTCATAATCTTTAAGTAAGGTATGTGAATTTGAATAGTGTTACCTAAAAGTTTCATAATAATGTTTTAAAAACGTAATATGTATTAACATGGAGTTCCTTAAAAATGTAAAGACATAATGGAATTAGTCTTATGCAACACCATTCTATAGCTGTTAAGTAAGAGTGTAAGATTAACAAATAATACGTAACTGTTACATAATAAACATTACATTTTATATAATGCCACTTGTAAAACCTAGTATACAAAGTCAAAGTTCAAGTTGTAATATGTTAAAGGCATCACAGGAGCTCTTTAGGGCTGAGAAAATAGATCAAACCGTTTGAAAAATGTGGATCATACCAGACCGTAGATCATTAAGAATGACCCGGTTTGATCCATGGTGTGTATTGTATGACATTTTGATCTCTTGATCTAGTCTAGACTGCGAATTATCATACCAAACTATGGACCCTGTTGACTTATTAGAGTATGGGTAGTACGAGTAGTATTATGTTATACTACGAATATTGTTATGTAATTGATCAGTGTTATATTGCTTATTAGAGTCGTAGAAGTTAGGTAATTTCCCTATTAGTGTTAGGGTTATTATAGAAGTCAGTCTCTGTACTCTATATAAACCCATATTGTTTCAGTAATAATACACAACAGTTTCCACCGTATTCTGATTTCCCAACATGGTATCAGTGCCTGGTTCAGGGAAAAAAAACCTAGTCGAGAAAACCCTTAAACTTCTTTTCTCCGCCGGCCACCCACCATGAGTCCACAGTCGCCGGGATATCATCATTGTTCCAACCATTGATTTGATCTCTTTCCCTAGTTTTCATTCAGTAGCTTAGTCGTTTGAAAAGAAAATAGCAACTAAATAGCAAGAAACCCCTGTAGTCCCTTCCGTTCCTTCCCCGAGTCTTTTGTCGATTTGTTGCCGCCTCCGCCGCCGATTGAGTTTTCTGTCAACATCCGAATTTCTAAAGAGTCTCCGCTTTATCTCGTCAATGGAGTACAGTCGATGGGGTACCTACCCGAGATTGCCACTAATCACCATGGTGTTTATGAAGTCCAAATTTCAGGTTTTATTTCACCATTGATGCTGGTATGGAGATGATGCTAGCTATTTACGTGAATGATAAGTGGGAAGTTTGGCATTATATTTATGGATTTTGTTTGCACGAGATTGCTTTTGCTCAATGGTATTGGTAACTCAAGTCTGCAGCTTGGTTTATTTATCGATCTGGGTTTGGAATCGTTGAACTGTCCATCCAGTTCGAGTGTCATTGTTGTTCGAAATTGGAATTGGAAGCTAGATATGGTTTTTGGTTGGTTGCACGTGAGTTCAGGTTGCAGTTCGGATTGGATTGCTTCGTTAGGTGGATATGAAGTAATTTAATGCAGTTTTGATTGGTTGGTTATGGTAGAGATTGGAAAAGATTTCAGCTGGAATCGTTCAAGTTTGTCTCGGTTTGGTACAACCATAGGTTTCGTCCCTGTGATTGCTTTGTTTCGGTTATGGAGGTGTTGTTCGGAACACCTTAGTTTGAGATATTGTTTCGGAATATCTCAATTTGATAAATGCTGTTCGGAGCATTTTTGGTATTGTTTCCGTTTCGATAATGCTATTCGGAGCATCTTGGTCGCCATGTTGCTGTTCGGAGCGCGTGATTTTGTTTCTGTTTTGATGATGCTATTTGGAGCATCTTGATCGCCATGATGCTGTTCGGAGCACATGGTTCTGTTAGTTCGACGGACTAGAAGACTTTTGGCAAGACCTTTTGTTATCTCCAGCTTATCACCATCGACTTTTCACGAGGCATTGGGCATGATCTTCATCGACATCGACATATTTGGCGGAGCAGTTATGTTTTTCATTGTTTTTATTT
Organism: Linum tenue; assembly: GCA_946122785.1. Classification (NCBI taxonomy): domain Eukaryota; kingdom Viridiplantae; phylum Streptophyta; class Magnoliopsida; order Malpighiales; family Linaceae; genus Linum; species Linum tenue. Next base: position 27,588,447 of record CAMGYJ010000009.1, read on the forward strand.
TTGTCACATTGTTCGTAGTAATGTGTGTCGTTTTTGTTTCGGTTTTCAAATTGTTGGTAAGTAATTACCATCAATTTGGGGAGGGAATTAGAGTATGGGTAGTACGAGTAGTATTATGTTATACTACGAATATTGTTATGTAATTGAGCAGTGTTATATTCCTTATTAGAGTCGTAGAAGTTAGGTAATTTCCCTATTAGTGTTAGGGTTATTATAGAAGTCAGCCTCTGTACTCTATATAAACCCATGTTGTTTCAGTAATAATACACAACAGTTTCCACCGTATTCTGATTTCCCAACATGACTTTCCAATACGTTTACCATCCCACTCGACCACTTTCCCAACTTCCCCAACAAGACCCAATGCAACATTAATTTTAAGAATCTCATCATCTCCTTCATTCACAACCACATTTCACCATAAAGTAGAGACGATCATGTCTCCATATGACATTATGTTAATTTTTATGACGTAATTTGTAATTGTGTAAGTTAGGATACTTTGACTTTGTATCTTTATTATTTACTGAGATTTAGAGTGTCAAAATTATTCATGCATGTTGGATTTTATGCTTTAAGGGAGGAAAAAAACTCGGTTATTGATTCAATTTTCATGTGGATGACTAAATAATTGTTGAGTTTTTGTTCAATGTGGTATCGAGACTAGACCGTATCGAAATAGATCACACAATTGTGATATGGATCGTATAGTATATATATAGTCTGGTCTCTGTCTATAAATTAGAATTCAATATAAATTTTTGTGATTTCTTTGCACCACCTTGCCCCAAAAAATATAGTAGTCAAATTTCAATTTATTATGGATCGAACACAAGATCTCCCTATTATTGAAAATAATTTTACCCAAAAATAATATTTTTTTATATTTTTATTTGACTTTTAATTAGTATATTCTATAACTGAGTTTAATATAAATGAAAACTCAAAATTTAGTGGTGTTTATTATTACTATTTCCATTTCAAGTGTAGAAATAAACACTTACCGCAATGAACAATGTGAAGAAACACTTCACAATAATGAGTCATGAAATCATGAATAAGTGAGGTACTTTAAGAATAACATCTCTCATAATTTTTATAATAATATTTTTTTTTTATAGAATATGAAAACACATCTTTTTTTGGCATGTAGGAACTAACTTAGATGAATTTCTATCTACGCCACTGGATTTATACTTCAGTTTTCAAGTTGGATTGTAAACCGTATATATGGTTTGGTCTGACCAGACCGCATCATTTCTCCGCCTTAGAGCTCCCTTCATTTATATTAAAGTCTAGCCTATCAACAAGTTGGACCCAAAACTAGTAATCTAATAATTCATCTAGTCAAACAAGCAAAGAGGGGGAAAAGCAAGGATTGAAAAACCGTACCTATCGACGATTTGAACAGAAAAATCTATTATAAAAAATAAAACTAGCGGGTTGTATTTAGCAGTATTAAATTATTGAACCATAATTGAACCATAGTTTCCGCATAAAACACCCTACCGCGCTGACTTTCTCGGTACAATTTATGCTTGGTAGGATTTGTCAATTCTTGGGAAAACGCAAATAACAATAAAAATCTTCCGTTCCCTATTAATGCAGGAACTCAAATACTTTTAGCCACAAATCTCATCAGCACCAGGCAGTGACGGAATCGTGACGATCCCCGAACCAACTTACGCCAAACATAGCATGAATTATCGCTACTCGCCACAGCTTTCTTGGTGGCACAACACTACCCAAGTCTCGGTGCCACCCAGCTAAACATGGTGATTGTTTATGTGACTCAAATCGGACTATCGGCCGCTACGACAGGTAGTCGGGGGTCTCGCTGTTATTTGGGTTCAATGTTATTTGGGTTCGGGTTCTGGGCCTGGTCTGTAACCGTTTCCTTTGCCATATTGAATTAGGTTTAGACCCACATGGAGAAGTACTATAAATACTTCTCATACTCCTCTGTAATCTGTAATCTCCTCGATATAGTGAAACTGGCTCTCTCTTGCCCGTGGACTAGCTAACACACATCGGGTTAGTGAACCACGTAAATCGTGTGTCTGTGTTTTTCGATTCTCGCTTTCGTATTCTTGCTTTATCGATTCTGGCGATTTCCCGATCCGTAGCAGCGCGTTTATAACAAGTGGTATCAAAGCCGCGTCTGGAAATTAGGCTAGATTTTTCGATTCAGAAGAATGACGTCGGTGAACATGAAGACCAAAAAGTTTACGGGGAAGAACAGCTTTGCTATATGGCAGATCAAGATGCACGCTTTATTAAAACAACAAGGGTTGTGGGGGCCGCTGTCTGCGAAACAGAAGAAGGCAGCAGTCGATGACGATGAGTGGAATACCCTGGAGGAGAAGGCCCACTCGACCATCATGCTATCATTGTCTGATGATGTTATCATTGAAGTCGCTGCTGAGAAGACTGTCGCGGGCTTGTGGTTAAAGTTGGAGAAACTGTATATGATGAAGTCCTTAACCAACAAGCTGCATCTCAAGCAACGCCTGTTCAGCTTTAGGATGCAAGAAGGTACGCCTTTGAGAGAACATCTCGAACAGCTTAACTCTATTTTGATGGATCTGCGTAATATAGATGTTCAAGTTGATGACGAGGATGCTACCCTAATCCTGCTGGTTTCTTTGCCGAGTTCATATGAGATTTTTTGTTGATTCTTTTATTGCCGGTAAAGAAAGAATGTCATTGGAGGATGTCAAGTCTGCTCTTCATACGAGAGATCAGGCATAAGGCGTTCGGATTTGGTACAGGTGGTGAGGCATCCGGTTTGGCTGTTACAGATGGAAAGGGAAAGAAGAAATCTGGTAAAGGGAATTCGAACAAAAATTCCAAGGGTCCCGGTCCACAACCAGGTGATGTTTGTCAGAACTGTAAGGAAGTGGGGCATTGGAAGTACAACTGTTCCAGGAGAAGAGGGCAACAGAAGAAACAAGGTTCAGTTGCCGTGGCAGAAGTGGACAACAATTCTGAAGACGATCTCGCCTTGGCTGTAGATGAAAAGGCACATCGCGGGGATGTGTGGTTTCTGGATACTGCAGCCTCATACCATATGTCTCCGAACAGGGATTGCTTCACAACCTACAAGCAGATAGATGGTGGTAATGTGGTCATGGCAAATGGAGCTGTCTGCAAGGTTGTTGGAATCGGGTCCATAAAGGTTCGGGCACATGATGGTTCGCTCTGTATCGTGAATGATGTCAGGCATGTTCCACGAATGATAAAGAACCTGATCTCCTTGAGTATACTCGACAGCAAGGGTTTCAACTTCAAAGGAAAATGTGGAGTTGTATATGTCTGCAAAGGTTCAAGGAAGGTGCTGAAGGGCGTGAAGCGTGGGACCTTGTATGCACTACAAGGATCTGTGTTGTCTGGTTCTGCCGCAGTTGCATCGTCTCAGGTTCATCAGGAAGATATGACCACTCTCTGGCACATGAGACTGGGGAATATGAGTGAACGGGGTATGCAAGTTCTATCAAAGAGGGATCTTCTTTGCGGGCACAATGTGCAGAATTTGGAATTCTGTGAGCATTGTGTGTTTGGGAAGCTACATCGCAACAAGTTTCCCAAGAAGGGTATCCACCGGACGAAGGGGATACTGGATTACCTCCACTCCGATTGTTGGGGTCCTTCCCGAGTTGAATCCATTGGAGGCAACAGGTATTTTATGTCTATTATTGATGATTATTCGAGATTCACTTGGATTTTCATGATAAGCAGAAAAGTGAGGCTTTCACGATGTTCAAGCAGTGGAAGACATTGGTGGAGAATCAGGCCGGGAAGAAGATCAAGAAGTTGTGAATGCACAATGGTCTGGAGTTCTGTAATTTTGAGTTCAACGAATTCTGCAAGGATGAAGGGATTGCCCGTCATCGGACTGTGAGAGATACACCCCAGCAGAATGGCGTTGCAGAAAGGATGAACCAGACATTGTTGGAGAGAGCACGGTGTATGCTCTCTAATGCTGGACTAGAGAGAAGATTCTGGGCAGAAGCAGTAAACATGGTGTGCTTCTTGATCAACCGTGGACCTCAGACAAGTATCGAGTTGAAGACTCCTTTTGAGGTGTGGTATGGTAAGCCTGTTGATTACTCTTCACTGAAAGTTTTTGGGTGTCCTGTTTATTATCATGTGGATGAGGGTAAATTGAACCCAAGGGGAAAGAAGGGTGAATTTGTGGGTTACGGAGATGGAGTTAAGGGATTTCGAGTCTGGTCATTTTCTGAGCATCGAGTTATACTCAGCAAAAATATGATATTTGAGGAGAAGTCTATGTTTAACCCCATGTTGCATGTTGAAGGTTACTGTTGTTGAAGGTAGCAGGAATGTTGATAAGCAGGTGGAGCTGCAAACTCTCAATGAGAGTGAGTTTGAGCACCAAGGTGGAGAAGCTCAACATGAGGATGTTTCTACAGAGCCAGAAACTTCAAAGTCCAGTGTAGGAGCTCAACAGTCTATAGCTTCCGGTAGACCAAAGAGAGCGACTGCAGGAATACCTCCTGAGAGGTATGGTTTCGAGGACATGGTGGCGTATTCATTTTAGGTTGCTGAAGAAGTGGATGCAGGTGAGCCACAGTCTTATAGAGAAGCCGTTTCGGGTGGCAAAGCTGATCAGTGGCTTGCCGCAATGGGAGATAAGATGGAATCTCATGACAGAAATCAGACTTGGGAGCTAGTCAAACGACCATAGGGAAGGAATATTGTTACAAACGAAGCAAGAAACATATGGAAGGACGAAAAAATCGAGGTGGAACTCTTAGATCAGATGAAGAGTACTACATCTACCAATAATGCAGTCCTGATCCGATTTCCCAGCCAAGACACTCGAAATAGGGTGCTCGAGTCCTCTCCTTGGCGCATCAGTGGCTTCAAGTTTTTCATAAGGAAATGGGAAGGACAGCTGATGAGGTCGTCGCCGTGGTCGCCGTCCATCCCGATGTGGGTGAGGTTGTACAATGTTCCGGAGGAGTATTTGAACCCTAAAGGGCTGAGTTACATAGCCAGCACTCTCGGGAAGCCCATTTACGTGGATCGAGCCACCGCTGATTGTTACTATCGGCATCGTGATACTGATAGTAGCCGCGGTGGGTCGCAGAAGATTCCACGGCTGTATGCCAAAGTCTGCGTAGAGATCAACCCTAAGGATGAAGGCACCTGCTGGGCCGAAAGGACGACGATGATGGTGATTGGTATTGGCGATGAGAAGGAGAACCTGGAAGTCGTCACTACCATTTACCAGCTGGAAGATGGATAGGAAGTGGAGAAGGAGCAGGTAGCTGCTCATAATGAGTCTTGAGACGAGTGGTTCACACTTCCCAACGTAACCTACCCTACACCTCTTCCTAACGAGACGTTAGATCGATTTCGAGTTTGGAAGTTTGCTTGTTTTTTGCGTTGTTACGTACGTACGTTCTTGCATGCCCCATGCATCGTCTCAAAATATATAGTTATATTGCTTGCTATACCAAAGCTAGCTTATGGACGGGGAAATAACACTACAAAAAAGGGAGCTATGCCAAGGGTTCTCTATCAGGGGTTTGTTAAACCGCTGCTAATTTTATTCCGATCTCACCATTTCACGAGTTTGTTTAGGGGTTTGGAAACCCCCGCTACTGACTTAACTACTAAAATTTCAATTTATCGGGAAAACTCTTCGGCACACCACCCGTCTCTTCTTCTTCCCAATCCCGATTTTCACAAATGCTTCTCGCCATCTCCCCTTCATAACAAAATCCCCAATTTCCAGCTCCTATGCCCGAGAAATGAAAACGAACACTGATCTCTCTCTCTCCCTCAGATTGAATCAGTTGCAATTCTCCGGTCTCTCTCTCGATCCGGCGTAAAACGGTGGAAATTCTCTGATTCTCCTGTTCTATGATAAGGTTCTATCTCTTTCTCTTTCTCACTCTCTTGCACGCTCTCAGTCTCTCTCTCTCTCTCTCTCTCTCTCATGCACGTGGGAGCTCTCTATGGCGGCCGTTGGAGCAAGTGGCGGCCAAGTTGGAGATGGCATTGCTTGAGTTGTGTAAGTTCGGATAGTAAGGTTTTAAAGAATTTAGTGTATGTGGATAGAGTGTTTATGAATTAGGTCAAGTGTGATTTACTTCAGGCATGCTCGTCTTCTTATTTGCTGTGAAGACTCGAGATTTTATCAAATATAGATAGAAGATGCTTAACGGTGGCCGCAGCTATAGCAGTAGTGCTAGTGAAGGAGTAGGGAGCAGAAGCTCGGGTTATAGATCTAGGATCCCGACTCTGTTATTCTCGAAGCTCGCTACTTTCGCTTCCATTGACATCGCCAGTCGGTAACGCCCCGATGATACACACACACTTTCACCCTCTCTCTCTCAGTAAATCGCTATCGCAGTTTACTTCGGTGAATAATTGCAGAATTTCGGTTGTTGATTGCTCTCTCAATTGGTTGGTGGATGTTAGGTTATGGCAGGATTCGCAGTATAAGGTTTTTTTTTTATGAGGATGATGAACTTTTATTAAATAAGAGAAAGGAAAAGAGTACAAAGATGGGATCATCACTTCACAAGCAGTGAAAGTGATCGATGATCTGAACCTAGCAAAAACAAAGGATAAACAAAGAGACAAAACATAAAGTAGCAGAAATAGCACCACAAAGATGCACAGAGCCAATCACTTAAGAAACTACCACAACAGATCACACAAGCAAAAACCGAAGCATCGCAGCCATCCAAAAGAGTAGTACACAGCTTGCCGATAATGACAGCAGAAAAACCCCATCCAAGGAGAGTCCACGGACAACCTACGACGACTAAGATCTCAGCCAGTTTTTACCCTGCTCCTTATCGACTATGCCGCGAATCATACTCCAATCAAGAACAGACCTCGCTACCCTGTGGGAGATAACTTTGGGGCTGCATTGTAGCTGTTGGAAGATCCTACGATTCCTTTCGTTCCACACATTCCAGCAAACAACATATAACAAGCAGCTCAAACTGCAGTCCATGAAATTGTTCTTATCACCTTGCGGCCAGCTACTCATGACTTTTGACAGATCGCCGGCTGGTCTAATAGTTCTACCCATCCGCTTGGAGGAAAAAATCCAAAACTACGACTGTTTAAAAAAAATTACAAAAATACCACCCATTCCCAACAATTTCCAAAAATACCACCCTTTATTAAAAACCATCCCTCTAAGTGGCGGTTATTATGCAAACCGCGCCTCCCGGCAGCGGTTTCATTTTCCAGCTAAAACCGATCCTCTAAGGTGCGGTTTATATGCAAACCCTACCACAAAACGCTTGAAGAGGAAGCGTTTTAGTGTCCACATGATAAACCGCCCCTCCAGGGCGCGGTTTACCATGTCCACACATTAACCGCTGCCTGAAGGTGCGGTTTGTGGTCGACAGCAGACATAAACCGCTGCCCCAAGGCGCGGTTTGTGTCTGGTCACCCAAAAGCAGACATGTCGGCATGCAGGGGGTGGGGCAGCATGGCAGACCTAAAACCGCTCCCCCCACCCGTGGTTTGTGGTGCAAAATTCGCCTATAAAAGGCTGATTCAGAGAACTCAAATTCTCCTATAAATGAGCATTCCATAAAAATGTGGTTGATCGTCTCCTCTTCATGGCAGCATAGGACACACCTGTTTTCCAGGGCTACACCTCTACGCTTCAGATTGTCGATAGTCAAAATCCGCTTGTGCCACACTAGCCAAAGAAAACCACACACTTTTGGAGGGGCAATACTATTCTACACAACTTCAGTAGGGAATCCTTCAACTCCCGGGAACCGGTTCTCCACCTGCATTTTGTACATTGAGCTCACAGAGAAAACTTCACTATTATTAAGTAACCACACAACACGGCCAGGACCATTAAGAATCCTATTAGAATTAGAAGAAATTCTATCAAGGAAAGCAACACTCTCCCTCTCAGCCCCACCCCTCAAATTAACAGTGAAAGGAATATCCCACACTATGTTCTCACCTTGCCAGGTCAAAGCTTCAGGAATTAAAGCATTTGGATAGGTGGCAGCAGCAGCAACTCTGGGGAAAGAATCAGCTAGGCAGCCTTCAGGGATCCATTTGTCGTGCCACAAGGAGACGCCAACACCTGCACTGGTTCCAAATAAGCTCCCTCCCAAAAAGCATCACTAGACTTAGTAATGTTTGCCCACAGAACTACAATAGCCATCAATGATCTTCTTAGTTCTCCATTCAGATGCGTTGCTCTGGTATTTGATCTCGATAAGCTGCCTCCACCAGCTGGATCTCTCAGTAGCATATCTCCATAACCACTTGCTTAGAAGAGCATTGTTGAAACTTCGTAAATCAATGGCTCCAATACCCCCTACTTCTTGGGGGCTTTACACAAGTCCCATTTCACCAAATGCATCTTATCCTCGTCACCAGCTCCGCTCCAAATGAATCCTTTTTGAATTTTTTCCATGATATCAATGACAGTCTTTGGCGCTCTAAACAGTGAGAAATGGTAAACAGGGAGGCTATTTAGTGTAGAGTGTTGAGAGTCAGTCTAGCACCAAGTGAGTGATGCCTTGTTTTCCACCCTTGCAATCGCTTATTATATTTCTGGATCATAGGATTCCAAAGAGACACCGCGTTAGGACGTTCTCCAAGAGGAAGCCCAAGAAATTTGGAAGGGTCGAGACTCCAGTTGCACCCGAAGATTGCCGCAAAGTAACTAGGATTAGAGACATCACCGATCGTAAACATGATCAATTTGTCGAGGTTGATCCTTAAACCTGTTATTGTCTGAAAGCAAATAATGACAACAAGGATATTAATGACTTGTTCGACGTCTACATCGCAAAACACAAGAGAGTCGTCCGCGAAGAGAAGGTGCGTGACTTCTCCTCTACTCGACAGCTCATCCATATGAAACCCTTTAATACCCCCTGTCTCCTTAAGGCGATTTAACATGTGTGAGAGAATATCCATAACGAGCACAAATAAACCCGGGGATAAGGGATCCCCCTGACGGAGACCTTTCTCAGGCTTGAGATAACCATGAGCCTCACCATTAACCAGGATCGAGGTCACAGGAGAACAAAGCGCACCCTTAATCCACTACTGCCATTTCTTTGGAAAACCATAGCAAGTCAGAACCTTGAAGAGACAGCTCTAGTTAACGTTGTCAAAAGCCTTTTCGATGTCAAGTTTAAAAATAAGGCCCGGTTTTCTGCTCTTTTTTCTGCTGTCGACAAGTTCATTAGCAATAAGAGTAGCTTCCGAAATATGTCTACCAAGGACCGACGCATGCTGGTTAGGGGAGACCAGTATCGGAAGAGTCGATCTCATTCTCTTCATAAGTACCTTGCTCACGATTTTATTGAAACTATTCATGAGGCAGATTGGCCGAAGATCCCGGACACTTTCAACCACATCCACTTTAGGGGTAAGACAGGTAAATGAGTGTGATATGCTGTCAGGAAGAAAACCTGTACGATGAAATTCTTCAAAAGCAAGCAGAATATCCTTCTTGATATAGACCCAACACTTCTTATAGAAATCAAGAGTGAAGCCATCAGGGCCAGGTGCTTTGACTCCATCACACGAGACAATGGCATCCCAAATTTCCTTCTCAGTGAAGTGATTAATCAATGCTGAAACTTCCCAATCCTCAATGCTGCCAACCATAGAAAAACTAGGAAAAGGTCTCTCACTGGTAAATTCTGTAAATAGCACTTTATAATAGTCAGAGATGCCCATTCCCAAGTCCTTCCTCCCTTAAACTGTCGGACAATTAATCATGATGCGATTGAAATAATTTAGCTTCCTGCGGTAATTAGCCACTCGATGAAAATAACCTGTGTTACCATCCCCTTGCTTAAGCCACAGCTCCTTGGATTTCTGCCTCCAAGATATTTCAAGAAGATTGAGCGTGTTGCTTAAGTCGAGCTTGAGACTATCTCGCTCAGCACGTTCCTCATCCCTAAGTGAGCAAGTTTCCTCCAGTTCGTCCAGCCTCTTTATGTTGCTAAGGAGAGTATCGATCCTTTTGTTAACACATCCGAAGACCTCCCTATTCCAGATTTTGATGTTGCACTTCAGGACAGCCAACCTCCTCGACCACAAGAACACATTCCCTTTCCCGAAAACACTAATCTTACACCAATCTTCCAAACTTCTGTAGAATTTACTGTCCTCCAACCACATGTTCTCAAATTTCCAGGGTCTTTTGCTTCTAGGCATGTCGCCCCAAACAATCAGTAAGGGATTATGGTTAGATTCCACCCTATCAAGAGCAAAAAGAATGCAATCCGGATACACCTGATCGAATTCACAAGAGATAAAAGCCCTGTCAATGCGAGAGAGGGCTGGATTAGCCCCCCCCCCCCCCCCCCCCCCCCCCCCCCGCGCTCCACGTATATCGAGTTATCGACTTCCTCCAAGGGGGAGCTCAAGAATAGAGAGAAAATCAATTACATCATTAAATTCGTTCATCAGCTCAGAACTCCTCCTAACTCCCACGTAGTCATCATGCCCCCTGATGAGGTTAAAATCTCCAACCAGACAGTAGGGAACCACCAGTTTAGAACAAAAGGATTTCAGATCAGAGAGGAAATTGAAGCTTATCTCTTCTTTCTTGAGGTCCGTACACCACCACCAGAGACCACGATCTTGTCGAAATTATTTCATGGAATTCCACAGCAAGAAAATGAGAGCCAATCACCCGTGTAGTCTCTCTGACAAAGAGTTTATCCCAATAAATCACAATACCTCCAGAGCATCCTGAGGCATCCTTAGCAGCCCATCCCATTTCTCTACTACCACTAACACTCTGAACCAATTCATCGCTGCACTTACTCCATTTAGTTTCGACAAAGCCGACAATTTTAGGTTTCCTCCGACCTACAATGTTCTTAATTCTACCTCTCTTTTCCTCATCACACAAACCCCTGACATTCCAAACCATCACGCTAGTACCCATCTGATCCAGAAATGTCACCTCCGCACCCTTTCTTACCGCTTCTGCACCTCCTGGGCCCCTGCAGGGTAGGTTGTACTGGTCCTATACGGTGTGCTTCCATTTCCTGCTTAGACCGACGAGCCCTTAGCTTCTTCCCATGTGTAGCCTTTGCGGCTTCCATGATGATCTCATCCACCTGCTCATGTTGATTTACCATAACAAGATCCATACTTATTCCAAACTCCAGGCTCTTCCTCGCGAGCGTATTCAAATCGAAGGGGTATGATCAAAGGAGAGGCTAATTCCCGCAAAGAAGGAGAAGAGCAGGGGGAGAGAACAACTGTATGCTCCTCTTCCTGACTAGCGGATCAGGTCGAATTGAGGGGAGGTGGTGTTTCGGGAATAGGAAAGGGGTCGGAAAGCGAATCAAAGGAGGGTTCAGAACAACACTCACTCTGCGAAAAGGGATAGGATGAATTAAGGGGGTTATCTGGTATGGAGGAAGTACTGGTGGGGGAAGGGAATTCAGATAATGAATGTCTAATTGACTGCTGGGGAGAGAGTTCAGACCCACCAGGGAGGAACACGCGACAAAGAAAATTAAGGGGTCGTTTGCTTCATGGATTTAAAAATGAGGGTTTTGTAATTTAAAAACTCAAGGATTTGAGGCATCATGGATTTGTAATAATCCTTTGTTTGTTGGGATGTTTTTATCATGGATTTAAAGGTGTGGGATTTACTACTTGAAGTCAAAAATTACATTACTGCCATTTTCTATATGTTTGACATGTTTATGATATGTACACAAAACAAGGACAAAACTTCAAAATTACATTACTATCATTTTCTATATGTTTGACATGTTTATGATATGTGCATAAAATAAGGACAATACATACTAATAAGCATAATGTTGCCACATGGACAATAATAATAAACGAGAAAATTCCGTTTTAACTTTTAACGTAACATAATCAATTACCAATTCTTTGTCCTCCTTTTCAAAAGTAACATATAACATATATTAGAATCAGGAGAACAAAGAATTACACATTCCATGAAAAGGTCAAAGAAAACTAGAACACAAGAAATGATATAAAAAATCTAACTCATGTTTGCACATTAATTGAATGTTTATATTATTCATTTATTGTTAATTATAATGTATAATAGTTAAATTTGAGGGCAACCTTGGAATATTAAAAGTGCATGAGGGTATATGGGTAAAATCTCATCAAGGATTAATGCCATATTCCAAATCCCACACCAACATGTGGGATTTATAAGTCCGTGGGGTCCACAGATTTGGACCCTTAAATTCCGTGGGCCCCACGGATTTGGTCTCCAAAAAAGGTGCAAGCAAACAACGGATTGTACATAAATCCTTGATAGTTGGTTTTTTGGTACTAAATCCATTTACCAAATCCTTGAAGCAAACGAACCCTAAGATTAGAGATAGGGGGGAGCGGGCCACAAAGAGGGGCTAGATTGATCATATCAATAATAGCAAGAGCACCAAATTTGGGATTTACACCCCAGGTGGGCCGAGGAGGAGAGAAATGAAGTAGGCTCCGAACAAAAGGACCAAGATCAATCGTCCGAGTGGGCTCAGTCCCACATGGGGGAGATGTGGGTCGAATGAATGGAGAGGACAAGACAGGCCTAATGAGAGCAAGTTGAGGAGCGGGCCTATTGGTTAAGCCGGGCTCAGGACAATGATTAGGTAAATGATAGGGATGGCAATGGGGCGGTTTTGCCTAAACCATCCCCATCCTCGCTTTCAAATATTCAAACCCATACCCGCCTCATACCTATGCGGGGGAAGATTTTGCAAACCCATCCCCATACCCGTGGGTTTCGGGTACCCATGGGTAATACCCGCCCCGTACATCCAACATTATAATACATAAAATTTTACATGTGAATTTTCAATTATAACATTATAGGCACCTATTATATCATGAAGTCGAGAAAGTGACAATAATTCTTAATATGGTTCAAAGCATTTTATCCTAAATCCATAAAATAGAGTACTACAATATAATCCAAATCATTATTTATCCGACTCTAATACATATACTAAGCAATAATGAACTAATATAATCTTGCTAACACGAGGGAAAAGTGAAAGAGTGAAGAGAGAGTTGAGGAAAATGAATTAGGTTTTGATTTGGGTGACCACTCAATTGCATTTCTATTAATTATTTTTTTATTTACCCTCACTATCATTGATAGATTACTATTTCATCCATGTATTTTTTATATGTGAACAAATATTCTAGGTGGGGCGGGCATGGGTATGGGTATGGGGCGGGGGAGGCTAAAACCATACCCGCTCCATACCCATCAAACATTTTGCGGGTTTTACCCATACCCGTCCCATACCCAGTCAAAGCGGAGATTCCCCACGTTGACTAGATCGAGGGCAGTCGGATACCCATGGGCATGGGTTTGATTGCCATCCCTAGTAAAGGACCCTCCTTTCTCACCCATCTTTTAAGTTAACAACGCCACCCCTCACACCTCATCCATGTATGCATGGTAATCAGTGCAGTAGACGAGGCGTCACCGCCGGCTGCTATGCTAGCACACCACCCGAAGGGCCATCAGAGACATTTGAAATGTTCAAAAAGCGGCCCTTCCCTTTCCAAGAATCCTGCCAACGGTCTTCACCGGCGGCACGATAATTTTGACCGGATAAGTCACTCCGTCGAACACCACCGGGACCTCTTCGGGGATAAGGCCAACGACGGCGATCCTAATTCTAACAAAAGGAGAGCTCCACGAGTTCCAGTCAATGTCCAAAAAATTGCCGCAGTAGTTCCCGATGGATTTGATCAACTCCGCGCTTTTGAGGTGGTAGGGAATGCCGGAATGCCAAACACAAAAAGCCATGCTTCGTCCATCGAAGAGAGACCCCCACGTCCTGTTTCAGGCGTCCAAAGGGAACACTGAATCCGAAAGCTTCTGAACTTAGAGTGATGTAGAACCTTAATGCGAGATGCTTCAGAAGGATTCGAACATATTAATTATAAGCAGCTTCCATTTGACAGATCCTCCAGTCCGCATGACTCGGTTAGCGCCCACGCACTAGAAGCCCATTTCATGAATTCAGGAATCAAGATTCTAGTGAAAACTTCCTTGTCCGAGACAAATTTGATGACAATGCTACGTCCCAGGAGGTTCAATCTTTCCTTGACACCATCCTTTTCAACTTGTATAAATTTGTTGTTTCCATGTTCTTTGATAACGCATATACCTCCACCGTAGAAACCTCGATATCTAACCGCATCAGCATAGGTAACTCCTGGGGAAACCGGACAAGGAAGATTAGGCTCTGCGAGGTTCTTATCCTGACCGCCAGGCCAGCGATGTGAGACCGGGCAAGAATCTCCTCCGCGTAGAAATCCTGAAGCAGCCTGGTAAGTCGAGCCCAGCCGAAGGAATCGCTGGCCGGAGGGATGATGATTTTGTATATTTTCCCATGCGCCGCCTGTTCTGAAACTTGCAGATATTGCCCCCGTCGGTTCGACGCCCTCCCAACGTGAATTGATCGCTTGCCACTCACTTTCACACAACCCTTAGGAAAAGACCACCCTTTCATAGCTGCTGTTTGAAGAATACCCTGAAACCATGAAATCTGATTTGCATCCATCGCAACGCTCCATCTTCTTCCCTATGCTTCCGTTTGAACTTTGTAGACCCCGGGCACTCCTGTACTGATTTTGCATATAGACACAATCTTGGATCCCATTCTTGCCTGTCGCATGACTCTTCCCTTCAAGAAGCCACTGCTCTGCCCATCCGCCGCTTTAGACCTGCAAAACAAAGGAGAAGAGCTCACCCCGACCTCACATCTCCTGCCTCTCTCCCTCTCTCTCTCATGTTGATTTGATTAAAGAGCTTGACCGGATTACTGGGCAGATTAGGCATTTTTGGTTTCATACTGCTGCTCGAATTTATGAATTTCCTCTGCTGCTGATAAGATACTTGAATGTTTGTTATGTGGTAGACAATGAAAGCTAATTGGATGGGCAATTATAAGTTGAACGCCACTGGATAACAATGTTGCACAGCTATTGGAAACAAAGTTCAAACTCAAACAGTTAAGTTTTTCCTTCATTGATGGGTGTTACTTTATTTCCTGCTTGTGATTGATTGCTGATATTTTAATCTATTACCACATGCAGTCTACTGAGAATGTCTCCCATGAGTCGACTGATCCTTCCAAAAGTGACCAAGAAGCTGGAGGCATAATTCCCTCTTTCGTACACTCTATTATTAGAATTATTAAAACACAAGTCCTTAAAAATTACCATAAAATCGAGATTACTGTTCCTTAAGAAAAAATCGGAATTTACTGTTCACTATGGGATTTTATAATCATATGTGGCCGTTTTTATGTGAACCTGAGTTCACCATATTAGGCTAGGCAAGTATGACCGTTGATTTGAGCCCATAAAGAAACGGCGACAACTCGCCTGCTACTTTTTTTTTTTTTCCGCGTATCCCTTCTCTCTTTTTCGTTACTTTTTAGTTTTTACCCAATTACTTCCTTTCCTATCTACAGTCAAGACCCATCAATCAACCTCCCTCTCCCTCTCCCATCCCTATATTCTATGCAAACCCCCACAACTGATACGTCATTCCCATTTCCCAATCTATCAAGCCTCCTCTCTCTCTCATTTGTTAATTATCAATTAAATATTTAAATGTGTATGAAGTTCTTCAATTATATTTGCAAGCATTTATATTAACATCAATTTGTCAAATACGAAATTAAACTTTAGATTTGTAATTATCCTAATGATGATGCATGATTTAAGCACATATGACAAATTTATGCAACTTCTAACTCACCAAATATAATGATTTTCTATTATTATATATTGCTTTTTGTTGCTGTATTTCCCTTTTTTTTTTTACAATGGTGAACAATTTCATTCAAATACATAAGACAAACTTTACAATAAAATTTAGTATGTGATTATTCCAATTTGAGAAAAGTTTGTTTCGCCTTCTTAAATGAATAGAGGCTAAATTAGTACAAACTCATGTTTAGATAACAAACTCAGGTACTCTCCAGGTTTAGTAGACATTGCTGCTAGAAACTGACACGTGAGATTGAGGTTCCTGAATAATAAAAAAATGTCTTGATGAAAACTTCGTCTGAGTTATAACATATGGTTGGCTGTATGCACAAACAAATGAGAAATTGAGTGTATTATCTTCCCAAACTCTATTCCATGATGCAAACAAATGAGAAATTGAGTGTATTATCTTCTCAAACTCTATTCCATGATGTAACTACTAAATATATTTGATTTAATTGTTGCATCTTCAATTTCATGAATTCCTTTATTATTAACTTGATTCTGTAAATAAAGTTCATAACTTAATTCCTTATTATTATCCTCCATCAATTTGTATTACACAAAGTTTCGTAAGGTAAGTTCAAAACAACTGTAACTACATTAAATAAAATATTCACAATATCAATTTACATTAGGTAAAGATTTCATAAGATAAGTTAAATTTTACATAATTGTTTAATCAAATGTGACAATTTTCATAATTTGATTTTATTATTAGACCATACATTACATATAATTTATCTAATACCGATCTGTAAAAGTTATGAAAGTACATATACATTACGTCAAACTTATGGAATAATAGTTATTTCTTATGTAACAATCAAACAAACTTTAATTATATTAACTACAATATTCATCATATAATCCATTATGCACTACACAAAGGTTGAAGTTAACTTCTACATAATAGTTTAATCAAATGTGCTCTCTTCTTGACTGATGTGATAATTATTTTTTATATATCAATTAAACAAGTGTATATCAGTATACGTAAATCTTACCGCCGCAAAGCGCGGGCTAAAAAACTAGTTCTTTATAAAGTTCTAAGTACATCACTGAATATGAATTTGAGTTAGAAGTAGGCTTCTTTCTCACGACAGACACAGAGACGATTGGCACAAAACCTGCAAAGCTGCTAGGAAAAGCCGGTTGAGGAAGAAGGTACTTTACTAGTTTAATTATTATTGATACTAGAATCAATGCCCACGGCTACGCCGCGGGGACTTAAATCGCAACAATATCATCTTCTAATAAGCATTAAGGAGGTTGTGTCGGTGACTTGCAATGGAAGCAAACATCACACTCAAACCATTATCAAGAGAATGCTCAGTAGTTTTCCTGGTCAAAGGACAAAGATAGAGCATACACTTCATAATATGGGAAAATGAGTTTTTCCAAAGGAGAACTTAACATCTGCAGCAATGAAAAAGAAGTATATAAAGAGAGAATATCATATTGACAACAATAGAACAACATTCTCAATCAATTAATGGTCTCTTTCATGAGACTTATAGGGATCCACAATTTTTTAAGTATGGTCATAATTACAAATATTCTCAATAGTTGGAAATAAAAAGAACATGCAATTTAGCCTTGTTGCCCTTGGAAACTCTGAAACCTCAAACCCATAAGATGAATGGATCATACCACAATTCAGTTAAAATTTGAACTCCAGTTGCAATATCTTTGTCCCAGTTCTGTACCTGATGTGCTACAATTCTTGGTAGTTTGTTCAAGAAAACACCAAGAATGTCTTTGCTTCCTCTATAGGCTGGATTTCATCACCAGAGAGCTTTTTCATATCCTCAAACTATCGATCTTTGATACCCTCAGTAAGCTTATCAATAAGAACCATGGCACCATAAAAGTGTATTTCTTACTATGATTCTAGTCACATTTTACCTTAATGAGATCAATGAAAAGATGCAATTGAAACTCAAAAGTAAACAGCTAGGTAAATGACATCGATTCAGTTGCATGTAGAAGAGTCCAAAAGTAGAAGCATGTTAACAACATCTGAGGTGAAAATCACTTTACATATCTAGCTAACTCTTATGATGTTTAAACTACAGACATGGAAGATAACTCTCTAAATAATTCATCAACATAAGCAATACACGAACTTCTCATTATAGCCTTAAAATAACATCTCTTAAAAGCTTCTCATAAAAACTTGATTCAGAAGTTGCTCATATCCAACACCTTGGATAAACTGGTTTCAACAGATCGCTGAAATCAACAATCAACAATCAACAAAATGCATTTATTTCACAGTCAAATCCAAGCTCCATACTGAAACAAAAACAAATATTTCTCTCCCAGCGACTCGTTCAATGCTACACGGCCGCTTACAATTCAACATTCGATCAATTTTGGAATAAATGATCATGTAAAGGTTCTCCCACAATCCATTCAGTGTATTCGTATCATCGTCAAACCATAAGCAACTTCGTGATGTATGGATTCCATGTAAATCCAACCTCAGGCGTCATCTTCCTATGCACTCTTGGAGCTGAAACCTGTACCATCCAGGAAAAAAATTTAAACATTAATTTCCGCAGGTCGTTATTTTGGGTTTTAATAATATTCATGTTCGTGAAGGGGAGTTAGTTTGCCAATTGGATCATGTTCTTGCTGAAGCTGTTTTCTGCCAGGTACAAACTTATGTAGAGTGTTCTTATTGTTGGTCGAAGTAAAGAGGTTATATCTAGCTGGCTTGAATGTTATCCTTTTTTTCTCTATATAAGCGCAACCTTGCAATCCAACTTTCTCAAAGTTTACAGCAGGAGTTTCACTTATGACTTATCATTTCGAATATACCCTATTCAGTTATCTACTACTTCTCTCGAGTTTTCATATGATGGATGTTATGGACTACAGGTAAATATAAGCCAAGAGTTCATGAACAGAATTAAGGCTCGAGGAAATTATGTTTGTAATTTGAATTTGGAAAATAATCAAAATGTACCTCTGACCGAAAGATGGCGTATAGAGTTCAACTGAATTAGTTACTAACCTCAATTAGTATTCGAAGCTCGGCTTGGGCAAGGAGAAGCTCCTGCAAAAGCTTGAAACAGAACTTTGTTCAGAGCATTGAATCGGAAATTAGATGAAGCAAATATATATATATATTTTGTATACCAATAAGCTGGTCAAGTCCAAGTGACTTGAGGCTCTTCCTTCTCATTCAAGAGTATATCAACAACTGGAAAAGCACTGCAGCAAACATACCATCCATCATCAGGGTACAAAACCAATTGAGAAGAATGTCTTTAAGAGGGATAGAAACACCCACCTACATGCTTTCAGAGTCACTTGCAGGCAAGGTCGAGGGAAGATGTTTAAGAATGTTGGCCGCCATCGAGCTCTCAACACCAAACCTCTCTTCCTACTCGCATAGCATCTGAAGGTTAATACAGTCGCCACTATATAGAAGGAGCAAGAGCAATGAATGGAAAACCATTTAGCTTTGTAATATTACTTACCTGGAAGGACCTTCATTTGCTCGCTTTGTTTCCTGGATCGGCCAGTATCAGAGAAAAACCTACGTTTTTCTTCGCCTGAAATGGAACCAGAGTCAGCAGAGCAGGAGGCAGAACTCCAACGTTCAAATCCATCGACCGTTGCAACCCAGACGACGCCGTATCCACTAAAGCAAACTCAAACAGCAAGCGAGACGACGACGCATCGAACCTGGAGTGAAGTAGTGTCTGGCAAATTACCAAACAAGTCCCAAACTAATTAACTTGTTCATTTTCCTGTTTCGGAGTGTACTTTCTTCTGTCCCAAGCTTGTCTTCTTTCCTTGATCTGTAAACCCAACTCAACAGCATATAAGCTGATTGTAGAACTGAAAATCAATACAAGCCAAAATTCCAAAAGCAAAACAAAGTGTTATGGTATCAGAGCCTCAAGGGTTCTAAACCCTAGCCGCCACCAATGGAAGCAAACTCAGATCCCATGGCAGATCCATACTATCTCCATGGTTCTGAGCAACCAGGATCCCAGCTTGTAGGAGAGAAACTCACAACACTCAACTACAATGACTGGCACAAAGCAATGTTCAATGCATTGGGAGCCAAGAACAAACTTGGTTTCATTGATGGAACCATTCCAGATCCAGGAGAAGACAGTGAGCAATCTGTCTCTTGGAAACGCAACAACATCATGGTGTTGGCATGGATTCAACAAGCTGTGGACCCTGCAATCCGGAAGACCATCATGTCTTGCAAGACAGCCCTGGAAGCATGGAGAAGCTTACGCGAAAGATATGGCCAGGGTGACCTCATCCGCATTGCTGAACTCACTGAATCTCTCTGCACCTTGAAACAAGGTACCCTTTCTGTCACTGATTACTATGGCAACCTCATTGCTCTTAAGGATGAGCTCGACAATTACCAACCTCTTGAACAATGTGACTGCTCCACCACAAGTTCTACCACCTGCAAAGCAATGAAACTGGTTTTCCTCTATCGAGACACTAACTACATCATTCAGTTTCTGAGAGGACTTAATGATAACTTTTCTAGTGTCCGTTCTCAAGTTCTGTTTGGAGATACTCTCCCCCCTATAGACAGGGTCTTTCAGAGGATGCTCCAACATGAACGCCAACTCAATGGCCAGCCTCAATCCAAAGGCCTTGCTACTGAAAGCATGGCTCTTGCTGCTCAAACCTCAAACCAATTCCAGACCAGAAAACCACGGCCATTTTGCACTCACTGCAAACTTGAAGGCCACACAGAGGATACATGCTATCACAAACATGGCTGGCCTCCTGGAGTAAACACCAAGAACTCCCCCAATCAGAGGAAAATATATGAATGCACCTTCTGCAAAAGACAGGGCCACTCAGAAGAACGTTGTTTCTTCAAACATGGATTCCCTCCCAAAACTACCACAGGTGCTGGAAGAGGAAGAGGATCTGTTAATGCCTCCTCCAGCAACCTCCATGATGATTCCAATGACGAAATCAAGCTCACCAAGGCATATTTTGACAAGTTAATGTCTCTGGTCAAAGACAAAGGAACCCAAAAGACTCCATCTTTCACAGCTGCAGCATTCAGTAACAACTCAGGTAAATTCAGCCTGATTGTTGACTCTAATATCTCTCCACCTCAACAATGGATATTAGATACAGGAGCTTCAGACCATGTTGTATGCTCTCTGCACTTGCTAACCAACTGCAGGAGACTCCAGAACATATATATAACCTTACCAACAGGAGAGCAGGTTGAAGCAACCCACACAGGAACAGTTACCTGTGTTCCTGGTCTTATCCTAGAGGAGGCTCTTTTTGTTCCCAAATTCAGTTTCAACCTCATCTCAGTCAGCAAACTAACTACCAATACTTCCCTATGCTTAACCTTCTTCTCCAATGTTTGCTACATACAGGATATGCAGCTCAAGAAGATGACTGGTTCTGCTAAGCTAACCCAAGGCCTTTACCTCATAGATCCAAACCAAACAGACAGCATACCAAAACACATCACAGCCACAAGCTACCATACTTTTGATCTTTGGCACTATAGACTTGGTCATGTTTCTCATTCCAAAATCCCTTCTTTGAGAGAAATATGTAACTCTATTAACACAGACAAGTCATTACCTTGTGATGTCTGTCATTTTGCAAGGCAGAGAAGACTGCCTTTTCCTTTGAGCACCACTGTATGCTCTAAACCCTTTCAGCTTATTCACATTGATCTATGGGGCCCTAATTCTGTTCCTAGCTATGATGGTTTCAAATATTTCTTAACCATTGTTGATGATTTCACTAGAATGACTTGGATCATTCTACTATCCTCCAAGTCAGAAGCTAGGTCCAAACTTAAGGAATTCTGTGTTTATGTTCAAACCCAGTTCCAAACCTCAATCCAAAGAATTCGTAGTGACCAAGGCAAAGAGTTTCAAATGAATGACTTCTTTAACACCACAGGAATCTTTCATGAACTCTCCTGTGTTGAAACACCTCAGCAAAACAGCAAGGTTGAAAGAAAACACCAACACATCCTTGCTGTTGCTCGAGCTTTAAAATTCCAAGCAAACCTACCTTCTGGTTTTTGGGGTGACTGTGTTAGACATGCTGTTCATTTAATCAATCGAGTACCCTCTATTGTCCTGCAAAACAAAACACCATTTGAACTCCTTTTCAACCATAAACCAGACCTTACTGCCCTTAGAGTCTTTGGCTGTCTTTGCTATGCAACCACACTCAAAAACCACAGAACTAAGTTTGACTCTCGGGCAAGAAAGGGAGTTTTCATTGGTTATACTGCAGGTATCAAAGGATACAAAATCTATGACCTTGCCACAAATGATGTTTTTACTTCTAGGGATGTCCAGTTCTATGAACATCACTTCCCATTTCAAGAACAAACCACTTCCCCCAACCCAGCCTATCCCCAACCCTCACTCCCCAGCCTGTTTGATGATTTTTCCCCCACCTACTTTCCCCCACCACCCCATGACTCTCCCCCAACTATCCTTCCAGACCTTCCTTCAGACAGTGATGAGGATGATAACACTGCCAACCTTGCCTCCCCATCCCCTTCTCCAACCCCACACTCCTCACCCTCACCACCACCACCACAACCAGTCCAACCCACTAGAAAATCAACTAGACCCTCCAAACCACCCTCTCACCTACAAAACTACCATTGTAACCTGCTTCAGCAGCTTCCTTCTACCAGTCATCTTCCACAGCAGCACATCCAAGGTAACAAACACTCACTTTCCACTGTTCTTAATTACTCCAATCTTTCCTCCAGTCACAAACACTTTGTTTTATCCATCTCATCCCACAAAGAACCTGACACATACAAAGAGGCAATCCAATTCCCAGAATGGGATGCAGCAGTCACTACAGAACTTTCTGCCCTTGATGCTAATGAGACTTGGGAAATTGTTGAACTACCAGCAGGAAAGAAAGCAATTGGATGCAAATGGGTATTCAGGATTAAATTCAATCCTGATGGTTCTATTGACAGGTTCAAAGCAAGACTGGTAGCCAAAGGCTACAACCAACAGGAAGGAGTTGATTACCAAGACACTTTTGCCCCAGTTGTCAAAATGAC
Organism: Linum tenue; assembly: GCA_946122785.1. Classification (NCBI taxonomy): domain Eukaryota; kingdom Viridiplantae; phylum Streptophyta; class Magnoliopsida; order Malpighiales; family Linaceae; genus Linum; species Linum tenue. The sequence continues at coordinate 27,611,314 of CAMGYJ010000009.1, forward strand.
AACCATCAGGCTTTTCTTAGCAATTGCTGCTGCACAAAACTGGCATGTCCATCACTTGGATGTGAACAATGCCTTTTTACATGGGGACCTTGACCAGGAAGTCTACATGAAACTGCCACAAGGCTACAAGCCTCCTGCAGGCTTCAAATCTCCAGTCTGCCTATTGAAAAAATCACTCTATGGTCTAAAACAGGCATCAAGGCAGTGGTTCTCTAAACTAGCAGACAAGCTCAGATCACAAGGCTACCAATCGAGCAAAGTGGATCATTCATTATTCTACAAGGCCACTAAGTCCTCCTACACATGCATACTGGTGTATGTGGATGACTTGGTCATTGGAGGAACTGACTTACAAGAAATCAATAGTCTCAAACAGTCCCTACACAATGCCTTCAGCATCAAAGATTTGGGAACCCTCAAATTTTTCCTAGGCATCGAGGTGGCCAGATCAAAACAAGGCATCCACATTTCTCAAAGGAAATACACACTGGAAATTTTGGAAGAAGCAGATTTATTGAATTGCAAACCAGTCACTACACCAATGGATTACAAGGTTCACCTATCATCTCAACATTCTGATCCCTTTCCAGATCCCACTCTATACAGAAGGCTCGTGGGCAAGCTCATATACCTCACCACTACAAGACCAGAAATCAGCTATGCAACACAACAGGTGAGCCAATTCATGTCTAATCCAAGCCAAGACCACTACAAAGCAGTTCTCAGAATTCTAAAATACCTCAAATCAGCTCCCTCCAGTGGACTTTTCTTCTCAGCTACTTCTTCACTTCAACTCAAGGCTTTCAGTGACTCTGACTGGGCGGCTTGCGTTGACACTCGAAGATCAACAACAGGGTACTGTGTCTACTTGGGTGACTCTCTAATATCATGGAAGAGCAAAAAGCAAACCACCATCTCCCGCTCTTCCTGTGAAGCAGAATATAGGGCACTTGCTCACACAGGCTGCGAAATCCAATGGATCCTCTATCTTCTCCAAGATCTGCAAATTGGTCATCCCCAACCAGCTATTCTCTATTGCGACAACCAGTCTGCAATCTACATCGCTGAAAATCCAACCTTTCACGAAAGGACGAAACACATTGAACTTGACTGCCATTTTGTGCGCGAAAAGATCATCTCAAACATCATCAAAGTGCTTCACATCTCCACCGTGCATCAGCTGGCAGATCTATTCACCAAACCTCTACCTCCAGCAACCTTCAATCATCTTCTCTCCAAGCTTGGTGTGCTGAATCTCTGCCCACCAGCTTGCGGGGGGGTATCAGAGAAAAACCTACGTTTTTCTTCGCCTGAAATGGAACCAGAGTCAGCAGAGCAGGAGGCAGAACTCCAACGTTCAAATCCATCGACCGTTGCAACCCAGACGACGCCGTATCCACTAAAGCAAACTCAAACAGCAAGCGAGACGACGACGCATCGAACCTGGAGTGAAGTAGTGTCTGGCAAATTACCAAACAAGTCCCAAACTAATTAACTTGTTCATTTTCCTGTTTCGGAGTGTACTTTCTTCTGTCCCAAGCTTGTCTTCTTTCCTTGATCTGTAAACCCAACTCAACAGCATATAAGCTGATTGTAGAACTGAAAATCAATACAAGCCAAAATTCCAAAAGCAAAACAAAGTGTTAGCCAGATACGGCAGCGGGCTTAGAGCACGGGAAGAATTACAATTGGTCTATTTGATTCTCACAATCAACAAAAAAAAAAAAAAAAAACAGTTCCAACTTGGTAGTGCTGGAAGAAAATGGGGATTGGGGAGAGATTGGAGAGGGAAGAGTGTGGGAAAAGGCTTTGTCAGGGAGGGGGTTCGGCGGAATGGAAGGAGAAGACGTAAGAAAATGGTGAGACATTGATATGATTTGACAGGGAAGAGTGTGTGAGAAGGATTTGTGAGGGAGGGATTTTCAGGGATGGGGTTCGACAGAAGGGAATGGATGGGAAGGAGGAGAAGGAGTGATGTGGAATTCTCCTTTTATTTTATTTTATTTTATTTTATTTTAGCAATCAGTATACAGAAGGAATTGCAAAGGCAGCAGCAGAAGTCCTACATATGCTAAACGACAAGAAGTGAAACAGTACCAAAATATTGGGTCACTAAAGTGTACCCAGCTTTTATATTTTAAAGAATATGATATATGGTGATAATTGTCATAGGAGCTCATGATGGTAGTATAATAGAGGCATAAATAACTGTGTCTTGTTGTGGTTGTTCCTTAGGCATATGCGCAGCAACTAGAAACAAGCTCTTTGAAGTTGGTCCAGTTAGAGCAAGAACTCGTCAGAGCTAGGCAACAGGTCTCATCACAGCCTGTATCTCATAAACTAATTTCTCTTAGTTTTTCTTACCCTATGATTTTTGTTTACTGAACAGCAAAAGAGGGTTCTCTTTTGATGGCAGCTTAAGTGCTTCAAGGGGGTTTCTATTGGTCCTCTGATTAAGGTAACTATTGATTCAAGGTACAATACCAGAGTTAATATTCATCCCCACAGCAGTATTTTGGATTTCCATTGATTGTGTCCAGCTTTGATAGCCTCTGTTGCTTAAGTTGGCCTGTTTTTGCTAATGTGGTTATCTGAGGATATGTCTACGTTCTTAAGAGTTAAAACTAACACGGAACTCTAACTTGGGCTTTGCTCATTTTAACTTATATATAGTTACTTGTTTCCTTTACCGAGATTTGCAGGTGAACAAGATATTTGTAGATAACATATATAGCTAGACATATAGGTGTAGCGAGCATGCTTCATCAGTGAGTTAAGGTATTTATTAACTACAGCTAGCCCGATCTTAGGCGTTTAATTGTTTAGCTTCATGGGTTGCAATTTCTTGTTGGTTTTCTTGTCCACCGCATTTGGCAAAGCTTGAGGCAATGAAGCGGAGAAGGAAGAGAATTGCAGAAGATCGAGGATCCTCAAATACTCTGCTTGTTCTGCATCTTTGCTGCTGTCAGGGAGTTCTCAGCTTGTAAGCTGGTGGTTTAGCAAATTTGCATACCAATTTACTTTATTGCTTCCACGTTTTTCTCTTTACATCACAGAGCTCAATTATTTGATTCCTTTGATCCTTAAACCCTAATTTGGAACAAACCACAATTAGTTCCTGTAGGAAGTAGCTACAGCAGGAAAGAGAGCCAGGTACGTCAATTATGTTTGTAGAGTGTTTTCTTTTGTGTGATAGTAAAAGAGGTTATTTTTAGCAAACTTGGATTTGATTTTCTTTGTTCTTTTTCTATACCTGCTACTGCCTTACAATCCAGGCTTATTATTCTAGTGTAATAACAATGACCTGGCACGGTTGCTTGCCGTTGGGTGGCTGCTTCAGCCGGCCTGCCTCATATTTGTAGTTTATAGGCTGTGTTTGAGTATGCATATATTATATACCATATATTCTGCTATGTGGCCCATTTTCAAAGTTTGCAGCTTCAGGAGTTTCACTAATAATCTCGAATTTATGTAATGGAGAAGGAGAATCAATATTGTGTTGAAGGAAGCTCGCATATGCTTCTGCTCAAGCAACTCAACGGGGCAAAGAATGAATTTGGAAAGCTTGCCAATGCCTCTGGACAAGTTATTCAAAGGGATTTGAAAAAAATCAAATTAGCACAACCTACCTTTTCTGTTCACAAGCCAGAAATGGAAAATTCATCAAGGAGACGTTGGGAAGTTAGAGTATAAGAAGATACAAAGTTTGGAGTCAAGATGCACCTTTTTCAAGCAAGCAAGAAAGAAAGAGCAGAGAGTTTGCTAGTAATCTTGTTGAGAAAAAGAGAGCTGGTCCAAGTGATTGCTTGACTAGCTAGGTGTATTGAGTCTCGGTTGCTGAGTGAGGATACAGCCTGGTTAGGGTGACTTACCAGCTTAGGCTGAGAGTTCTTCGTTGTAGTTGTAACAAAGAACTTGGAAGAATCAAGTCAGTAGTGATACGTTGAAGCTCTCAAGAAGAGATCCTTCAACCGTGGATTAGTCGGTGCAGGGATCCTTATTCTCCCTGTCCCTAATGAAGAAGATGAAGTTGACTTCAGGATTGAAGCGTTGAACCACAAGCAGTGATACTAACGAGCTCCTAGGACGACATCGTTTCCCTCGGAAGTAATTGAGAAGCTGAGTAGAGGCGACGTCGTCTTAGTTAGTATAGCTGAGTCGTTTTACTTTTACTGTACATATGCACGTGTCTTTCTTTCATTGGTAGATAGATTTTCTTTGTCTGTTACCGTTGTAAATCAGCTGGGTAACTTTTCACTGATACCTTCGTTGAGAAGGAGACAGAGTATATATACAAGGCTATGCGCCACAAAGAGCCCTGCGGGTTCTTCCACAATTCTGATGCATTATTGATTTCTTATGGTATCAGAGCCTGGTTCAGGCATCTAGGGTTTCTTCCCTTACCCGCATTCTTCCTCTCTTACTTTGTGTCTAAACAACCATGACTACAAATTCTTCTTCATCCTCATCAACTGCTGGTGCCATGACTGCTATTCCTGGGACAGTGACGAGTCCCTACTATGTTAACCCTAACGAGTCTCTCGTCTTCCCAATCAAGCTGCTTGGTACTTCCAACTACAATATGTGGAGTAGGACGGTTCGGGTGGCTCTTAAGAGTCGAAACAAATTGGGGTTCATAACAGGAGATCTGCCTGCTCCAGCACCTACTGATGCCTCTTTTGCAGCTTGGGAACAAAGCAACACATCTGTGTATTTCCTCATCCTTAGCTCACTCGACCCGAGTCTAGTCGACAGTGTTTCTTCACAGGACAATGCTCGACTGCTTTGGGAAGATCTGAAGCAACGTTTTGGCCAAGCTGATAACATCAGAGTAGGTGATCTACAAACTGCAGTTTACACTCTAAAACAAGGTAACAAATCTGTGAACCAGTTTTATTCTGAGCTGAAAGGATATTGGGAAGAGTTGCAACAGTTTCTCCCTATACCTAAGTGTGAATGTGGAGGTCCTGATAACAATGTTGAGAACTGCATCACTATGGCGACTGTCAAGAAGTATAGGGAGAACGAATTTGTAACTAGGTTTATTACTGGTTTGAATGCTGCATATGGAGGAGTCAGGACAAATTTGTTTATGATGCATACCTTGCCATCGATGGAAACTGCCTTTCACTATGCAATTCAACATGAAAGACAGATTGCTCAACCCATTCAAGAGTCATCACAGGTTGACTCAGTGGCTTTATATGCTGGGAATCAGTCAAAGGGGAAGGAAGTTCCTAAAGGAGGGCTCTTCTGCAGATACTGCAAGAAAGAGAACCATGTTATCTCTGATTGCTATAAATTGAAGAAGAAAAACAAGGAATCTGGAAACTCATCTGGGTTTGCTGGTCAGATTCAGGGCAATGAGCATAATACTCTTGGCATCTTGCCTTCTCCTGAATCTAAGAGTGCTGTTGAGAGTGGAGATGGCTACACTAATGTCCGATTGTCATCAGAAGACCTCACTAGGCTTCAAAGGCTTCTTTCACAACTGAGTCCACCTTCCTCACCCACTCCACCTCGCAACAACACTGCTACTCCATCACAACAACCTCAAGTTTCCATTAATTCTGTCAGCAGACACATGGCTGTGAATCCAAACTCTGTAGGTAAATATACCCTCTCTTCACACTTCCTGCAGCACCCATTAGAGCTTGTCAATGTATGGTTTCTTGATACGGGAGCAACTGATCATGTTACTTGTGCATTGTCTAGTTTTGCTAAATACATTCCCATTACAAACACTTACATCACTTTGGCAAATGGCTCAAAGTCTTCAGCCACTCATTCTGGAACAGTCAAACTTTCTTCTGGCTTAGTTCTTCATGGAGTGCTTTTTGTTCCAGCCTTTTCTTTCAACTTAGTTTCTGTTAGCAGGTTGACAAATTCCCTTCCAGTCTCACTCATTTTTAAATCCAATGTGTGTGATATCCAGGACCATCTCACCTTGAAGAAGATTGGTTCTGCCCATCAGATTAAGGGTTTATACCAACTTGTCAACCAATCAGGAGGTCATACCATACACATCAATTCCATCAGGACTCCCAATCTTTCATCTCGATCATTTGATTTGTGGCATTGGAGGCTTGGCCACCCTTCACAGTCTAGAGTAAAAGAGTTACAGAAATCAATACCTAGTATAGAAGTTGGAGAGTTACATCATTGTGATGTATGTCATTTTGCTAAACAGAAACGACTTCCCTTTCCTTTGAGTCAATCAATAGCAAAGAATATATTTGATTTGATACATGTTGACATTTGGGGCCCTTTGGCCATTTCAAGCTACAATGGATTTTCCTACTTTCTTACCATTGTTGATGATAAGTCTCGTTGTGTTTGGGTTTACCTTATGAAGTCTAAGGGAGAGGCTAGGAAACTTTTGCAAGACTACTGTCTTATGGTTAGAAACCAGTATGACAAGAGAGTTAAAACTGTGAGGTCTTCTGACCAGGGAGCAGAATTCCAAATGCCTGAGTTCTACTCACAACAAAGCATTATGCATCAAATGTCCTGCATAGATACACCCCAGCAGAATGCTAGAGTTGAGAGAAAGCATCAGGACATCTTGAACATTGCTAGATCTTTAAAATTTCAATCTGGCCTACCCCTTAAGTACTGGTCTGACTTCATTTTACATGCAGTATACCTTCTTAACCGCCTTCCCACTGTTTCTCTTGATAACAAAACCCCATATGAGGTACTCTATGGTAGTACTCCAGACCTTTCTTCACTCAAAGTCTTCGGTTGCCTTTGTTATGCTAGTACTTTGGGCCATCATCGTACTAAGTTCTTCCCTAGGGCAAAACAGTGTGCTTTCCTGGGTTATTCCCCTGCAATTAAAGGATATAAGCTTCTTGATCTCAATGATCAGAAGGTTTTCTATTCTCGTGATGTCATTTTCCATGAGACTATCCTTCCTTGCACTTCTCCTACTCCTACTTCATCACCTCCTCCCACAGAACCATCTCCCATTCTACCTTCACATCCCTTTCCAGCTCCTGATGAAGCTTTTATACCTTCTCCTATACCTGATTCACCTTCACCTTCTCCCCACTCCTCCCCAACTACTCCCATTTCTCCCACCACACCTCAGGTCACTCCTACCTCAACTTCTTCTTCCCAGCCATCATCCTCCACTTCCACTTCTCTCCCCATTGCACTCAGAAAACCTGCCAGACAACCTGTTCAACTAGTCAAGTTTCATGATTATGTTTTGCAACTTAACTCATCTAAATCATGCATTGACAAGCGTAAATATCCAATGGCTGCTTGCATATCCTATGACAACTTGTCACCTGGATACAGGAAGTTTGTTTGTGCAGTAAACAGTTATGTTATTCCAACAACATTTGAAGAAGCTGTTCAAGATGAGCGCTGGAGACGAGCTATGAATGTGGAATTCAAGGCTCTTTATGACAACCAGACCTGGGATGTCGTGGATCGACCACCTGGGATTCGCACAGTTGGGAACAAATGGGTTTACAACATTAAATTTCTCCCTGATGGAATCCTTGAACGATTCAAAGCCAGACTTGTGGCAAAAGGCTTCACCCAAATCTATGGGGTTGATTTCTTAGATACGTATTCTCCAGTGGCTAAGCTGAATTCTGTTAAAACTCTGCTCGCACTTGCTGCTGCTAAGAATTGGTCGCTTTTCCAGCTTGATGTCAGCAACGCTTTCTTGCACGGAGATTTAAACGAGGTAGTTTATATGGACTTAACTCCTGGCTTTGACATCCTAGGCAAAGTATGTCGACTGAAGAAGTCGCTTTATGGCCTGAAACAGGCTTCCCGTCAGTGGTTTTCGAAGCTTACTACTGCCTTACTGAGCTTTGGTTACTTGCAATCGTCCAGTGATTACTCGATGTTTGTCCATCATAGTACCTCTGGCATCTCTATTTTACTTGTTTATGTGGACGACATTATCCTGGCAGGAGACGATTTGCAAGCCATCGCCGATTTAAAGACTTTCTTGAGCACTCAGTTTCGTATTCGTGATCTCGGCCAACTCCGTTACTTCCATGGATTAGAGATTGCGAGATCACAGGGGGGCATTCATATATGTCAAAGGAAGTATTGCACTGATCTCTTGACTGATACAGGTTACTCTGATTCGAAACCAGTTGCTACTCCTATTGACATGAAACTTAGACTTTCAGCTGATGATGGGCCCTTGTTAGAAGATGGACGATTGTTTAGAAGGATTGTGGGGCGACTGCATTACCTGACGATTACTCGTCCTGATCTCACCTTTGCTGTGCAACAACTTTATCAGCATCAAGCAGCACCCACAATGACTCATATGCAGCTTGCTTACAGAGTCCTGAAGTATTTGAAGAATGCTCCGAGTCAAGGTCTATTTTATTCTTCCTCATCTGACCTGCTACTCAAAGGTTATAGTGATTCGGATTGGGCATCATGCCCTGATACGAGAAGATCGACCACTGGTTATTGTGTTTCATTGGGATCTTCTCTGATAATCTGGAAATCCAAGAAACAGGGGACCATTTCACGATCATCATCGGAAGCTGAATACAGAGCTCTTGCTCAGCTTACCTGTGAAGTGGTATGGGTCAAAAGACTTCTGCAGGAGTTACATATTGAACATCCGAAGCCTGTGGAACTTTTCTGTGACAATCGATCGGCCATTTACATCACCGAGAACCCAGTGTTTCATGAAAGAACGAAACACATAGAAATCGATTGTCACGTGGTTCGGAAATTTCTTCAATCCAAGTTGATCTCGCTCAGTCACCTTGATACAGAGAATCAAATTGCTGACATGTTTACTAAGGGATTGAGTCGATTTCGGCTTCAGTATTTATTGTCCAAGCTGAGCATCCAGAATCTGTATGCCCAGACTTGAGGGGGCGTAATGAAGAAGATGAAGTTGACTTCAGGATTGAAGCGTTGAACCACAAGCAGTGATACTAACGAGCTCCTAGGACGACATCGTTTCCCTCGGAAGTAATTGAGAAGCTGAGTAGAGGCGACGTCGTCTTAGTTAGTATAGCTGAGTCGTTTTACTTTTACTGCACATATACACGTGTCTTTCTTTCATTGGTAGATAGATTTTCTTTGTCTGTTACCGTTGTAAATCAGCTGGGTAACTTTTCACTGATCCCTTCGTTGAGAAGGAGACAGAGTATATATACAAGGCTATGCGCCACAAAGAGCCCTGCGGGTTCTTCCACAATTCTGATGCATTATTGATTTCTTAGTCCCGGATACCACGTAAAAATTGCTTGTGTGTCCATTGCTTTCAGTTTTCAATTGCTTAATAACCGTGTTGTTTTGCTGAAGTGTGATTGATACAGGGGAAGACAAACAGAAGTAGAGTCAAGAAAGAAGAGGCACTTTCTGCTTCTTCGTTGTGTTGGGTTCAGAGACCAAAGAACAGGGCTCACTGAATATTTCATCTGGGCCGAATCTTAAATTATAACAAACAGGCCCATCTCTAGTTTCGGTTTATTTTCGATTTATAACCTTGACTCTGTCTTTAGTCTTCATTCACCTCAATTGACTCTAGGATTTCTCTAGGGTTCTTGCTTGCAGAATCAAAGAACGCGATTTTCTTCTTAGGTCTCGCGCTCGACCTCTATCTACATATTGTATCGCTACAGGACTGTGTGTGACAGGTACAACATTAGAAATTTACCTTATCCACATGAGATGTAAATAATCTCTAGAGTTTAGCTCCTGAATCTGTACTGGCATGCATTAAAGTTTAGCTCCTGAATCTGTAGTGGTTGAGCATATGATATTTGAAAGCTGTGGGAAGAATGAGTTGGTTACCATATGTTATTGTGATTCATTGAACAGATCTTTGATGATATGGGTCATTTTTCTCTGGAAAAGGGAAGTGAATGCAAAGCTAGCATGAATATGAAGGCCAAAGCATTGGGCAAAACCTGGAGTTGCAGTTGTTCATACTGGTTCTTGCTGCGGTGAGGTAATTACAATATGTTATTGTCTCTAATGGGCCAGATTATATTTTACTTCTTTATCACCTTTTTTAATAAATTTTGATGGAGCATTGGGCAAAACCTGGAGTTGCAGTTGTTCATACTGGTTCTTGCTGCGGTGAGGTAATTACAATATGTTATTGTCTCTAATGGGCCAGATTATATTTTACTTCTTTATCACCTTTTTTAATAAATTTTGATGGTTGATGATTGATATGTAATTGGATATGTTGTTATGATGACGCCCGACATAGTAAGTGCTTTGGAACTTATCCAAATCGTCTGCTATTATTATTCCCATCTGCTTCACTTGACATATATATTAAGATATATCTCCAGAGTCTCCTTAATCAACTAAGAACTCCGACTGCTGGCTTGTGGTTGCAGACAAGGACAAAGAAAAAGCGATAAGCAAAGGATTGACAAATAGTTGAAGGAAGGGAGATGAATTTACAGGAACCGAAAGCTTCCTCTAACCTCAAGCTTGAGATCAAGAATCATGGATTATGTTTCTTTGGTTTATATTTGATATTTATAGTTATTAGCATTTTACCATGTAAACAATATTATCTTGGATTGTGTACTCTATGATTTGGCTATCAGGATTCAGGAATGATATTTATAGAAAAATTAGCAAGAAAAAAGTTTGGTTCTGTATTTATCTATAGTGACCAGGGTATTTGCAACCAATTATAGTAACCATTCTTGGTGATATTCTTTAGTGACGGTTTTGAGGAAGTTAAAAAATTGTATTTGTCTCTCTTTAGTGACGGATCTTAGTTGGTTGCGAATTTGATTTAGCGACGAATAAAGCAAGGGTTTTAACCCTTGCTAGTTAGCAACGAATTTAGTAGGGGGTTTAAGCGCTGATACAAACATCTCACTATTGGATTTTACACTTATATGTAGTCAGGGTTTTAACCCTTGATACATGTAGCAGGGGTTTTAACCCCCTGCTACAACCCTTGATGGAACTTTCACTGTGGGTTGCTAAAAACCCTTGCTATACGTATCAGGGACAGCATTGGTGAGGGTTCATGCAGGGGTTGATAAAATCCTTGCTACAATTTGTAGCAGGGGTTATAACCCTTGCTATAGATAGAAAAAACCCTTGCCGTAGGCCTTTTTTTAGTGTAAGACAAACTGAGTTGATTGGTACCATGATATCGATATGGTGTTATGTACAGTATAAATGTGTGTTGTAATATGCTTATACCTCTTATTGTAAATTAGAAAGAGACTAAATCGAATTGCGAGTGTCTATGGCTGCAATATAATACTATCCGTAATACTTAAAAAGGTTCTCTTCACTCTGGCGACCTTCTCATTCACTAGGTAACGATAAGAACGTGCAATCTTCAAATTAAATGTGTTTTTCATTTATAAGGATGTGTAATTAATTACCTAACATAAGATCTAACATTTGACCTCACTCATCAATTTGAACTGTATTACATGGTGACATACTATCATATTCAGTATATGTTTGAACCTAACTGAGTGTAGGAGTGAGGTTCGGGAAAGAAAGGGGGTCAAGGAGAGTAAACAACAGAAAATCAACTGTCTCATGTGGAACAGAGGTCAGGGAGGATGAGGTTGAGAGAATTGGTGTCTTAGAGAGAGAAGTCAATGTTTATAGAGATAGAATGTCCAAAATGCGATCCCCCTCACCCACCAGAGTAAATGCCATATTTATAGGATACAAGGTGGTGGGTGAGTTTACAAAGGTGATATGACAACTGGCATGTCAGACTTTAGGCCATAGGCCATACCTCTACCTAGGACTAGGGGGGCTCGCCCATGATGATCCCTAGGACTATGATTGGACCATGACATGACTGCTTTCTGATGGACGCGGCGCCGCTTGTGACTTGCCTTGGCTCAGTCAACGCACATCTGAGACGTCGCCGTTTGGTGTTCGGGCGCGGGCTGTGTTCAAGGTCGCGCTGGTACTGGCGCGCTAAGGCTGTGGTCGCGCTCCGTCAGTGCTGGCGCACCTAGTCTTTGCTGCGACGTCGTTTGAGGTGTCTCTTTGATCCAGCGAGATCCGAGTCATATACCCAACAATTGCCCCCCATCAGGGGGTATTCCACGAATGCCGCCTGTTTGATATTCTGCGCGATTGACTCGGATCTGCATGGTCTTCACGGGGCTTCTATGGGGGGTCAGCTGCGCGTGACTCATGCGCGGGTATTCTGCGAGTGCCGCCTCTTTACATTCGGCGCGATTGGCTCTGGCCTACGTGATCTTCGCGGGATTTTTCTGATAGTGTACCGGTGGGTGTTCCGCGAATGGCGCCTATCCGTTTTCTGCGCGATTCTCGGTTGGGTGCGCGTGACTCTTTTGTTTGGGATTGGATTTTTAGGGCGCTTTTTTCTTATTCGTGGGTGTGCCATGCCCCCCAGGCGTTGCGCGGCGCTGGTGACGTCAACGGCTAGTGTCTATGGCTGTTATGATTGCCTGGGGTCGAGGTCTGCCACGTGTCGTTGTGTGATTGTCCGGTTTTGGCGGCCGTTTTGAATTTCGAAAAGGTCTGACGGTTACGACTCCCGATGCCACTTTAACCTTTCGGCTTCCCGTCATCAACTATAAATAGAATCTGCTCTCGGGGGGTTGCAACTCATTTTGAATTCTCGCGATTTATTCCCCATATCCACCTTCGTTTGATCTCTGAGATTCCTCTCCTTCTTCTACAACCTCAATTCTCCCTTTTGCTGTTGCTAACCTGAAAAGTATTGCCATGGATAGCACCAACATCAACGAGACCGAGGTCGTGCAGGGCGAAGAAGGTAATCTCTCTTCTTTTTCACCTATTTCTTCCGACCTTCACTGGACCCTTCGCTGGATCTGGCCGGTCCCGACCACGGCGACGGTGGCGGGGCCGATGACGATGAGGGGGTCCCGGCGACACCGTCATTCGACACTGATTCAGGAAGGGATTTTACTGGGTCTCCGGACGCGCATATGGTTGTGTCGGGGAGCGGGAGCTCGTGGGGTGTTGATTATCCGTCGCGGTCGTGATGGAAGACCTGAGGCCGCGCATTCAGAGACACGTGAGGGGTCTGACACACACTCGGGGCCGCTTTATCAAGTGCGCGTGTCCGAGGCGATGAGCCGCCTGGAATTCCAGGGTGTAGGCGCGGCCTACACTGTCATAGATTGGGCGGAGATGTGGGGAGATCAGCCGGCGCCTCATGACAACCTTCTGCGCGGGCCTGACAATGCCTCCATCTATGGGCTCCAAGACGTGGAGGAAATTGTGCACGGGTTAGGGTTGCCCCCCAGCTGGGAGAACGCCGTTCCCTCTGTGCGCAGTATGGTTGGGAACTGCCCCCCGGGCTGGTTTGGCGTCTACACAGAGTACTGGGTGATGGGTTTCAAACTTTCCATCGACTCACTGTTGTGCGCGCTGTATATGCGCCTCAACTGCTCGGTTGGGCGGCTCGCCTAAGTTGAAGAAGACTTGGCTTGAGCGCTTCTTTTACGTGAAGCCCACTCCCGGGGAATGGGCGAGTGAATTTGTTGAGGAGCCGACTGTTTGGAAGAAAGGCGGCACGCATGGATATGAATCGGAGCTGGGCAAGTACGCCGGGCTCGATGCTGAGTACGAGGCGTGCATGCTGCAGAAGTTCAACCTTTACGAGGCTGAGGCCTGTTTGGCGGAACTATTTGCCGATGGTTAGTTGTACTTCTTTCGTTTTGTATTCTTTCTTATTAACCGCCCTCTTACTATTTATTGGCACAGGTGTTGATTTTTCCAGCTTGGCCAGTATGATGTCAGTCGATGATGTCGTAAAGGCACCTCGCGCTGGGACGAAGAAGAGGAAGGATGGCGTGCCTCCTAAGAGTGGGAAGCGGAAGGAGCCTGAGCAGCCGGTGGTCGAGGAGAGGGCGCAGAAGGCGGTTCGCATTGCTGAACCGGCTGCACAGGCGGTACCGCGGCCGCCCTTGACGATCGCGGAACCTGTGCCGCGAGTAGATAGTGCTGCTCGCCCCGATAGGGGCGCTTCTGGTAGTTCATCAGGGCCCAGCGTCCAGCAAAAGCTGCCTCAGATGGCTGGGGGAGCCATCGACTACTTCCGCGATGTGCGGATTCACACGGGGTCGGCCTGCAATCTGGCGTCTGCGAATACCGCACTTCGGGCACTCGGACCTGTCCTAAGTGTCCCGACGCGATTGGAGAAGTCTGACCCCCTTCATGACTTGGCTCAGGTCCACTTCGCGGTAAGATTGGGTTGAGTTTTCGCGGAGTCTTCGAAGTTATCTTCTTTATTGAGTGCAATGTTTTGCTAAGTATTTTAGCGTTGTGGTTGTAGGGTTTGTTGGCGACCTTCCGGGCCCAACAGGAGCGCGCTTCGCAGCGCGCGAAGATGAGGGCTGAAGAGGCGCAGATCGTTCAGCTAGAGGGGAAGTTTGTTGGGGCAAACAATCGTGCCGACGTGGCGCCGAATAAGGCCAACGAGGCTATGGAGGAACTCGGCGTCCTGCAGAGCAAGCTGGCTGCCGACGTGGAGGCGGCTAAGGAGCAGGTGCGGACTGAGGAGCGCTCTGCCATCCGAGAACAGCTGGAGGCCTCTTACGCGGAGAAGCTGAAGTGAGCTCGCGAAGAGTTCCAAAAGGAGAAGGATGACCTGGTCCGCCTTCACAGTGTCGCGAAAGCGGAAGCTGTTCGCACGGCCGAAGTTGCGGCCGTTCGTCAGTTCAAGTCTTCTCCCTCTTTCGAGAAGATTTTGGCGGATGCCAAGACCAAGGCCGTGATCGCGGTCAGAAAGAAGGTCCGGCCAGAAAACTCGGGGGTACACTGGGATACTCGCGAAATGGTCCAATACGTGAAGATGTGGATTGGCGAGAAGCGGCCCTTGGAGTCGGACTCCGAGTCGGGGGATGAGGATGGGGATAAGGATGAGGAAGAGGAGGGGCGCCCGGATGGGGAGAAGGCTGAGGGCGCGAGTGGGGATGGAGAGAAGGCTGATGACGGCGAGGAAGAGGATGTTCAGCCTTTGCATCGCCGCAAGAGGGGTAGAGAGAATGTTCAGCCTAACACTGATGGTGTTCAGGCAGACTAAGTTATCGCGCTGGCGTGTTTCCTTTTTGAATTTGTTGCTTTGCTGATTTTCTTTCTCTATTTTTTTTATTATTTTTTGTATGGCGTTGTGCATGTACGCGCCACTCGCCTTTTTGCCCCCCCTTTCATGGAATCCAAAAGGACTTTCGCATTTTGTCTTATATGGACTGCGTGTGTTGCGAGCGACTTATGTATTTGTGCGCGAGTAGTTCGCTCCCATCGCGAATACTTCTTACAATTGCTAGTTTGTTTTGTTCTTTCGAACTGAGAAGGTGCGAATAGTGCATGACTATTGAGTAGGTTTGCTTTTTCAAACTGACTGGGCGCAAATAGTGCCTGACTATTGCCAAGTTTTGTGCTTTCGAGCCGAGTGTGCGCGAATGGTTTATGCCCATTGCTATTGTTTTGCTCTTTCGAACCGAGTGTACGCGAATGGTTCATGCCCATTGCTATTGTTTTGTTCTTTCGGACCGAGTATGCGCGAATGGTTCATGCCCATTGCTATTGTATTGTTCTTTCGAACCGAGTGTGCGCGAATGGTTCATGCCCATTGCTATTGTTTTGTTCTTTCGAACCAAGTGTGCGCGAATGGTTCATGCCCATTGCTATTGTTTTGTTCTGACGAACTGAGTATTTCATTAATCTCGCGCATCAACGCACCATTGTAAACAGGGTATACATCAAGCAGACTGGTAGTATTTCCTGAGATTTTGTGCATTCCATGTCCTTGGGATTTTGTTACCGCATAGCGCGCTGAGTTTGAAGGTGTTGGCGCCGACCACTTCGCGAATTAGGTATGGGCCCTCCCATACTGAGGCGAGTTTTCCATGTTTGGGATCAGGGCGGAAGTTCCGTCGCAACACTTGGTCACCGAGAATCAGCTTGTGCGGGACTAATTTCGCTTTGTGGTATTTAGCCACCTGCTCCTTCATCGCGGCCAGTTTGATGGCTGCCAGCTCGCGTCTTTCCTGCGCCAGTTCCAAGTCTAACAGGCGCGCCTCATCGTTGGTTTCTTCATTGTACCATACGTGAGCGCGAATGGGGTTTCGCCTGTTGTCACTTTGTACGTGGTTCGATGCGCCCATAACACTGTGTTGAGCTCGTCCACCCAATTACCTTTGGCTTCGTTCAAGCGGGTGTGCAAGTCATGTAGGATTGCTTTGTTGGCGGATTCCGCTTGGCCGGTTTCTTGAGGGTAAGCCACTGATGCGAACCTCGCGATGGTCCCCACTTGGTCGCAGAAGTATATCACCTCTGCACAATCAAATTGTTTTCCATGATCGAAAATAAGCGCGTTCGGGACTCCGAAACGTGCCAGGATATTGTTCCTTAAGAAGCGCGTCACCTGTTGTGTCGTTATCGAGGCTAGTGCTTCAGCTTCGATCCACTTGGTGAAGTAGTCTACTGCCACGATAATGTATTTGTGCTTTCCTTTTGCCGTTGGGAAGGGGCCCAAGAGGTCTACCCCCGATTGCGCGAAAGGCCATGGACTCAGGTTCCCTTGAAGCTCGGCGGACGGGAGATTATGCTTGCGTGCGTTAACCTGGCACTTGTGGCATTGGTCTGCGTATTTCTTCATGTCTTTTTTTATTCGTGGCCAATAGTATCCGTGCAGCAAGACGGTGCGCTCCATGGTACGTGGGCCGGCGTGCATGGCGCACAACCCTTCGTGTAGATCGCGTACCATCTCGCGCGCTTCTTCCTGCCCAATGCATTTTAGGTAGACCCCCGAGTATGACCGTCGGTACAACTCTTCTCCAATGAGCGTACACCGGGCCGCCTTTTGCCTCAAAGCCCACGCCTCTTTAGGATCATCTGGAACTGTGTCGTCTTGTAAGTGTTTCACAATCGGGGCTCTCCAGTCTTCGTCGGTCATGAGCTGAGTGGTATTAATCGCCACCTCTTGGCGATTCTCTTCTTCTTCCTTTTGGACCGTCACGAGGCGCGTGGACTCGAATTCGGTGGCGGTCGCTAGTTTTGACAGTGCGTCAGCGTGCATGTTTTCTTCCCTTGGTATTTGTGCATAAGTCACCATCTCGAAGGTACTTGCTCGTTGTTTGACACGCTCCACGTAATACGCGAGTGTGTCCTCTTTCGCATCGAAGGTACCGTTCAGCTGGTTCACTGCTAGTGAGGAGCCGGAGAGCACTCTGATTGTTCTAGCACCCAGATCATTGGCGGCGGTCATTCCTGCTAGGATAGCTTCATATTCGGCGGCGTTGTTTGTCTTCAACGCTCTGAACCTGATTGCTATTTCGTGGACGACGCCTGTGGGAGTGCGCACGACGACCCCCGCGCCGGCGCCATGTTTGCTTGCTGCGCCATCGACGTAAACCTCCCATACTCCTTCCAGTGTATCTCGAGAGTGACCCCTTCAGCGATGAAATCCGCTAGGATTTGCACCTTTATTGCTGGCCTTGGCGCGTATTGGATGTCGTATTCTGACAGTTCGACCGCCCACTTAACCATGCGTCCCGATACTTCCATTGAGGTTAGAATCTTTTTCAACGGAAGGTTGGTCAGGACGGTGATTTGGTGTGCTTGGAAATAGGGACGTAATTTCTGGGATGCGCTTACCAACGCCAGGGCAGCTTTCTCTATTGGGGAGTATCTTATCTCCGCGCTGACCAAAGTTCGCGAGGTGTAATATACAGGGCGTTCGGTTTGGCCATCCCTTCTCGATATCAGCACTGCGCTCACAGCTCTTGTTGACACAGCTAGGTACAGGAAAAGTTTTTCATTAAGTTTGGGAGCAGACAGTACAGGGGGAGATACAAGATACGCTTTAAGCTCTTGAAAGGCCGCTTCGCACTCCTTAGAGCATGCGAATCGCGCGCCGTTTTTGAGTGTTTTGAAGAAAGGCGCGCACTTGTCGGCTGACCTTGGTATGAACCTCCCTAGCGCCACTATCTTGCCATTAAGGGATTGTATTTCCAAAGCACTCCTTGGCGCTCTTAGCTGCTGGACTGCAGTGATCTGCTTCGGGTCGACTTCTATGCCGCGCTTGGTTCTCATGAAACCAAGGAATTTTCCAGCTTCTGCCCCGAAAACACACTTCAGTGGGTTCAGGCGGAGACTGTGCTTGCGGAGCGCCTCGAATGTCTCGCGTAGATCTTATAGATGCGAGTTGCCTGTTGTGGTCTTGACGATGAGGTCATCCACATACGCCTCGATGTTCCGCCCTCTCTCTTGTGCGAACACCGAATCAATCATCCTTTGATATTTTGCGCCTGCATTCTTAAGTCCAAACGGCATTCCGACGAAATAGAAGTTCCCGAATGGCGTCATGAAAGCCGTTTTTTCTTCGTCTTCGCGGGACATTGGGATTTGGTGGTATCCTGAGAACATGTCGAGAAAAGACAGTGTCTCCTGGTCGGTGGTGGCGTCGATAAGTTGGTCAATGCGCGGCAAGGGGTAAGGGTCTCCCGGGCACACTTTGTTGATTGTTGTGTAGTCGACGCACATTCGCCAGGCCCCTGAGGACTTTTTCACCAGGACCACGTTTGCCAACCACTTCGGGTATTTGACCGGGCGGATCAACCCTACCGCCAACAGTCGCGCCACCTCTTCTTCGATAGCTTTGAGTTTGTCGCCAGTGAAGCTACGGCGTTTGTTGCTTTGGAGGCGCGCTAGGCGGGACTGCGAGGCAATGTTGGGCGACATGCCTTGGTACTCCTGGTATGTCTTCTGTACACCAGACAAATAACTCTTTGTATTCCTTCAGTAACGCTATCAGCGGCTCAATCGCGTCGCCGCGGATGTGAGTCGAGATGCGTGTTTTCCTAGTCGGCTCGGTTGGGTCAAGCGCGGCTTCGAAATCGGAATCCATCGATTCTGGGCGGGGTTCCTCTGGCCTTGTGTCGACAATGTTGGTCTGGCGGGCCTCTCCTTCGAATTTTGGAACTCCCCATGGCGTCTCGCGCACCTCTCCGGTTCCCATCTTGGCGGGGAACTTAAGCTTCTGGTGGCACGTGGATGGAAGGGCCATGAATTTTGCTAGGAATGGTCGGCCCAAAATACCGTTGTGGGACGAGTTGCAGTCGACTATGGTAAACTCGACTTGCTTTGAGAAGCGCGGCTCTTGGTCTCCGATAACAACCGGGAGGGTTACTACGCCGATCACTGGAACTCTCGTTCCGGAGAATCCGGCCAAGTTTCCTTGGGCGCGCTTGATTAAGCGCGGATCGATGTCCATTTGGTCGACTGTGCTCTTGAACAGGATGTCTGCCGCGCTATCCTCATCTATTAGTAGGCAGTGTATTTTGCAGGCGGCCACCAGAGCGGTGATTGTAAGCGGGTCCTCCGACGGAATTCCTTGCGGCAATTCGGTGTCGTCGAAGCTCAGTTTACATCTTGTTTGAACATCCGCCGCTGCGCACTCTAGCGCGCGTTCGCGCTTGGTCTTTTTCTTCGGTCGATCTCCTTCTACTGTCACCACCCCTATTTCTTTGCGCACCAGATATACGCCAGTAGCCTCGTTGTAGTCAGCTTGCGGGGGTGGTGGTGTGTTTCCTGGTCGTTCGCGCTGGCTCTCCGCTCCCCGGATAAACTCCATAAGTAACCCTCTTCGAATGAGGCCTTCGATTTCGTATCGTAACTCCCTGCAGTCTTCCGTCTAGTGGCCCGTTTCTCTGTGGAAGTCGCAATGCCTCTTTGGGTCACGCATGTGTGGTGGGGCCTTCAAAGGCGCGGGCCAATTGATCTTGTAACCTTTCTCGCGGAGAACGTGGAACACGTTTTTTACCGACTCGTTGAGTGGCGTATATGCGTTTGTCGGGAACCTATCGGGTGATCGTCCCCGCCGGGCTTGTTCTGGTGGGGGGGAGGGTGTCGCTTTGGTCCGCTGTGCAGCTGTGCCAATTGCTCACGCGGCACCGGTAGCTGCCTCCGTCCCTGTTCTTCTTGGGGCGGCTTCGCGGGTTCGAAGCACCTGACAAACCCCACGCCGAGCATTTCTTCCAGCGTGATTGCTTTCTCAATCTTCATCTCCAGCTCCGTCGATAGTGTGACGGGCCTTTTTGCCAGTGCTCGTTTGAGCTCCATGTTGGTGGTGGCTTCCATAAGGTGATGGGCGGCGGTTTCGGGGGTGAGGTCGCGCACAACCATCGCCACCCTGGACCATTTGGCGTAGAATGCTCGCAGGCTTTCCCCTCCCTTCTGCCTGATGTCTATTAGCGCCTTGAGGTGAAGAGGCCTTCTTTTTTGGGATGCGAACTTTGTGGTGAACAGGAGTATGAACTCCTCGAATGAGCGGATGATTCCTTTTGGGAGCCTGTTATACCAATCCAGGCATATGCCGGAGAATGTTGAAGGGAAGGTTCTGCATAGCGCCGCATTGGAGTTCGTCTGGAGCTGCATCCTCAAGCAGAAGGTGCTTACGTGGTCCTCAGGATCGGTCGTCCCATTATATGTGGGGAGGGCGGGTGGCATTCCACTCAAGTGCTCCGCCATGATTTCCGCGCTTAGTGGTTGGTGAAGCGCTTTCCTGGGTGGATTGGGGCGGTATTGCGGGGACAGGTGTTGCTCCAGGAAGCTAAGGTTCACTCTTCCTGACGGCTCGGCCTGTTGTGCTTCACACGCAGGGCCCTCGGGCGCCGGATGTTGTGGTAGCGGGGCGGTCCCTGACGCTTCACCAGGTGCTTGCTGTGGCGCGCTTGGTGTCGCCTCTACGGTTGTCACGGCTTCCTTTCTCATCATGAGCGCTATGACTTGGCTCATTTGCTTTTGCATGTCGGCTATGACGTTATTCCGCTTTGCCATTAGCTGCCTCATTTCCTTGGCGGTCAACTCGGGCTCTTCTTCTTCGATGAGCACCGCGTTGAGGTTGTTGGTTTCCGCTAACGCTCTTGGGTTGGTCATTGCCTTGATGGGCGTTGCTTCGTCAGGTAAGTTAGGGTTATGGTCTGCCATGAGTCGGCTTTCTTTTGTTTCTCAGCTTGGCCCCACGGTGGGCGCCAATTGTTTGAACCTAACTGAGTGTAGGAGTGAGGTTCGGGAAAGAAAGGGGGTCAAGGAGAGTAAACAACGGAAAATCAACTATCTCATGTGGAACAGAGGTCGGGGAGGATGAGGTTGAGAGAATTGGTGTCTTAGAGAGAGAAGTCGATGTTTATAGAGATAGAATGTCCAAAATGCGATCCCCCTCACCCACCAGAGTAAATGCCATATTTATAGGATACAAGGTGGTGGGTGAGTTTACAAAGGTGATATGACAACTGGCATGTCAGACTTTAGGCCATAGGCCATACCTCTACCTAGGACTAGGGGGGCTCGCCCATGATGATCCCTAGGACCATGATTGGACCATGACATGACTGCTTTCTGATGGACGCGGCGCCGCTTGTGACTTGCCTTGGCTTAGTCAACGCACACCTGAGACGTCGCCGTTTGGTGTTCGGGCGCGGGCTGTGTTCAAGGTCGCGCTGGTACTGGCGCGCTAAGGCTGTGGTCGCGCTCCGTCAGTGCTGGCGCACCTAGTCTTTGCTGCGACGTCGTTTGAGGTGTCTCTTTGATCCAGCGAGCTCCGAGTCATATACCCAACAGTATACTTTATTCTATATGATCCTGTATTGCTCTTCAAGTTTTTCAAAATAACTTTAATTGTTCGAAAATTATTGAGAAATGAGTTCTCGAACATACTTTTATATAATTTGTCTAATGAAATGGTAACTTATTAGCTGACTTTCAAATTTGTACAAGCCGAACATACATACTAAGTGTTTTATTTAAATGCTAATATAAACGTGAATTTAGGATTTGAATACATATTCATTTGCTCCTCAGAGGCCGCGATATCATTTGAAGACTGAGTATATCCAATTCACTGCAAAAAAGTATTTATTAGAGGTCTTCTTTTCGTTTGAAGTTAGAAAAATATAATTTTATCTGGCACCTGCATAAAAGTGCCACAAGCCCTTACTTTAGTTCCTTCTTTTTTGTTTGTGAATAACGATTCGCTATGATGTTTCGAATTTATGAAGCATCTATGGTATACTTTTAGTTTTGGCTTTATATTATATAGTCTATAGTTTAATAAGCGTGAAAATAGACGTACGATAGAGTTTGCTATATATATGGAGTTTTTTTCTTCTTTTGGTAGTATCTACATATATGGTTGAGTACTTGAGTAAACACAAAATACGATAGATTTGAAACATTTTCAAACAAATCAAGCTATTGAGATCATATTAAAAGAGAAATTTAACTATAACGGTAAGACATAAATCAGGCCATAACTGAATCAGATGATACTACCAAAAAAAAAAAAAAGAAGAAATTCATACCTTAAAGCCCATCAATTAGAGGTTTGTTGATATAGTGCTGGTTGAGAGGCGGTGCATCCGCTCAACTGAGGAATGCGTTAGGGTAATTACTCAAAATTGAGTATTCACCGTGGCTACTAAAATCTACACCCTTTATTATCTCTATTTCATCTTAATTTTAATTTGACGGTGAAGATTAGATTAAGGGTAATTTTGAGAATACAAAAATACCACACCTGATTTTTATCCTTTAAAAAATTAATTTCTATATATTATATATCTAAACCCTACTCCAACCCTATTCTCCCGTCAACGCCTCTCCTGTTGGTGATTCCTTTCCTCCGCTGACGGCGACCGTCCTCCCAAAGCCGACCACCCTCGACCAACCTCCCACTGTCGGCAGCCACCCCTCCACTCTGGCCACCCCCCACTCCGGTGGAAGTTAAAACCAAATTTTAAATGATACAGATAAAAACATCTATAGTTTGAGTTATGGTGACAGTTCTAGTTACAGTAATGTTGATCATTTAATCGGGGTAAATACCATTCGGGATTTCGGCGCAGACGACACTTTTTTAGTTAGGGATAGTAATCGAGACAATTATTCCATATATTTTGATATTGAAAATCAAGTTTTTGAGATTGATCATGATCATTTTTTTTTAGTAAATTAGAGAACTCCTTTTCTAGTTATTGGAATTCTCCTTATCTGAATAATGATTCTAGGAGTGACGATGATCATTCTCTATATGATACTAAATGGAATAATTACATTAATAGTTGCATTGACAATTATCTTCGTTCGTAAATCTGCATTCATAGCTATATATTAACTAATAGTGACAATTATAGTAAAAATTAAATTTATAGTTCGATTTGTAGTGAATTGTTTATGAATGTCTCCGTGGTGGACTTGATTTTACCATGGTTATCAAAATCGGACCGGATCAGGCGGGTCAATAGGGAAAAACTGGATCCGGGCAGACTTTCGATCGATTCCGATAGCATCAAAATGCACATAATATTGGCCGGTCGGATGGAAACCAATTCAGCCGGTTAACCGACAAAACCGACTGACCTGGACCGGTGGTTTTAGTCCAATTTAATGTTTTGCCCACTGATTTATTCACTAAAACAAAACATAAATATGAAAAGGAAATTACGGAATAGGAGAGGTTTCTTTCCCTTTTGTTTACTTTCTCAATCTCCCACCTTTCAGTTTTCAAATTCTTAACGTCCTTCCTTCCCTCTGTCTTCTTTTCAATTAGTCCAATAATTCCTCCAATCCTCCTATTCATTAATATCTTAATCGACCACCACCACTAGTAAAACCCCAAATCACATCCTTCACTTTGAATTTCAGATTTTTTGTTTTAACTAATTAATTATGTTTCTACTTACAGTAAGTTATTAACTTTTAGCAACTAATTACAATTTCAGTTTCCTTACAATTTTTTAGGATTGTATGTCACCGGTTTTATGACTTGTTTTATACCGGTTAATTAGCGGTTACCTGATAAACCGTAAGCCTCTAGCTATTTTGGATCACTGCTGCCCGGTCCGGTTTCAACAACATTGGATTTTACCAAAGATGATGAAAACGTGAACTCCCAACCATTTTTGCGTCGGAGAGACCGTTTCTTATGTTGTGCCGAAGCTATTTATAAATCATAGGCCGAAACAGGGGAAATCAAAGGGCATTATTTGAATGCTACCGCGGGTACATGTGAAGAAATGATCAAAAGGGCTGTATTTGCCAGAGAATTGGGAGTTCCTATTGTAATGCACGACTACTTAACAGGGGGATTCACCGCTAATACTAGCTTGGCTCATTATTGCCGAGATAATGGTTTACTTCTTCACATCCACCGCGCAATGCATGCAGTTATTGTTGGGATGAATAGCTTTGAAAAGCTATAATGAAATTCCTAATTAATTATCCAGTATTTTTTCATAATATGAAATTAAGATGGATATTAATAAAAGGAATATTATGGAGATAATTAGGAATAATTATCGTAATAAATTATATTTTAATTATGGGAGTAATTATCTCCCTAATTAAAATGTGACTTATTCCCAAAGAAAGAGGGAATATTCTGAGTTTTCTACTCCTATAAATAGGAGACGCCCCAGACCCTCTAAACACACCTCAGAAGAGCAGAAACACGAGAGAGAGTGAGATTCAAAGAGCTCCGATTTTTCGCACAAAATCGCTGAGCAAATCAAAAGAGTGGCTGTTTTATCCTGGAGGCGACCGGTTGATAGTCTGTTGTGCGAATAAAGAGGCAGTGTCGCGAACGTCTTAAAGAGAGCGACCTAGTCCGAGACCCGGCCAGATCGGTAAACCTAATTTTTCTATACGGTTTCTAACAATTTTAAGACGCTCGGTTGTTGTCTATGTATACCGAACAGGATGCCGATACTGGCTAGATCAATTACTATCGTCTTCTCCAAAAATTACTGCCGAGCTTTCTTTCTGGTGTTCGATCGGTGCTCTAAACGGCGACGATGATGTGTACGATGGGCCGCGATGGAGCCAGGTTGGGTGTGGCTGCTCAGGCACTGCGCAATTTCTAGTCGGTGACTGACCGAGGAGCACGCACCGTCTCTCGGCGAGCTGGGTCGACCGGGATCGCGTGCGGCGGGATGAACGGGGACGGTGACGAGGAGAAGGGGATTGTCAGTTACTGGGACATACCGACTCGCAAGATCCTGAAGGAGGATGGAACTGAGGGGAAGGTATCAAGTGAATTGGAAGAAGATGATATCCTGCAGAAGTGAAGAAGGCTGAAGAACAGAAGACTCTGCAGGTTTGAACGAAGAAGAAACTTCACCCAGAAACGAAATGTTTTTGGGTTCCCTCCACTCAACTTAAACGAAGAGGCAAAGCGGCGTCGTTGTGGAGTCTCGGGTTTTACCGTTGAGTGGACTTTGCTGTGGCGAATGGAGAGAAGACAAGTGTCATTTACTTTACAGTCAATTTAAATTTCTGTTCATCTTTATTTCTTTCTGGTTTTGTAACGTGAAGAACACAGTTCAGATGGATATATAAATCAAAGGCAGAGAACAATGATTCTCTTGCGCGTTCCCCATTTCTGTGCCGCATTCTTCTTCTTCCTCTTAACCCTAGCTCAGCTAGTTTGATAGAAGGAACGGAATCGTAAGAACAACGCAAAGAGAAAATCGGGCCTAAGATCCGAATGATGATTGCCTGGGTTCGCTGGAACATGGAGCCATGTGTGCGATGGGCATATATTAGGGCCCACAAGCTGGTTCCTTTTATTGTGCCCTTCGATTCGTTTCTGGGCCAGGTAAATAAAAGAATGGCCGGTCTAATTAAACCACCCCAGGAGGATTGATCTTCTCAATTTGGACCTTGCCTCAGTAGGAGGAAAGACTTCGCCCGGCCAAGTGTTAGTGATTTCTTTCCATGGTTTCTCCTTTTATTTTATTGATGATTATGTGTGAAATCCAATATAAATTGACCTTCTTTCTATTTTGGGAGAGAAAACGAGGCCGAGGGTAAGGATGGAGGAGATCCGCCCAGTGATACAGAGTTAGCAGCAGGAGCTTCTGAGTGGCTCAAGTTGGGAACCATCCCTGGAGTCACGGATAAAGCTGGAATGGAACGGTTTAGACTTCAAACGAGAGGGAAGAACTTGAGCTTAGTAGCTTAAAGAGCTAAGACTAGGGGTGGGCAACGGGAAACGGGTATTTGGGTATATCCGTACCCGTCCTGTTTTTTAAGGGTTACGGGTACCCATATTACCCGCAATATTTTTAACGGATGTGTTAGAAACAAAGTTTCTAAGGGTTGAGAGGATAGGGAATTTAGCTCAATCAATTAGGGATTGATCATGCTAGGGATTAGAATTTGGGAATTTAGGAAGAAGAGAGGGGGAAAGGTGGCTGATGCCGAGCAGCCAAGGGAGAGAGAGAGAGAGAGAGAGAGAGAGAGAGAGAGTTCGGCGCAGAGAGAGAGAGAGAGATTAGGTTTTAGGTTTTCTGTAATTGATTGCTTAATGTCAAAATTACACCCTACTGCAGATTATATAATCCGCTAATTCCCTAACTGCTACCACTTAATAAAATGTCACAACTGACTCCCTACTTATTGCTAAATACCCCAAATAATCCCCCAATTACCAAAAACCGACAATAATACGAAATAACGAAAAGCTGCAAATTATTTGTTTCTAACATCCCCGCCCCCTTGGAAACAACCTTGTCCTCAAGGTTGCGGCTTCTCTTGCTCTGCTCCGGCTTCCTCTGTCATTTCCTCTTCCGCCTCGTCTTCCCAGCGTCCCACCAAGAACATCAAATCAGGCTTCCCGCATTTGTGGCCAAAGGTGAACCTCTCGTCACAGTTAAAACACTTCCCTTCTCGCCTATTCTGCTCGATCTCAGCCGGAGATAGCGTCCTGAATCCCTTGGGTGGTGGCCTTGGTCCCGCGCGAATAGCAGCAGAGGGTGGACCAGTCGCCGCACCCCCTACCGAGCTCGGACCCGGCGCTGATGCACCCGCCCCGCCGATCGGCCCACTCCCACTGTTCCCTCCGCTCGGCTTCTGATAGCGGCCTATCACTCCCCGCCAGCTAGCCAACTCCTCCTCTTTGTTACCTGCAAGACGGAAAGCAGCTCGAAGTGAATCCGGCTCAAATACCCGAACCGCCGCTGCAATCTCTGGGCGGAGTCTCGCCATGCATAGACCCACCAATGTCTCCTCCGGAACACCCTTGCACTGGTTACCCAGTTGGAAGAACTCCGCTCGATACTCTGCCACCGTCCCTGTCTGGCGCAGCTTAGCCAACTGCTCTGGAGCCCACCCTTCCGACTTACCGAACTGATACCTCAACTCCTCCTTGAATATCGGCCAAGTGATTAGCGTATGAGCTTCAGCATAGGTCCGCTCCATCCATTCCCACCACTGCAATGCATCCCCCTCTAAATAGAAGGACGCCAACTGAGCCTTCCGTTCTTCCCTAGTGGGATGGTTCTTGAACCACCGTTCCGCAGAGTATATCCACAGACCTGCATCCTCCCTGCCATTGAATTTTGGGAACTCAATGGTAGGAGGTTTAGCTCTAAACACCATGTCATCTTCAGTCTCACCACCCCGGGAATAACCAGCGTGCCTCCCATACCTCTGGGCCCCACTGTGATAATATTGCGAAAATCGAGGCCCCCCTTCATATTCCCACTCGTCCTCTTCCTCCTCCTGGTATCTCCTTCTTCGGCCCATCTCATTTCTCTGCCTCTGATCACCTGTTCCCGATCCCATGAATTCCTTACCGGTGGCTTGCTGATTCACAAAAGGAGGTTAAGGGCCACTGTACTCGTCAAACTGGCCTTGGGGAGCCGGAAATCCCCTGCTGCCCGTCCCTCCTGCACGTACCAGCTGCTGCCCCGGTTCGGCCCTGGTCCGACCGGGTTCGGTTTGACCGAGTTCGGTCCGGCCGGCCTCGACCCGCCCGGGTTCGACCCGACTGCTCGGGGCCCGACTCGGCCCAGCTCGGCCCACATACTCGCCCCGGTCTGCTGGTCCCTGGCCCATGGAGCTCGGCCGCCCCATCTCCCAGCCGCGGCCCACTTCTCGCCGCCCACCACCTGGCCCGCCTTCCCGCCCAGCTCGGCCCATCTGGCTTCCTTCATCCCTGTTGTAATCCGCCCCTGGCCCATACAACTCGTTGGGCCAAGGCCCGTGATCATACTCTTGCTCCAAGCCCATCAACTCTTCCTCATCCAGGCCCGTCTGCAGATCCGGTTCCACGTACTCGGCCCTCTTGGCCTTGCCCCGCGCGCGCGCCCTTTCCTGGGCCGATAGGGTCGGTAATAGCCCATCTTTGACCGATGGGCCGAAAGTGACTTGGCCCGCACGCGACCCGGCTGGCCAGCTAGGGTTGACCGCCGCCCCTCCCGTCTCGCCCGAGCCTCCCGCCCCCTTGTCCCCCGGAAGCCGCGCGGCACCCTGGCCGCCGAGCTCCCCAACCGAGGTGGAGCCTTCCCCCGGCGCGCCTTCCTCCTCCTGCGGCTGGTCGCCACCTCCAACTCTGGCTCCGCCTTTCTTCCAAGCCTCCGTCAGGCCGCTCACCTGCCCCACCAACGCCTCCACCGCTGCCGTCAATGCCTCGATGGTGCGGTTGTGATCCCTAGCCCTCACCTGCAGCTCCTTCAACTCCTCCTCCACCCGCGCCTGCCTCCTCGCCTGCGCCTCCATGTCCCTCCTCAGTTCCTCGACCCCTGTCAGATCCTCCACTGCCCCGTCGTACTCGTCGTCACCTGCATCGGCGCCCCTCTCACCAGCCTGGGCCGCCCTCTCCGCCTTCTCTGCTGCCTTCATGGATTTCATCGTTACCATCGTTGCCTTCCATGGTTCAAGAGCTCACCAGAACTCACTCTCGAGCCAGGCTCTGATACCAGATGTTAGAAACAAAGTTTCTAACGGTTGAGAGGATAGGGAATTTAGCTAGATCAATTAGGGATTGATCAGGCTAGATATTAGAATTTGGGAATTTAGGAAGAAGAGAGGGGGAAAGGTGGCTGATGCCGAGCAGCCAAGGGAGAGAGAGAGAGAGAGAGAGAGAGAGAGAGAGAGAGAGAGAGCGAGATTAGGTTTTAGGTTTTTCTGTAATTGATTGCTTAATGTCGAAATTACACCCTACTGCAGATTATATAATCCGCTAATTCCCTAACTGCTACACACTTAATAAAATGTCACAACTGACTCCCTACTTATTGCTAAATACCCCAAATAATCCCCCAATTACCAAAAACCGACAATAATACGAAATAACGAAAAGCTGCAAATTATTTGTTTCTAACAGGATGGGACTTGGGACTGTACAGTCCTAATATGGGTACCCGCAGGTTACCCGCGAATACCCGTTTGGGTAATATGGGTACCCGTTGTACCCATGCGCCCAGGCCCAACCCAATTCAAAATCCATTAAAATTACAAAATCCATTTAATTCAGCCCGTGATAGAGACGCTGACGCACCCCTAGGCCCTAAAAGACGCGAGACACGCGACGGCCGGCGGCAGCTTCTCTGGAATTTGGAAAGGTCTGTCTCTGTCTTGTGTCTTGTCCCTGGCTGGAGGAGTCGTCTTCGCGGGACGAGAGAGAAGAAACGAAAGGTCGAAACCTAGCTCGCCTTGGGCTTAAGTAATGGCGAAGTAATGGCAGTGGGAAAGTGTGGGAGTACCCTTGCTTGCTGCTGCAAAATTCACCACCTTCCCCACCCTATTTTGCCAAATTGAGGATTGATTTGAGTAGAAACAACATTATTATTATTACTGAATCATGGCACTTTCCAGGAAGCAGAACTTGTTCTCTTTCTGGGTTTTATTATTTGGTCCTTTTCCCTTCCTTGATTCCTTTTCATCTTCATCATCATCCCTTCTTTGGGTTGTAGGAATTGGTGTAAGTTGCTACTTGTGCAGCCATTTTGTGTTTTGAAATGAATGCTTTGGATGTAATTGACTAATTGTCTTTAGGTAAAATGTCATTTAAACTTTGGGTATTTATGGGTAGTATGGGTACCCGTTTCCCATATGGGTTTGGGATATGGGATGGACTTTGGTCTCCAAATGGGACTGGGTACCCGTTTAAAACGGGACGGGTATCCCGTCCCGTCCCGTTGCCCACCCCTAGCTAAGACAATGACTTATCGGAAAAGAGGAAGTACTGAAAAATTTTTCATAAGTTATTAATGAATGGAAACGTATAATTTATTCCATATATGCATGCAATTGAGAGAATGCTAGAAAAACGAGAATTGATGCATGATTATGTTGACATGTGGTTCCTCTGTGATTAGAGTACACTTTTGTGTACATGCCATGAAAGTAGAGTAATTTTGAATTTTGATGATATATATGAATGCATACTTTAAAGCATATATGAATGCATATTATGTGGTAAATATGCTAGAGGAATGGGTTGTATGCCCACATTTATTTTAGAAGAAGCATTGTTTTCAGTACTATGAGAACTATATTCACACCAATTAGAATGATACCCATCATGGTAACCAAATAATCGTCTGTCAATCCTCTAAGAATGATGCTATACTTCTCTGCTATAGATGCAAGAAATTAGGTCATATGACACGAAAGTGTAGGAACAAGGTTAACACTAGTTCAAGTGTTAACTTGATTAAAGAGGAGGATTGGTGGTTGTGATGATTGCGAAAAAGAGCAGAGGTTAACCTTATTGGTAACTCTAAAGAATGTGGCTGGTTAGTGGTTAAGAGATTATCGCCACTACTCTACTATTTTCATGTGATGAAATGTTTAACTTTAAAGTTAAAATAATGAATTCTAAAATTATTGTAGAGTGAGAAAGTAGAGTGAGAAAGTCGAGAGTTGGGCGATTAGGGTTTGTGTGGTGCGACCTGTTCGCCGCGCCGGCGCCTGAGCCGGTGCAATCTATTTCCTCCTCTTCTCTTTTCTGTGGTTTGGTCCTCGTCTCGTCATGGCTTCATCATCGTCTTCGGCTCCAGAGCTGATTCCGGCGAAGCCGTGGGCGAGTTTATTCGGAATTGCGGAGGCGAATCGCCTTTGTTACATCAAGCCTGAGGTTGTGAACGGTGGATTGCGGATGCCAAAATCGGTTCGTGAAGAAGGTGCGGCGCGGTGGAAACACTGCCTGGTGGGGCAATTTCTGCAAGAGATCCCTCCATTGGTGGTATTGCGACGCTGGGCAAACAAGATTTGGGGAAGGGATGGTCAGGTTCGGGTCTCGCTGCTCTGTGACAAGCTGGTGCTCATTCAATTGCCGTCGCAAGCAACCTGCGACTGGATCCTGGAGAGTGGTCCATGGTTCTATAATGACAACTTGTGGTATCTTCGTCCTTGGGCTCCGGGTATTAGCGCTGAAGATTTGGGCAGGAAGGCTCTCCCGATCTGGTTGAAGCTGTCTAATGTTCCTCTCGAGTATGTCAATTACCAGGGATTGAGCCGCATAGGAAGCTGGGTGGGGATTCCTTTGGGTGTTGACCACACTACGAGGATGGGGCGTCGGATGGGTTTCGCGAAGGTTTTGGTTGAGCTGAAAGCAGAGGGTCCCTTCCCAGATGCTGTGACTATCTGGCCTGATGATGATGTTCCGATTCAGGTCAGGGTCGACTACTGCCATCTTCCTACAGTTTGTCCGGTGTGCAAGATGTTTGGGAAGGGTTGTTGTGAAATTGTGCCGGGGCAGCAGGTGTGGGTTCCTAAGGTTTCAACTGGGCAGGTTAATCAGACTGTTGAGCATAGGGCTGTGGATTTTCCATTGGTTTCTTCAGATTCTCAGGAGGTGGTTAAGCAAACAGCAGAGCCTCAGAATTCAAATTTGGTTGATGGTTTTCCTTCACGGGTTCAGTCTCCCTCCAGAATTACTATAGGGGGGATTAACCTGGAAGTGGCATTCTCAGAAGTGACTTCTCCTTTGCCTGTTGTAGGCTCTCCCCAGCTACCCTCAGAAGCTGAGTTCCAAATGGTGGTCCATGGAGCTAAACCGCGTATATGGTCCCCTGCACCTAGTCCTACTAGTGTGCTGGCTGGTTCTCCCTCCTCATTCAATATTTTGGCGGATCAAGACGAGGAGGTTGGTCATCTACAGGCTGCTCCCAAACGAGGTAGTAAGAGGTTGGGGCTTCAGCCCCAGTCTTCAACATGAATTGCTTAATATGGAACGTTCGGGGATTTAACAAATCCTCGAAGAGGCAGGACTTTTCTCAAGTCCTGAGACGCCTCAATATTAGTTTGGTAGCTATTTTGGAAACGAGAGTAAGACAAGTTAAGTCGGAGGAAATTGCAGAGGGGTTTCTAGTTGGTTGGGAAAGGCATTTGAGTTACTGTGAATCGGATTTGGCTTTTCTGGAAGCAGGAAGTAAAGGTAACGATTTTGAAACCAGGCAAGAACTTTATACATACTATGGTACAGGGGCAGGGTGGTGAGATGTTCTTTTTCACTGCTGTTTATGGAGCGAATGATGAAGTAGAACGAAGAGCTACCTATGCAGCTATAGGGCAAGTCAAAGTGATAGGTGCTCCTTGGTTAGTGGGCGGAGATTTTAATGCAATAATGAAACCTGAAGAAGCCTCAAATCAAGTCCAGTTGACTTCAAGTATGATGGAGTTTGATGAATGGCGGAACAACATGGAGCTGGAGAATGTTAATACTCTGGGGCCTGTGTTTACCTGGGTTAATAATCAACAGCAGAATCCTATTGCTAAAAGGCTAGATAGGACGTTGGTGAACGTTGATTGGCTTACTGCTTTTCCTTACTGCATTACAGAGGCAGTGCCAGGTATCTTCTCTGATCATTGTGGTATGTTAGTTAAGGCTAAGGGCTCTGATAAAACATTGCCAAAACCGTTTAAGTACTTTGATTTCTGGGGGGAGCATCCTGATTTCCTCCCATTGGTGGAGAAAGCGTGGTCAGTAAGAGTAGCTGGGCACCCCTGGGTTATTATTCAGAGAAAGCTTCGTGAAGTTAAGAAGGCCCTGATTCAATTGAATAGGAGTCATTTTGCCAATATTCCTACTCAGGTCAAGGAGCTTGAAAAGAGGTTATTGCTGGCAAAGACAGAGTGCTTCTCTGCACCCACAGAGGATAACTTGACAAGGAAGGAAGAGCTGGAATCTCAATTGGAGGCTGCTAAAAAGGCTGAGGAGGGTCTGTATTGGCAAAAATCGAGGGAGGCAGGCCTAAAGAGGGGGGACAAGAGTACCAGATACTTTCATCAGTCTGTGAAGATCAGAACAGCCAAAAGAGCTATTCGAAGAATTAAGACAGAGGATGGTGAGGTGATTGAGGATGTGGAACAGGTGGTTGAGGCTGCGGTGGGTTTTTATCAGAAGTTATTTGGCGTGGTTAACTCAGAAATCAAGCCGGATCAGCAGTTCCTATCGGGGGTGATTCATAAGCAGCTTTCTCTCCAGAGCAAAGAGTTGCTATGTCAGCCTGTATCGGTGGACGAAATCAGGGAAACGGTTTTCCACATGAACATTCATAAAGCGCCAGGACCTGATGGGTTCTCCTCTGGTTTCTTCAGAAGAACCTGGCATATCGTTGGCGAAGACATTACAAAAGGGGTACAAGCTTTCTTTGAGAACAACAAACTTATAAGTGGTATCAATGCCACTGCTGTTGCACTGCTCCCAAAGGTAATCAATGCTGAGACTTTTAAAGAATTTCGTCCGATATCATGCATTAATGTCCTTTATAAGGTGATTGCAAAAATCTTAGCTAAGAGGATTAGTGAGGTGTTGCCTAGTGTTATTAGTCTTAATCAAACTGCATTTATCAAAGGCAGGCAGATTGTTGACAATATTATGTTGGCTCAAGATTTGGTTAGTGGCTATCATAGAGAGAAACTCTCATCACGCTGTGCTGTTAAGATAGACATAATGAAGGCCTTCGATTCGGTTAACTGGGATTATCTGTTTATGATCTTGAGGTTGATGGATTTCCCTGCTAAGTTTCTAGATTGGATCTATCTTTGTTTATCAACGGCTCACTTCAGTATCTGTATTAATGGTGGAATGAAGGGTTTCTTCTGTGCTAAGAAGGGGGTGACACAGGGGGACCCCCTCTCCCCCTATCTGTTTGCTGTTGCAATGGAAGGACTCTCGGGTATGCTTTCTAAGGCCTCTGAGCAGGGTCTGATCCCATTCCATCCATTGTGCAGCAAAATCGCTTTGAATCATCTCTGTTTTGCAGACGACTTGTTAATATTTACAGTGGGATCAGCTAGAGCTATATTGGCTGTGAAGCAGGTGCTGGAGCAGTTTTATTGGCATTCGGGTTTAAAATGTAATCCTGCAAAGTGTTCTGTTTTCTTTGGAGGGGAATCAGTTCGATATAAGCAAAATGCCCTGGATTTATCAGGGTTTACTGAGGGTTGTCTTCCTGTAAGGTACCTGGGATTGCCTCTTATCTCAGGGAAGTTGACGGATAGGGATTGTGAGGCATTGGCAGCAGCGATTACCAAGAAAGTGAGGTCGTGGAGGGCAAAAACACTTACATTTGCAGGGCGATTGCAATTGATTACTTCTGTGGTGACAGGCCTACTTCAATACTGGCTGCAGGTGTTCATATTGCCTAAAAAATTTTTGAAGAGGGTTCAGAAGATTTGTATGGACTTTTTATGGCATGGCAGTGAGACAGGGCGAGCAAAAATTGGTTGGGAAAGGGTGGCCAGGCCTAAGATGGAAGGTGGATTGGGGATTCGGGAGTTTAGCTCCTGGAATACTGCTTGTTCTTTACGATTATTGTGGCTATTGCTGATGAAATCAGGTGCTATCTGGGTTGCTTGGACACTACGCTATCGCTGCAAGACGGGGGATATCTGGACCATGAAGGAGAACTCTAATAGCTCCTGGGCTTGGCGGAGGATTCTGAAGAAACGCTCACAGGTGCAGTCTCTTCTTAGCAGGCAAGGAGACTGTGCCTGGTGGGATGGGAAACCTATGGAAAAATACTCGGTAAAGCGGGTCTGGGACTCTCTACGTCCAAAGAGCAGCGCTGTGGACTGGTATCAGCTAGTTTGGGGCCCTAATCATGTGCCTCGCTTTAGTTTCATTGCCTGGTTGGTTTTACTTGATGGTATTACAACGAAGAGTAAGCTGTTGCGTTGGGGGAAGGTGAATGAGGACAGGTGTATTCTTTGTGGCCTAGAAAGTGAAACAAGAGATCATCTTTTCGTTACTTGTGGTTATACTCGGCTGTTGATGCAGGGGTTTATGCAGGGTGAGTTGGCCCGAGGCTCTTGGGGGGAGACTGTGCAGAATCTATGTGCAGCAGTGCGGCGTGACTCTCAGCGTGGAATTAATGTTAAATGGTGTCTGTTTGTCACTTATATTTGGCAGGAACGCTGTAGGAGATACCATAATGAGGATCCGAGAGAAGTTCATGTAGTTAGAGAATTGATGTTGAAGGATTTACACATGTTAGGTCTGCAATAGTTGGTGGGTGGGGTGGTTTGCTGTTGCTGGTTGTTTAGTTGATAGTAGTGTTCTTTTGGCTCTTTCCTTTTGCGTGGGGATGCTGTTTTGGTATCCTTGCTTTTCGTTGTATCTTGGATTGCTGATTTGGCAATTCGTTACTTAATAAAGGGGTAACTGATTCAACGAAAAAAAAAAATAATGAATTCTTATGTGTATGCTATGCACGTATTTGATGAAAAATTGAATATCTAAGTCACATTTTCATAGTAGCTATGATAGATACGTGATTTCCTTATACATGATAAAAGACCCATAAATACATGATTAAAGAATCGGAATCTTTGGATTTGATTCATTTTGAAATGGGTGAATGACAATAATGTGAAATGCTTTATCACATTATTATTGAGTGCACTAATTAAAGATGTGATGCTTTTGAAATGTTTTTAGAATCAGTGCAATATAGATGAGCATGAGAGTGATTTATTGATTGTGCTATCAATAATAGAGCACATAAGTTTAAGAAATGAAATACTCATTGTTGTGTAGAATCCATTAAGGTCATTCCATTTAAATCGAGAAATAGTAGGGGTGGTATCTTGCCTACTATTAGAAATAATGGATCTAGTGGGGGTGATGAATTTGAGTATGAATTCACAAGAGACAAATGAACCATAAATCACTAAAGGATTTTGGTTATGAATTTGTTATTACACCCTAAGAAAGATCCCACAAGTCTGTTTGAAGTTTGAACTTCCATAAATATGCAGATTCGTGGGAGAATCCATTATTAATGAAATGGAATTTGTGGAGTCTAGTAAGATTTAGAATCTTGTAGAGTTGCCTCTTGGTTATAAAGCCTTGGGTAATATATCGATGGAACCAAACAAGATTTGGCATATTTGAGAATTACCTCCTCACAATGAAGCCAAGGTAATAA
The DNA here is from genome assembly GCA_946122785.1 of Linum tenue. Lineage (NCBI taxonomy): Eukaryota > Viridiplantae > Streptophyta > Magnoliopsida > Malpighiales > Linaceae > Linum > Linum tenue. The sequence continues at coordinate 27,647,487 of CAMGYJ010000009.1, forward strand.
ATGGATTCGTAAAAGGAAAACTGAAACCTGATGGTTTAGTTTATGAGTATAATGATCGCCTAGTAGCTAAGGCTTTAGGTGAAGAGGAAAGATTGTAGATTTCTTTGATATCTATTCACCAATATGTAGAATAACTTTCATGCATGAGGTGAATGTTAAAACTATTTTGTGAATGGTGATTTAGATAGGGATATCTACATGGGACAACCTATAGGATTGTTATTCCTGAACATGCTTATGGAGTCTGTTGTTAGAAAAATCATTGTAAATTCGAAACAGACTCTAAGATGATGGCATGAATAAATTGGTTCTCTCTCATGGTTTTAATGAAAGTGACAAGTGCATTTAGTACAAGTTTGAGAATGGCACGTGCACTATGAATGACATGTTGATATTTTGTATAAAGACTCATGATATCAATGATGTGTAAAACCATGTTTGAGAATTTTGAATGATCTGGATGAAGCTTGTGTAAGCTAAGAGATCCAGGTAACTATGACAATGAAATAGATTTCCTCTAGATCAGTTTAACTACATAGTTAAGATCTAGAAGAAATACAAGTTGTATGCCTGCATAAATGGTTGATGATGCTAGTGTAAATATTAAATAACACTGGAAACGGTGTAAGAAACTAAGAAAGTTAGAATATACTAGCATCGACAGTTTGCAAGAGGCAGCTGATTAACATGAGACCCGCATTGTTGGTTATTTGGCAGGTTTACATGATGTCCTAGTATGAAGCATTGAAATGCTATTGAAAGGGGTCATGAGACACCTTAAAAGAAAGAAAACCTTGGTATTTTTAATCAAAGGTTTTGCTGTATTGGTAGGGTATAGTGATGCGGACTAGAATACCCTATAGAGGACTCCAAGATTACCAGAAGCTATGAGAAGTTGTGCCTTGGCAGTCTAAGAAAAAGAAGTAAACGATTCTGGCTCAATCAACTAAGGAATCAGAAATGATAGAACTAGCAATGGCTAGTAAAGAAGAAAGTTGATTGAGAGGGTCATTACTAGAGATTCCCTTATGGGAAAGACCGTATCCGCCGGTATTGATCCATTGCAATAGGAATTGCTAAATAGAACCGTAACAAACGCTGAGAGGCGACAAGTTCGTCATAAGAACAATACTGGAAGAGAGAGTCCCTAACTATTGGAGCAGTAAGGGTGGATCACTTAAAAGAGAATCTAGTTTATCCTTTGACGAAAGGATGAACTTGAGATTATAAAAGAATATAGCTGGTCCTTTGACGAAAGCACTAGCTAGAGAGAAAGTCCAAAATACCACAAAGGGTATGAGACTTATGCCTACCGAACCATGGATTACAAGTGATGATAACCCGACCCAATAGACTGGAGATCCCAAGAAACGGGTTCAATGGGTAATAACAAGTCATGAGTAATATTGAGAAAATTTCATGCATAGTGAAGCATGAATCCCAAAGCCTTGGAGGTTGAGTTAAACTCTTAATGAGATCTATACTATATGTGGAGTGAAGTACTTTACTTTGGGAGTACTTCTGATAGACTCACCTATGTAAATGCGGGAGTGGGGCCGCTCTCTATGGAACTTTGGAGGCACAAAGTTGCTAGAGCGTTACTAAACCGGGATAACGTGCATGGCCATAAACGCACGGCCTATGAGAGAATATCACTCAATGAAAAGATCCGGTGTGCTACATTGTCTGAGATAGGGTTCAAGACTACGAGTCACCCTTATGAAATCGGAAGTGTAACCACTACGCTAAGGTTCAAATCTTCGCGATACCTTAGCTTATCCCCGATCTTATGGAACTGTTGATGCTCAGAGATAGTTTCAAACTATTCAAGTGGGGGATTGTTGGGATGAATAGCTTTGAAAAGCTATAATGAAATTCCTAATTAATTATCCAGTATTTTCCCATAATATGAAATTAAGATGGATAATTAATAAAAGGAATATTATGGAGATAATCAGGAATAATTATCTTAATAGATTATATTTTAATTATGGGAGTAATTATCTCCCTAATTAAAATGTGACTTATTCCCAAAGAAAGAGGGAATATTCTGGGTTTTCTGCTCCTATAAATAGGAGACGCCACAGACCCTCTAAACACACCTCAGAAGAGCACAAACACGAGAGAGATTGAGATTCAAAGAGCTCCGTTTTTTCGCACAAAACCGCTGAGCAAATCAAAAGAGTGGTTGTTTTATCCTGAAGGCGACCGGCTGATAGTCTGTTGTGCGAATAACGAGGCAGTGCCGCGAACGTCTTAAAGAGAGCGAACTAGTCTGCGACTCAGGTAGATCGGTAACCCTAATTTTTCTGTTCGGTTTCTAATAGTTATTGATAGACAAAAGAATCACGGTATACACTTTCGTGTACTAGCTAAAGCGTTACGTATGTCTGGTGGAGATCATATTCACTCAGGTACCGTAGTAGGTAAACTTGAAGGGGAAAGAGATATCACTTTGGGCTTTGTTGATTTACTGCGTGATGATTTTGTTGAAAAAGATAGAAGCCGTGGTATTTATTTCACTCAAGATTGGGTCTCTCTACCAGGCGTCCTACCCGTAGCTTCGGGGGGTATTCACGTTTGGCATATGCCTGCTCTGACAGAGATCTTTGGAGATGATTCCGTATTACAATTTGGCGGTGGAACTTTAGGTCACCCTTGGGGAAATGCACCTGGTGCCGTAGCTAATCGAGTAGCTCTAGAAGCATGTGTACAAGCTCGTAATGAGGGACGTGATCTTGCTCGTGAGGGTAATGAAATTATTTGTGAGGCTAGCAAATGGAGTCCTAAATTGACTATTTGTGAACTGTTGTGCACCACTGCTAATTTCTGGTCCCGTCTCCAACCTCATCTTATCGAATTTCTCCACCAATCGCCAATAGGTATGTTGCACAAGAGAAGCTATAGGAAGTGCACGAATACCTTTGAAAACACCATTGATGCTTTCTGCCATTTTGGATATCAGGATAGACCAACGACGCCCACCATTGTAGTTATCATGTGCTAAACTCCAACGAATTTGATGTTGGTCGACCCAGTTATCACATGAAATATTTTTATCAGTGTCCACCTTCTTAAATTGCTCAACTTGACGATCAAACTTCTCCAAGAGTTTTTCTCCGACTAACAAAATAAACAACCACACGGGTTAGATAAATTCATGACAAAATTACATGAAAATAAAGAACAAAATTAAATGAAGAAGGATTTCCGACTCGAAATAGTTTCTTATACATAATTCTGCTTTTAGTCTTCCTTTGCAAATTGCTTGCATAGTGTCGCATGCACCACCTCCACTCCCAACCTCTTCCAATGTTATTCATGGCTTCATAGAGTCCTTCATGTCTATCTGAGATGATGCAGACATCATTTCGATTAGTCAAACCCTGAACGTGACTTATGAACCATGGCCAACTATCAGTATTCTCACTCTCCACTATGGCAAATGCAATTGGAAAAATCTTCTTCCGGCCATCAAATGAGCTCGCCATGAGTAGCACTCCTTTATACTTCCCAGTAAGAAATGTTCCATCAACAACCATGACGCCTGGACAATTCTTGAATCCATCTATACAAGGTCCATAACCCAAAATACTCGCTGAAATATCGAATGACCTGGTTGAGTCGAAGGAACTCTTACCCAATCAATCACCAATGTTGGCATTTTTCTCTTGACCACCCGCAAGAATGTTTGCAAAAAATTGTAGGATTCTTCCCAATTTCCATGCAACTTCTCCAATGCTCTTCGTTTCCCATACCAAGCCTTCTTGTAAGTAACTTGCATATTAAACTTATCTTTCAACTCGGCCTGCACAGTTAGAACACTCAAATTTGGTTGAGCACGTACCAAGTGTTTCACGGACTCAGATATAACGTCGACATCAAGATGGCGATGATCCGTAGGTTGAGTCGTACTGCTACAAGTATGCACCAACTCGCCCTTTCTCACGCTCCAATTGCCTCCCACATCTCGACATCCAAACCGCACCATCCAAGGACATTTTCCTCCCTGTGCATCAAACATCTGATCTTCCAGATTGAAGGTGACGACTCCACCACGTTATACTGAAAGTTGCGTTGTAGTGCATAGTGTTTAATCGCCACCTGTGCATCTTGTTTCGAGTGAAATATTTGTCCCTTGTAGAATTCTCCATCAAAACCACCAACAATAGGCATTGGAATTACGCCATATGAATCAGCATATGATAATTCCTCATCCTCTTCATTACCCTGCAAGTAAAAATATGGAGGATAATTAGGTTGTTCTCCTTCCTCCCCGTCGTCGTCGTCGTCCTCCTCCTCTTCCTCCTCCTCATCATCGTCTTCCTCCTCTCCGTCATCACCGTCATCATAGTCATGATCGGATGGCATGCTCCATGTGTCATCTTCTTCCTCTCCACCCCGATCCTCACTGAGCTCAACATGTATCTCAGCACCCAAACAATAAGGATTTTGTGCCATAAAGTTCCGAAGCACATTTAAGCTATCATCATCGACAATAGGCATTGCATAATGAAATAAAACACCATTCTGCCATTCCGGAAGACAGTAAGTGAAACTTGTAATCACAACACTATCTTGTACTGTTTCGTCTCTACGCCGTATTCTCTGAATTAGATTATCACAAAGTTTATGATAGTTCACCCTAGATGGAATAGTCAACTAAAAACTTACACCACCATCGAAATGGACACCCAAATTGTCCTCTACTTTCTCTGATTTCCACCGAACAGCTAGTTCAAATCTTCTAAAACCACTACATAAAAAATAAACTCACTAATTATTAACTGGAAAAAATCATTATGAAGAATACATTAAAAAAATAAATACGTCTCTTACCTATTATTAGCCATCTTTCCAGCATCCAGACAGCAACACCAGAGCTTCTTTCGGAACTTCTTTCACTTTTTTGGTGGTGAAGAACCGAAGGAAAGGTGGAGTATATATGGTGATGGTGGTGCTGGAGTGGAAGAAAAGAAGGCAGTGACGACGCCTCAGTTTGGGGCGCCGCCGCTTTTGCTTTTCTTCAAGCGCCAAAGCCCTAGTCCCGGGCGCCCCCGCTAGATTTTATTCAAAAAATAGCACCTAGCGGCAGCGCCTGAGTCTAAGGCTTTAGCGCTTTCAACCTACCAAAAAACACAATATTTTTGTAAATAGTACTTAAACCGCTATATTCGTGGTAAATAAAAAAAATTAGGGAATTAACCCGATATTGTGTCCATATTGATTCTTAAATTGTTTATTGAATTACTACTTTTTTGTTTTGAAATTTATGAAACTAAGATGCATATTTTGAGAAACATGAAACTAAGATGCATATTAATAAAGAATGTAAGGTGTCATCTTCCCTCTTTCGACTTAAGCACTACATATCATTGTTTACCTATCGTTAAATCAAAGTATTTCTAACTTGAGTACGACCTACAATGACTTTTACTGTTGTCGATTTTCTCCAAAATATTAGGTATGTTGCTTTTAGTTTTCGCATTCTTTTCAGTTTGATTTAGCTTTTTATGTGTTGCTCTATTAGTTGAACTGAGCCAGCACGCGGGCATCCCTTTCAAGGCTGCTCTGGGGAGATATTTGGGTATTCAAGCGATCCATGAGCGGTGTCTAGTGAGAGATATCAGTCTCTGATCCTCCGCATCCAAAAGAAGATGGCTCCGTGGAAAGCTAAGCGCCTCTCCTTTGCAGCAAGACTCACCTTAACCAAGTCTGTTGCAGCTTCCCTGCCTGTGTATAACATGCAGACTGAGATCATCCCCAACAAAGTCTGCAAGAGCATTGACAAGTTGAACAGGGACTTCATCTGGGGCGATGAACCGGATAAAGGCAAGATGCACCTGGTGGCGTGGGAGAAGATGACAACTCCGAAGTGTCAAGGTGGAGTGGGCCTCAGACAACGAGATTAGCTAACCTTGCCATGCTAGCTAAGGGGGGTTGGCGCCTTATGCAGGAGAAAGATACGTTATGGACACAGGTTATGCAGGCGAAATATGGAAGACAAAGACATGGCCTCAGCTTACTCCGACCTGTTCAGGGAAGTTCCTTCACCTGGACCAGCTTCTCCAAAGCCATCCCAATTCTTAAGAATGGATGTGCGTGGAATATTAAAAATGGTCGAAGCACTAAGTTTTGGAATGATCCTTGGGTTTTGCAGGTTCCCTTACGTGAAATGGCTCTAGGCGAAATCCCGATGGAGTTGGAGGAGGCCACAGTGGCTGATCTTGCTCATGAAGATGGAAGTTGGCGTCAGAGCTCTTTAGCGACCTTCTTCCGAGTGAAATCTACCAGAATATTTTGAGTATTACGGTTGACAAGCTTTCCCAGGAGGAGGACCGACTCTTCTGGTCGGTTTCTGCTGATGGTCGCTTCTCCACCAAATCGGCGTTCACCCTTCTGACGAAGCAGCAACCAGACCCGGATGAGAAGTACTGGAAGATCATTTGGCGGTTACCGGTCCCAGAGCGTGTTCGGACCTTCTTGTGGCAGACCCTTTTGGGGAAGATTGCGACTAATGCCCTCAGGCACAGCAGCGAACCCCTTCTGCGCGCAGTGCACGGGGCAGCAGGAATCGATCCTCCACATTCTAAGAGACTACGCTCCGGCTCTTTTCTTTTGTCCTCGCCATGTCCCTCCTCAGCATCAGCATAGTTTCTTCAGCGCTTCTCAGGATGTTTGGCTCCGGAGGAACCTCATGGAGGCGGAGATGATAGCGGGAGAGATTAGTTGGCCGGCCTTTTTCAGCATGGCGTCTTGGTTTCTTTGGAAGAACAGGTGCACAGCTTCTATTCAGGGAAGAACCTCCGCTCTCTCTGCTCTGTCTCTGGAACATTCCATCATATCCAAGACGAAACTGTGGCACGACGCCTGGCATGCCCCGACACTACTCCCGGACTACAGAACTCGCCCAGCTGAGCGCCATGTGGAAAACATCTGTTGGAACCTCCCTCCGGATGGGTGGGTTACTTTGAATGTCGATGGGGCCTCGAATGGGAACCTAGGTCCTGCGGGGGTAGGGGGTGTGGTCAGAGACTCTACGGGAAGTGGCTTGGAGGCTTTGTTGCCAACATTGGAGAGGCTACCGCTGCCCATGCGGAAATTTGGGGGATTAACCATGGCCTGAATCTGGCGTGGGAGCTTGGTTGCAGAACGGTAAGGGTAGAGACGGATTCCCAGCTGGCACTGAATCTCATTCAGAACAGAGATTACCCCATTCATCCTTATGCTACTCTTCTTGCTAGTATTCGCAGGAAACTAGGACAGGACTGGTTGGTCAACATCACTCATGTATATCGAGAAGGGAATAGAGTTGCCGACTGGCTCTCGAAGCACAGTCTCGTCTACCCCTACGGTGTACATGAGCTTGCTAATCCTCCACCCGGGCTAGTGGGTTTGCTTAGAGATGATGATCTTGGTACTACTTTCGAGCGATGTTTTACAGCTCGAACTCACTCCTCCTCTTAATCCCCTGTAACTCTCTCTTTCTCGGCCTCGGCCTCTCGATTATGCAAAAAAAAAAAAAAAATTACGGCAAAAGAGCAACGGCCTACTGCAACAACAAAAAAAACAAAAACAAAAAAAAAGGGAGAGGACAAAGCCTATGTTTGGCCCGACTTTTAGAAGTGCTTTTCGGCTTCAAAAGCTGAAGTAGGGTCAAACACCTATAAAAGCTCGGCTTTTGAAAAGCCGTAAAGCGCTTTTATATAACATAAAAGCAGAAGCTCCGATTTGGAGCTTCTGCGAAAAGCTTTTTTGAAACTACAAGATTATCCTTACCATATTTTATTTTTATTTCAGAAAATATAATTTTCCTTCATTTATATCATTTTAAAAATAAAATAAATTATAAAATCATATTATTTAATATAAAAGAAATCTAACAAAATCCATTTTTACTACTTTTTATTGTTTAGAATTTTTATTCATATTTTATATTATAAGTCCTTTATAGTCATTTTACACAACCGCTCATATTAAAAAGTACTTCTAATAGTTTTACAGCCAATTGAAAAGTACTTATCTAATAGCTCCAGCCAGAAGCTGCTTCTGCAAAAGCTACAACAGGGCCAAACTAAGCTAAAGAAGTAATGTATTCGAAGCCACCCGAACTTGAAACATAACCAGCTTGCTAAGTATATACTGACTAGGGGGTTCAGTCGGTCGGTTTCGGTTTAACCGAAAACCGATTTCTCGGTTATCGGTTAAACCGAGCCACCACCTCCGGCTACCGACCATCGACCGTGAGAGAGACAACGGCTAGACGATCAACGACCGGTCGGTTATCGGTTTTGGTTCGGTTAGCCGCATACCCGAAAAACATACCCTTTTCTTAAAAAAATTATTAAAAATGTCCCCAAAAATCCGCGCACCACTTAAACCTTATCTCCTTCCTACTTCTCTCTCCTTCCTTTCTCCATTCAAACCAGGCAGGCAATTTAAACCTTATCCGCCCACCACTTCCTTTCTCCTTCCTTTCCTCCTTCTCTCTCCCACCACCATCAGGCAGGCCACCATGGCCATGGAGGAGAAGCAGAGGCACAATGTCGGTGAGTGGAGGCGGACGTCGAGGCAAGGCAGTTGACGATTCGAGGAGCAGAAGCAGGTCGAGCACGCGAACGGTGGAGCGGAGGCTCTAGGTCATCGCGGTGGTGGAGACGCAGACTCAGGCGATGGCGGGTTGACGGCGACGCTGCGGGAGTGCTGGTGGAGGTTTGAAAGAAAGAGTCGAAGAGAGAGTCGAGAGGAGAAGAAGAGGAGACTCAGGTGATGGTGGGTTGACGGCGACACTTTGGGAGTGCCGGTGGAGGTTTGAAGGGAAGAGCTGAAGCGGAGAGTCGAGAGGAGAAGAAGAGATGAAGGTAGGTGGCTGCAGGGGGAGAAGGGGGTTAGGGATATAGGGTTACACTTGGGGAACGGGGTCGTTTTGGGAGGGTTGGGGAGTGGGGCGGTTAGCCGGTTACCCAAACACCGACCAAGGAACAATGCAGACGGTTTTTAGTTCGCCAAAAACCGACCGGTTTCAGTTAAAACCGGCGGTTAACTGCTAGCCGAACACCGATCCGCCAGCCCTAATACTGACTACATGAGAAATAAGGGAAAAGTGGGAAAATAAATCACGTTACATACGGGTATTAATTATTATTATTTATTAGATACTAATAGATTAATAAATTATACTAGATGGTATTATATGTGTACTTAGTACTGTTAAAGGAAAAATGGTATTAAATGATATAGTATAAGTATTTTATTATTATATATTGCTCATTTGAATATTTAATGCGAAACATATAGAGTGCGGATTCGGTGACTAAGGGAGGGTGCTTAGTCACTTGACTAGGCCCCTCCCAACCCTTAGATCTGGACACATTAATATGATGGTTAAAAAGTGGGAAGGGCTATTTAATTAATAACAGGGGTAGTTTGGGTATTATGGAAAATTACGAAGTATACAAACCGGACTTACAATCAGTACAAACCATACAAACATACGAACAGTACAAACTAGAGCGAAAAAGCATACAAACAGATTTACAAACATTACAAACATATGAACTGTACAAAAAATACAAACTAGACCGACAAACAATACAAACCATACAAAAAGAAAAAACAACCAGGTTGACTTTGGAGGCTACATCCCTATATAGAGGGGCTCCTTCGCAAAGTCAACCCGGGTGTTTTTTAGACATACAAACAGTACGAACATGGTGGACAAAAATGACAAACTAGACTGACAATCCATACAAACTGGAAAAAACACCCGGGTTGACTTTGGAGGCTCCATCCCTATATAGAGGAGTTTCATCCAAAAGTCAACCAGGTTGTTTTTTAGACATAAAAAACATTACAAACATGGTTGACAAAAATGATAAACACGGTGCACAAAAATAAAAAAGTTTACAAACATTAAAAAAAACCCGACAAACATTTCAAAATAACAAAGCGTACACACATTACAAAATAAACCGACAAACAGTACAAAGCATACTAACCATACAAAATGTCACTAAAAATGACAAATAATACAAACACTACAAAATAGGTCAGCAAACATCACAAATCCAACACCGTCGCCGGAAAATTCTCTCTCTGTGTTGGAATCCATAAAAGCTTGCTGGGGACACAAAATCCCACCTCTCTCTCTGGCTGTGGCTGTTGAAGGCCACAAAAGAGCTTTATGGGGACAAAAAATCCCACCGCCAGAAAAAGAAACGGCGGCGCGGGTTGGGGTCGGTGGAGAACGTCCCCGGAAGCGGAGGGGTGAGAATGGGTGAGAGTTTTTAAAATTATTTAATAATTAAAAGTAAAAATAAACATGCAATTACTACATTGCCCTTTATTAAATTGAATTAATAGGAGCCCTTAGATTTTAATAAGGTTGATTGGCTGAGATTCACTTAGCCATGTGACTAAGGGGACCCCCTTAGTCACCTGATCCCCGCCCAAACATATATTATGGGATATTATTTCGTTCGGTTCCGTTCAAAGAAAGATACTTCACAACGGATCTTGAATGATGGTTTCATCGTCAAATACGAAGCCAAAATCCAAAAGTCGTATTTTTGAGATAATTATCCAGAGTTTTGAAAATGTTAGTAACGAAAACACGATTCATCTGTAATGACTCATGTAAACGACGTCTCTCAGTCCTTACTTGGCATTGTTTTCAGTTTTTTGTTTTCAATGGTAAAAGCATAGACTGAAAACATAGTTATGTTTTCTTCTGTTTGAGCGATCATCCAAAACTCGTCTGGTGCATGCCTGGTGGCGGTGGTGATGCCGAGAACAGACGAAGTGGCCGATGGATGTGGGTAGTTTGCCCCAAAACAGGGGTAAATTTTGGGAGGAAAAAAATAATCCTATATATGTTTGAACAAAGAATAAACTCAACCCCTATAAGTAACATAAGGATATGTTGGCACTACACTATAATTTATTACTTATTCATTAATTGTCAAAAAATAATTTATTTATTGGTTTCATTCATGACACTATTATTCGACAACAGATTGTTGGGTATTATAATTATTTTATGGCTGATGAGAGATTTTTTGGATTGAAAGAAATTGATAAATGATCTCAGATCATAGTGGAGACAAAAGTGCAAAGGTTATATCAGTCAGTTTATTTGCTTCTGAAATGAGTTTTGATACTACCAGTTGCAACTCCTAACGTAAAAAGAGCATTTTTAGATTGATATATTAGGAACAAGTTTCGAAGTCGAATTGATGATCAGTTTGTTAATGATTGTTTAGTGGGAATATCGAAAGAGGCTCACTTAAGAGTGTAAACAATTAATGTATTTTGTATTCTTTCATTATATGAAAACTCGTCGTGGTTGTTTATGCAAACAATAATTCTATTAATCGCTTATTTCTTTATCTATTAATGAATTATTTGGATATTATTAATTTTAATTTTAATTATTAAATTTTTATATTTTGAAAAAGAATAGGGGTAGTTCTGCTTCTGCTTCCGCCACTTAGGCGAGGGCCTAAGTCTTTGGTTTGAAGCGGATGAAGACCCATCATTTTACCAGGGAATAGCAGAGATCGATTGTCAAATCACTGGTGCAGAAGCTGGAATGTTCAGGTGAGAGACCCTGTTGGAAGTGGAAGTTCTATGCGAAGCGATGCGACCTTTGTGCTCTGATTTGAGTGGGATGAAGGCAAGGTTGTCAGCCCGCGGGTCGACCTGGATTAACCCGGACTCGTCCAAAAAAACAGGCCATATCAACCCATTTTCATGTCAGCCCGGAAATAGTCAAACCCGGAGAAACCCGATCAAACTCGGGTTGGCCCGGACGGTTAGCCCATTGGAGCGGGCAGGTTGCTCTTCCTGAGCCCCGTTTTGGCCGTTGCGTCGTCGTTTCTGCAGACTGCGCGGAGAGCAAACGAGGGAAAGCGGCGCCGTTCTGCTTGGTGTTGGCCTGCTGGTCGCCTGGAAACCAAAACCCTACAAACATACATCGCATTCCATTTCCAGCAGCGCAGCAATCTCCCTCTCCCGCAGCCGATCGATATCGCCACGCCAGGGTTCTTCGGCGGCGCGCTCCGGGTCGCCAGCGGAGAGAATCATCTTCGCAGGTCGGCCGCCACCGTTCCGTCTCCCCTCCCTTCAGCTCGGCCGCCTCGGCCGCCTGTGCCTCCACCCTTCTCATTGTCGGTCACCAATTCCTTCACCGGCGGAGACCAGCTTCTCATTGTCTTTTCTTTTTCATTATTTGCGACCCGAGCCTCTCCATTACCTTTAGTTCCCTGAGTCATAGTCATTTGGTAAGGGTTTGGGACTTGGTTCCAATAAATAGAACGAAAAGATATATGTGATGTTTTGTGAATGATTTAAGTGTTGTTGAATTTAAGTTGATGTTATTTAAGTGTGTTGGAGTTGAAGTAGTGTTGCATTTTTTATGTTGGATTCAGGACTAAACCGGGCTAAAATGGGTGACCCATGACCAACTAGCTCGTCCGGATTCTAGTCGACCCGCGGTTTGACAACCTTGGCTGAAGGTTAACTCATTAAGGAATTGTATCTCACCGATCGTGCGACCAGGAGAAAACATCTGAATTGGTAGGCATATATTTAGCGGTATGAAACAGTTGAACCACATTTAAAGCATTATTTTAACATTAATTACCATATTGCTGACTTTTTCAATACAACCTCCAGTATGATTTTATAATTTTTGCTTACAATATGGCTTCTAATAAATCGGTTCATACAATGGCACGGCATTAGCAATTTTCAGGCCTATATGACTAGTCTTTTTTTAGGGACATGTTAGCAAATAAGATAAGATTCATAATTGAAATTCTCGTAACGGTTCAAATTTTTAGGACCAATTAATTATAAAAATATCAATTATTATAAAAAGAGCTTCTATTTAATACTAGATTATGGCCCGGCCTTTTGCCTGGGAGAGTTTGATTCTCAGGTTGTCATGTATAAGTGTAAGTATATATTTTTGTTATGGTTCATGTTGTTGGGGTTTGAATTAACTATTTAGTTTGGTAAGTTTCCCATTAATAATATAGGAAAGAGTTTGATGTATTTGACTAATGAAGTTTAAAAAATGACGAGCAACATCCAACTACAGTAACATAAATATATATTTTCAAACGAAGTCGTATTGATATAAAACGTCTAAGAAGAACAATAGTAAGAGTTGTTTTACATCATACATGCATAATCAATATTCAATATACCAATGCAGTCAAAAGCGCGATACTACCTAGAAGTGGAAAAGGGGTAAAATCGTAAAGCGTAGAATCAAAGCGTAAAATCGTAAGTTTTTTACGCATACTGAAAAATAACTAAAAATATATTAAGTAGGACATATGATATGCAAAATATGAATGCATAGAATTTAGATAAGTTAATAAATACATGTGATTTATACCTAAAGTAGAGCAACTTATAGCATCTTAATAATAAGTTCGTAAACATAAATTTTAACAATAACTTTCCCTCTATGCTAATGAATTTGGACAAAGCCTAGCTGGTGAATTAGATTACTCTATTGAAGTTGAGAATGCATCCAAGTGCCTGATATGTATCTTTTAATCTCAAATGTATCATATTGTTGGTGATTTACATTTAAAATATACTTTTTATAATTAATTTCATGAAAAGAATACTCATTTAGTGAACTAAAAGCGTAAAAACATAAAGCGTTTTGGTGAACTAGAAGCGTAAAACCGTAAGTTTTTAAGCTTTAAAGCGCAATTTAGTCCGATTTTGTACACTTAAGTTTTTAAATGGAAACGTAAACGTTTTGGTGACCTAAAAGCGTAAAACCGTAAGTTTTTAAGTGCGATTTTGACTACATTGCAGTATACGATAAAATGTTTCGAATTTTCCATTGACTTTAGTGTATTCAATTATATAATGGAACAAAGTATATGTTTAGAGTGTCCTTAATAAGAAACAAACTAACTCACACACTCATGTTTCGAGTGGCATTTCATACAGAAGTCACTATGAAATTAATGTAGTCGAAGCGTGCAGATCTCCAACTGTCTCGAGGCCTTATGACGATTGATGTTAGGAGACACATATAAGATCGACTTCTCATAGTTCACCTTCTGACCTGAGCTAGAGCAAAAGTCCTCCAAGCAATCTTTCACCACCTGAATCTGCCTGGTTTCTGCCTCCGCGAAAAGGAGAAGATCATCTGCAAAGAAAAGATGTGTAAGAGGGGGGCCATTAGCAGAGAGCTTGATTGCTTTCCACTGACCCCCATTTACAGCCTCGTCAATTCGGTGAGATAAACATTCCATGCAAAGGACGAAAAGATAGGGGGAAAGAGGGTCTCCCCGACGGACACCACGAGTCGGTGTGATCGGCTGAGAAAGCTCGCCATTCCAAAGAATGTGCATCCTGTTTTGCTCCACACAGGTCATGATGCAGTTAATCCATGAACTGGGGAGACCAACCTCTTTAAGAGTGTCTCTCAGGAAGTCCCATCTAAGTCTGTCGTAGGCCTTCTCCAAGTCAATCTTGAAGATCAACCCTCCTTTCTTGCCTCTCTTCTTCTCCAGAGTGTGGAGGACTTCCTGGACCACGATGATATTATCAGTCGTCTGTCTGCCCGGAATGAAGCTGGTCTGCCTCGGTGAAACCAGTTTCTTCATAATGGGTTTTAGTCTGCTAGTCATAGCCTTGGTGATCGCCTTGAGGCTGACATTATTGAGAGAAATTGGCCGCAGCTGGGTGACTCTCTCAGGGATGTCGACCTTCGGAATCAACACTAAGGTAGACTCTGTAATGGCGTCCGGGATAGAACCTGTAGAAAAGAAAGACAAAGCCACATCCGCCAGGTTTTTCCCAACAATTTCCCACAATTGCTGGTTTTGTTAGTAATATTGATTTGACAATATGATATTGACTGACAAGAGATATATGACGGTCAACATCCAATTTACAAATTTTTGAAAATTTTGGCTCATAAATTATATTTACCTATACCCAAGTAGATTCATTGATTATGGGTAAGGTATGGGTGACGTATGTATGGGTTTGGAAGTTTGTAGATGGGTTTGGATAGGGTATGGTATTTACTTCCATAATCTAAATGTGTATGAGTTGGGATAGATACCCATTTATTCGAGGGTGTTTTAATTACACATATAAAAATTAGACCTATTTGTAGAACTTCAAAAATTTAGGTACCAAAATGTCATACACAAAAATTTTAGGTACTAAAATGTAATGTTCCATCAATTTTTTGAGGACTTATTGCCAAAACATAATATTTTGAGGACTTATGTGCCAAAAATAATTTTTGGTTATAAATCTAAAGATCTATTAAGTTTAGGTACCAAACTGTAATTTGCATAGTAGAGACTTAATTCCTTTTACGATGATGTATTTAAAATGTTAATTATTTACTTTTTTTTATAGAAAAATGGAATCTATTATTTGATATGTGCAGATACCTAGTCAAACATTCCATGTATAATCGTTGATGATTCTAGCCCGGTTGAAAAAGAAAAACTCTAGAGAGAAGTAATAGGATACAAACTGGAACTCGCTTAAAATTTCACGCCTTCAAATCCCATAATGGAAAATGATGACTTTCTAATAAGTAATAACCATATATATTTATTTTTAATTGGACTCGACATTGAGCTGAAAAAGTTAGTGGTTCATTATTCAATTATTAACTGTTGGTGAGTCGCGTAGGGACCCTTTCATACTTGTGATTAGAATACATAAAAACTGTATACTAATTAGGGTTAGAAGAAGAAGGCAAAGAAATAAATAAAGAAAGGGTTATGGAAGGCAAGTGAAAAAATGAAACAAAGAGTAAGTAGATGATGGAAAGGTTTTGACCAATTCTTTTAGTTGGCCGTTAATACAACAGTCAACCATTTTCACTGTAGCAATTTATTAACACTTGCTTATGTAGATGTCGCATATTTTGTTACATATGGTTAGTAGAAGTTTGAAAAGTACCCCGTAAATGTACTAAATGAGTTTATAAAATCGCTCTTGCAATATTTTAAAATCGTCTCTGTTTTATCATTTATTTAATGTTTCACGTAATGAGCAAATATAAAATGGTCGAATCTTCTCCTCTAGTTGAGTGATACATGGTACAAACTAAATTTATACTTTTATGTTATAATGGATTGGATTGTAGGGTTGGTTCAAAAGGATTGGTGAATTGGATTCATGGATTCTAGTGAAATCTAAACATTGGACCTATATGTAAATTTTTAAAAATTGTAGGTACAAAAATCTCATATAATTTAGGTACCAAAACATAATTGTTCAATGATTTTACATTAAAATTAAATTTGGGGTATCAAAATGTAAATGTACATTATAGTTACAAAGTTGTAATTTAATTAAATTTGGGGTATCAAAATGTAAAACGTATAGCCACCCAATCAAGTGGTAAGTTTAGGGAACAGTAAACTCACTTCTGCTTTATATATATATATTAATTTTGATAATTATTTTTCTTTGGAAAGGATGACATAAATTAAAATTAACACCAAAAAGATTTTGATAATCATACATCGATGAACACTCAACAATCATTTTCGAACGAGTTGTTTACAACATTATTAGTTTATTCGTAGTGGGACAGCCAAGGAAGGAAGGAATATAAATATATAATGTCATTGTTTTGTTGGTTAGAGCCCGCCCATGCGTAACTAATAACAGTAAGGAAGAAGAAAGGAAGAGACGGCGGCATTCTTAATTGCGTCATGACAGTAAAATAACACGTATGGAAATTCTTTCATACGTATACTAATTCTCAGCTACCTTTTGAAAAACAATAGAAACAATAATATATGCCTTGAGTCATGCCTGTTAATACTGGGTCAAAAGTCAACTGTCTGATACTAACAGCATAATTAATGGGGATAATACCACTAGAAAATCCGAACTATTAAGAATGTGTCATTTGTGTCCTAAAGTATCTAATATGACATTTGTGTCCTAAACTATTTTTTCGTTAGAGTTGACCGGCATTGACTATAAGTATTTAACTAATGACACATTCTTAATAGTTCGGGTTAGGATATAAATGACACAATACTATAATAGATTGGGACATAAATGACACAAAACTATAATAGGTTGGGACACAAATGTCATATTAGATACGTTAGGACACAAATGACACATTTTTAATAGTTCAGGTTTCCTAGTGGTATTAGCCCTAATTAATGCGGGAAATTCGCCATTTGCAAGTATATATACAAGTGGCAAAATTGTAAAATGAGTAAACGATTGTAAGTATTTCTTTTTTGATGAATCGATAATTTCATTCCATCAAAAGTAGCGCTGGCAACACCCTTGCCAGCTAGGGGAAAAGTAGAACCAATAAGAGGAGTAAAAACTCTATACCTATATAACAGTCAAACCTATCAAAACAAAAGTCTATCTCAAGGAAGCTATGAAAACGGAGAAAGAGATCAATAACACCTTAACCAACAGACCAGAAAGTCTCCAACTCTGCAGAATCCTGCACCAAAACACATACTTCGCTCTTAATAAGCCGAGCTAGGTCCTCAGGGGTCCTTTTGTGATCACCAAATGCTCTCCTGCAACGCTCACGCCATACGTGACTCACCGTTGCCTGCCAAATCAACCTGACATTCATAGCACCCACAGTTTCCTTACCAAACTCCCTTGTAGCCCAACAGAGATTCTCATCCCAGTTCCGAGGAATAAAAGCAGAGAGGCCCCCCAGTAGCTGCTGATGAACAGCAATGTAATAGGGGCAAGAAGAGAACAAGTGATCCCTTGTCTCTCCTGCCTGATCACAAAGGTAGCAATGATCATTACCAGCAAATCCCCATTTCTTCATCTTCTCTTTGGTTTGGATTTTATTGTGAATAACAAGCCAGACCAGAAATCTATTCCTCGGGATTGAGACCCCCTTCCAGAGAAGTTTGTACCAGCCTACTTTGCTATGCCTTGCTCTTAAAGTCTCCCAGATCATCTTGATGGAGTATTTCTTCATTGGTTTATCATCCCATTGCAACACTCCCTCCTTCCAACCGAACTTGTTAGGGAATTTGTTTCTGAGTCTCAGCAGCTTCCCCCAGTTCCACGAACCACTTATATTAATATGCCAGAAGTCCCTTCCTTTCAGTTTATAAGCCTGAATCCAGGCAACCCACAAAGATCCTTGCTACATCATAACCGCCCAAATCTGCCTGTAAATACAAGCATAATTCCAGGAGACCAAGTCTCTCAAGCCCTGCCCTCCCTCTTTTTTTGGAATTGCTAAGTACTTCCAAGCCATCTTAGCTCTAAGTTTGAGACCAGGACCCACTGACCAAAGAAAGTTGCTACAGATTCTCTCAACCTCCTTAACAACAGCTTTGGGAAGCATAAACACACTCATCCAGTATTGTGTCATGCTATACAAAACTGATCCCACTAGTTCAACTCTACCTGCATAGCTTAGGGATTTTGCTTTCCAACCCTGCACCCTTTTAGTGATTTTATCTATTAGAGGCTTGCATGCAGTTATGGTCAGCTTACCAACCACAAGAGGAACCCCCAGATATCGAACAGGGAACCCCCCAAGCTGGTATCCATATCTATTGGCTCTTACCACCATCTCCCCCTATCCAAACCTCCAAAAAATATCTCACACTTGCTGGGGTTAGACTGAAGACCTGATAATTTGTGGAACTCTGTCAAAACTCTCTGAACACTCTGAATCCCATAGTTAGACCAATCAGAGAATACTAACAGGTCGTCAGCAAAGCATAAATGGGTCAATCCAATTCTCTTACACATAGGATGATAGGGGAATCTACCCCTGGCAGCTTCCATATCTAGTAGACATGAAAAGACCTCCATAGCTACTGCAAACAGGTATGGGGACAGGGGATCAATTGTAAGTATTTCGGGTATTTTGGACAAGGACTTTTTATTTTTATTCTTTTATCAATGGCTCTTCCGTTATATATACGGTAGATAAAATATATTTATTAAAAAAAAGGTCGAATAGTCTAGTTGGGTTAAGCAACCCAAATGAAACGTAAATATAAAGTATAACTAAACTTTTTGATTTTTTTTTTACTTTTTCATTATTTTTAATTTTAAAAATCAATTATTAATTTTTCAATTAATAACTCAGTTTACACGTGCCTATTTAGCAAATACAGAAAAGAAACATCAGCATAAAATTAATTTCGTTAAGGTGCTTGAACTATTAAAAAATAAAAATAAAGCAAAGTCTCTCCGCTAAGATGAAATACCAATGATCATAAATACCAAAGTAGTAATCACCGTGGTTACTAAGGGTAAATTGGGTATGAAAAAATAAATTATATTAATTAATTAATTTTAATAAATTACATTTTAGGTAGTTACAAAAATCTATTAATTAAAATTCTCTCTTTCTCTCACTTCCGTAATCTCCAGCTAGATTTCCTTTCCATATTTTTCTCAATCTTTCTGCAAAAAAAAAAAAAAAAAACGAAACCTGTACCAATCCATTAGACAAACACTACCACTTTGAAAAACATCAATACCATTGCAGGAATAAATCTATACCATTACACGAAAACTACCATTGCAGAAATAAATCTATACTATTACACGAAAGCTACCAATATAAACAATCTATACCATTGTAGAAATAAATCTATACATTACACGAAAACTACCAATATAAACAATCTATACCATAAACAATCAATACCATTGCAGAAATAAATCTATACCATTACACGAAAACTACCAATATAACCATCTATACCATTGCATATAGTAACCAATACCACTGCACATTGAATCAATAAACAAAAATTACTAGATCTAGGTTTTTATGTCTATTTGGTATGTATGTTGTGATGGTAGAGAGAAAGAAAGAGAGCAGCGGGAGAGAGAGCGAGCAGAGAGAGAGAGAGAGAGAGCAGCGAGCGAGCGAGCGAGCGAGAGAGAAGAGAGAGCAGCGAGAGAGAGAGAGAGAGAGAGGGAGGGAGGGAGGGAGGTACCGAGGGTGGTCGGGGACTGCTGCCGGCTCCCATCTGGGACAGGTTACGATGATTACTACAAAAGTAGTAATCACCGTGGTTACTAAGGGTAAATTGGGTATGGAAAAATAAATTATATTAATTAATTAATTTTAATAAATTACATTTTAGGTAGTTACAAAAATTTATTAATTAAAATTCTCTCTTTTTCTCACTTCCGTAATCTCTAGCCAGATTTCCTTTCCATATTTTTCTCAATCTTTCTGCAAAAAAAAAAAAAAATCACGAAATCAGTACCAATCCATTAGACAAACACTACCACTTTGAAAAACATCAATACCATTGCAGAAATAAATCTATACCATTACACGAAAACTACCATTGCAGAAATAAATCTATACCATTACATGAAAACTACCAATATAAACAATCTATATCATAAACAATCAATACCATTGTAGAAATAAATCTATACCATTACACGAAAACTACCAATATAAACAATCTATACCATAAACAATCAATACCATTGCAGAAATAAATCTATACCATTACACGAAAACTACCAATATAACCATCTATACCATTGCATATAGTAACCAATACCACTGCACATTGAATCAATAAACAAAAATTATCAGATCTAGGTTTTTATGTCTATTTGGTATGTATGTTGTGATGGTAGAGAGAAAGAAAGAGAGCAACGGAAGAGAGAGAGAGAGAGAGAGAGAGAGAGAGAGAGAGAGAGCAGCGAGAGAGAGAGAGAGAGAGAGAGAGAGAGAGAGGTACCGAGGGTGGTCGGGGCTGTTGCCGGCGGTGCAATGGGAGTGGTACGTGGAGGCGGCTACGACGGGTTTGGCTGGAGGTAGGATAGAACTAGAGTTTAGGTAGATTATATAGAATAATTAGGTGTGGTCACTTTTTAATTTCCAAAATTACCCTAAAAGAATCTTGACCGTAAGATTAAAAAAGAAGGGAAAATAATTAATCAAATAGTATATAAAGAGGTTGCCACCGTGATTATAAAAAAACAAGTAATTACCCTAACCCATTCTGCTTTCCTGTACGGCCAAAGAAAATAGTGAATGACAATGTAAAAAAATAGTGAATAACAACCAATGTGAAAATAGCGACTAGAGCTAAGTATTAGCGGGCCTAGGTTAAAATTGGAGATATTCGGCCTAGAGTTGGCTTGAGCTTCAATTTTGAAAATCCTAAATAACTGCCACAAATTCCACTATAATATACTAGCGTGGCCCGGGCAGTTGGCAGATTAATTTTCTTTATAAAATTTTCATCTTGTCGTCTTTGTATTTTCTGATTTTTGCAAAGCCATGATAAATCTAAAAAAATCAAGAACGAACAACACGATTTGGGATATGAATCGACGTTTTTGTATCACTAGAAAATTGTGGTAAACACGGACTCAGCTGCCTAATGGGTTTGGATAATTGAGATTTTTATTGGGTGTCTGGGAACCATGTGATTATAAATTAGACTTGATCAAAATGGGCCAAAACTTAAAATTCAGCATGTATGACCGACCCATGCAAAACTCCAATTATTCTTTACTTTCAAACTTTCTATTTGAAAATAAAAAATAGTGAAAGAAAAGAGATGACTGCAATCCGCCATTTGCACATCACTGATTCGGGAACAAAACCATAGAAATTCGAAAGGAAACTGAAAATATTTAGGATCGTTTAAATGTTAAAAATAATCAAATGGATCTTTCTGTTTAGTTTTTTTACTAACAAATACCAAATGATTCCCTATAAAATAATTTAATCATTATGATATCAAATAATTATATAATATATATTTGAAATTATAAAAATTGGGCTAATTTGGTTGGTCGAGGTTGAATCATTTAATAACTTTAAAATATATTATATTTCGGTCACTAAGATATAAATAATAGCATAATATAAGTTATGCTAGAGAAAATAGATTGTTTTAGGATGACAAACCCATAATGCCCATTTGTTTTACTTGATGGTCAAATCCCGTATAGGTCAGGCCCATTCAACTCTTTTATTTGATGGTTAGCGGTTAGCCCATTAGAATTCATGCATTAGTTTGTTGTTAAATTTTTTCTTTTTAGCAATAAAAATGAGTATTATTTTTGCCTTTTCATATATATCTTACCAACACCGAGGAATAAAAGGGCTTAAAGAAACTTGTTCTGTTTTTGTGGGCTACAATAATTTTTGGGCCCGTTTAAGTATGCATGTGTACGATAAGTTTGCCCGTTCCACAGAGGAAAGAGAAAAAAATTGACACTCCATATTCTACCCTTCCTAGAAACGCTCTTGGAGCAGAAAATTTGAAATGGGGGAAGGGTTTTTCCTTCCTGCTATTATATTATGTGTAGATAAGATAAATAAAAATTTAAATTAAGTATTAAAATATAATTAAAATAATAAAAATATGAAAATTCAAGTATCAAAACACGAAATATAAGTACTTACGGGAGATTCCATGGCCCGCTAATAGTTAAAAAAGTCATATGATTTTCAGGTTTTAGGTTCGTATATATTATTAATTTAAAAAGATACAACAAATGTATTTAGTGTGATCAATTATCATCATTGTTTTTCTTTAAGGTGGTCATGGTTCGAAACCCTGTACATGCATTTTTTATGAATAAATAAAAAAGAAATAAGTAATTGTCAAGGCAGAAATATCCTTCCTATTTTCACTCTTGTTGCTGGAAATATGAAATAGAGCAACAATTTTCTCATTCCTGCTATTATATATTGTGTAGATTTGTAGATAGATGTAGTCCGTACATACTTAGTATCTAATAGTTACATGTATTTTCTATGTGATGTAGTAAATAAAAAATTAGTAAGGAGATTATTAAATGGATTAATACAGGAAAAATTTAAAGATCAATCGAAAATTTGTTGCAAGCTGGTTATGTTTCAAGTTCGGGTGGCTTGGAATACATTACTTCTTTGTCCTCTCCTGTCCTCTGCCTCTCCCTCTTTTATCCTATTACTATTATTATTATTATTATTATTATTATTATTATTATTATTATTATTATTATTATTATTATTTGTTGTTGTTGTTGGCTTGTTGCGGAGTAGACCGTTGCTCTTTTGCCGTAATTAAGCATGTTCAGCTGTTTCAAGGAAAAACAATTACTAAATGTCATCGGACAATATCACTAATTCCTCCCCCTCTACATTTCATATATATACATATTTTGATAATCTTTTTTCTTTGGAAAGGATGATATAAATTAAAATTAACACCAAAAAGATTTTGATAATCATACATCGATGAGCACTCAACAATCATTTTTCAAACGAGTTGTTTACAACATTATTAGTTTATTCGTAGTGGGACAGCCAAGGAAGGAAGGAAGGAATGTCTTTGTTTTGTTGGTTAGAGCCCGCCCGTACGTAACTAACAGCAAGGAAGAGACGGCGGCATTCTTAATTGCGTCATGACACGTATGGAAATTCTTTCATACGTATACTAATTCTCAGCTACCTTTCAAAAACAATAGAAACAATAACATATATGCCTTGAGTCAGGCCTGTTAATACTGGGTCAAAAGTCAACTGTCTGATACGAACGGCATAATTAATACGGGAAATTCGCCATTTGCAAATATATATACAAGTGGCGAACTTGTAAAATGAGTAAATGATTGTAAGGCTTTCAGGTATTTTGGACAGGGATTTTTTTTTTTTTTAATCAATGGCTCTTCCTTCGGTTATATATACAGTAGATCAAATATATTTATTAAAAAAAAAAGGTGGAATATAAAGACTTTCTCCCGCGCGCCACTGCAAGCTTGAATCCCCCAGCTGCCATTCTTGAAATGAACTCTCCCGACGGCCGTTCAAGTACTTTCTCCCCTACTGCCATGCTTGATTATATTCCAGCTACCTAGCAACGTAACCTCTCAAAGGCATGCACGTTTGTTGTTATTTTTAGGAAACTGGCTAGCTAGCTAGCTAGCTTGCTTGCTAAAGGTCAGCAAAGGCATGCCTGTCTAAGTTCAAGTTTATGCTTGCTCAATTCTTATTCTCTGGTGCAGATAGATCATCTTCGAAGCAGCAGCGGATCCAGTTCATTGCCGGAGCACTAACTCAAGCAATGATTTGACCAGAAAATGATCACAACGGGTAATGTTTTCACATATAGACAGCTTTAAGGTACTTATGAAAAACTATTTTTTGTCTAGAATCATCTGATTCAATTAATTATAGGGTCATGATTTAAGAGGTATGCTAAAATACTGATACTCGCGACGGCCGTATTGGATGAGATTAATCTATCCCCTAATTCAAATATTAGTATAAACAAAATTTGTGATTGAGATTGGATGATCTTAATTTACCGTGCAATGGTTTGGTGATTATGTTGACCCAACCGTTGATCTGATTTGGTTCTTATAACAATGGTCAAAACAGTCAATCTTCATATTCGGCATGCAATAATCATAGTACTCAATAATTATTTTACACAATATAACACCAACCAATTACTCATTATGTTTGGGCTACCGTTTAAATAAAAATCTCGCAATTACTCATTCGAGACCTCAAAGATGAATGCATTACGAGCGCACCAAATGCTCCAAAGAAAGCACACGATTTCGCGAATCTGTAAGTTCGAGTGGCCGTGGCTAGAAAGGCGAAGCTCCAAGTCTTTTTACTTTCCGTACGAAAACTCCTACAAAACTTGAGGTCTCGAATAATAGAGCTGGAAAACTTCAAGCAACCTGCCAAATCACGTGATTTCACGCCGGACAGAATTTAAAATGATTTTAATTTTATAAAAATTAAAAGACTAGAATGAGGTTAGTTATAGAGATTCTCGTGGGAGAACATAAAAAAACTGAACTTCTATTTGACGCCTTAAAAAATTAAATTTATCGTCCTAAGTCCTACTAAATATACCCTTTTGTCCCTTGTCCCCAACTTGACGCAAAATCCACCCTCCTTCCTCGGCCTCTATAGCCGCCGCCGATCAATCCACCACAACCAACCACCATCCCCTTCTCTAGACTCAATTGTCACCGGCAACCATGTCCATTTCCCAAATCCATTTCCATTTCCCCTTTGTGTGCATCTCCATCAAATCATTTTCATAAATAAAACGTCAATAAAGGGAAAAGAAGGAAGCCGAAGGAGATGCAGAGAGGGAGGGAGCTCCCGCCGGATGTCGGCCGCCACTGCAGGGAAGAGAATCAGGCAAGCTTCCCGATCTTTTTTTTTTTGCTAAGGAGGAAATTCTAGGGGAGGACGGCAGAGGTGATTTCCTGGTGCATTCTTCCGACAACGACGACCGGAGCTCGGTGACAATGATGATGTCCGAGTAGCAGCGGCGGTGGGTAGTAGAAGTCACCGCAACATGTAAATTCGACGGCGGGATTCAGTGGTTCATTTGAGGTTTAGGTTACAACTTGGGCTTAGGGGCAAATGCGGCCATTTTTAAAATTTAGGGCGATAAATTTAAATAGTTAGGGCGTCAATTAGTAACTCTAAAAGGGCAGGGAAACAATTGTTATTAACGAGAAATCGGAATTAAGGGACGCGGGATGGTGGGCCATCCCATCATTCACCTCTTTGTTTACGGGTAAGATGAATTGCTCATCGATGTTTAATTTTTAACAAATTGGTCATCAATATTTTACTAACTAACAACATCATGATCATTTTATTAGTTTCAATTTACTTCACACTTAAAATTAATGGAGGCTTGCTGGAACTAGAATTTCTAAGAGACAGATTCAATTCCATAGATAGATCCAGAGCACGAAACAGAGGACAAGTAGAACGAGACAACCTCTAAGCTATCATATCTATAGCAGTTAAAATCAAGATTTCACGTAAAATCGAAAATAAAGTAAAATCGAAAGATTTTAAGATCCATATAAAAACGAAGACGAAATAATATTAATGAGGAAAATCATGAATAACACAAAACACTTAACACTCAGAATGATAATTTGTCAAACTTAATGTTTCAATTTATCAAGGTTAATGTTGGGAAGTGGTGCTTCGATGATGTGAATTGATGATAGTTGATGGTGGTTAGTATGAGATAACTAGATGATGTTGGCAGAGGAGAAGGAAAATAATTGTAATTTTAAAAATTCTAGGAAAATAAGTAAAATTGACCTAAATATTTACATCGTAAATAGTGTAGGATTTTAAGGTCCATGTTTTTTATAGTAAAATCAGAATTTAAATAGGTTAGTAAAATCATAAAATTATAAGATTTTAAAATTTAAATTGAGATTTTGACTACTCTTACTCTAAATTCATATTGCAACATGAATTGTTAGAGATATAGAACAAAAAATGAAAGAGAATTTACTGAATAATCAATTCCGCATTAGTTAGTGGAAAAGTAAATACCCAATTTCTTAAAATTTAAACATTTATAAACCTCACTCATACAAAACGATATTTGAACATTCATAACTAGTTTGTTAGTGATAAAAAATTCAAGTGCTATTTTGTTAGAGATCTCTACATGTAGGAGGGTTGTGTTAGTTAAGAATGAAAGTCCAATAATGCGTTTATCAGTTATTCAAAGTAGGTGGTTGGGCATGCTTGGTGACAAATGACGTAGGCAACCTAATATAGATGGTGACATACATAGTGCATATGAACCAATTCATGCAACAAATTCTAACAAAAAAAAAAAAAAAAATCAATGCAACAAATATGTAACACTTTAGGCGAATCCCACATCGACAAAACACGAGAGAGATTCATGGTTCATTAGTAAAAAACCGACCTTAACTGACAAAACCCGTTTTGGGGTGAAATGGAGGATTTCTTGTGAGAACTCCGAAACTAAATGTGCTCAGTGTGGAGTACAACAAGGATGAGTGATCTTATGGGAAGTCATCTTGGATTGCACCCCAGGTCGAAAACCGTGAGGGTCTCGTCTCAAAGTAGATAATATCTTCATCGGGAAAAGGTCCGGAATGTTAGAAAATGTTTGAGATTGATTATTAGTAGAAAAAAAAACTTATTTGTGTCTTGTAAGTCACACTTTCATGCAAACGCGGAAAAAAAAGCGTTATAGTTTTCTATCTTATGCAATACATTCAATTGGGGTGTGTGTAAGAATTCGACGGCTAGCAGAGAACTAGCGTGGGCCCTGGCCAGTTGGCCGGAGAAAGGTGAGGTATGAAATTTGATAATGTAATGGGGTTTATAGCTTATTGTTGTATAGTTTTTTTTTTTGGGAAACACGTGATAAAAATAGTGAATTTTAGTAGGAAAGAGACATGAATGATGCAACGAATCAAAAATCGGCTTTATGAACCAAAATCAAGTACCTGTTACCTTGTGAAACAATATTGTTTCTGGTAATATGATGAGGTGGAGTAAGTTTTATAGAAATCGAATTCCAGAAAATCGAATAAAGAATCGTCTATCCCGTCAGTTTTCGGGAAATGAGCATCTCACAATCGTTGCTAGCTTTTACTCGGCCCATTGGCCGATTAATTTGCTTTATAAAACTTTCATCTTGTCGTCATTGTGCTTTCTGGTTTTTGTCAGACCATGAGAAAATCTAAGGAAATCAAGAACGAACAACACGATTTGGGATAGGAACCGCCGTTGTCGTATCCCTAGAAAATGGTGGTAAACACGGACTCACTGCCAAACTGGTTTGGATTGAGATTTTTATGGGGTATGAGGGAACCATGTGATTATAAATTGGACTTGATCAAAACGGGCCAACACTTAAAATTCAGCCTGTTTGACCGACCCATGACAAATTCTAATTATTCTTTACTTTTAAACTTTCTATTTGAAAATAAAAAATAGTGAAAGAAAAGAGATGACTGCAATTCGCCATTTGCACACCACTTATTCGGGAATAAAACCATAGAAATTCAAAAGTAACTGAAAATGTTTAGGATCGTTTTAATGTTTAAAATAACCAAATAGATCTTTCTGTTTAGTTTTTTACTAACAAATACCAAACGATTCCCTATAAAATACACTATAATTTGATCATTATGATATCAAATAATTATATAATATATATTTGAAATGATAAAAATTGGACTTATTGGGTTGGTCGAGGTTGAACCATTGAATAAATTTAAAATACATTATATTTTAGCCACTAAGATATAAAATAATAGTATAATGTATATTATGCTAGAGAAAATAGCTTGTTTTAGAATGTCAAACCAATGATGTTCATTTGTTTTACTTGATGGCTAAATCCCGTGTAGGTCAGGCCCATTCAACTCTTTTATTTTATGGTTAGCGGTTAGCCCATTAGATAACATGCATTAGTTTATTGTTAAATTTTTTATTTTTAGCAATAAAAAGAAGTATAGTTTTTGCCTTTTCATATAAATTTTATCACCACAGAGAAATAAAAGGGTTTAAAGAAAAAAATTGACTCTCCTAGACCCGCTTAGATCCGCATGTGTACGACAAGTTGGCCCGTTTCACAGAGGAAAGAGAAAAAAATTGACACTCTCTATTCTACCTTTCCTACAAACACTCCTGGAGCAAAGAATTTGAAATGGGGGAAGAGTTTTTTCCTCCATGCTATTATATGTTTTTAATTTAAATGGATACAACAAATGTACTTAGTGTAATTGGTTAGGATTCTTATTTTTTTTTTAAAATGGTCATGGTTCGAATCCCAGTATGTGTCTTTTTAATGAATAAAAAAAAGTAATTGTGAAGACCAAAATGTCCTTCCTACTTTCACTCTCATTGCAGGAAATTTGAATAAAAAAACTTATTTGTGTCTTGTAAGTCACACTTTCATGCAAACACGGAAAAAAAGCGTTATAGTTTTCTATCTTATGCAATACATTCAACTGTGGTGTGTGAAAGAATTCGACGGCTAGCAGAGAAAATGTATTACATCGTTTGGCGGTTTTGGAGAAGAAATGACCATGACGCAGCGTACTGTATGGATGGTAGTGGTGGTTATACAGTTCGGTCCGGTTAAATTGGCCCGAATTGATTCATTTCCGATCCGGTCTTTTCGAGAATATAAGGACTAAAAATTGAATTGGATACAATACGGTTTTGAACGGTCCGGTCCCAATTTGGTCCTGATTTTAGATTGAGCTTGTGGAGATTTTAGTGGCCTGAGAGGGAATTTAAGTGGTCTAAGGCCTGAAAGGGCGAGGAGGTTAAATTTTGGGTGATGGGCTCTCTTATCCGGTCTTTGTCTGGTTTTCTGTCCGGTCTCAAACGGTTTTTTACCTTAAATCTAGGTCCGAAAATTGGATTGGATCGTTTGCTATCTGGTCCCAGTCCGGTCTCGGTTCGAGTTATACGATCCGATTTCGGGTGAAACCAAAAAAATCCGAACCAAATAACTAGCTCTAATTGATGATAATGCATGTGTGTGATGGTAATGCATGTGTTGAAAATTGAAATTAGGGCACATAACCACCACCTCTTTTCACAATTTCCTTGTAATAGTTTATTTCGGCTGATCCTGATTAGGTACATAACCACCACCTCTTTTCACAATTTCCTCACCCAATCCACGTCACTACACCGCTTTCATCCATTTCCTTCTTTCTTCTTCCCTCTCTGATCTCTCTCAAAAAGGGTAACCGATGGCTGCATCAGCTAGTACTCTGCCAACAGCCTTCATTTCCTTCCGCCACCGACTACGACAGCCGCCGCTGCTCCTCAACCACACCTTGCGTACGCTACAAATTTCCGCCACCGGCGGCGAAAGACCGCAGCCGCCTCCTCTTCTTCTCCACCAACACCGCCCTTCGTTCGACGCTTTCCTCAGCTTCCACGGTGCACTACGTCACACCATCGTGGACCACCTCTACGCCTCGCTATTGAGAAAGGGAGTAAAGGCATTCAAAGATGACACCCAAATGGAGAGGGGAGTGGAGGTCAAACAGGCCATATCGGCGGCGATCGGAGACTCGAGCATCTACTTGCTCCTTCTCTCTCCCGGCTATGCGTCGTCATCTTTCTGCATGGACGAGGCAGTGGAGATCATGAAAAGCTGCGACGGCGGCGGCGGGAGAGTAGCCTTGCCGGTCTTTTACCTCGTCACACCGGAGGACGTCTGTCTACCGACGGCCGGCTGCTTCAAGGAACAGTTCCAGGCGCACTTTGCTGACTTCACTTACGCCCGGGTACAGGGATGGATCGATGCTTTATCCGCGATCGGAGAAATTGCTGGATTTGTGCATAACAATGGCAGGTAGTTAATCACGTCTTTTTAGGGCTTACGTATGCAAAACCCTAGTTACCCAGTTATTAGGGTTTGGATTGATTTCCTGGCTAATTCAAGTTTCGGGGCAGTTGATTCACATAAAATCAAATGCTCTTGTAAGCTGTTAGGATGTCAATTGAAATTTATCATCCCCTAATCGATCAAGTTTAGGGTTTTCTTCAAATTAAATATTTTCAAGTACGTTTGAACAACAAGTTTTTTTAAAGCGTGTTTTTGAATTTGTTCAAATACATGGGTGAATTTCAAACACATATGATGAGAGGTAATGATTTGAAATTTCTTAGAACCTCAGCTAGGACTTGTTTGTAACATTAAAAACTTTTGGATATGATTGTAAAATTACCGAATTCTAGGTAAGACAGAAGAAATTTAGGTCCTAAACATGCAATTTTTGGAACATAGTATTCTTTGGCCAAAATTCAAATTCGGCAATTTTACAAACATATCGAAAAAATGCAATGCAAACATAAGATTTGAAATGCACTCTAACTGAACTGTTGTTATGAAACAATGCCTGCAGATCTGAAGTTCTGTTAATCGAGCAGGTGACAGCCACAGTTAGAAAACTAGCCCAGGAAATGAGGAGACCCAGTGATAACTTCACCAGATATCCTCCGTCGTTGCTGCAGCTAGCTTCTTCCAGTACCGCACACCATGATGACCAACATACGGTACAAGTTAGTTAATTAAGATATGTGTCGAAGTTCTTTACTTAGCCCTAGCTAGCCCTAGAATTTTACCCTACATAGCTTAAAACTTTACTGTCGTAGTTGTTTTTCATAGTCAAATATTCATCAGCTAGCCCTAACCCGCACAAGAAAGTTAGTAGAGCTTCTTGCAATCAAATATTCAGCAGTTAAAATGCATGAACCATATAGTTAGGTCAAATTTAAGATTTACCAGTAATGCTCTCTTTTAGTGCCAAATATGAAAGAGAATACACATTAGTTCAATTTCACTACCTCTGCAGCATTCTCATTGCTATTTTTCTCTTCTTCCATAGAGGATGCCCTTCTCCCAGAATCTTGCCTTAGTTAACCAATGAGTAAGCATAGAGACATTAGAACATATGTTGAGTCCAATAAATAGAAGAAATACCAGTGACTTAGCTAAACTGAACTGAAGTGATATGAAGTGCCTGGCCTAGAAAAAAGAAACAGCCAATAACCATATTGAAATCGAAACCAAGTCAAAGTTAGGTGTAACAAATTAATGAAAACCTAGAGGCAACTTAAAAGATTAACCGAATGCTAACTTCAGATTGGTGCAGGTGCCTGCATATATATGCAGCGCAGTTCACATAGAGGTGTGATTTGGTTGCACTGCTATTGCATCTGTTTTCGAGAGGTTTATATGATGAGGGCTAGAATTGCTTTTGATATAACACAAAAATAGCTTATCAATCCTATCCCTATATAGGTGCTGCCAAATGCTAACTTCAAAACATTTAGGGCCAGGAAACAACAGAAGGATCACTACAATTGCATCTAGTGAGATTGATCATAGTAAAAACGAGTTCCTTATAAAGAGATCTAGTTCTAGTCAATCAATTTGTGCAGCACCAAGATGTCTATCTGAAGTCATATTACCTTTGTAGACCACAGAAGTCGAAGATCCTTGCCAACTTGTGTAGCCTGCCTCAGATGCACTGAAGTGACTGCATGCATAAGGAAAATTAGGTGGGGAAATGAAGTAGATTTGTCGGTCTTACACAAACTGAACTTCTGGAGAGTAGCTCTTTCCATACCTTCATAAAAACTCAACGGAAAACTCTCCTTAGCCCTCTTCTACCTCATTCGATAAAAAGTGAACTATAAAAACTCTCCTTGCACATCTGGATGGTAGAGTATAGCTCATTCTAAGGAGACCGACTAAGTGAAATCCAGAAAAATGACTAGAGATAAGAACAATGAAAAATGACTAGAGATAGCGAGGATATAGGACGATTGGAGGAGAAAGAAGAGATAAGAGTATTAATTAGTTATATTGGGCAAGACAGGTGTATAAAACAGAACTCGATCCGATTAAACTGTCTGATCAACTCGACCCGCCATCGACTACCATCATTCGAGTTAACTAAAAGTCAATAATCCGTAAACTGTCTAACCTGTAACCTGAATTACAAGTTATAAGAACAATGAAAAATGCTAACAGAGAGCGAGGGTAGGAAGATTGGAGGAGAAATAAGAAACAAGAGTATTAGGTATATGGTGCAAGACAAGTGTAAAAACAGAATCCGACCTGATTAACCTGTCCGATCAACTCGACCACAATCAGAGGTGACTAAAAGTCAATAACCCGTAAATTGCCCAACCCGTAACCCGATTGATATGCAACCCAATTAACCCGTAACCCGATTGAACCTGTAACTTAGCTAACACGCAACCCGATTAACCCATAATCCCATTGACCTAGCCCAACCCGCCATGCTAACCTGAATAGTAACTATATATATATATAGGGTTTAAAAATGAGATATAACGTTTTAATTTGTAAAGTTGTCTTGTAATTGTTGGATTATATCCCTCTATAATTGCATGTTAACAAACATGATGCTCCAGCTCCACTATATTTTTGAACTTTCATGCCATTCAACTAGGAAAACGTAACATATAATAGTCTTTCATCATTTCTTTTTAAATGACCGATAAGAGCAAGGAAAAATGACCACAGAGAGTGAGGATAGGACGATTGGAGGAGAGAGGAGTATTAGGTATTTGGGCCAAGAGGTAAGCCGTAAGGGAGATGGAGGTTTTGCCTTGGAAGGGACAAGGTAATTGATATGGTGGGCTTCGGAGGGGGGTTTGGAAATTGCAACATGGCCAGCAAAGCAAATAGAGATTTATATGGACTTTAAATTGGTGGGCTCTAGTGGATGGGTCAGCTAAAGCGAGGGGGCCGGCAGCAAACGGAGATCTGATATGGGCTTTACTTTGGTGGGCTCTAGTGGATGAGTCAGCTAAAGTGAGGGTCCAACAAAGCAAAACCGAGATGTAATATGAGCTGTAAGTTGGTGGGCTCTATTGGATGGGTCGGCTAAAGTGAGGGGGCTAACAAACAAACGAAGATCTAATATGGGTTTAAATTGGTAGGCCAGGCTTTAGTGGATGGGTCAGCTAAATTGAGGGGGCCAGAAGAAGTTTGGTCCACTAACCGTGGAGCTGGAACAGTCGTCGGGCTTGATAGCAGGACTGAGCCCTCTTTCCTTACCCAAATCTTTTAGAGCCTTTCAGGAGTATCACCATTCACCAATGCCCAATCTTTTGCTACTCAGTAACCCAGATGACAATTAATCTTCCTCGTGGATGCTCCCCAGTCCCCAAAGACGGTCCCGAATTCTCAGCAGCGCGCGTTCTTTTTCCTGATTCCCTTTGTGCATTCCAAAAATCGACCTATGGCCCTTCCAACTTCCCTCCAGCCGATTCTTTAGCGAGCTTTTGCGACCGGCGGCAACATCGACTGTAACAACAGAAGCTTGCAGCAATGTTTTTGTCAGGTTAGCCCACAAGTTGTCATCATCTACGGTGGGGATGTTGATGTACGTAATACACATGCATGCACGCCCACTTGATGTTTATTCAGAAATTTGGAGGTATTGTCCCCCTTTGTTCTTTGCTCTTCCAACATGGATCCTGCGGCTACTACCACTCTGGCACTCTTCTTGATGCAACCTTTGAGGAACTCCCAAATTTTCATCGCTGATGTCTGGATCTGGAGAACCCCTTGGAGCTAAGGAATCAGCTGGGAGCCTTGCATTACGTAATATTTTAAACCATTACTAAACTCTTTCATAACGATTCTAATTTAATTGTTTCATAATATTTAAGGCATATGAATTGTACGTAACAATAGTAGAATAGTGTTACCTAAAAGTTTTATAATATTTTTTTTTAAACTTAATACGTATTAACATGGAGGTCATTAAAAATGTAAAGACATAATGGAAGTCTTATGTAACATCATTCTATAGCTGTTAAGTAAGAGTTTAAAATTAGCAAATAATACGTAACTGTTACATAATAAACATTAGATTTTATATAATGCCAGCTGTAAAATCTGCTATACAAAGTCAAAATTCAAGTTGTAATAAGTTGAAGGCATCACAACAGCTCTCTAGGGCTGAGAAAATAGATCAAACCGTTTAAAAAATTATAGGCCATACCGGACCGTAAACCGTTAAGAAGGAGCTGGTTTGATCCATGGTCTGTATTGTATGACGTTTTCATCTCTTGATCTAGTCTAGACCGCGATTATTCATACCAAACCATGGACTCTGCTGACTTTTCAATACGTTTACCATCTCACACGACCACTCTCCCAACTCCCCTAACAAGACCCAAGTCAACATTAATTTTGAGAATCTCATCCTCTCCTTCATTCACAACCACATTTCACCATAAAGTAGAGACGATCATGTCTCCATATGACATTATGTTAATGTTTATGACTTAATGATGTAAGTTAGGATGCTTTGACTTTGTATCTTTATTATTTACTGAGATTCAGAGTGTCAAAATTATTCATGCATGTTGGAATTTGTGTTTTAAGGGGAAAAAAATTTCCCGGTTATTGATTCAATTGTCATGTGGTTGACTAAACAATTGTTCAGTTTTTGTTCAATGTAGTATCTGGACTAGACAATATCAAACTAGACCACACAATTGTGATCTGGATCGTAAAGTATATATATAGTCTGGTCTCTAGTCTATAAATTAGAATTTAATATAAATTTTTCTGATTTCTTAGCACCACCTTGCCTCAAAAAAATATAGTAGTAACAATTTTAATTTTATTATGGATCGAACACAAGTTCTTACTATTATTGTAAATAATTTTACCAAAAGAATAATATTTTGTGATTTTTTAAATGAGTTTAATATAAATGAAAACTCAAAATTTAGTGGTGTTTATTGTTACAGTTGTCATTTCAAGTGTAGAAATGAACACTTACCACAATGAACAACGTGAAGAAAAACTTCAAAATAATGAGTGTTAAAATCATGAATAGTTTATTAGTGAGGTACTTTAAGAATGACATCCCTATAATTTTCATAATAAATATATTTTAATTTTTTTCAAGAATATGAAAGCACATCCTAAAACTAATGGTATATATATATTGCATGAACTTAGGTGAATTTCTATCTACGCCACTCATTGTAAATGTCTTCTTTTATGCCATATGCTGTTTTACCGTAGATCAATGGCATAAAGATTTTCTTGATAAATTTTCGAGTGAGACCGTCGCAGAGATTTTGAACCATTTGATCACTATCTTTTTTTTAAAGGACAGTGAGAATAAGTCTTATTTTTCTTCTTTTTTTTGTCATTAAAAGTGTAATGCTTCGGAAAGTAAGCTTTAAGCTCCCGATCAATACTTCAGCTCTCGAGTTAGATTGTAGCCAGTATATATGGTTTGGTTTGATCAGACCGCATCGTTTTTCCCGTACTGGAGCTCCCTTCATTTATATTAAAGTCAAGCCTATCAACAAGTTGGATCCAAAGCTAGTAATCTAATAATTCATCTAGTCAAACAAGCAAAGAGGGGGAAAACAAGGATTGAAAAATCGTACCCTATCAACGATTTGATCAGAAAAACCTCCTACTAGAAACAAAACTAGTAGGTGGTATTTAGCAGTATAAAATGGTCGAAACATAATTGAACCACGGTTTCCGCACAAAACACCGTACCACGTTGAGTTTCCGTTGGTAGGATTTTTCAATTCTTGGGAAAAAGCAAATAACAATAACAATCCTCCCTTCCCTATTGATGCAGGAACTCAAATACTTTCAGCCACAAATCTCATCAACACCAGGCAGTGACAGAATCGTGAGGATCCCCAAACCCGCTTATGCCGATCACGGCGTCAATTATCACGGCCACTCGCTGCAGCTGTGTTTGGTGGCACAACGCTACTCACGCCCCGGCGCCACCCAGCTAGAAATGGTGATCAACGACGACATCACCGCCATTGCCACTGAGGGAAGAAGCTTGTGGAAGGACGAAAAAATCGAGGTGGAGCTCTTGGATCAGACGAAGACTACTACAGCTACCAGTAATGCAGTCCTGATCCGATTTCCCAACCAAGACACTCGGAACAGGGTGCTCGAGTCCTCTCCTTGGCGCATCAGTGGCTTCAAGTTCTTCATGATGAAATGGGAAGGACAGCTGCTGACGTCGTCGCCGTCCATCCCGATGTGGGTGAGGCTGTACAATGTTCCGGAGGAGTATTTGAACCCTAGAGGGCTGAGTTACATAGCCAGCGCTCTCGGGAAGCCTATGTACGTGGATCGAGCCACCGCTGATTGTTACTATCGACATCGTGGTATTGATAGTAGCCGCGGTGGGTCGCAGAAGATTCCGCCGTATTCCAAAGTCTGCGTGGAGATCTGCCCTAAGGATGAAGGCACCAGCTGGGCCGAAAGGTCGACGATGATGATGGTGATTGCTATTGGCGATGAGAAGGAGAACCTGGAATTCGTCACTGCCATTTACCAGCTGGAAGATGGACAGGAGGAGGAGGAGGTAGCTGCTCATAATGAGACTTGAGACGAGTGGTTCACACTTCCCAACGTAACCTAGCTACGCCTCTTTCTAACGAGAAGTTAGATCGATTTCGAGTTTGGAAGTTTGCTTGTTCGTTGCGTTGTTACTTACGTACGTACGTTCTTGCATGCCCCATGCATCGTCTCAAAATATATAGTTATATTGCTAGCTATATCAAAGCTAGCTTATGGACGGCCGGGGGGGGAATAAGACGAACTGAGTTGATTGGTACCATGATATCGATATGGTGTTATGTAAAGTATAAATGTGTGTTGTAATATGCTTATACCTCTTATTGTAATTTAGAAAGAGACTAAATCGAATTGCGAGGGTGTCTATGTAGGGATGGCAACAAAACCCGAACCCACGGGTACTCACCTGACCCAACCCGGTCAACGCGGGTAAAATCCGTGTTGACGGGTTTTGGGCCGGGTTTGGGTTTAAACCCGTTCACTATTCATCGGGTTGGGTTGGGTTTGGGTTTAGGTAAACCCGGCCCGTGGGTACCCGCCCACTCATATAATTAATTTTTTCGGTATATTTAATATTCTAAACAACTAATCTTATTTATGTTTGTGGAGACATGTCTAATTTTTTCTTTTTAATTGTGTAGAATGAAGTTGATGTTATGGAGTGGAGAGTAAAGAAACTTAGCTTTCAATTAAACATGTTATTTATGAATAATTTGTGATTTGCTTCAATTTTCTTGAGTTTTCTATATTGGTGTTGAACAATTTGTATAGTTTATTTGTGATTTGCTTGAATTTTCTAAAATGGTGTTTTATATATGGATAATTTGTATTGAGAGATTGATATTTGACTTTAAATTTGATAAGAACTTGTAATTGTAAATTTTTTACGACAAAACCCGTGGGTACCCATGAACCCGCGGATACCCAACGGGTTGGGTTGGGTTTGAGTTTTTCAAACCCAGTGGGTTTTACCCCGGGTTTTTTTCAAAGATAAACCCATGGGTTTGGGTTTGGGTTTGGCAAAACCCGACCCAACCCGACCCATTGCCATCCCTATGTCTATGGCTGCAATATAATACTATCCGTAATACTTAAAAAGGTTCTCTTCACTCTGGTGGCCCTTCTCGTTCACTAGGTAACGATAAGAACTTGCAATCTTCAAATTAAATGTGTTTTTCATTTATAAGGATGTGTAATTAATTACCTAACATAAGATCTAACATTTGACCTTGCTCATCAATTTGAACTGTATTACATTGTGGAGAAATTTTACAATGCTATAGAGTATTGGTGCTATAGGGTTTTGCTTTTATGGTATAACTTAAAATTGTACATTTACGTTATATTACTACTTCAGATTGTACGTATACTTTTTGTACAAATTCTTTTATGGTACAACTTGAACTTGTACCTTTATGTGATGGTACAACTTCAAGTTGTAAAGTTGTACCATAACATAATGGTACAAATTGCTTTATGGTACAACCTAAACTTATACATTTAATGTTATGGTACAACTTTAAGTTGTACATTAAAGCACTAATACTATATAGCGTAATAGAAGTGCTCTACATGGTGACATACTATCATATTCATTATACTTTTTTCTATATGATCCTGTATTGCTCT
The DNA here is from genome assembly GCA_946122785.1 of Linum tenue. Classification (NCBI taxonomy): domain Eukaryota; kingdom Viridiplantae; phylum Streptophyta; class Magnoliopsida; order Malpighiales; family Linaceae; genus Linum; species Linum tenue. Next base: position 27,685,829 of record CAMGYJ010000009.1, read on the forward strand.
TAAAGTTTTTCAAAATAACTTTAATTGTTCAAAAATTATTAAGAAATGAGTTCTCTAACATACTTTTATATAACTTGTCTAATGAAATGGTCACTTATTAGCTGCCTTTCAAATTTGCACAAGTTGAATATACATACTTACATACGGAAAATTCTTAGCTCTAACCTTGGTTGGAGCAGAGGCTCTAACCAGCCACGTGTCAGTTTTCTATTGGTGATTTTATCATTTTTTAATATTTTAATTCTTGATTTACTTAGCATAATAAAATATTAAAAAAAAAAGAAGGTGAATTTCCCATACATACTAAGTGTTTTATTTAAATGTTAATATTAACGTGAATTTAGGATTTGAATACATATTCATTTGCTCCTTAGAGGCAGCGATATCATTTGAAGAATGAATTTATCAAATTCACTGAAAAAAATATTTATTAGAGGTTTTGTTTTCATTTGAAGTTAGAACAATATAATTTTATCTGTCACCTGCATAAAAGTGCCACAAGCCCTTACTTTAGTTCCTTCTTTTTTGTTTGTGAATAACGAATTAACAATTCGCTATGGTAGTATATACATATATGGTTGAGTAAACACAAAGTATGATAGATTTGAAACATTTTCAAATCAGATGATACTATTGAGATCATAATAAAAGAGAATTTTAACTATACCGGTAAGACATAAATCAGGCCGGCATAACTGAATCAGATGATACTATACCAAAAAAAATAAAAAAAATTATTCATACCTAAAAGCGCATCCGTTAGAGGTTTGTTGATATAGTGCTGGTTGAGAGGCGGTGCATCCGCTCAACTGAATCTTGCTGCTTCCAAACGAAGAATCGGCTGATCTCAATAATTTGAGCTGTAGCTTTAAATAAAAGCTACTGAATATAGTCTTTAAGCTTATATAGATCGGGATACCATGCATTTAACAGAACAGATGGGGTTGCAAGAATTTAAACAGAAGACCTCTCGGTTTTAGAAATAAAAAAAAACAGTCAATTCCAATGACTTGAGTTACTGTAAGAGATTCAATTGTGTATCATATATCATCTATACTAACACCAAAATCATATGGAGAAGAGAACATCATCAATCAAGCGAACTCATACGTACCTGCAAAGATGGAAAATTAATAAGCTGACCTTTCGAAACTAACTAGTTTTCCGAGTCTGCGACCTGCATGTGTTCACAATGATATGAGGTAGCTAGCTTCTTGGTCACCAAAATTTATAAGCTGCAATACCATGTCCTGTTGGATCTGCTGCCATGAGAACCAACGTAACTTAGCCACAGGTAGGAACTCGAATTGCAGGAAAGAGTTCCAAGCTGCAAATTTTACCTACAGGACACACACGTTGATCTTCCTGATGAAGAAATCAATTGAAAGGAAGAACGAAGGCGATTAAAGTTTTGGATCAGCGCCCAGAGAAAAGGAATGAAGAGATCGAGGGAAGGGAAGGCTCCTGCTGCTATCGGTTGTAAAACTACATCAGCAGGGACATCAGTTGACTCGGCGGAATGAAGTTGACAATTGACTCGGGATTTTTAAGTTGATTCGCAGCAGGCACGTAATGAAGCGGTGTATATTTTATTTATTTTTAATATTTTTAGCTTAGCGGTAGCTGTGGGTGGGTATAAATTAGAAGAATTATTTTTGTATTATATTAGTTTACAACTATACAAGATGAGAATGGAATTTGGGCTTAAATTAATAAAGGCATGTTCATAACGAACCAGCTGTTCTAACGGCTACGGGGGGCAATGGGTGGGTCCAGATCGCACCAGACCGAATTGTCAAGAACCAGTTGATCTTAATAATTCGATTTGTTGAGAGAGGTATCGAACAGAAGACCTCACGGACACAGAAAGCACTGATACCATGTCAAGAATGAGTTGATCCCAATAATTCGAGTTGTTGGGAGAGGTTCAATCGTGAATTATATACCCTTTAATAACACCCCCCTCAAACGAAAAGCCACTCAGATAGGCTTGAAGTTTGCACCGGCATAGGTCCGGATACCATGTGCTTAACAGAAACAGACGTGGGTCATCGTGATTCGAACAGGAGACCTTTCGGTCATATAAGACTCTGATACCATGTTGGGATATCAGAATACGGTGGAAACTGTTGTATATTATTACTGAACCACGATGAGTTTATATAGAGGATAATGAGAGACTCCGATAATAACCCTAACACTAATATGGAAAATACATAACTTCTACGACTCTTATAAGGAATATAACTCTACCCAATTACATTTTGATACTCCTGATTTCCCAACACGAATCGATGTTTGGATCAGATCACACTGAATTTAATATAATATGGTCCGATCCTTGGTTCTATAAATTTCATAAATACTGAAGAAAAATGGATCGAATTTACATTTGGACCTGACCAAAGCGGACAGAATGCACTATTGATCCGGTCCTTGGTCCTAAGATATCTTTCACTATTTGACCGTGGTTCTCCTGAGTTAAGTTCGATCCGGTCAGGACTGGACCGACCCCCACCCCTACTAACGACTAGCTTGTCAATTTTCGTTACGAAAAAGGGCACTTTCTTGTGTACTTCAAGAAGGTAGGTGCCAGGCGTAAATGTATAATATGGGTGTAGAGTTTTGTCCCCTGATTTTTTTTTATAATGGTGATAAATATTATAAAAGAGACCTGTAGAAGAGTACAGAACAAGAATCAACAGAATTGATCCTACAAACAACAATGGAGGGGAAAAAGGGGAAAAGAGGTACCCAGAAAATGGAAAAAAAGCCAAAGTTACACACAGACAAGAACTCCCAGGAGAAACCCATAACACTAGGTGGGCGAGACCAACCCTGTGCGAAACCCCCCAGGATGAGGAGCGAGACTAGAGTTCTCGCCGAAGAAGCTATGAGGTGTCTTGTGCGTCGGTTGACCTCATAAGCAGCTAAATGATCTATAAAATCCTCTACCAACGATCAGGGGTACATGTTGCTATAGAGGTCTGGAGAATCGCATTGGTTTGAGTCACCTTTGATTGGGGACAAGCAAACGGTTAAGTGTGGAAGAATTTGATGACTTGATATATACACATATTTTTTTCCACCATTCCTATACCGTTTGAGTCTCATCTCTCGTGTTTTAGGCTGATTTCACGCTAGGTTGTTCTTGTTTGTGATATTTAGGTCCTAGTACATGAAGGAAGGTTTGGGCACGAGTTCGGGGTCGATTGGACGAAGTTGGGACATTTGACGAAAAGCTGGAAATTCCACACGGCCGTGTGACTTGGCTGTGTGGAACCCCTTTGTGCAGGCAAGCCACACTGGTCATGTAAAGGGCCTTTTTGGCCATGTGGAATTCCTAGGGAGTTCACACGGGCAGACCTAAATTCCACATGGCCGTGTGATTTTGGTCGTGTAGGGTACCTGGAGTCACTAAATCGAACGCGGCGTTTTAGAGAGCCACACAAGCAGACCTAAATTTCACACGGCTGTGTGATCAGGCATAACTGGGTTTTAACCCAATTTTGGGTCTTTTAAAGGGAATCAAGTTTTTGAGCAAAGAAACAGAGCTTTAGAGAGAGAAAGTGCGAAGAACAAACCCTACGAGTTATTTGGAGTGGATTTCTCACCATTGAAGCCCAGATTGCATCCCCAGGAGTGAAGAACGACACCCCAGAGCAGATTATCCTCATCTTTATGAGTATGACTACTCTGATTTCTGTTTTCCTCTCTCTCTCTCTATGGAGTAGAACCTTCTCTCACTTGGGTATGAAGAACCCTAGTTCCATGTGTTAGGAATCTTGATTGTAATAACAGTGGATTGATATACTGATTGATTTTAATGGATTGATGCATGATTCATTGAGTCAATTGAAGCCTGATAATCTTTTCTTGATTTCTGCTGTTACCTGAGATAGATAGAATTTGATTAGTTTGTTAGAGCTTCATCAATCGATAGTGATAGATTGGTTATACGAGAGTTAATCGATTTACTGCTTTGTACTGGAATCCAATTCCACTAGTGGAGTTCTGCATTTATTGCCTCAGCAGTCTATCCAGGTGAAGGCTAGTCGCCTAGCGGTTAGTCTGCCTAAAAGGGCTTGGTTAGCTTAAGAGATTCCAAGCTACTCTCGGATCTTTCGCAATTTAATCCATAGTTAATCAACCCAGGGTAATTACAACCTTGACCTAACTAAGGAACTAGGGGGACTCATTCCCGAGTGACTCTTCCCTTGCTAAAGAACTTTGAACCATTTCCTTCTTTCTTACTGCTTTTACTTAAAATCACAATCACTCGACTTAGTTTGTTAGATAATAGATAATCACGGAGTAGGCAGTAGATCTAGACCCCAGGTTGACAAATAGAGCTTGCCACTTTACTGCATTTTCGGACTTCGATTACACTTGTTCGCAGTTTGGTGTTGTGTTTTAACGTGTCAGTGGCAGAGTGTGCTCTATGGGCGGCAGCTTCTGATGCAGGGTCTCCGTTGGCAGGTTGGGAATGGGCGTTCTGTGTCGGCGCTAGAGGAGAGTTGGATCCCGACATTGCATCCTCAGCCTCCCCTAGCTAATCTTTTGGTACTTCCCAGTGATGGGCCCCTGAAGGTTGCTGATTTACTGTGTCCGGGGGAGGGACGATGGTCGGAAGAGAAGCTTCATCAGTGGTTCTCTCCTGCTTCGATCAGGGTCATCAAGGCTATCCCCTTGTCACGGCAAGATATTGAGGATAAACTAATTTGGCATGAAACGTGTGATGGGGTGTTTAGTGTCAAATCCGCGTATCACCTGGCCGTCTTGATAGATGCTCAACAGGGTCGTTGGAGCTCCACGGTTATCTTGATGGATCGTCCAAGCTGTGGATACGTTTGTGGGGTTTGCCAATTCCTTAAGTTAAAGATATTCTGGTGGCAGGTAATGCACCATTTCCTCCCAACTACAGAAGCTCTTAAAGAGAAGGATGTCATGGTCCACCCCCGGTGCCCGGTCTGTTGGGGGCTTCGGAGACTATGGAGCATCTTTTCTGGGATTGCCCCGTGGCTAGGGCGCTTTGGGATCCTGCGGGGCTGGAGTACCTCGGTGAAGGACTACCCCAGCATACATTCCCTCTGTTCCTCAAGAAGTTGCTAGTGCTCCTCCGAGGTCCTAATGAAGTTATGTCTGTCGTGGCGCTTCTTAGGCATATTTGGATGTCTAGTAAGTGGGTTGTCTTTGAAGGCAAACAGTTTGATTTTCCTGCTCTCATGCGACAGTATTATCAGCAGATGGAGGAGTGGACATTTCTGCCGCCCGCAATGGTTGCGCCTGCACCTAGGATGGGAGGTGAGGGGACGATGTCAGTGAATCCTGGTGCATTGGACTGCCGATGGGTTGGAGCGACCAGGCGGGGGTCTCATTCGGCCGGAGGGATGATACTTCTTGATCAAGGTGGGTTCCCCCTGATGGCTTCGGCGGTCCATTTCCCCGGGAATGGATGACCCCATGGTCGTGAAACTGTTTGCTCTTCGTGAGGCGATGTTATGGTGTACCCAGCGGGGTCTCTTGCAAGTGCGATTTGAGGGCGATGCTCAAGTGGTGATCAATAGGCTCACTGAATCCCCGGTGCAGGATAGTCAAGCAGATGCTATCTTTCGAGAGGTCCAGAGGTGTCTGGCGGAGTATGGGGGTTTAAGTGTTCGGTTTGTAAGTCGGCGTAAAAATAGGGTAGCTCATTTGGTGGCTCGAAAAGCCCTTTCTTTGTACACGACGACGAGTCGTTCATATGTTTTTGTGGCCTAGTTGAGGCACATGCTGTAATGGTATATTTTTTCATATAAATATATGATTATCTTTTGTAAAAAAAAAAGGAAGAAGAAGAAAGAAAAAAAAAAACGGACGGCGGCATTCTTATAGCAGTGCTTGCATCATGACCCTAAACTAATGTTTATGGAAATTCTTCAGACGTATACTCAATTAGCTCAACATGTAAGCAACCTTTCAAAAACTATTCAAAATTAAAAAAAAAATTCATAAATATGACGTTTGCCAGGCCTAATGTTAATACTGAGTCAAAAGTCAACTGATCATCTGTCAAATTAAACTTGAATTAGTTAACGAAAGTTACATATGCGAGCCACAAAATTTTAAGTAACATCTTCTAAAACGTAATCAACACCAGTAGCTAGTAGTTAACTAATTACCTGCCATTCTCATGCACCCATCCAGTGATTTTTCGATGGAGGAGAAGGCATCGATCCATCCCTGAACCCGGCCGTAAGTGAATTCATCAAAGTGGGGCAGGAAGTGTGCCTTGAAGGAGCCGGCGGTCGGGAGACAGACGTCGTCCGGGAAGCAGCGTTACATAATCTCCAACACCTCGTCCATACAGAAAGCCGATGAAGCGTAGCCGGGGGATAGAACGAGCAAGTAGATGCTAGCTCGAGATGGCGTCCTCCACGTAGGTCGAGCCCGCGTTGCATTTTTCGTGTCGTCTTTGAACTGCTCGATTCCTTTTATGAACAGAGCAGCGTAGAGGTGATCGACGATCCTGTGGCGGACGTCGTGTCCATGAAAGCTCAAGAAAACCTCCAACGGGTGGCTTGATGAATTTAAAATTGATAATCATTTAATATATTTTAAGATAAAACTTGATGCATATGTATGAGTGTTTACCCATAAAAAAATCAGCTTGTACCACATCGATTAATTACAAGGGGGACTTACCCAAACTATGATAGGTGCTCTCGCCTCTCTCCTCGCCGTCTGGCTGACTGCTCTTCTACAACTCAGTCGAACGGCCGGCGAATTCATTCTCTACTACTTGGTGGCGATCTTCACATCTTCCCTTGCCAATCATGAGAAGCAGGGACTATGGGGGGCCTTTTTCCACAAGACTTCGGAGAGGTCACAAAAGGATACCGCGATGGCAATCCTTGAAAGACGACGGTCGAGGGAGGAATATATCCATCATTCCTCTCGGAGGGAAGCTGTTATAGTCGAGCCTGGGAAGCGAAAAAGAAGACAAAACCCATCTCGTACTCACGGCCATAACTCCACTCAACCCAAGCGAATGCGTCGATCAAGACAAGTGATGTGGCGATTCTACTTACCATCGTCGGAGGAGGCAAATACGGAGACACATGATGATCCTAATTCAGTGCATCATCATCAGGGGCGGATAGCTCCGACCAGGGCCCTGGCTTCAGGGTCTTATATACCCAGCTTTGAGTTTAGATCCCGAAATGGGGCGAGCTCCGAATTCAGATCCCGCAATGGGGCGAGTTCGATTCAAGTTGGTACTCAGGAGTTGGTTGAAAATATCCGACGCAGACCGTCGCCGGAGCTGTGGACATCAACTTTCCTCCGACCGAACCTCTGCCTGAAACGTGCGCGGCTAGGAAAGGTTGTTGGCTCGCGAACGGTCAGTAGGATCGCGCTATTTTCAGGGACATTTAACGGCTGGGGGGATTTTCTGATCCGCCGTATCCTTACGCGGTTTGAAATATCCACCAACCGATTATCTAAATTGAATTATTATAGTTCCCCTTTTCAAATAGAACTCTCGTAACAAGAGAGGTTTCAAACCTGCCATGCTTATTTAACGCAGCCATCCAGCCTATCCTGTCACCACCAAAAGCATCGAGAGGAGGATTGAGTGCCTAGCAGCTGCGGTTACAATCATAAGCAGGAGGTATATTCTGGTAAGTGGGAAATTCTTAATTCGGAAGTCCTTCTCTGTTTATGGGCAGATGATAGTCCTACCAGAACTTTTTACTTCACTTTCTCGAGCTACCCTTGGGTGCATGTTAGTGAGGCTTCGGCAATTATTAATTCCAGTGAGCCGAACCTCTTTTCTCTGTTGCAGTCGGCTACCATTGCTCGAATTGCTAGTGATCAGGTCGTGGAATTTTTGCTAACGGAGATACAATCCGACAGGGTTCGCCAATCGAGGATGCTGCTTGGCCGCCTCTTCGCTGAAGATCGGCTGACTACAACTGAGTTACGTGAAGTGATCAATAACCCTTGGCAAGGCCAGGGACGAATCAAAGTTAGGGAGGCGACACATGGATTGTACGAGTTCGTTCTCCCAACTGAAGCGGCGAAAAATTGGGTGCTCCAGCGCACTCCATGGGTTATTAATGACAAAATCCTGCACCTGCGGGCCTGGACACCGAATATCACGGCTCGAACTTGTGATGAGATGACAATTGCGTCATTCCGAGTCCAAATCCGAGTAAAAATCGGACTGAGGAAGACGTTCCACTGTGGATGGGATCCTCTGATAATCCGTTCGCCACCACTGAGCATGCTGAGCACCGATCCAAACTGGGGAGAAGCCCCCTTCATTTCCCAATTCTGAAGGCCCCTAAATTCCCCTTAGGAAGGCAGGTTCGTCGCGGTAAAGGGAAGGCGGCTCCAATGGGCATCCCGATGGAGATCGATGAGCGACATGACCCGAACCCGGCGCCGCGCCGCCATGGCAGGCATGGAAGATCCGCAAGGGCTGAACAGGTGGCGGCTCCCGCTGCTGCTATGAAGCTTCGTGAGAAGGACGCGGCCTGGCGTAAGCTGGCGCCCTCCTCTGGTATATCACCCATGGTGGGAATCAATGATGTGACTCGTCGCCGACGCCTCATTCTAGAGGAAGAATCAGAGGATGAGTTCGTTGTCCAACCCATCTCGTCTAGCAGACAGGAGGAAGATCGGCCACCGATTCGTCATTCCGGCCCGAGTGTGCTGACGGCGACGCAAGCCCCCCATCGTCAGGCTGTTCCCGCTTCCAAGCTGAAGGGAAAGGCGAAAGTGGAGCGAGTTCGTCCGGGCCCCAAACCAATTAATGGGCCGGCCCAGCCGCTGCAGGTTTCTCAATTGGATCCAATTGCCAAACAAAAATCGGGCAAAGCAAATGCTATGATGGGCTGGTCCAGTAAGCCCAATAAATTGTCCAAGGTGGTTCCCGATGAGCAAAAGCTGGCTAGCGGAGTTGGGCAGGCTAAGGGAGCTAAGGTGGGTCTGCCACCGTAGCCCAAGACCACTCCTAACTCGACCAGGCAAAATGATGATCCCGTGGAATCAGAAGACACTCTCTCGGACGACGAGTCCAATGTCTATGAGCTTCGGCGCCGTGTGCGTTCGGCGTCAGGGGTGCTGAAACGGCTGGCCAAGACTTCCCGGGTTAGTCAGGTGGTGAGAGCCTTTGAACTTGGGTTGGCAATGAAGGATAATAATGATGACAGTACGAGTCAATCCCAAGCTCAAGCTCGTACGGACTTGTTGGAATCAGTGGTCGACGTGGCTACTAATACCCCCCTGAATGAGTATGGAAGCAATCTACCTGAGCCAGGGACTAGTGTGAAGAAACGTCATTTTGACGAGTTGGATGGGGAGATGGCGGATAATCCGACCCCCAAAAAGCAGTTTGTTGAGGAGAAAGATGAGGATAAAGACGGAATGGAAAAGGTGGAGGAAGCCAGCCTCGAGTGGCCCCAACCAGATAAATGAGGCTTCTGGCCTGGAATGTGAGAGGAATTGGGCCATCCCTCACATTCCAAACTGCTGTAGGTTTAGTTCGGTCGAATAAACCGAATCTATTGTTTTTTTCGGAAACGCGATCGAGCCGGCGTGTTGTCTCTCTCGCCGTATGCGGGGTTTATGTTTTGATCTTTCAAATTGTTTCTTTGTGGATGCGATTGACGCTTCCGGAGGTTTAGTTGTTGCTTGGGCCCCCGAAGTGGTTGCTTCGGTTTTTTATTATTCCAACTTTTGTATTTGTGTTCAAGTTAATGAAGGGGATTTCGTTTATGTGGTGGTGTGTGTTTACATTAGTTGTAATGTTGTCACCAGGGCTTCCCAATTGGCCCATCTTAATGATGTTTGTGCGACCATTCAAAATCCTTTCGTTGTTATTGGAGATCTTAACACTATCCTCCATGAAAGTGAGAAAGAGGGAGGAAACCCTTGGAATGCGACTCAGTCTGCTAGTCTGCCTGACTTTATTCTTAAGTTGGGTCTGCATGACCCTGGTTTTCAGGGCGATCAGTTTACGTGGACGAATAAGAGGATGGGTGTTGCTTGCATTCGTTAACGTCTCGATAGAGCGCTGTGCTCGCAGTCTTGGATTGATCATTACCCTGATACTATGGTTAAACATTTTACTGATCAAGGGTCGGATCATCGTGCACTCCTCCTTTTTGATAAACCCTATGCCCGGAATTGTCGCCCTCTCTTCCTGCTTTGATGCCCGTTGGGCGGATAATCCTGAAGTTCGGGCTATGGTCCAATACGTCTGGCAGGAGGATGTCGAATGGACGCCTATGTTTCGTTTATGGGAACGCCTTAAAAAACTCCGTCATTTATTGTATGATTGGAGTAGGGCGGGCACCACTAATTCCCTCCGGAACATAAAGACTCTTCAGAATGAAATTGAATCTATCAAGCGTTCTCAGCCTGTTGACTGGGATACAATCCGGATTCTGGAGAGGAAGTTGAGTCGTCAATGGGAAGCGGAGGAGCTTTACTGGCAACAAAAGTCAAGGGTCCACTGGTTAAAGAAGGGTGATAAGAATACCTCTTATTTTCATACAGTAACCCGGACGCGCCGTAAGAAGAATTTTGTGGCCGGGCTTCGTAATGAGGAGGGCGATTGGATTACTGATGAGCCTGGTAAAGCTGGTATTGCGACCAGTTTTTATCAGCATCTCTTTACCTTGGAGAATCAAATCGCTAACATGTATGAGCGGGTGGCAGGCCTGCCTATTGATCGAACTGTTACCCCAGAAATGAATGCTAGCCTAACGGCGCCTGTTCTCCCCGCTGAAGTTCGCAAAACAGTTTTTGCCATGGGATCGAAACAGGCTCCCGGATCTGACGGATTCACAGGGAAATTCGTCAAATCCTTCTGGGATATTGTGGGCCCCTCGGTGGTGGAGGCAGTATGTTCTTTCTTTGAGACTAGCAGGATGCTCCGAACTTTTAATCATACCTGGCTCACTCTGATCCCCAAAGTCGACTCTGTGGAGAATATGCGACAGTTGCGGCCAATCAGTCTGTGTCAGTTTGTGTACAAGACTATTACTAAGATCATGGCAGAGAGATTGGCGGTTTTTTTGCCGCAGATTGTCTCCGATGGTCAAAATGCTTCTATTCGAGACAGAAAAATCATTGAGAACATCCTGCTCGGGCATGAGTTAATGCACTATTTGAAAATTAAGAAGCATGGAAAGAAAGTGTTCATTGCTCTGAAGGTTGACATGGAAAAGGCCTATGATAGAGTGGAATGGCCCTTTCTACTCGCTGTCTTGGAAAAAATGGGCTTCAACTCTACATGGCGGGGATGGATACAAGAGTGCCTACGATCCTCCTCTTTCTCTGTGTTAATGAATGGTACCCCTGCGGGCTATTTCACCCCCTCCAGAGGCCTCCGGCAGGGGGATCCTCTGTCCCCGCTGTTGTTTGTGCTTTGTACTGAGGGGTTTGCTGCGCTTCTTCGAAAGGCGATTTCTGAGGATAAACTTGGTGGAATCAAGGTTGCTCCCCGGGCCCCGCGGATGTCGCATTTATTTTTTGCTGATGATTCGTACTTGTTCCTGCGTGGGTCTCTCCGGGAATGCGAGAATTTAATCGAGGTCTTGAATGAGTATGAAGAGCTCAGTGGCCAGAGAGTGAATTTGGATAAATCGGCAGTGTGCTTTAGTAGAAACATTGTTTTTCCTGACCAAGAATTCCTGGCTGCGGTTCTGGGAGTAGGGGCGGTAGGGGTTCATGATAAGTACCTGGGTTTGCCTACGCTAATTGCGCGGTCTAAGATGGAGACCTTTCGGTACTTGGAGGAGAAGTTGCTTGACCGTCTCCAAGGATGGAAACGAAGGACGCTATCCTGGGTGGCTAAGGAAACCCTAATCAAATCCGTTGCCTTGACATTACCCTTGCATGTGATGTCCTGTTTCAGGCTGCCACAATCACTATGTCGGTTGCTGGATAAACATGTGGCACGGTTCTGGTGGGGAGTTAAGGAGGACCAGTCGAGAATTCGGTGGATGTCTAGGAGGAATATGTGCAGGAGTAAGCATGATGGAGGAATGGGGTTTCGCCGGTTTGAACAGTTCAATCAAGCGCTTTTGGCAAAAATTGGTTGGCGCCTCCTTCAGGAGCCCAGTCCATCCTGGCTCAAGTTTATAAAGGGAAGTATTTTTCCAATGGGTCTTTTCTTTCGGCCACGGCACGGTCTCGTCCATCATGGGGGTGGCAGAGCATTCTGTATGGACGTCAATTATTGGAGGCAGGGCTGCGTTGGCAAATTGGTGATGGGCAGTCCGCTTCCCTGCTACACTCAAGCTGGATTCCTCAGCTACAGGTTGATCTTCCTCGGTATAACCCCCAGGTCCTGCCTGTTGGAGGGGATCCGGTGGTGGCAGAGGTGATCAGTCCGGAAGGGGGCCACTGGTGTGACCCGAAGTTGGGTGCGTGGTTTGATCCCCCTACTTGTGAGGCCATTAAAGCCATCCCCCTTCCGCGGTTGCCGGTCGAGGATAAGCTGATTTGGCATAATACTCAGGATGACATATTCACAGTGAAGTCGGCCTATCATTTGGCGGTCACCCTTGATAGAAGGAAGGGTCGGTGGATGGCCTATCATTTGGTGTTCCTCCATTGCCCGATGGCTCGAGCGCTCTGGGACTATTCGGAGCTTTCTTCCCTGGGAGAAGGGTTGCCTTGGCAAACCTTTCCCCTGTTCCTGAAGCGGTTAATGTCTATGATTAATCAGCCATCCGTTCTCATGGCGGTTGTTGCTGTCCTTTGGCGGATATGGCGTTCTCGGAACTGGGTAGTCTTCGATGGCAAGCAGTTTGGGATCCCTGCTCTGATGCGTCAGTACAATCAGCAGGTTGAGGAGTGGGTAGGGCTGCCTGTGGATCGGCAATCTCTCTCCTTTACCCCTCCCCCACCTCAACCGGTGTTGGGGGAGGTGGATAAGCTGGTTTGTATGTGGGATGGGGCTACGAGAAGGGGGTCCCACGCCGCGGGGGGATTGCTCTTATGACCCTGGCGAGAGAGGTCCTGATGGCTGGTGGGGTTCAGTTCCCGGGCGTTGATGATCCCATGGTAGCTGAAGTGCTGGTGCTCCGTGAAGCTATTACCTGGTGCCTGAATCGGGGCATCATGGAGGTGTGTTTGGAAGGGGATGCTAAGGTTATTATTGATAAAATCAACCATGAAGATGCTAGTGATAGTCGGATTGGTGCTAATCTTGCTGCAATTATTCATCACTTGGCGGGTCGCTCAGGGTTTAGTGTTAGATTTGTAGGTCGGCGTAGCAATAGGGTACCCATTTGGTGGCTCGTAAAGCCCTCTCTATGTACCCGACTGCGAGTCGTTACTTTGATTTTCAGGCATGGCTTCTGTCCAGGATGTAACTATCTTTGGTTTTGATCATTGAAGATTATCTTTTGTCAAAAAAAAAAAGATTAATTACAAGGGAACTAATGGATTTATAAGGCCAGCTCAACATTAATGATTAAAAGAGCCAGCTAGGCCTTGTTGGGTTGGGTTTTGGGGCCTAAGTGGCCAAACCCCTTCTTCTCTATACGATGGCCAACCCGTATCCGTGGCCCCCATAGCCACGGACGATGCCTCCACCTCTTGGTATGAAATTTGGCTCCCAAAACAAGGCCATCCAAAAAACTAAGTCCGGCTACCAAGCAGGGTGCCAAATAGGAGGTCATCCAAAAAACTAAGTCTTGGAAACAACCCGACACAACGGGGTGCCAAACGACCGGCTACCAAATAGGAGGCCATCAAAAAAGCTAAGTCTTGGAAACAAGGCCACACAATGGGGTGCCAAACGGCCGGGTACCAAGCCGGATACCAAATAGGAGGCCATCCAAAAGTTAAGTCTTGGAAACAAGGCGACACAACGGGGTGCCAAACGGCCGGGTACCAAGCCTATACCAAATAGGAGGCCATCCAAAAGCTAAGTCTTGGAAACAAGGCGACACAACGGAGTGCCAAACGACCGGGTACCAAGCCTATACCAAATAAGAGGCCATCCAAAAGCTAAGTCTTGGAAACAAGGCGACACAACGACCGGGTACCAAGTAAGGGGGGTCAACAACGCGGTATCAAGACGGCAAAACAGATCTTGGTACTTTGACATAGAATTTGGCTAAGTATGAAGCAAAAGGGGTATCAAGCCGACAAGGCAGACTTGATACCAAAAGATATGAAAAATGGCTAAGTATGGGGCCAAGAGGGTACCATGTCGGCAAGGCGGGCTTGGTACCAAGACATGGAATTTGGCCATCGGTACCAAGACCTCTACCAAGCCGGCAAGACAGGCTTGGCAGCCAAGCAAGGCGACAGGGTACCATGACCCCAAGGGGGTATCAAGCCGACAAGACATACTTGATAGCCAGACATCACTGTATCAAGCCAACAAAGACAAGAAATTCGACCAAGGCATGGTGGCTAACTGAGGTAGCCATCCAACTAGTTACCAAACAACCATGGATGGATCGGCCAGGATGCAAAATTGAGCCCTTATGGGGCCATATGGAAACAAATTCCCAAGACGGGCTTGGTAGCACCTTAACGGGGTACCAAACCGGCAGGGTGCAACTTACCAACTTGACGAGGCTACAAAAACTAAGTATGGAGACCAAGCCACCAGGGCTAGCTTGGTATCAAGGGGTGTCAAGTTGATTACATGGGTTTGGTGGCGTGCCAGAAGGTATTAAGCCGATGAGACGGCTTGGTAACAACCAACAAGTTAATGAGGTGGTATTGGTGTCATGAGGTGGTAGCGGTCTCAAGACGACAAGAGTGGGGAGTCATCAAGCTGCCAAGGGTGTGGTCGAGACTTTATCATGGAGGCAAGGTTGAGGGCTTCAACCTTATCCAGTCAAGACAAGGCGACAAGACCAACACGTTGGGCGTCGAGGGCATCAAATACCAACCAGTCAACAAGATGGGTCAAGGAACTCCAAGGCAATGGAGATGAAGACCAAGACAACGGTTACCAATTGGAAATCAAGGCAACGAAAAAGGGTCCCTAAGGCGGTTGGAGCAACAAGCCGGCTAAGAGTTACCAAGGCGGTTACCAAGGCAATTACTCCTAGTGGCTATAAATAGGAGAAACGAAGACGGGAAAAGGATTCCACAACCAACCATTTGACACACTATGTCAAACTTTTATCCTTTCTCTGCAAATTAGCCATAGCCCTTAGTTTTCAGAGCTCTCACTGAACCTCCATAGGAGTAGAGTAACGCAACTTAGATTACTCCCAAAAACCATCAAAAGCATCAAACACCCTCGTTCGAACATTGTTCGGAGAGGAGTGAACCGTATAATTATCGTTGTTCAAGAAGTCAAAGGTGCATTCATTATGTTCAAACACTAGTTTTTCCTCGCCGGAAAACAAATTGGCACACCTAGTGGAACACTGTGTGTTTGATTTGATGGCTCCACGACTGAGAGAACAAGAAGGTGATCTTTCACCTGGGTTTGTAAAAGAGCTAGTGCCCAGTTATTATCTTGGTCAATTAGCAAAAAGTGACGCCGGAAACAATGGTGGGGTAAGAGGCCAACCATCACCGGCGCCATGTTTGGGTGTAACCGCCACCACCTTGTCTCTCCACAAGTCACTGCTGGTAGAAATAAAATTAATGGAGGAGGCTATGGTGGGATACACCAAACAAATGGTATCTCAACTTGATTTTTTCCATACTCGCATAAATCGACGTTTGGATCAACTGGATGAGATTCGCGAGATAAATAAAAATAATTTTAAGGACTTTTGTCAACTTTCGATAAAACCAGTGTTGAGATCGAAAGTTTTGGCAAAATATGGTGTAGATCCACCGTCAAACATTGCTACTGGGTATACGAGTAATCTAGACTCCGGTGGCCAGACTACTCAGCCACGGTCAGAGAACTCATCGTCTCCGATGGAAATTCAACTATCTCTTCAACATAGTGGTTGTGGCAAGAATCACGCTCCCATGTTCACCACTCATGTAAAGCAACCGCCTGTGCCGATAGTTACTCATAAAACTGGCTCAGAGGCTAGACCATGCTTGAATGTGAGAGTTGGTGGAGGGTTAAGAGCTGATGTGCTACCACAAGCTTGCCCAACCTCGTTGCCATCTATGCTCGAGCGACCTGGTGGATGCAAATCGCC
This sequence comes from Linum tenue, assembly GCA_946122785.1. NCBI lineage: Eukaryota > Viridiplantae > Streptophyta > Magnoliopsida > Malpighiales > Linaceae > Linum > Linum tenue. The sequence continues at coordinate 27,701,965 of CAMGYJ010000009.1, forward strand.
AGGGGGCATGCATAGGGCCATGGAAGTCTATCTAACAAGGTGAAGTGTCAGGCTGGGGAACACGTTGATGTCAAGAAAATCGAACAAAAGGGTGTGTCCAACAGAATACCATGTTTATTGTCTAAGGATTACATGAGGGACATGTCATCAACCACAAGCAGTGGGTTGACAGTTGTGTCCAAGAAGCCATTTCAATCCAAAACCACATGTGCTGCTAGTAAGAATGTTAGCGTGGCTAAGGGGGGTAAGGGGGACATGTCTCCATCTCCATGCAGTGGACAGGGGGGCATGTCATCAAACATGATGAATGGAGTGAGTGGCAAGTCTAAGCGGGTGTTGGACACCCATGCCACCCATGATTTTCATAACTTTGACAGGGTGTCAAAGAGTGCACAAGGAGGCAAGGCCCCTTGTAGCATGCCACCCATGAAGGGTCGACAAGGGGGCATATCATCAACCACAAACAATAGAAAGATACACATGCTCAAGAAGCCACAACAAACCCAAGCCACACATGCTTGTAGTAAGAATGGTATTGTAGTTAAGTCTGGCAAGGGGGGCACGTCAACAACCATGAATAATGGTATGGGGGGCATGTCTCCAACCAGTGGACAGGGGGGCATGTCACCGACCATGAAGAAACAAGTAGGAGAAAATTATAGGAGTGTTCATCACACCCAACCCACTCAAAAAATTTCTACGTATGAGATGGTGTTAAGGGATTGGTGAGGAAGCAAGTCCATGCCTAAAGCCCCCCATTGCATGCCAAACTTGAATGGCAAACAAGAAGGTATGAACAAAACTTCTCGACACACACCAACCAATCATGGTCCTATAAAGAATCAAGGGTTGTTATGTGTTAAGTGTAAAAACCATGAAGACATGGGTTTTAGAAAGAGTCAAGTTAGCCACAAGGTTGGTCGTCAACTCTGTAAGTCCAAACACCCGTCTTCTCAACCATATGGGAAGAGTAAGCATGTGCCTAGTTGGGGTAAAATAAGACAGATGACAACTCTCGGCCCCTTTGATGAATCGAAGGTGTTGAAAATGTCTAGTGCACCACCCGGGACAAGGCAAACACATCGGGTTCAACATCAACCCAACATGTCTAGTAAGGTGGCCAAGGCAGTGGATCTTGGGACTCCTTGCAAGCCCACTAAGACAGAGCAAGTTGAGAGGGTGACATCCATTGTTAAGTCAGAAAATTTGAAACCAACACCAAATGAGTTGTTTCCCCTAACGGAGGGAAGACAAGTAGTGTATGGATGGTTGGTCTGGTTTAACTCATGGACTTGGCAGTGGCTGTACACCTTTGGCACGTTGGTGGGTGCCAAAGGGCATGGATATTAATGACGCTTGTCACTCTCTTCTATATTAAAATAAATAAATATAATATTAGTAAAAAAGAAGAGAAAAGAAAAATCAAAAGCCAATCATGGCTAAAATATACGAGGTCGAAGTGTCAAGTTTTAGTTAGATTTGTGATGTGAGGACCTGGTCATAACTGATAAGCCACACTCATGTGGTGGATGGATCCATGTCATTTACATGGCATGAGCAGGTGATTCGCTGTCGGTGTAGACCCTTTATTTTCCAGGCCACCCGTCCAAGGAGGCCTGCTTGTCGTAAGAGGATGAGATGCTACATGATCGATTAATCAATGGCAAGTATCTCAAACCTTATTTCCCTTCTCTTTGGGACGTGGGGTGTCAAGGGGTTCAATGTTGGGCGGCCACCATGGTGGTCGGCATGCCAAGCCTCCCGTACCCTAAGACATGGCATGATACCCTCGTGATAAAGCATGGCTTGAGTAGCTAGCCATGACATGGAAAGGAAATTGAGCTAGTTAAGTTTTACGTCCTTTTGTCGGGTGCATGGCTTTGTAATAAAAGCCAAAATTTAGCTAAGGAAGGTGGTGCCGAGATAAGTATTATTTTTAGGTGGTCAAGTTGAGTTCAACCACTTAGTGCATAATTCTTATACACTAAGTTGTGGGGGGCATTTGTTTACCCATAAAAAAATCAGCTTGTACCACATCGATTAATTACAAGGGAACTAATGGATTTATAAGGCCAGCTCAACATTAATGATTAAAAGAGCAGATGGGCCTTGTTGGGTTGGGTTTTTGGGCCTAAGTGGCCAAACCCCTTATTCTCTATACGATGGCCAACCCGTATCCGTGGCCCCCATAGCCGGACGATGCCTCCACCTCTTGGTATGAAATTTGGCTCCCAAAAAACTAAGTCTTGAAACAAGGCGACACAACGGGATGCCAAACGACCGGGTACCAAGCAGGTTACCAAATAGGAGGCCATCCAAAAAACTAAATCTTGGAAACAACGAGACACAACGGGGTGCCAAATGACCGGGTATCAAGCCGGCTACCAAATAGGAGGCCATCAAAAAGCTAAGTGTTGGAAATAGTTGCTATCTGTTTCCCCAACAGTTGGAATTACTGCCCTGCAGCTGGTTGGGAGGCTGGATTGTCGAGTGTAGTCTCACAGTTCAGGCATCGCAAGCTAGGAAAGCTGATGTGGAATTTGGTGGTCAGTGAAGTGTGGAGGGAACGTTGTAGAAGGGTTCATGGCTATCAGCAACTGAAGGTGGAGGAAATTTTGCATAAGATGCAGCAGGTACTTGAATGGAGGCTTGCTGGGAATATTCAATTGGTTCAGGCGCCACTGCTAAAACGAGACTTTGGTTTCAAAATTAGTTTCCCTTGTAAATTTGTTAGTCTGTAAGTTTGGTGGTCTCACAAATTGGTTGTGTGCCCCTGTCTTGTAGCTAGTTGTAGTTGTTGAGGTGATTTGTAGGATGCTATCCTATTATGTTGTATGTAGGTACGATTTGTATGGTTCTGCTCTATGTTGAGCTCTTTGATGAAATAAAATTGCTTTTCATAAGAACATAAATTAAGTAGAGCTGTACAAGATTTGTTATGCAATAATATCCTATACAATCTTGGTGTTTAGAATGCAATAATTATTTTGCACAATATACATCAATCAATTACTCATTATATTTGGAGTAACCTTTAAATAAAAATAAAAAATCTCTATATGTTTGGACTAACCCTTAGCCAAGACGACCAAATTTAATTATGTTATGCAATATCCATGACAAATTTCTAATCCATATGAATGTTTTGTCCTTAGAACAATAAATTTGTAATGGTTGCCATTTCAAATTCAATAAAAATTTAAAAAATCTAATATTATAATAGCGATATAAAACTAAAATTTACCTCACAACAGATTACCTAAATTCTAAATAGCATTATCAAAAGCATGATCCAAAGTTTTTTTTTTCGATGGTTAATCAAAATTGCATTTGAAGCCCGGGGAGATGCAACTCGCATCTCCCTCTCAAAAGATCAACGTTTTTACACTCCAATGAAATCTATAATGGTAACTACACAAACCAAAGAAAATAAAATCTATAAGCCAAGTACATCTTTGGTCATCTTCTGTAATTCTATAGTACTACTTGAGTATAACTCGAATTCCTACAAAATAGTGGTTGAGAGTTGAGTAGGATCTGAAATTCTTTTGGCGCCATAAACCCAAGTACATCTCTCCCGCCAAATATAAGCACAGCACATCACCACCCATAACAGCCGCCCAATCTTAGCTGTCGAGCTTGCACCCGACCAACGCTGCACCACCCAATTCAACTGAGAGCTCCAATCTGGGAAAAGAGGCCACCTGCAAATCTTCTGTAACACGAACTGGAAAACTTTAGCACTAAAGGAACACAAGGAAAAGAGATGGTCTATGCTTTCAAAACCACCAGGGCAAAGAGTGCAACAATTTTCATCTGCCAATCCCCAACTAATAAGATTATCCTTCGTGGTAATTCGATCCAAAACCACCAACCAGACCAGCAAACTGTGTTTCGGTATAAAAGGTTTACCCCACAACACAGAACACCACTCAATAGGCGAAGAAGGAGCACGAATGGAATCCCAAACAACCTTAACTGAATACTTCATCAATTGCTTACCATCCCAAGTCAGATTACTACCTGCTCCAGTGACATGAGTATGAGCCAGTTCTCTGCATTTAAGCACCTTCTTCCATACCCATGAGCTTACTAAGCTTGCAGGAATCTCCCATATGTCATTCCCTTTAATCCTATACTTCTGGATCCAGGCAACCCATAAAGAGCCAGCCTTAGCAAGTAAATTCCACAGATGCCTCAAAACACAGTCTTTATTCCATGTTTTGAAATCTATGATCCCTAAACCCCCTTCTGCTTTAGGCATAGCAACCTTAGACCAGGATACAGGTGCTCTCCTCCTCCCATTCAAACCAACTCCCCACAAGAACTTATTACACACCTCTTCAATGGATTTCAAAACTCTCATTGGTAAGAGGAAGACTGCCATCTAATACTGAAACACACTGGTGATAACAGAAGAGATTAATTGAATTCTCCCTGCATAGCTAAGAGTCTTGGCTTGGGGAGTGGTAATCCTCTTAGTGATTCTACTCACCAGAATGCTACAATCCTGAGCTGACAGCCTACCTGAAAGAAGAGGAACTCCAAGGTATCTCACTGGTAGTTCCCCCAGAGGGAAACCTGTAAGATCTGATATCCACTTCTGCTCTTCCTTAGTAATTCCTGCACAGAACAGTTGGCACTTGGCCAAATTGCACCTCAACCCAGAAACATGGTAAAATTTGTCAAGCAATCTCTTCACCCCAGCAACTGCCCTGACTGAACCATTAGAAAGTACTAGTAAATCATCCGCAAAGCAAAGGTGTGTGATTTCAAGACTTTTGCACCTTGGATGATAAGGGATAAGATTCTGTGAGACATCCCTAGCTAGCATACAGGAAAAGACCTCCATGGCAATGGTGAAAAGGTATGGGGACAATGGATCCCCTTGCCTACTGGGAAATAACCACACAGCCCCCCATTAAAAGCCACACTCAGCATAGGAGTAGTGACACAAGCTTTGATCAACTTAATGAAACTCACAGGAATGTTCATAGCCTCCATAACCTTTAATAAAAAATTCCAATCCACAGAATCAAACGCCTTCATCAAGTCAATCTTCAAAATACATCTTGATGAGATTGAGGCCCTATGATAATCTTTAACCAGCTCTGTAGCCATAAGTATGTTATCACTGATTAGCCTACCCTTAACAAAGGCAGATTGACTAACCCCAATGAGTTTAGGCAACACTGAGGAGAGCCTATTAGCTAACAGTTTTGAGATCCCCTTATAGACAACGTTACAACATGAAATTGGCCTAAAATTCTGCATTTTATCCACCACTTCAAGCTTAGGAATCAATGCTAAAATAGTAGAGTTTACCTGCCGAGGCATAATGCCAGTCTGAAAGAAACTCAGGACAGTATCCTCAACAACTTCACCAACTACATGCCAATCCATTTTGAAGAACTCAGCTGTGTAACCATCTTGCCCTGGTGCCTTGTCATTCCCCATGGCCATAAAGACTGCTTTGATTTCTTCTCTGGTAACAGGAGATGATAGTATCTGAGCATCAGCCTCTCCAAGCTTGTGACAAAGTAGATCCTCAAAATAGGATAATGGAGTATCCTGAACCAGAGAATCAGCCTTACCTAGCAAACCCTTGTAAAAGTCAACAGCTAACTGCCCCATGGCCTTCACCTCAGTAATCACATTCCACTCCTCTATAACCAGCTTTTGAATTGTCTGCCTATGATTCCTGACTTTAACCATACTGTGGAAATATTTAGTATTAGAATCTCCCTCAATAATCCTTCTAACTCTCGATTTCTGCCTGTAAAATTGCTCCTCAGCCTTCTGCAACCCTCTACAAATCTCTTCCTGATCCATTACTGCATTAGAAAGGAGAATGGATGGATCAGCAAGTACAGCCTGCTGCATAGCCTCCAGCTTAGTTTCAGCTTCTTTGACACGACCGGAAATCTCAGAATATTGAGAACGATTTAAACCCTTAAGTTTCAACTTCAATGCCTTCAACTTCTGATACAACTGAAAGTATGGAACACCCCTAACCTCCAATTGCCACGCTTCCTCCAGCAAACTCTGATACTGAGGATGCTGTCTCCAGAATGTGAAGAACTTGAATGGCTTTGGCAAAGAGGAAGTCATGGGATCCGTGTGAACAAACAAACCACAATGGTCCGAAACACCAGGGGGCAGTGTCTTAACCAGGCTATCTTTGAAAACTTCCAACCACTCTTCATTAACCAGAGCTCGATCTATTCTTCTAGCAATAGGATTAACTGATTGCTTGTTCCACCATGTGTACCAATTTCCAGTAGTGTTATGATCAATCAATCTCATGTCTGTAATCCAATTCCAAAATCATCCATGCTCTGATTCTGAACAGGACTATTTGAAGCTTCTGAGGCCCCAATGATTGCATTGAAATCACCAATGAAAATACCAGGCTCCTGTGTTACTACATATCTACTTAATACCTCATATAGCTCAACTCTCGCAGCTGTTTTGTTTGGACATAGACCACAGTAATCACACATGACTCCTCCCCAGACTGCACTCTCACTTGAATGAAATGCTGACCCATACCAACTTCAACCACTGACAAAGCAGGTTTCCAAAATAGCCAAACTCTACCATTATAAGAATATTTATAATTGTTAAGGTGCTTCCAACTACTAAACTGTCTGCTAACTATCTCACCAGCATTACTCTTCAAAACTCGGGTTTCCAGTATTGCAAAAAAATCTACTCCTAACTGTGCTACTTTCTTATTCACATACCTATGCTTCTCAGAGGAGTTGAATCCTCTAAGATTCCACACAAGCAACTTCATGTCTTCTTCTTCCTACCTCCCTTCTTCTTGGGAGATATAGGGACAATCAAGCCATAACTCTTCTCATTCAGAGGTACCCTAGCACGAACTGCAGAATCAGGTATACGCAACTCCCCACTCTGCACAGGACGATTCATTTGCACAGCCTTCCCTTTTTTGCCCACCAATTGAAAACCCTCCTCATCCACTAAAGCTGAAGCAGCCCCTGAATTCTTACTCTCCAATACCCTTCCTACAACAATAGGGGTTGTACTCGCAGAAGCATTAGACGCCTCTCCCACTGCTAGTGTCCCACCCAGTGAAGCATTCTCAGTAACACACTTCCCTCCTACTGCCCCCTCACCTGATCCCTCAGCTGCTATCATAGGACCAGGTCCCTCAATTGCATTCTGAGAACCAGATGCACCAATCAACAAACGTGCAGGAGCAACAGGACTTGCCACCCCTCCAGAAACCATATCATTAGCCTTACTCGCAGATACAACTTCCCGACATTTAACTCCCTCTCCACTTTTATGCCCAAATTCCACACACTTCTCACAGCGATGAGGAGCATGTAGATAATGAACAAACAATGTAATGCCAGCTTCCCCCTCAGGACGAATCCTAATCTCAGCCGGGAAAGAGGAGTCAGCAGCCATCTCAATACAAAGTTTAGCAGTCCCCATATGAGTCCCTAACTTCGTCGACTGATCCATCCAAAGCGGCGCACCAAGCATACTAGCCACCCTGCTCAATCCTTCTTCCGTCATGTACTCCAATGGCAACTCCCTAATCCGCACCCAAATTGGCAACCGAGAACATCCCAACTGAAGCGATTGAATGCCTGGAACCCACTTTCTCAGGAAAAGCGGCACATTCTCGCAGTGCCATGGCCCATTTTCAAACACCCAGGTACTCGTCTCCACACACTCTAATTGGAACAGAAACATATTCACCCCAAATACCGACACGAACACTCGACCATCTCTTCCCCAGTAATGTTGAGCCCAGCGACGGATCGTTGCAATCGGAGGAGCCTTAGAGAGAAATTGACCGACCAACGCATTCCTCCACCTGACTGCTCCCTCGTCTCGAACCGATCAAGGGATTATCAGCTCCCCATCGACTAGCGCAGGTGCCACATATCGAAGAAGATTCCCATCGCCAACTCCAAAAAGCTGAGCCCAATTCGCAGGTTCCGGCGCGGCCATGCCGCTACTATCGCCGTCACCAGCTAGGTCAGAGAAGAGGGAGAAGAGAGAGAAAACTTTAATGTTAAAATGCTATGATCCAAAGTTAATGTATAAGGATAAAAAGAATATTCCAAACATGCATTCAAATAAGAGGAAACAAACTGTTATGGAAATAAAAATGAAAATAAACCGTTGTCATTTTTTTTTCTCAGAACCTAAGTTTTAGCTTTATTAAGAAGAAATCGATGTTACATCGTCATTAACAAGCTGATCTAACAGATTCAGCGGTGGCATATCAAATCATACATCCGCTATGTCTCATCTCGCCTTCGTGTGAGCCATAATAAGTGCCGCCTCATTGGCATCTCTACTAGCATACTACACTCGCCAGTCACCAGTCGCCGCCTCCAGCCTCCCTATATTCCTGAGTACAATCCCCATCTCCGTTAGGACTTCTGCCACTTCCAGCTTATCACCACTTTTAGACAGTCTGTTTCCACAATGGGCAAAGCTACCTGATGTTGTTGAGCCAATTGGAAGCCAAACTCTACCGCCAAAGCCTCTCCCAATGTTGGGTCGTGGATTCCTCTTAACCTCTTCACCACTACCAATATGAACTCCATTATGATCCCTTGCTACCACTCCCAGCCCTACTCCTTCGTCGTCCATTCCCGCATCTGTATTAAATTTAACCTTCCCCGGCGGTTGCCTCGACAAGGAGTGACTTACAAATTGAGATGGCGAATGATTATGATTTTGCTGCTGGTGGCGATATTTATCAAGGTAGGATTGCGCTCTTGGTACTATGTCAACTTCATCCATCTTTTTCCTATTGAAAAGGTGGGTGGTTAGTTCCCTCCATAAAGTCCACAATAGAACAATCCATTATTCAATATTCATGCTCATTTTCTTACACTGAATCCAATCCATGCAATTAAGAATCGCTCTTAGCTCAAAACAATGTTCTATGAGAACGGATCCCATGCATAACATCGTGGTGCACAACCATGCATAATCCAATCCCAATACGTCGCATCATCGCCTCTTCTCTCTCATAGAAAGCCTTTAATTTCTCCCCTCCCCCTAATCTTTAATGGACGATTTCTCACTCGTTTTAAGTCAGAAATTAAGGTTTTTTACACAGTTAGATCAGATTAATTGTGCTCTTCAAAATGATATCCACTTTGATATATTTTTGGAACAAAAAAAGGAGTTATTTTAACCAGTCTATACCATATGGTATTAACTGATAATAAATAAGAGCATACCATATGGTACGAAAGATACCAGCTCATACCAGGGTGGTATAGTATGGTATGAAGTTGGTAACGAGAGGTATGAAATTTTTTCAGCAAAAAATTTTGGATCCAATTGATCATGATTAAATCGTTCGTTCTGTGCAAAAAATTTCGAAAACAACTTAAAAACGAAGGAGATACCATATGGTATGGAGTTAGTAACGAGAGGTATGAAAAAAATTCTTAAAAAATATTAAAAATGTATTTCATTTTGTAGAGCACAACGAACTCGTTCCTACTGGAAAAAAAAAACCAAATTAGAATGAAGAAGATATAATCCAATTAAAAAAAATAGGAGAAAAAAAATATTTTTAATTTACAAATTTAAATCTGCAGCCACTTAAAAAAAAAGTTCAAATTTAGTTACTCATATTCAACACTCTAAAAGTATACACCATAACTTGAGCCATGTTCTACCACCTACAGCCGCCAAAGCTTGCTTGCCCATGGGCATTCGTTAAAAGCATATTATATCATTATTAGTTCGGCTTTCGAGGCGATCGCAGTGTGAGGTGGAGCCGTCCACATGAACCAATTCAAGAACCTGGAGGCCCTGACAAATCTCACCGTGACCGCGGCGACCTTTGGGAATAATTTATTTGTTTATTTATTAGCTTTGGGGTTATGATATAAAGGTAAAAAAGTTAAAAATAGGTTTAATACACCTGTATAGCCAGAACTTTCGACTTTATGACAATAATAGCCAAATTTTGAAAAATACACTAAAATAGCCATTTCGTCAAAACTTTAACAGAATTATCATTGATGCTGACTGGACTAACGTTGACATGGTGATTTTCTTCGAAAGTCATGCCAGGTGGAAATACTCAAATACTCCAAAAATATAAAGTAAATAAATAAAACAAAAAAAAAGCAAAAACTGCATCTCCCCCTCAACGCATCTCCTTCTCGACGAACCCCTCCACCGACCCATCTCTCTCTCCGACGTTTGGTGCTCCTCCTTTTCTTCTTCCTCTTCTAGCGTATTCATATTGTTCGTTTCCTCGACCTGATGGTATCTTCATTGCCGCTTCATCCACCCTTCTCCCTCTGTTCGTCATTCGGATCTGAGTGAAACAGATCGGAGAGAACGAGAGTGACTCGGCAGCGTCGATCGTCGAGACGTTGGCGTGAAAATCATATGAAAAACACCTTTTCAACGCCATCATCAACATCAAGCACGAGGGATCCTTGTTGATCGAAACCCAACCACCGCCAAGGCTTGGCTGACTCCGACATCTATTTTCATATCCTCGTCGTGGTCATAGAGGTGTGGGGTCTGTATCTGCCTATCGTCTCTAGATCTGCCACTACTTCTTCCAATCTCCTTCACCGAGGAATCCAGAGCTTGCCGGAGAGATTGAGACCGTCCTAGTCCTCTGGGCCGCCGCTACCCTGTATCAGATCTGCATCAAAATTGGGACTTTTTCAATTTTTGCTTTCTTGCCTGATTGAATGTTGGATTCGAAACTGAAGGGTTTCTATGTTGTTTGAAGTGGGATGAATTGATCTTCGGAGGTGATGATGTTGCGGCCGTATCAGCGGTGGGGATGGGGAGTTGGAGAGGAGAGGAGGATAACAGCAGAGATGAAATGGAAACTCTAAAACCTGATTTGTTCTCATTCACTTTGAAGCATATATATGGTTTCCAGTAGCTACAGTCTAAAGCTTGAAGGTTAAATAAGGTGAAAAAGTACAGAGGTGAAAAACAGAGAAGACAACATTTGAACTAACGTTCCTATGCTGACTTGATGCCATCTTCTTCTTCTTCCCTTGTATGACGTCGCTCCAGCTTAAATGAGGCGTTTCACCTTGTGATTGTTTTTGTTCAGATGTTACCCCCGGCAAGCTGGTGGGCAGAGAATCTGCAGACCATGCTTGGAGAGAAGGTATGTGAAGGTGGCAGGAGGCAATTGCTTGGTGAAGATGTCTGCCAACTGGTGGGAGGACGAGACATGGAGGATCTTGATTGTGTCAGATTGGAGCTTTTCTCGAACCAGATGGCAGTCAATTTCTATATGTTTAGTTCTTTCATGGAATGTAGGATTCTCTGCAATGTGAATTGCATATTGGTTGTCACAGTATAGGCTTGCTGGCTGAGGATGAGGCACATGGAAGTCACGTAGCTGATACAGTAACCATTGAATCTCATAGGTTGTGAAGGCAAGAGCTCTGTACTCAGCTTCACATGAAGACCTGGAGACAGTGTGCTTTTTTGCTTTTCCATGAGACAAGAGCTGAGCCAAGGTAGATGCAGTACCCTGTAATTGATCTTCGATTGTCTGGACAGGATGCCCAATCTGAGTCACTGTAGCCTTTTAGGTGAAGATCATTAGCAGCTGGAAAGAATAGACCTGTACTTGGTGCATACTTCAGATATCTGAGAACCCTGATTAAGGCTTTGTAGTGTTCTTCACCTGGATTGGCCATGAATTGAATCAGCTGCTAATTTGAGAAGCTGATGTCAGGACGAGTGGTGGTGAGGTAGATCAACTTCCCAACTATTCTTCTATATAGTTCAGCATCAGAGAGAGGCATATCATGAGTGGCAGACATATGGGATTTGTAATCCATGGGAGTAGTAACTGGCCTGGAGAACACCAGCCTCTTCAATCACCTCAAGGGTATACTTTCTTTGAGAAAGATGAATCCCTGCAGAGTCACGAGAAACTTCAAGGCCAAAGAATTTCAGATGACATAGATCCTTAATGCTGAAGGTGGAGTGCAGGAATTCCTTTATATGTGAAATCTCAGTCAGATCCTCACCACCAATGATCAAGTCATCCACATAGATCAAGATGCAAGTATAGCATGTAGAAGTGGCCTTAAAGAAGAGAGAATGGTCCACCTTGCTTGATTGATAACCCTGTGCATACAAACTGTCAGCCAGAGTAGCATACCACTATCTTGGGGCTTGTTTCAGTCCATACAGAGACTTTTTCAACAGGCAGACTGGGTTTGAAATACCAGGAGGGGCTTTATAGCCTTTAGGCAGCTTCATATGCACTTCCTCCTGTAGATCTCCATGGAGGAAGGCATTGTTTACATCAAGTTGGTGGACAAACCAATTCTTAGCAGCAACAATGGCTAAGAACATTCTGACAGTGGTGAGTTTGATGACTGGAGAAAATGTATCCTGGTAATTTACTCCCTCTTGTTGACTGAACCCTTTGGCTACAAGTCTTGCCTTGTGCAAGTCAAGTTGTTAATTGGAGAGAAATTTCAGTGTAAAGATCCATTTGTTGGCAATGGCTCGTTTTCCTGGTGGGATACTCACAATTATCTAGGTATTGTTCTTTAAGAGTGCCTGTAGTTCCCTCTGAACAGCCTCATTCCATTTAGGATACAAAATAGCTTCCTCATATGTGTCTGGTTCTTTGTTAGATGAGATGCTGAGAACAAATTTTTGATGTGGGAATGAAAGAGTGGAATAATCAAGAACATCAGAAAGGGGGTAAGTGATACCTGATTCATGGTTCTCTAAAGAGTGACTGGTAGAAGAAGACTGCATGAGCAGGTTGCAATGGTATTGCTGAAGTTTTGATGGTAGTTTGGTTGTTCTGGGTTGTTTCCTGAGGGCAATTGGGAGTGAGGGTGGAGTAGGTTGAGTTGTTGGACTACGTGGATCAGGCGGAGCAGTGGTGGGTTGGCTGAGTGAGGGTTGAAGTGGTAATGGTGAGGGAGGGATGGCAGCTAGTTGGGAAGGCATTGCTAGGTCTGGAAAGTCATAGATGGATCGGTGGTGTAAAGAGGAGGGTTATCAGAGTGGTCAAGTGGGAATGCTTCAGGTGGTTGTTATTGAAAGGGAAATATGTGTTCACAAAAGATCACATCTCTGGAAATAAACACTTCATGGGTGTGTAAGTCATATATTTTGTACCCTTAAATTCCTGTAGGATATCCAATAAATACACCTTTTCAGGCTCTGGACTGGAATTTTGTTCTATGATTGCTTAATGTAGAGGCATAACACAGGCAACCAAAGACCTTTAAGTTTTGAAAATCTGGGGGCTGTTGATTAAGCTTTTCATATGAAGTTAGTTCACCTAGAACAGATGTAGGAACACGATTGATCAGATACATAGCATGTCTCACACACTCCCGCCAAAACTCCATAGGAAGATGTGATTGAAATTTCAGTGCCCTTGCAACTGCAAAAATATGCTGAAGTTTTCTCTCAACCTTACTGTTCTGCTGGGGTGTCTCAACACAAGACATCTCATGAACAATGCTAGTGGAGGAAAAGAAGTCTGGCATTGAGAACTCTCTGCCCTGATCAATCCTAATATTTTTGACAGAATGATTGTATTGTTTTGCAGTAAGGTTGTAGAATTCTTGCAGTTTTGGGCGTGCCTGAGACTTGTTTTCAAGCAAGACTATCCAGGTGAGTCTACTGAAGTCATCAACTATAGTTAAGAAGTAATTAAAGCCATCAAAGGTGGGATAAGAACAAGGACCCAAAATATCAACATGTATTAAGGCAAAAGAATGTGCTGAAACAGTAGTACTGTCTGGAAAAGAAAGCCTTCTTTGCTTTGCAAAGTGGCAAACATCACAAGGATTTGAACTCATGGTTTCTATAGATTTACAAAACGTTTTCAGTTGTGGTATCTTGAAGTGAGACACATGTCCTAATCTATAGTGCCAGAGATCAAAAGCTTTTGCCGTAGTAGTTGCTATGATTGGCTTAGGGCTACTGGGAACTCCTGTGTTGGTCATGTGGTAAAGGCCATGGTGAAGCTCAGCAGAACCAGTCACTCTTCTGAGTTCCATATCCTGTATCATACAAAAATTTGAGTTGAAGGTTAAGCAGATTGATTTGTTGGTTACCAGTTTGCTTACTGAGAGCAGGTTGAAGGAAAAGTGGGGAACAAACAGAACTTCTTCTAACACCAGGTCAGCCACTGATGTGACTGTACCTATGTGTGTAGCAGCCACTTGATCACCAGTGGGAAGGGAAATGAAGATATTGGAAACAGGTCTGCAATTTTCTAACACGTTCAGGGAGCATACAATATGGTCAGAGGCACCTGTATCCAAGATCCAGGTGGAACTGGATGGTTTCCTACCAGACACAGTGAAGGATGATTTACCTAGTGATCCTTCATAGCTGTTAAAGGCAGCTATAGTGTGTTGAGACTGCTTCTGAGAGTCCTTCTCTTTGAGCATTGCCATGAATTGATCATAGTCAGATTTGGTCAGACGAAATTCTTGTTCGGCAGAAGCAGAATCATTGGAAATGACAGCATTAGATTGGGGCCTGGAAATAGGAGTAGACTGAATGGGTCGAGGTCCTCCTCCAGCAGGCCAGCCATGCTTATGATAGCATCTGTCCTCAGTGTGCCCTTTCCTCTTGCAAAAAGTGCACTCCATAGGCTTAGAGGTAGTTGGTAAGGGCCTTGGAAGCATACTAGGCAGCCAGCCATGCTTGTGGTAACACACATCCTCAGTGTGACCATTCTGCTTACAGTAAGTGCAGAAGGGTCGCCTGCCAGGAGGGCCACCACGTCTGCCTTGGGAAGCCAGACCAAAAGAATCAGAAACAAGGACTTTGCCTTGTTGAGTTCCATACTGTTGCCTCTCATGTTGGAGGAGCCTTTGAAATACTTTGTCAATCGATGGAAGGGTGTCACCAAACAGGACTTGCGATATAGAAAAACTATAGTTGTCATTGAGACCACGAAGAAATTGAATGATATAGTTTGTGTCTCTATAGCCAAGAACCAACTTAATAGCAACACACAACTGAGGACTTGTTTCTGTGCAGGTACAAAGCTCAATCGGTTGATACCCATCTTATTCATCCTGAATAGTAATGAACTGACCATAATATTCATTTAGGATTTGAGTGCCTTGCTTCAAGCTATAGAGGGCCTCAATTAGTTCAATTATGCGAACAACGTCACCTTGACCATAGCGTGCTTTCAAGCTTAGCCAGGCCTCATATGCGAGTTTGAGAGACATAAGAGTTTTTCTAATACCTGGTTCGACAGCCTGCTGGATCCAACTGAGGACCATGATGTTGTTGCGACTCCAGGACCAATAGAGGGCATCAGTAGCAGCAGGAGGAACAATGGTACCATCAATGAAGCCGATTTTGTTCTTCGCTCCAAGGGCATTAAACATTGCTTTGCTCCAATCATTATAGTTTGTGGTGGTGAGTTTTTCACCTACCAAGAGAAGACCGGGTTGCTCTGATCCGTGAAGGTAGTAAGGATCGGACATTGGAAGGGGGTGGAAGAGGGGTTGGCCTGTTCAGCGGCCATTGTTTCTTAACGACGGCTAGGGTTGAGGCTCTGATACCATAACAACAGAGATGAAATAGAAACCCTAAAATCTGATTTGTTCTCATTCACTTTGAAGCATATATATGGTTTCCAGTAGCTACAGTCCAAAGCTTGAAGGTTAAACTAGGTGAAAAAGTACGGAGGTGAAAAACAGAGAAGACAACATTTGAACTCTAACGTTCCTATTGCTGACTTGACGCCATCTTCTTCTTCTTCCCTTGTACGACGTCGCTCCAGCTTAAATGAGGCTTTTCAGCTTGTGATTGTTTTTGTTCAGCTGTTAGAGGAGGAAGAGACGGGAGAGAATGAGGTTGTGGAGAGCGGTGACAGCTTCGACGATCGAGAAGGATAGGTCGGGGATTCAGGAAGAGTGACGACCGCCAGTTTAGTGGAAGGGGTGAGGATCGAACAGCTGGGATTAATGGTCAATTTCATGGATGGGAAGGGTTGTTGAAGGTGTTTGAGGGGAATAAGCTTGATGGGATTTGTGGAGTTCATCTCCATTGATGAATTCAAAAGCTCTCATGTTATTCTTCTCCTAATTGCACCATCGACGAACACAGAGAGATGGAACGGTTCTGTGTGTTTGGGAAAGGACACAGAGGCTTTTGAGAAACTTGAAATTAGTGTTTTTGTTTTTCTCGATTAATTTTTTTTAAATAATTTTTTAATTTAAAATATGATGTGGCATCTAAGTGAGCACTACATGTCTAGTTGGAGATGATGGGTTATGCAGGTGGCATCCACATCAGCGTAAAGTCTATATTACTAACGGAGTAACTAACAGTGTTAAATTTTTTAACGAAAATGGCTAAATTTGTCAAACAAGTTTCGAAAGTGTGGCTATATTTGTGTATTTTTTAAATTTTGGCTATTATTGTCACAAAGTGTAAAGTTATGGCTATCCAAGTATATTTCCTTTAAAAATATGTTTTAAATTAAATAGTGGCATTGCGTCTACATGGCAAGTTTGACTGAGTTGTCACTAATGATGTGTGAGTTGATATTGCGTCTATAAAGGTAAAAAATTTAACAGCACGAGGAATGGTCTCACAAAAAAACCAGGAACAAAAAGGGGAAACAGAAAGAACAGTAGAGTGCTTTCAACGGAAGGAAGAAAACCGGGCGTCAAGAACTCCCACTGTTCGCACGCCATCCAAGAAACCAACGAGTGCCCTGTGCTTTGTAGCCTTGCCTCGAGAGACAATCCATTCGATAATCGTTCTTGTAATCTTCTGTGAGACCAGGTTTTGTGAATAGGTGTTCTATTAAAAAATTCTGGAATTGCGCTCTTTTCAAACAAGCAACACAGTGCATGAATGAGGCAAAAGAAAACCCACTAATCGAAACAATATGGAGTTTGAATTGTCCATTCCTTGATGGCTTCCGATATGTTATCAGCAGTAGGGAGATGACCGCCATTGATGCACAGTACCCCTTCCAGACTTCTTTCGTGAATCAACAATCAATAAAAATATGGTTAATGTGAATGGTAGACAAGAGGGCATGAATAAGACATCTCGGCACAATGGTCCCACAAAGGGCCAATGGTGGGTATGTGCTAAGTGTAAGGGTCATGAAGGCAAAATGGATGAACAGGGTGAAGTTGGCCACATGGGTAGTCATCAACTCGTTAAGTCCAAACACCCATCTTCCCAACCTCTCCATAGGTTGAAGTTGGAGAAAACTAAGGCACGGGACGACTCGTGGATCTTTTTCAGCATGCCTAGGGTACCACGTCAACCCAACATGTCTAGTAAGGTGGCTCAGGCTGAGCAACATGAGACCCTTTGCCAGCCCACTTAGTTAGGACAGTTTGACCGGGTACCATCTGTTGTTAATATGGAAAATTTGAAACCAATACCAAAGGTGTCGTCTCCCCTAAAGTCTCCCCTATGTAAAGGTGTCTTCCCTCCTATTACCTTTGAAGGTAATCGATTTATGAGATATGTCGTCATTAACACACATTCGCCCCAAAAACGCACAGGTAACCAAAAATGGATCCGAAGTGGCCGAGATATTTTGAGTAGATGGCGATGCTTACGCTCTGCTATCCCATTCTGTTGTGGGGTATTGACACACGAGTTGTGAAGAAGAATTCCATGTTGGTCATATAACTGCGATAAATTTCTTGACTGAAATTCGAGCCCATTACATGGATTCGGCTAACTCGCCCTGTAAACTATGTTTGTACCATCTGTGCTCAACATCTAATTTAAACTAAAGCAAATACACCCAAGTAGCTCGACTGAAGTCATCCACAATCGTCAAGAAATAACGGGACCCATTCAAAGTCGAGGTTCGATAACTACCCCAAATATCCATATGAATAATCTCAAAACAAGCACTAGTCTTTATCTAATGAGAAACAAAAGGTTCTCTTGTGAGTTTAGCGCTAAGGCAAGAATCACAATGTTGCCCTACGAGTAGGACAGGAAGTTTGGTATCAGTATTTCGGATATACCGAATTTGTCTATATTTGGTATTATCGAATACACGTATTTTTTCTTAGGATTGGGATTGGGATTCAATTTCAATTGTTATTCGGTATTAGGGATTACGGGATTGGGATCAGTATATACTGAAATACCGAACAATAAAAGCTAGTGTATATTTTATCCTCTCAATTAGACTCTCTCATTCACTACTACACGACCCTAAACCACCAATCTATTGTTATTTTCATAACACCAAAAAGCAAACATTAGTATTAGTCTTCTCCCAGCCTCTTATTCGTCAAATTAAAAATTACCAATGACAAAAACTTGAGATGTCACCTCTCCTCCATTCTCCTTATCTATATCCTAGCTCTAGCCAAACTCAAGACTCTTTGTTTAGACTCTTTGTCCTATATTAAACAATCAAATCTAATTCATATAATTAATAATTAATTATAAAGGTAATTAATTTCGTATTCGATAATACAGATTGGGATACCAAAGTACCGATTGGGATACCGAAATATTTAGGGATTGGGATTGATTTTAGGGTGTTGACACGCCGAAACACAACACCAAACTACGACCAAGTGTAATCGCAGTCCGGGAATGCAGTAACAGGCAAGTTCTATTATCAACCCGGGGTCTAGATCTACTGCTTACTCCGTGATTATTTATTATCTAGCCAACTAATTCGATTGATTGTTGTTTAAAGCAAAAGCAGTAAGAAAGCAGGAAATGGTTCGGTTTTCTAAAGCAGGAAAGAGTCACTCAGGAATAAGTCCCCCTAGCCTCTTAGTTAGGTTCAATTGTAATTCCCCTGGGTTGATTCACCGTTGATTAGACTGCGGAAGATCCGACAGTAGCTTGGAATCTCTTAAGCTGACCAAGCCCTCTCAGTCTAACTACCCGGCAGACGACTAGTCTTCACCGGGATAGAAATCTGAGGCTATGAACACAGACCTCCACTACCGGAATTGAATTCCAGTACAAAGCAGTAAACTGGCTAACTCTCGTATAACCAATCTCCTACTATCGAATGAAGAGGCTCTAACAACCTAATCAGATTCTATCTATCTCAGGTTGCAGCAGAAATCAAGAAAAGCTGATCAGACTTCAATCAATTCAATAAACATGCATCATTCGATTAAAACCAAACAGTATAATCATCCCAAGTCATTATAATCGAATCCCTAACACAAGGAACTAGGGTTCTTCATACCCAAGTGAGAGAAAGGTTCTACTCCATAGAAAGAGAAACGAAAACAGAAATCAGAGTAGTCATACTCATAGAGATGAGGAAAATCTGCTCTGGGATATCAATCTTCACTCCTGGGGACGCAATCTGAGTTTCAATGGTGAGAAATCCACTCCAAATAGCCCCTAGGGTTTGTTCTTCACTCTTTCTCTCTCTAAAACTTTGTTTTTGCTCTAAAAACTCGAATCCCCTTCTCTTTTGGCTGAAATCTGCCTAAAAGGCATCACTGGGCAAAACACGGTCGAGGGCACGGCCGTGTTTTGCTCCAGCCCGCCCGTGCCCTTTGCCACGTGGTAATTACACGGCCACGGTCTGGGGAAAACACGGGCGTGTTTTGATGTGGACACGGCCGTGTTCTGAAATGGTCCCGCACGTGTTTTAATGCTCGTGCAGGGCAATTGTGGGGAAGCCTCGGTAGTAAAAGCACGGGCCAGGAACACGGCCGTGCTTTGCAAGCCTCCTTCCCGTGTTTTGGTCCTAGCTCGACCAAATGACTTCCAAACGCCCCCAAACTCGTGTTTGGCCTTCCCTTCGACGCCTGGGACCTGAAATATGACAAAGTAGCACAACCCGGCGTAAAATAGGCCCAAAACACACAACTATGCCCCGCAAATGGATAAGAAATAGGGGTATAAAACATGCAATTACATCGTTATCAAACTCCCCCACACTTAACCGTTTGCTTGTCCCTAAGCAAACCAAGTCAGACATCAGGTAAGCTCAAAACGTTTCAATCAAGCAGACCTTAAGGCGAATCATATCGGCACAAAACACGTGGATCATACTGACTTTCGATCACTAACACATGGCAACTCCAACGACAACCTAGACAACCACCACAGATGACATTCGAATGCAACAAAGTCGAGCACAGGAAGAGTTCCCTTCTGTTCACCCACCAACATAGACTTGACTCAACCACTTATTCAAAACAATCACTTCATGCACAAAGCTCAAGATATCAGAATTAAGACCGGGCAATCTAGGTCCTCACCGGGATAAAGAGAATAGAGAATATGAGAAAATGAATCACTCACTCTCGACCAGTGGGGTCAGGACAATATGATGCGAAAAATGCGCATGCTTATTCTCTCAATCCCTAACGTCTCTTCACCATGAATGCAGCCTGTAAATGCTAGAGTTCACATATGGGGTGTCACCACTAACTAATCCGGAGGTCTTAGACACAGGTTCAGATGACTGGCTAGGGTCTTGGACATGGGAAAAAGGCCTTTTAGGTGGTGGAAGTAATAGCACAAGGTTCCACATTTCCAAACCCGACATAATCACAATCAAACAAACCGGTATTTCCTTTCTGCTATTCTGCATTACTCAATATCTGAAGAGCACAAAAGCGAAGGAGGTATAAACGTTAGCATTTCCAAGCCAGACTACTAAGAAACACTACTTAATGGGCATTAGTCAGATTTTTGGTAGTGGCTCTCTTTTGCTTTCAATTTTTTCTTTGTTTTTCTTTCATTTTCTTTTCATTTCTTAAGAGAGCCACCACTTATGCACATATTTCAAACACCTTATGGAAGAGGGATCTATCGCACAAGAAAGAAATGAGCAGGCTCAAATGTCACATGGCTACCTATATGCTCTATCTCACATTTTGATTCCCTGAACTAGATGCATAAGTGACTGTCAAAAGCAAGTGATCAAATCCAAGTCCCAGTTGGTAAGCAAACAGTTGAAAACTGAACCCGTACACAACTCTACTACACATCTCAGTCATCATAATAGGTTGTCTTAGTCACACTCAAGTTGTCATGCATCAAGTCAAAAGCCATTCAATTCACTAATCACATCCACTGTGCCAATACGATCAAACATCAAGCAAACAGCAGTGCTTGGAGCCCTCAAATCTCGAGATTTGGACAACGGACTAGGCTCCAAGCACTCACACACACGTTCCAATTAATACAAAGAACCCCCTCCCCCACACACTTAAATGCGACAATGTCCTCAATGGAGCAGATGGAAGGGGAACGATGTTACCGTGAAATGAGATCAGGAACGGAGACTGGGAGGCAGACTAGTCAAGAGCAGGGGACTGGAAGGGGAACCAGTCCGAGGCACAGAGCTAAAGTCAACAAAAGACACACACTGGGTGAAAGAACCGGAGTTCCAAGTCTACAATCCACAATAAAATAAAACCAAACGAAACAACAAGAACATGGAGTCTCAGTCTGGAAAACAAATGAGGCACAGAGCTAGCCACTCGCCACTAGAAGGCATCGCCACCATCGCCGGAAGGTGGGGGGTACTCGTCCTCATAGCCCGGGGACTGCACAAATGGGTAGTCAACTGCGTTCGGGTCCAAACCCAGGTAGGACATAATGTAGTGCTGGCCGGACATCAGACGACGGCCGCGGTCCCGCTCACGGTCGAGGCGGGTGTGAATGCGCTCCTGGCCGGCCAGAATGCGCTCGTTCTGCAGAGTGATGGCCGCCAACTGATCACAGAGATCGGCACCATGATAGACCGTTAGTTACACATGTTTTTACCCCTGCTCTTACTCCGTTTGAGGTATTGATTCTCGTGTTTTAGGCCGATTTCACGCTAGGTTGTGCTTGTTTATTATATTTCAGGTCCTAGTACGTGAATGGAGGCTTGGGAGCGAGTTTGAGGTCGATTGGACGAGGATCGGACGCATGGCGAGGTTCTGAGGAAGTCGCACGGGCACACCCACAACCCGCACGGCCGTGCACGTGACCAGTTTGGCCGTGCGGGATTGTGCGTGGGCACGCACGGGCACAAGTGAAATCCGCATGGCCGTGCACGTGACCAGTTTGGCCGTGCGTGATTGTGCGTGGGCACGCACGGGCACAAGTGAAATCCGCACGGCAGTGCAAGGTGCAATCCTGGCCGTGCGAGTTGGTTGAGGTTCGACTTATTGATACGCCGCGTTTTGGAGTGCACGTCCAGAATGGTGATGTGCACGGCCGTGCACCCTGGCCGTGCAAGTCGGGAAAGTCTGGTTTTTAAGCGGATTCCGAGCCAAACAGAAGGGGATTCGAGTTTTTGAGAGACAGAGCGATTCCTAGAGAGAGAAACCGACGAACAAGAGTCTCCAAGTGCCCTAGATCGATCTTCAACACCATTGGAGCTTGGTTTGAGCTTGGAGAAGTGCCGATTCAACGTCCAGGAGCAGAAATCCATCTTCACAGTATGATTTCCGCGTCTGATTCTGCTTTTGCTTCTCTCTCCATGGAGTAGTTCTCCCATTCATCTAGGTGTGGGAAACCCTAGTTCTGTATGTTAGGTTTGATTGTATGAACCCAAGTACTGTTTCTATGAATTGATTATATTCGATTGAGGTTTGAATGATTGAATGGCATGAATCCTGATCAAATTCCTGTTGTTTCTGCTTTAACCTAGAATGATAATATCTGCCTAGGTTGATAGAGTATCCTTAATCGAAGGTAGTGAATTGGTGACTTTAGTCGAGGAGCCAATTCACTATTCTGTACCGGTTTTACTCCGGTAGTGGAGGTTTTGTTCTTAGGGCCTCAATCTGTTTACTCCGGTGTAGGTTAGTCGCCAGCTAGAGACTCAGATTGAGAGGGTCTGAAGACCTTTAGTCGAGACTTCAGACTGTTTGAGAATCTTCCGCAGTATAACTATCATAGAAATTGAACTTGGTAATTACAACCCGGCTTAACTGCAGTCTAGGGGGAACCATATCCGGGTGACCTCTCTTAACCTGAAAACAACCGTTTAGTTGCTTTGCTTGCTTGTTAGTTTAGACCTTCACTAAAGTTTCATCGCTAGATAATACGAATTCACTGAGTAGTCATCACATCTAGGACCCGGGTTGACATTGAAACCCAAACCTGCTATACTACGCTTTAGGAAGTGGTTACACTTGGCCATTTTCTAGAGTGACAGTAGGAGTGGGTCAAGTTTTTGGCGCCGTTGCCGGGGACGGCTAGGTTGTTGAAGAAAAGTGATTTCTGTTACTTTAGCATTTTCATTTTCGCATTGAGTTTTTGCTTTTCCCGCTTGTGCCTTCACGGGTTTGCTTTGCTTGATTGTGTGCAGATAGTGCATGACCCGTAGCCAGTCGGGAAGTTTACTGCCGTTGAATCCTGAGATTGAGCGCACCTGCAAACAACTTCGGAGACAACAGCGAGCTAGACTGGCTACGGTGGAGCGCCGAGACGGCCAATTGACCAGCGACTCCGAGGACGAGTACGAGATGGAAGGCGATCAGAACCCACCTCCTCAGAACCAGATCCTGGGGAACGACCACAACCCCCCGGGAGCTGGGCACCATCATCATCCGCCACCACCGGGTCCCACCTTGGAGTACTACTATACTCCACGGATTGCTGACATCCGCCCGGTCATCCTCTATCCGCCCATTCCTGCAAACAACTTCGAGATCAAGCCATGCTGGATTCAGCTCATCACATCCTCTATCCAGTTCCATGGCTTGAAGGATGAGGAAGCCCGGGCACACCTTTCCCATTTTCTGCAGCTGACGAATGGGTTCAAGCTGAATGGTGTTCCGGATGATGCAATCCGCCTTCACCTCTTCCCCCATTCTCTGGCGGGGAATGCTAAGAGGTGGTTGGAGACCCAGCCCCCTTTGTCCATCACTTCTTGGGACGATCTGGCAGATAAGTTCGTGCACAGATATTATCCGGCATCGAAGACTACTGAGATTCAGCGGGAGATCACTCACTTCCGCCAAGAGCCAGATGAGTCACTTCGTGATGCATGGGAGCGGTACATGGGATACTTCTGGCAGTGTCCCCATCATGGCTTCAGCGATGCTTACTAAGACTCCTCCCGAGCTGAACCAGATGATCAGTACTTTGGCTGCCCGCGATCATTCCTGGGGGCAGAGCGGCAGAGGCAGGCATTCCCGGGACCGAGGTGTGCATGCTATGGAGGCCAGATCCGGGTTAGAGCAGCAGGTGGCTGAGTTGGTGCAGACACTGAAGCAGCCTAACAGTCTCCTTCCGGGCCGAAGTGTAGCTACGCCTCCAGTAGCTCAGTGTCAGTGGTGTGAGAGCCCAAATCACCTGGTGGAGGATTGTCAATCTGTGAGGGAGTCCTCCACTCCCCAAGAGCAGGTGGCCTTCATCGCCAATGCTCGGCGCCTCGACCCATACAGCAACACCTACAATGAAGGATGGCGCCAGCATCCCAACTTCGCCTGGAGCAGCAACACCAACAAACCACCTGGTTTCCCAGCACCAGCAGGTGGTTTTCAGCAGAGGCAGCCCTTCCAAGATAGGCAGGGGCCACCACCACAGCAGCAGCCCTACCAGCCTAGGCAAGGGCAGCCATTCCAGCAGCCTCAGCGTCAGTATGCCGAGCCAGCAGCAGCGCCAGCTCCCGATAATCAGATGACCGAGCTTAAGAACATTTTGGCAGCATTCATGACCACCAGCCAGGCAAGTATCACGAGGATGGATCAGACCATAGCTTCACTGGAGGCAGGCCAGAGAACCCTGGAGGCAGGCCAGAGAAACCAAGGTGCCATTCTGCAAGATCTACAGCACCAAGTCGGTGCCCTAGCGCACCAACTTACTGCCCGGGCCCCGGAGACTCTACCTGCCACCACCACCCCCAATCCACGGGACCCGCATGAGACCGCACATGCCATTTTCACCCTGAGCGGCAGGCCTACATCAGCTGATCCTGCCCCGACCAGACAGGAGGAACCACTACCTGCTTCAGCACTTCCAGCCGGTGATGCAGAAGTGCGGGTGGAGAAGGAAGCCCCTGCTCCCAAGCCACAACCAGTGGTTAAGGAGCATGTGCCCCAGCTTCCCTTCCCCACTCGCCTCCATAAAGATAAGCTGGAGACTGAGTTTGCCAATTTTATGGCAATGTTGAAGCAGCTCAACATCAGCATACCATTTGTGGAGGCACTGCCGAAGATGCCCAAGTACGCGAAGTTCATGAAAGATCTCTGCACCAACAAGAAGAAACTTGGGGATCTCTCGACAAAGCTGCTGAGCGAGGAATGTTCTGCTATCCTGCAGAACAAGCTGCCTGAAAAGCGCAAGGATCCAGGGAGTTTCACTATCCCTCTTTCTATTGGCAGCATGCATGTAGGAAAGTCCTTGGCGGACCTAGGAGCTAGCATCAATGTCATGCCATATAGATTGTTCAAAAAGCTAGACCTAGGTGAACTTAGCCCTACTAGGATGAGAATTCAGCTAGCTGATCGTTCCGTGGTGCATCCTAGGGGTATCATAGAAGATTTGCTTGTTAATGTTGGTGCATTCACATATCCTGTTGATTTTGTTATCCTGGACATAAATGATGATGTGGATGTACCTTTGATTCTAGGTAGACCATTTCTTGCCACCGCCAAGGCACTGATTGATGTGCATGATGGTAAACTGATTCTGCGTGCTGGAAATGAACAGGCTATTTTTCCTGTGACTGAGTTTGATCATTGTGCTATGATTTCTGTATCGCCTGTGCATGCTATTTCTGATCAGGTACACGAGCCTGTCGTGTACCCTTCTGCACCTCTCATTTTGCAGGACGCGCCTATCATTCCTTCGCCGCCACTCCATCCAGTCTCGCCTCCGAACAAAAAGCTCAAGGAGGAGTGGCGACCGAAGCCGCAGGTGGCTAAGCCGGCACGGAAGAAGAGTGGAGACCACTATGAGCTGGTCCCACCCCCTGCACCACGACCACCCTGGCCATCCGAGTACTCACTCGCCTGAATCTTGCCGGATGGCCAGGTCGAGCTGACCACTGCTGGTGGTCGCAACCGTCGGGTGCACGGTCACCACCTGAAGCTGTACCTCAAGAGCGACGTGGATCCGCTCTTGGAGGCACCTGTTCCTGCACCTCCCTTAGTATCCACCATGGGCGTCCAGCTAAAAGACGGTAAAGAAGCGCTTGTGGGGAGGCAACCCCACCACGGTTTGACTTTCTTTCTTGTGTTTTGAGTCGGATTGCGATTTGGTTTTGTTTTGGTTTGTTTCCTTTGTTCTGGATGATGTCTTATTGGGCTGACATCGGACCTAACATATTCTGGTTGAGCTCTTCTGTTCCCCTTGAGCTGTGCTGTGTTCCCGACTGGTCCATTTCCAGTCTTCTGCAGTCCGTGCACACCGGTAACTTCGTTCCCCTTTCCTTCCCTCTTCTCCATTGAGGGCAATGTCAATCTTAAGTGTGGGGGGGGGGGGGGGGGTGTTTATCTTTTGACTGCATTAGATCTGTTTGTGTGCTTGGAGCCTAGTCCACTGTCCAAATTTTAAATTTGAGGGCTCCAAGTACGTGTTCCTTGCAATTACCTGCTCAGTATGCTTTGAATTGACAGTCTCTGTAGTGATTTGCAACCTAGGGAGGTAGTGTAGCGCTATGGAGGATGTTGATGCATTTAAGACGTCTCATTTCTTCTTCATATTGTGTTGGTTGATTGAGTGAATTAGTGATCTTAGGACTCTTGAATTGTGTGGTGTTGTGGACTCTTGAATTGCTAGGTGGGAGCCCTCGTTTTCTGCAAAAACAGGTTGGAACCCTTGAAAAACAAGAGAAAAACAGAAAAACAAGCAAAAAGAAGAAAGGAAAGGAGTTCCAACCATCTTCAAGAAGAAAATCGAGCACCTTGAAAAATGTGAGTCCATGATCTTTTGTTTTTGAGAGTCTCCTCATCCACGATTCATTTGTCCTCTGTTCACTGTTTGCCATGATGCTGACTCGAGACTAGTGCTCTCGCCGAAGAAGCTATGAGATGACTTGTGCGTCGGTTGACCTCGTAAGTTGCTAAATAATCTAGGAAGTCCTCTACCTACGATCGAGGTTGTTTGTTGCTACAGAGGTCTGGAGAGTTGCATTGGTTTGAGATAGGTTTGCTTGGGGACAAGCAAACGGTTAAGTGTGGGGGAGTTTGATAGACCGTTAGTTACACATGTTTTTACCCCTGCTCTTACTCCGTATGAGGTATTGATTCTCGTGTTTTAGGCCGATTTCACGCTAGGTTGTGCTTGTTTATTATATTTCAGGTCCTAGTACGTGAATGGAGGCTTGGGAGCAAGTTTGAGGTCGATTGGACGAGGATCGGACGCATGGCGAGGTTCTGAGGAAGTCGCACGGGCACACCCACAACCCGCACGGCCGTGCACGTGACCAGTTTGGCCGTGCGGGATTGTGCGTGGGCACGCACGGGCATAAGTGAAATCCGCATGGCCGTGCACGTGACCAGTTTGGCCGTGTGTGATTGTGCGTGGGCACGCACGGGCACAAGTGAAATCCGCACGGCCGTGCAAGGTGCAATCCTGGCCGTGCGAGTTGGTTGAGGTTCGACTTATTGATACGCTGCGTTTTGGAGTGCACGGCCAGAATGGTGATGTGCACGGCCGTGCACCCTGGCCGTGCAAGTCGGGAAAGTCTGGTTTTTAAGCGGATTCCGAGCCAAACAGAAGGGGATTCGAGTTTTTGAGAGACAGAGCGATTCCTAGAGAGAGAAACCGACGAACAAGAGTCTCCAAGTGCCCTAGATCGATCTTCAACACCATTGGAGCTTGGTTTGAGCTTGGAGAAGTGCCGATTCAACGTCCAGGAGCAGAAATCCATCTTCACAGTATGATTTCCGCGTCTGATTCTGCTTTTGCTTCTCTCTCCATGGAGTAGTTCTCCCATTCATCTGGGTGTGGGAAACCCTAGTTCTGTATGTTAGGTTTGATTGTATGAACCCAAGTACTGTTTCTATGAATTGATTATATTCGATTGAGGTTTGAATGATTGAATGGCATGAATCCTGATCAAATTCCTGTTGTTTCTGCTTTAACCTAGAATGATAATATCTGCCTAGGTTGATAGAGTATCCTTAATCGAAGGTAGTGAATTGGTGACTTTAGTCGAGGAGCCAATTCACTATTCTGTACCGGTTTTACTCCGGTAGTGGAGGTTTTGTTCTTAGGGCCTCAATCTGTTTACTCCGGTGTAGGTTAGTCGCCAGCTAGAGACTCAGATTGAGAGGGTCTGAAGACCTTTAGTCGAGACTTCAGACTGTTTGAGAACCTTCCGCAGTATAACTATCATAGAAATTGAACTTGGTAATTACAACCCGGCTTAACTGCAGTCTAGGGGGAACCATATCCGGGTGACCTCTCTTAACCTGAAAACAACCGTTTAGTTGCTTTGCTTGCTTGTTAGTTTAGACCTTCACTAAAGTTTCATCTCTAGATAATACGAATTCACTGAGTAGTCATCACATCTAGGACCCGGGTTGACATTGAAACCCAAACCCGCTATACTACGCTTTAGGAAGTGGTTACACTTGGCCATTTTCTAGAGTGACAGTAGGAGTGAGTCACACCACCACGGGAGGAGGAGACCCGGGAGCAGGAGATCTGGTGCAGCGGAGGGGCTCACGAGAGATTAGGTACGAGGAACCGTACGGCGGGGGACCCGGCGTCCCCCAGCTGCGCTGGACTCCGGCTGATCTCCCTCTGGAGGCGCAGGTGGGCGAGGGAAGCCCACAATCCAGTGCAGATGCCCCTGGCGAGCCACCAAATGCTGGGCGCGGAGGGTGACCTCGCTGAGCGGGGTTGGTCCTCGGACCTGGGTCATCCAGGTGATGTCGACCCCGTAGTAGCGGGCCAAGGCAGTGATCACCGGGCCACAAACAAGGTCGCGGTCCTGGCTGGCGGAGGCCTTGCCGAACGTCCGGGCAAGCACAGAGCCCAGCTGGATGGTTTCCTTAGCGCACCCAATCGCATGCATGAAGAACAGTGTCCTGAGTGTGACCCGGTTGGCCGAGACCTTGCTAGGAGTGTAGGAACAGGCGAGCAGATGGTTGAGGATGCGCCACTCTGGCCGGAGGAGAGAGGCCCGCGTCTGGCTGGCGACGTATTGCTTGTCCACGTGGTTGGGCTGGCAGATCTGCTGGAAATAAGCCTAGCACGGAAAGTCGGTGGGATCAGTGATGTCCAAGTGCAGGCGCCCATTGCTGGGGCGGGGGGAGTTGAGCCCGAGTGCAGAGGCCAACTCCCAGTAGCTGATGGAGTGCTCCACCCCGCCGAGGATGAACTAAACCGCATCCGCATGGTCGGCGGACCCCTTGGAGGTGTGGCGGAAGGACGCGTAGAACTCTCAGACGAGCTCCTGGTAGGTCGGCTCAGCGAGGCAGAGAAGGCGCCACCAACCATAGGAGCGAACAACGGCCTCCATCTACGGCCTGCCATGAGGCGCCTCGAACACCTCAAAATCGAGGTGTAGGTGCTCGGCGATGGGGCGGGTACGGATGGTCCGCAGCAGATGGCGCTGGGTGATGCTCAACTGGTCGAGGTAGGCTTCCATGATCCTGCAAAGCACAATGATTGACAAGTGGAAAAACAAGCGAACAGGGTCAATGTTAGTCAAAACCACACCGGGAGCCCTTATATCGAAAGATATGGACAGTGGACTAGACTCCCGGTGAAACAAGCATACCCATCTCACAAGTATCACACAACCAAATGCACCGGGGACCCTCAAATCGAGCGATTTGGACAGTAGACTAGGCCCTCGGTGAAATAAACACCAATTCCGAACCAAAAAGCACCAATCCATCCACCACACACAAAACCACACAAGCCCGCATACAATGCCAACATACAAATGGTAGGCCGAATAGCTGAAATCCAGAGACAAAAATATAGCATGCAAAGAGTGCTATCGGCCTACCAAATCGTTCCCAAATCATGCCACATTCACAATTCTTCACCTAACTCTAGGCATCGATTCTCCAGAAATAAAAGAAAAGGCAAGGGAAACACACCTGGAGACGCAAGAAGATACCGGGAGAGTGGTGAAGAAAGTGGAAGAAAGCACCCCAAGTCGCCGGAAAACTCACCGGAGACTCGCCGGAGAACTCGCCGCCGGCGACCCAACCTCGGCCAAACCAACCCAAAACTTTGGGGAATGTGCTCCTCGACGCCAGGAGTGTGGGGATGGTCGCGGTTTGTGATTTGGAGTTCGGGAGATGGAGTTATGGCCGGAAAACCGAAGGAGAAGATGAAATGGGCTATTTTCCGGCGAGGGGGGCGGCTAGGGTTGGGAGAAAATGAATCTGAAATGAGGGGGGGGGGGCTGAAAATCAGTTTTTATAGGGGGGAAGTAAAAACACGGGCGGGCCAGAACACGGCCGTGTTCTGCCCGTGCTTTTACAACCGAGGCCGTGCTCCCCCTTTATTAAAACACGGGCGGGCAAGGGGGAAAACACGGCCGTGTTTTGACCCCCTGCTGCCCGTGCTTTTAGTGCCGAGCCCAATTTGCCTTTTTTCTAAATTCCAATTTCAAACCACCAAGACTCATTCGTGCCCCCGGCTCTAAAATTTCAAAATTCCAATTTTCAAAATTCCAGACAGACTCCAGACAGACTCTATGACTCAAAAACCGAAAAAAAAATAAAATAAATAAAAACAAAGGATAGAAATGCAAACCGTGGTGGGGTTGCCTCCCCACAAGCGCTTCTTTACCGTCTTTTAGCTGGACGCCAGTAGAGGAGCTAAGGGTCCTCGAGCTTGATCAGCAGCTCTACGCGCTCGATAGCACCTCCCAAATACAACTTTAGGATGTGGCCATTCACCTTGAATGGCTCGGTTTGAGCATTGCTGATCTCCACCGCACCGTGCGGAAAAACTTGGGTGACCGTGAAGGGTCCCGACCACCTCGAACGGAGCTTGCCCGGAAAGAGTTTCAGGCGTGCATTGAAGAGCAGAACACGATCACCTACCTGAAACTCCTTCGGGCCCCTCAACCTCGCGTCGTGGAGACGCTTGGTGCGTTCTTTGTAGAGCAGGGTGTTCTCGTAGGCGTGGTAACGCCACTCCTCCAACTCCAGCAGCTGCAACTTACATTCTGTACCTGCAACACTCAAATCCAGATTTAGCAGCTTAATGGCCCAGACGGCCTTGTGCTCTAGCTCTACCGGCAAATGGCACGCCTTCCCATAGACAAGCCTATAGGGAGAATTGCCAATCGGATTTTTATAGGCAGTCCTATACGCCCAGAGAGCATCATCGAGCTTGGTGGACCAATCCTTGCGGGACTGATCCACCGTATTTTCAATTATTCGTTTTAACTCCCGGTTCGTCAGCTCGGCCTGCCCATTTGACTGGGATGGTAGGCCAACGTCACCTGATGCTTAACGCCATAGCGAGAGAGGAGTTTAGTGAATTGCCCTTGAAAATGGGTTCCTCTATCACTAATAATGGCGCGAGGTGTCCCGAACCGGGAGAACAGCTGCTTCAGAAATGAGCAGACCCTTCTTGCATCATTGGTGGGCATGGCTTGGGCTTCTGCCCACCTCGAGACGTAGTCCACTGCAACCAATATATACAGATTGCCAAAAGATGGAGGGAATGGGCCCATGAAATCGATACCCCAAACATCAAAAATTTCACAAATAACAGAGATATGTTGGGGCATCTCATCCCGGGCAGAAATGTTACCTGACCTTTGGCAGCGATCGCACTGTCGTGCGAAGGTGTCTGCATCCTTGAAGAGCGAGGGCCAATAGAAGCCCGACTGTAGCACCTTCTGCGCCGTGCGGTTTCCTCCATGATGACCTCCAGTAGGTCCCTCGTGACATTGAGACAGGATGTCTCCCATCTCATGCTCCATGACACAGCGCCTGATCACGCCATCTGCTCCGATTTTGAAGAGGTAAGGATCCTCCCAGAAGTAGTGCTTCAGATCGGAGAAGAACTTGCGCTTTGCATGAGTAGCCATCCCCTTGGGTAACTGTTTGCCCACCAGATAATTGGCAAAGTCAGAATACCAAGGGGCCACGCTGTCCACCAGTGTCATCGCCAGCAATCGCTCACCCGGGAAGGAGTCGTCGATCTCTTCCACGAAGTTGTCCACCGGAGGGGCTTCCAACCGTGAGATATGATCTGCAGCAACATTCTCGGCTCCTTTCTTGTCCCGGATCTCGATATCAAACTCCTGCAGCAACAGGATCCATCGGATGAGCCTAGGCTTTGCATCAGCCTTGCTCATCAGGTAGCGAATCGCCGAGTGGTCAGTCTAGACCACCACATGGGAGAGCACAAGATAGGGTCGGAACTTATCAAACGCATACACCACAGCGAGTAGCTCCTTCTCTATGGTGGTGTAATTCTCCTGTGCATCGTTCAAGGTCTTCGACGCGTAGTAGATGGGCTGGAAGTGCTTCTCGCGTCTCTGACCCAGAACTGCTCCGACTGCATAGTCACTCGCATCGCACATCAGCTCAAAAGGAAGAGACCAGTCAGGAGTCACCATGATAGGTGCATGGGTAAGCTTCTCCTTCAGAGTCTCAAATGCCGCTGTGCACTCGGGAGTGAACTGGAATGGTGCATCCTTCTCCAGTAGCTTGGTCAAAGGCAGGGCAATCTTCGAGAAATCTTTGATGAAGCGCCGGTAGAAGCCTGCATGACCCAGAAAGCTGCGAATCCCCTTCACAGAAACAGGAGGAGGTAGCTGACTGATCGTCTCAATCTTCGCGCGATCCACCTCAATCCCCTGCTTGGAGATCTTGTGCACGAGCACAATACCCTCACGAACCATAAAATGGCACTTCTCCCAGCTGAGTGCCAGATTAGTCTCCTCGCACCTCTTCAGAACGAGTTCCAGGTTATGGAGACGGTGAGTGAAGGAGTCTCCATATACCGAGAAATCATCCATGAAGACTTCCATGATCTCTCCAACCAGTCGGTCAAAGATCGCCAGCATGCATCTCTGGAAGGTCGCCGGTGCATTACACAACCCAAATGGAATCCTCCGGTAAGCAAAGGTATCGAAGGGGCAAGTAAATGTGGTCTTCGCCTGATCCTCCGGTGCAATAGGAATCTGGAAGTAACCAGAC
Organism: Linum tenue; assembly: GCA_946122785.1. Lineage (NCBI taxonomy): Eukaryota > Viridiplantae > Streptophyta > Magnoliopsida > Malpighiales > Linaceae > Linum > Linum tenue. The sequence goes on from CAMGYJ010000009.1 coordinate 27,735,039, forward strand.
ATGCCATCCAGGAAGCAGTAAAACTCATGGCCAGCCAACCTTTCCAGCATCTGATCAATGAAAGGTAGGGGAAAATGATCTTTCCTGGTGGCGTCGTTCAGGCGCCGGTAATCGATGCAGACTCTCCAGCCGGTCACGGTCCGCATCGGGATCAACTCCTTCTTCTCATTCGGGACCACAGTCATCCCGCCTTTCTTGTGGAGAGCGGTGACAGCTTCGACGATCGAGAAGGATAGGTCGGGGATTCAGGAAGAGTGACGACCGCCAGTTTAGTGGAAGGGGTGAGGATCGAACAGCTGGGATTAATGGTCAATTTCATGGATGGGAAGGGTTGTTGAAGAAGGTGTTTGAGGGGAATAAGCTTGACGGGATTTGCGGAGTTCATCTCCATTGATGAATTCAAAAGCTCTCATGTTATTCTTCTCCTAATTGCACCATCGACGAACACAGAGAGACGGAAGGGTTCTGTGTGTTTGGGAAAGGACACAGAGGCTTTTGAGAAACTTGAAATTAGTGTTCTTGTTTTTCTCAATTAATTTTTTTTAAAATAATTTTTTAATTTAAAATATGACGTGGCATCTAAGTGAGCACTACATGTCTAGTTGGAGATGACGCGTTATGTAGGTGGCATCCACATCAGCATAAAGTCTATATTACTAACGGAGTAACTAACAGTGTTAAAGTTTTTAACGAAAATGGCTAAATTTGTCAAACAAGTTTCGAAAGTGTGGCTATATTTGTGTATTTTTTAAAATTTGGCTATTATTGTCACAAAGTGTAAAGTTATGACTATCCAAGTATATTTGCCTTAAAAATATGTTTTAAATTAAATAGTGGCATTGCGTCTACATGGCAAGTTTGACTGAGTTGTCACTGATGATGTGTGAGTTGATATTGCGTCTATAAAGGTAAAAAACTTAACAGCACGAGGAATGGTCTCACAAAAAAACCAGGAACAAAAAGGGGAAACAGAAAGAACAGTAGACTGCTTTCAACAGAAGGAAGAAAACCAAGCGTCAAGAACTCCCACTGTTCGCACGCCATCCAAGAAACCAACGGCTGCCCTGTGCTTTGTAGCCTTGCCTCGAGAGACAATCCATTCAATAATCGTTCTTGTAATCTTCTGTGAGACCAGGTTTTGTGAATAGGTGTTCTATTAAAAAATTCTGGAATTGCGCTCTTTTCAAACAAGCAACACAGTGCATGAATGAGGCAAAAGAAAACCCACTAATCGAAACAATATGGAGTTTGAATTGTCCATTCCTTGATGGCTTCCGATATGTTATCAGCAGTAGGGAGATGACCGCCATTGATGCACAGTACCCCTTCCAGACTTCTTTCGTGAATCAACAATCAATAAAAATATGGTTAACGTGAATGGTAGACAAGAGGGCATGAATAAGACATCTTGGCACAATGGTCCCACAAAGGGCCAATGGTGGGTATGTGCTAAGTGTAAGGGTCATGAAGGCATAATGGATGAACAGGGTGAAGTTGGCAACATGGGTAGTCATCAACTCGTTAGTCCAAACACCCATCTTCCCAACCTCTCCATAGGTTGAAGTTGGAGAAAACTAAGGCACGGGACGACTCTTGGATCCTTTTCAGCATGCCTAGGGTACCACGTCAACCCAACATGTCTAGTAAGGTGGCTTAGGCTGAGCAACATGAGACCCTTTGCCAGCCCACCAAGTTAGGACAGTTTGACCGGGTACCATCTGTTGTTAATTTGGAAAATTTGAAACCAATACCAAAGGGGTCGTCTCCCCTAAAGGAGGGAAGGCAAGTAGTGTATGGGTATATGGAGGAATACTTGCAATGTGAAAATCACAAGCCAATCATGGCTCAAAAAAATTTTGTAATACTTGCAATGTGAGGACCATGACCAGTGAGAAACAAGTCATGTGACTGGGTATATGGAGCCTTCTACACTTGTTGGATCGTTGGGTACACCAAGCCACTTTCGTGGCATGAGTAGCTAACTTGGTTTCCGACATAGATCGTTTGCCATCCATGTCACCCGTCAAAGGAGGCATACTTTTTGAAAGAGGATGAAGTGATACATGATCGATTGATCAATAATGAGTATCTCAAGCCTTATATCCTTCTTCTATGGGACACGGGTTGTCAACAGGTTCAAAGTTTATTGGCCACTAAGATGACTAGCATGCCAAGCCTTTATCGCTCTAAGGGATGGTATGATATCCTCGCGGTTCTCTCCTATGTCATCTCCCACATTGACCTCGTCTTCTTGTGTTATTTCACCCTCTTGTACGCTAGTTCGCCATCATATGAGGTGTCCTCATGGGACTCTCCTTACGGGTAGGGTGCAAATCTCCATCATTACTTGTCACGTCAGCATTCATGTGTGAGTGGACCATCACTGTTGGCGATACCTCGTCGTCATTCCCATCGTATTTTTAAGTGAAGTTATCCTCAAAAAAATGATAATCCCGCGAGGTGATGATTCATCGCGACTGAAAATCATAAACCCTATAACCCTTTTGTGAAGCTAGGTAACCCACAAACACACTACCTCTCCCCCTCTCGACGAACTTGTCGAGACGGTGACTCATTTCCTTTGTGTAGACAAGGCAACCAAAATTGCGGATGTGCCGGTATGGCGGAGTCCGCCCAAGCAAGACTTCGAAAGGTGTCTTCCCTCCTATTACCTTTGAAGGTAATCGATTTATGAGATATGTCGTCATTAACACAAATTCGCCCCAAAAACGCACAGGTAACCAAAAATTGATCCGAAGTGGCCGAGATATTTTGAGTAGATAGTGGTGCTTACGCTCTGCTATCCCATTCTGTTGTGGGGTGTTGACACACGAGGTGTGAAGAAGAATTCCATGTTGCTCATATTACTCCGATAAAATTCCTCACTGAAATTCGAGCCCGTTTCTTGGATTCGACAAACTCGCCCTGTAAACTATGTTTGTACCATCTGTGCTCAACATCTAATTTAAACTAAAGCAAATACACCCAAGTAGCTCGACTGAAGTCATCCACAATCATCAAGAAATAACGGGACCCATTCAAAGTCGGGGTTCGATAACTACCCCAAATACCCATATGAATAATCTCAAAACAAGCACTAGTCTTTATCGAATGAGAAACAAAAGGTTCTCTTGTGAGTTTAGCGCGAAGGCAAGAATCACATTGCTGCCCTACGAGTAGGACTGGAAGTTTGGTATCGGTATTTCGGATATACCAAATTTGACTATATTTGGTATTATCGAATACACGTATTATTTCTTAGAATTGGGATTGGGATTCAATTTCAATTGTTATTCGGTATTAGGGATTACGGGATTGGGATCGGTATATACTGAAATACCGAACAATAAAAGCTAGTGTATATTTTATCCTCTCAATTAGACTCTCTCATTCACTACTACACGACCCTAAACCACCAATCGATTGTTATTTTCATAACACCAAAAAGAAAACATTAGTATTAGTCTTCTCCCAGCCTCTTATTCGTCAAATTAAAAATTACGAATGACAAAAACTTGAGATGTCACCTCTCCTCCATTCTCCTTATCCATATCCTAGCTCTAGCCAAACTCAAGACTCTTTGTTTAGACTCTTTGTCCTATATTAAACAATCAAATCTAATTTATATATTTAATAATTAATTATAAAGGTAATTAATTTCGTATTCGATAATACCGATTGGGATACAGAAATATTTAGGGATTGATTAGGATACCGAAATTATTCAGGGATTGAGATTGATTTTAGGGTCTAATTGGGTATTCGGGATTTCGGTATTTGGTATTGGGATACCGATATCGTACTGATTTCCACCCATACGTACGAGTTTGATCCAACAAAGACAAACTATCTTTCAAAAACTGAAACTTCTCAACCGATGGGTGCCTCAACCTAGCGTGCCAAAGTTCCATTGACTCCTTCGCTGCGCCCACGAAAACACCAGAGGAATTCACATATCTCCGTCCCTGTCCTTCCATGTTATGGAGATAATAGAGCCCATTACAAAGACGACCCATCCCAATTGTAGTCTTGGAGTGTGAGTCTTGAATAAGGCACATATCACCCGCAAAAACCAAGTTCACGTGATTATCTCTAGTTAGGACTAATTGAATCGTTCCATCCGGGATGTAAATCGGGGGGATGGGAACTAGTGCTATCAACTTGACTTAACCAACCAAAATCACGTACTATATGCTCACTACAACAAGAATCGATGAGCCACTCATATAGTTCAGGGGAGTTACCAGCCATGTGTGGAGTTGGTTCTAAAGCCGGAGGTGTTGGTGCAGTCAATAGTTGCTTCCATTGGGAAAATTGTGCTGCGGAGATACCCGAAATAGGGCTCTGTTCGAGCTCGGCGTTCGCTGCTTGTGGTTGCTGGGGGCTTGCCGTCGCCTTTTCCTCGACGTGGGGTTCGGGAAACTCCATACTCGCCTTGGTGATTTCTCTCTTCCTCGCCAGGATAGCCAATTAGTTTGTAGCAAGCTTCCTTGAGGTGACCAAGTTTTTTGCAGTGGTTGCACCTTGGTACCTCTCCAATCTCCTTGTCTTGTCGACTCAAGATGCAGCTGCTTCTATGGACGGACATCTCCCGCCCGTTGTGTGTCGCTGCTACTGTTCGATACCCACAAGTTGGTACGCCTCGGTCAATGTTAGGATTAGTTTGGCCCACAGAATTTGCGAGCGGACCACGGCAAACGTATCGTCCAGACCCAACGAAAAGTCGAACAACCTTTTGGCTTCTTCCCTTTCTCTAACCTGGCGCACAATATCAAATGTGCAATTCTCGCATGAACAACCTGGGTTGAGAGAAACAGAATGTAGCTCATCCCAGAATGCGTCACGAGCTTCATGTAGAAGGCCGACACCAAGAGCTTCTCCTGTCGCAGCGACCTGATTGAATGACGTAGCTCGAAAGCCCGGTTGGCCAAGCCCTTGCCAAACCTTTGCTTGAGATCCGCCCATATTGCGCATGCCGTCCGCGTGGCCCTGGCGCTATTACTAACCTCTTTGCTCATGGTTGTCTTAAGCCAGCCCTTTACTGTGGCGTCACATCTTCCCCAATCTTCATCCCTGATGCCAGGTCCTGCTTTCGATCGTGGAAAGCTGCCATCGACAAACACCAGCTTATTCTTTGAGATTAGGGTTTCGGTCATATCGCTTACCCATTCTCTATAGTTCGAATCTGTCAAGAGATCACTTCCAAATAATTGGCTTGGATTCTCCCACGGATGAAGATAGAGTGGCAACGTGAGTGGGATGACCTCAACGTCGGTGACGATACCCTTACCACTCGAACCACAATATTCTCTGATAGTCATGATTGCAATACTCTCTGATACGGATCAAAGCTCTGATACCACATAAAATAGCTAAAATGAAGAAGCAAACAACACAATGATTTAACATGGTTTTCTCATTTGGTGTGAACGGGACTACTCCACGGAGAGCAAAGGCTCTCAGCTGATCTCTTAGTATCATGCAGCTAGAAAACTGCTCTTCCTCAGTATATGCGACAGACATACACGACCCAGCTTTATATACCTCTCACATAGGTATTAGGGTACAAAAGGGGAAAATGACTGCTAGGTCGTTCAACTATATAAACATACAACTTGGTCTTGTTCAACAATTCTTCTCACGCAAATTAAAGAGAATTGTGTTGTTGGTTGTTCTGCCATTGATTTACCAGCAACACAGAATAACATCAATAGTACCAGTGTACCACTACTTTGTTTTAGTAAAAGTGTACCACTACTTAACTGTAACTTCCCGAACTTTTTTCGCGACGAAGATATCGTCCGCTTTGGGACTCGGCCCTCACGGTTTTTGACTTGGGGTGCAATTCAAGGTGACTTCCCATAAGGTCACCTATCCTTGTTGTACTCCACACTTAGCACGTTTAACTTCGGAGTTCTCACAAGAACTCTTCCATTTCACATCAAAACGCGTCTTGGCAGTTAAAGCCGGTTTCTTTCTTATGAACCATTGATCTCTCCCATGCTTTGTCGATTTGGAATTCGTCTAAGGTGTTACATTAACCTTGCAATAGCAAAAATGATGTTTTTTACGACACTATCTAGAAAAAATATTGCGTAACTCTATAGTTAGGCAATCTAAAATTTACTTGTGACATACGTGTTGTGTGTAATAGAGCAAACATAACATATAATTAAATATAATTCATTTCAATTGTATAAACTACTCAATACAATACGCAACTCCAAAAAAGAATGTTGTCGTTGTGCATCTAATGCAACACTTTCAAATAATGTTGCAAGCGTACCGAGTATTGCAAAAAGTGACTTTGACTCTTTTCCCATAGTGAAAAAATAAATCAATACTCCAACCAATGAGAGTGCTCTCCACATGCAACAAGTGATTATCGTGTACCGCAATGGTACATAAAACAAGTTGTATTTGCGTAATTATGGTTCGGCTAATTTAGCTAATTGAATTTATTATTTAAAAGTTTTTGATGATCAATTTGATTTAAGTGGATTGATGGGATTATAGGCTCCACTCACTAGACTAACGAATCAACTAAGCCTCTTTTACAGAAAGGGGCATTGGTTCGTTTCTAGATTTCTGAGACAAAAGTAACAGCCTACTAGCTCCTACTCAATAACACTATTATGATCCGGAAGAGACCAAAGCCAACAATCCAACATTTCTTCTGCAAATAATTGTTTCTATTTAGTTCCCTGTTTGTCGCCTGCCGAAAACTTTTGCCGAATTCAACCCGTAATCCTGTATCTAGACTAAGCTTAAAGAAATTGAATGAAAGAATCAACCGAAGAAAACATTAACAAACTGGAGTTATAGACATAGATGGGCACCTGCATGCGAAGATGCAGAAATGATGGAATCTCAGAAAAAGCATATATAAAAATATTAGAATCAATGTAGAACTTGGCTTCTTAATATTAGCCCCAAGACAAGACAAGACAAGTCAAAGGAGAAGACGACTCGATCGCCATGGAAGTGAGAGTTTTTTCCAGAAATAGCACCTTTAAAAAAAAATTACAATACTAGCACCCTTCCAAAAATATTTACAAAACTAGCACCTATTTTTATGGATCGCACCTTAGAGGTGCGTTTTACAATTAAAACGCAGCCTAAGAATGCGTTTCCCACATAAATCGCACCCCTAAGATGCGATTTATGCGAAGTCGGATAATGAAACGCATCCCCAAGATGCGTTCAACGTTTGGTGGCCAGCGACCTTCCAGTCCGCACGATTGAGGTGCGATCCGACGGGCTGGAGCATAGCCACGTCAGCAATCCGCGCGGTGGATTGTAGATCGCACTAGCGAGGTGCGATTTCTCGCCTGGAAAAGTGGAGCGTCAGTTTCCAGAGCGTTCAACGCCTCGGGACGCGGAGATCGCATCGGGCAGGTGTGTTTTCACGCAGAGATCGCATCGGGGAGGTGCGATTTCGACGGGGGTAAAATTACCCTACCGCCCCTGCGGGGTGCGATCTGTTGGGTATAAATACCCCCCTTCCCCCTCTCATTTCTTCACTCCACAACCCATTCTTCCTTCTCTCTCTAGATATAATCTCTCTAAACCCTCCCCTCCCAAAAGCCTAGGAAATAAAAGTCTGTTGGTTGCGGCTAAGTCCGATCTGCCATCAGAAAATATTTCTTAGGTTTTTTTCTCAAAAACCCGACGAGCCGAGCCGAAGCTCTGTCCGAATTACGCCGAAAAAATGGCCGATTGGTGGCAAGGAGAAGGAGTTTATGTTGATGAATTTCAAGCGGTATGTACTCATTATTCTGGTTTAATTTTTTTGTTGTTATAAGTTTTTTAATTAATCTATGTACTAACCTCGTTGTTATTTTCTCGTAGGTTGGGGAGGACGTCGATATATACAACCAACGGTATTATCTCGAGCAAGGACCGTTGGATCCAACGACTTGTACGACCAACCCAACCATCGATCAAGGGATGTTTGGAACGATCACCCGGTACATACAATTCTTCACCATTTGTTCTTCTTTTATTTTGTTAATGTGCCTAGTGTAATATAAAATAAATTTATGTTTATTTTTTAATCGTGTTGGTGGTTTTCAATAATTTAATCGAATACATAGCGCCACTTACTTCGACTCTTTATAAAGAGATGCACGTATAAGGAAATGGGGTTTTAAGCGATTATCATATCCTCCCATTACCTGGAAAAATCGGGTATTAAGAGATCCTCGGATCCCCCCTTTTTCTGTCAAAAAGACTGCGTTTCTAAGAAGATGTATACCTCTTCTAAGAGTCTAACGAGTGTTGCTTTGTATTCGATTAAATTATTTAAAACAACTAATACGATTAAATTATTTACCAAACATTTGAATATGTATGTTTCTACTTAAATTATTATTCATTAACAATGTTATTTATGTTAATTAATTTAGTATGTTTGTTTTACGATAATATGTATGTACCTCTTTAAATTATTATTCCTTGACAATGTTATTTATGTTAATTAATTTAGTATGTTTGTTTTACGATAATATGTATGTACCTCTTTAAATTATTATTCATTGACAATGTTATTATGTTAATTAATTTAGGACGTTTGTTTTATGATAATATGAAATGTCTTTTTATGATAATAAAATTATGTTTTATGTTGCATAATTTAATTTAATTTAATTATTTATACGAGAAAAAAAACCCTTACTAATATATAATAATTAACGTGTACATTTTTGCTAGGAGGCACAAACAATAATCCGCTACAGGGGTACCACCAATGTGCTCCCATTCCACCCAGCTATCTTGCCATTTCTCAAAAGGGCACGGTTAGACTCGATTATGCATTTTAACGGCATCCAAATCGATCGCCAACTCATCACCGCATTAGCCGAGAGATGGAGAAAGGAGACCCATTGTTTCAACTTTAGAGAAGGAGAGGCCACCATCACGCTAAAGGATGTCGCCATCCTAACCCATCTGCCCATCGACGGCAAACCGGTGTGCGTGAGTGATCATCCCCCCGAGGATTGTGACGGTATGCCCGGTTGGCATCATTTCATCCACAGTCATTTGGGAGTGAAAGTACCGGTGAAGGGTTGCGTTGATGCGACCGATCGCATGCCACCATTGAGGAAACACCAAGTCTCAATTACATGGTTGACGAAGTATTTTAGAAATCATTACGAGAGTCATCCGCTTACCGAGGAAAGTCCGGAGGATGAGAAGGAGAGATATGCTCGTGTCTATCTCATAGGCATGATCGGAGGAGTGTTCTTCTCCAAGAAAGCAAGCAATCTCCTTAGTTGTGGATGGCTTAGGATCATATTCAGTAGTTGGGAGGAGATGGGGGAGTATAGTTGGGCATCCGCTTGCCTAGCTATGATCTACCACAACTTGTGCAATGCGTCGCTAAAAGCCGTGAGGGAGGTCAGCGGCGCAATGTTCATCGTCCAATTTTGGGCTTGGGAGCATATGCCATGGCTTGCACCGGCCCAACGTCCAGACAGGGATTGGCCAATCGATCATCCCCTAAGAGGTGAAGCTTATGAAGCAAGGTAAACTGCTCATACCCCATCATGTAGTCATAACACATTTCCCTTGTGTTTTATCTTATTGTAGTTTCATTCTTGTCTTATTAATAAGGTGGCTTGGACACACCACATGCGACAACCTTTTCCAACACAAGTTGGACGAGTATCGGAGGAGGTTTGAGCGACTTTGGGAAGGAGAGGTAATTTCTATACTGCGATCCATTTATATTTTTTTTTCATGGGACTATCTACCTTTTTTCTAAGCAATTAATCTTACGTTACTCATTTCTTTCTTGTAGATCGTCTACGATCCATACCCAGAGAACATCGTTCAATGGCATCTCCAGCAATTCCCCGGTCATATCGGGCAATGGTGCACGAGGGTTCCTCTAATTTGTTTTGGGACCGTGGAGTGGCACTTGCCGGATCGATGCCTCCGTCAGTTTGAACGGGAGCAGTGCATTCCGTTGGATGGTCGGCAAGGTACTCGCGATTGGCCCACGAAGTTGAAGGAATTCATCGCGATTTGGGAGAACCGACAACTACAAGATATTGTCACTCCAAATCAAGTGGGCCGAATGGGGTATCATGACCCATACTTGGATCGATATCGGCAAACATCGGTTCGTTACATGACTCCGGAGGGTGCGGCCGATGGTGCATTAGTAAGTATAACCAGTCTAAACATACTATGATTTATTACTTGGTTCCTAAATCTCTTCTCTTTCTAACCTTTTTTTTTTGTGATTTAGGCCGATGGGGTCGAGCGGATTAAAGATATTACTACAGGAAGAAATGAGTTGGGCAATGAAGATGTGGGCTTCATCAGGAGGATTGCAAACAGTCTACTTGGCTGTATCAGAGCTCAGGGCCGGGATCATCGTAGATATCCGCCCGCGCCCGCACCCACACCACCTCCGGTACAACTTGATGTCCCCGCACCCCCACCACCATACGAGAGAAAGCAGAGCAAGAGGGTTCGGGAAAGGCCCAACGTGCCCGAGGTAACGCCATATGGGGGGTGGAGAGTACCGCCCCCATTGGTTGTGACCCAAGGTGCCGGACCGAGTTCCACCCAAGGTGCCGGCATGGGTTCCACCCAAGGTCCCCGCCCGTCCTCCGCCCCATCTCCCCGCCCGACTATTTCCCAAGATGCCGACCCGACTTCATCCCAAGAATTCCGCCCCTTCTTCCACAACGATCACCACCAAAGCTCATACTACGATCCCCGATCGACCTACCATCAATCCTCTCAGAGTTTCCACCAAGCCCCTCTTTCTACCACCCCGATCTCATACAACGATCCCCGCCAAACATACTACGATTCCCGCCCTATCTACCCCCAATCTCCCCGCCCTATGTACCCCCAATCTCCCCGCCAAACATCATCTGGGACTTGGCATGATGGCTCCTCCACGACAGGCCAACACGAGTTCGCCCCATGGAATCGACCTCATCAGCAGTGGCCTCCTACTCCTCACCGAATGAGCGCCGACATCGCCCGCTCAACCCCGGAAGTGCCGCTTCCCCGCCGACATAGCACCGACATATCGCCGACATCTCAAAATTAGTGTTCTTGTTTTTCTCAATTAATTTTGTTTAAAAATAATTTTTAATTTAAAATATGACGTGGCATCTAAGTGAGCACTACATGTCTAGTTGGAGATGACGGGTTATGCAGGTGACATCCACATCAGCGTAAAGTCTATATTACTAACGGAGTAACTAACAGTGTTAAAGTTTTTAACGAAAATGGCTAAATTTGTCAAACAAGTTTCGAAAGTGTGGCTATATTTGTGTATTTTTTAAAATTTGGCTATTATTGTCACAAAGTGTAAAGTTATGACTATCCAAGTATATTTGCCTTAAAAATATGTTTTAAATTAAATAGTGGCATTGCGTCTACATGGCAAGTTTGACTGAGTTGTCACTGATGATGTGTGAGTTGATATTGCGTCTATAAAGGTAAAAAAACATAACAACACGAGGAATGGTCTCACAAAAAAACCAGGAACAAAAAGGGGAAACAGAAAGAACAGTAGACTGCTTTCAACGGAAGGAAGAAAACTAGGCGTCAAGAACTCCCACTGTTCGCACGCCATCCAAGAAACCAACGGCTGCCCTGTGCTTTGTAGCCTTGCCTCGAGAGACAATCCATTCCATAATCGTTCTTGTAATCTTCTGTGAGACCAGGTTTTGTGAATAGGTGTTCTATTAAAAAATTCTGGAATTGCGCTCTTTTCAAACAAGCAACACAGTGCATGAATGAGGCAAAAGAAAACCCACTAATCGAAACAATATGGAGTTTGAATTGTCCATTCCTTGATGGCTTCCGATATGTCATCAACTGTAGGGAGATGACCGCCATTGATGCATAGTACCCCTTCCAGACTTCTTTCGTGAATCAACAATCAATAAAAATATGGTTAACGTGAATGATAGACAAGAGGGCATGAATAAGACATCTCGGCACAATGGTCCCACAAAGGGCCAATGGTGGGTATGTGCTAAGTGTAAGGGTCATGAAGGCATAATGGATGAACAGGGTGAAGTTGGCCACATGGGTAGTCATCAACTCGTTAAGTCCAAAAACCCATCTTCCCAGCCTCTCCATAGGTTGAAGTTGGAGAAAACTAAGGCACGGGATGACTCGTGGATCCTTTTCAGCATGCCTAGGGTACCACGTCAACCCAACATGTCTAGTAAGGTGGCTCAGGCTGAGCAACATGAGACCCTTTGCCAGCCCACCAAGTTAGGACAGTTTGACCGGGTACCATCTGTTGTTAATTTGGAAAATTTGAAACCAATACCAAAGGTGTCGTCTCCCCTAAAGGAGGGAAGGCAAGTAGTGTATGGGTATATGGAGGAATACTTGCAATGTGAAAATCACAAGCCAATCATGGCTCAAAAAAATGTTGTAATACTTGCAATGTGAGGACCATGACCAGTGAGAAACAAGTCATGTGACTGGGTATATGGAGCCTTCTACACTTGTTGGATTGTTGGGTACACCAAGCCACTTTCGTGGCATGAGTAGCTAACTTGGTTTCCGACATAAATCGTTTGCCATCCATGTCACCCGTCAAAGGAGGCATACTTGTTGAAAGAGGATGAAGTGATACATGATCGATTGCTCAATAATGAGTATCTCAAGCCTTATATCCTTCTTCTTTGGGACACGGGTTGTCAACAGGTTCAAAGTTTATTGGCCACTAAGATGACTAGCATGCCAAGCCTTTATCGCTCTAAGGCATGGTATGATATCCTCGCGGTTCTCTCCTATGTCATCTCCCACATTGACCTCGTCTTCTTGTGTGATTTCACCCTCTTGTACGCTACTTCGCCATCATATGAGGTGTCCTCATGGGACTCTCCTTACGGGTAGGGTGCAAATTTCCATCATTACTTGTCACGTCGGCATTCATGTGTGAGTGGACCATCACTGTTGGCGATACCTCGTCGTCATTCCCATCGTATTTTTAAGTGAAGTTATCCTCAACAAAGTGATAATCACGCGAGGTGATGATTCATCGCGACTGAAAATCATAAACCCTATAACCCTTCTGTGAAGCTAGGTACCCCACAAACACACTACGTCTCCCCCTCTCGACGAACTTGTCGAGACGGTGACTCATTTCCTTTGTGTAGACAAGGCAACCAAAACTGCGGATGTGCCGGCATGGACGGAGTCCACCCAAGCAAGACTTCGAAAGGTGTCTTCCCTCCTATTACCTTTGAAGGTAATCGATTTATGAGATATGTCGTCATTAACACAAATTCGGCCCAAAAACGCACAGGTAACCAAAAATTGATCCGAAGTGGCCGAGATATTTTGAGTAGATGGCGGTGCTTACGCTCTGCTATCCCATTCTGTTGTGGGGTGTTGACACACGAGGTGGCCGAGAATTCCATGTTGCTCATATTACTCCGATAAAATTCCTCACTGAAATTCGAGCCCGTTGCTTGGATTCGGCAAACTCGCCCTGTAAACTATGTTTGTACCATCTGTGCTCAACAACTAATTTAAACTAAAGCAAATACACCCAAGTAGCTCGACTGAAGTCATCCACAATCGTCAAGAAATAACGGGACCCATTCAAAGTCGGGGTTCGATAACTACCCCAAATATCCATATGAATAATCTCAAAACAAGCACTAGTCTTTATCGAATGAGAAACAAAAGGTTCTCTTGTGAGTTTAGCGCGAAGGCAAGAATCACAATGCTGCCCTACGAGTAGGACTGGAAGTTTGGTATCGGTATTTCGGATATACCGAATTTGACTATATTTGGTATTATCGAATACACGTATTATTTCTTAGGATTGGGATTGGGATTCAATTGTTATTCGGTATTAGGGATTACGGGATTGGGATCGCTATATACTGGAATACGGAACAATAAAAGCTAGTGTATATTTTATCCTCTCAATTAGACTCTCTCATTCACTACTACACGACCCTAAACCACCAATCTATTGTTATTTTCATAACACCAAAAAGCAAACATTAGTATTAGTCTTCTCCCAGCCTCTTATTCGTCAAATTAAAAATTACGAATGACAAAAAACTTGAGATGTCACCTCTCCTCCATTCTCCTAGCTCTAGCCAAACTCAAGACTCTTTGTTTAGACTCTTTGTCCTATATTAAACAATCAAATCTAATTTATATATTTAATAATTAATAATAAAGGTAATTAATTTCGTATTCGATAATACCAATTGTGATACCAAAGTACCGATTGGGATAGCGAAATATTTAGGGATTGGGATTGGGATGCCGAAATTATTCAGGGATTGAGATTGATTTTAGGGTGTAATTCGGTATTCGGGATTTTGGTATTCTGTATTGGGATACCGATATCGTACTGATTTCCACCCATACGTACGAGTTTGATCCAACAAAGACAAACTATCTTTCAAAAACTGAAACTTCTCAACCGATGGGTGCCTCAACCTAGCGTGCCAAAGCTCCATTGACTCCTTCGCTGCGCCCACGAAAACACCAGAGGAATTCACATATCTCCGTCCCTGTCCTTCCATGTGATGGAGATAATAGAGCCCATTACAAAGACTACCCATCCCGATTGTAGTCTTGGAGTGTGAGTCCTGAATAAGGCACATATCACCCGCAAAAACCTAGTTCACGTGATTATCTCTAGTTAGGACTAATTGAAATCGTTCCATCCGGGATGTAAACCGGGGGATGGGAACTAGTGCTGTCAACTTGACTTAACCAACCAAAATCACGTACTATATGCTCACTACAACAAGAATTGATGAGCCACTCATATAGTTCAGGGGAGTTACCAGCCATGTGTGGAGTTGGTTCTAAAGCCGGAGGTGTTGGTGCGGTCAATAGTTGCTTCCATTGGGAAAATTGAGCTGCGGAGATACCCGAAATAGGGCTCTGCTCGAGCTCGGCGTTCGCTGCTTGTGGTTGCTGGGGGCTTGCCGGCGCCTTTTCCTCGACGTGGGGCTTGGGAAACTCCATACTCGCCTTGGCTAGAGGCCATATCAGGCGCATACAAGTTGGCGGAAGAATGCTTGAAAACAAACTACTACGGCCCCAAACAGATGATGGAAACATTCTTGCCTCTGCTCAATCCGATTCACCCAGAATAGTCAATGTCTCCTCGACCATGGGAAAGTTAAAGGTACCGTTTCACCATAGCTAGAAACCATAATAATAAAAATAGATGATGACCAACCATTATTTGCTGCCCATGTATGCATGTTTTACGTCACATACAGTACGTCCAGAACGAATGGGCTACGGCTGTACTGAGGGACGTCGAGAATCTAACAGAAGAGAGAGTGGAACAAGTAGTGCAGCAGTATATGCAAGACCTCGACCAAGGCTTATTGGCAACCAAAGGCTGGCCTCGTGGGGCAAGCCCCCAGCAACCATAAATGACTTGTTTTGAAGGTGGAGTGTCCCTCTACACATTGAAGTACTTGAGAGCTCAATAGAAAGTCCAGAAGACTATTTTTAAACTTGATCGAAAGGTTATGGCAAAACTGCAAAACGTCCTGAAAATGGCTAATGAGTCTGGGAACGTGTTTGTGAAGTCTAATTTGGAGCTCAATTCGAGAAGCATGGATGAGAGTCGAGTTCAGGGGCCTCTACCACGTGTAATTAGGTAGGTTTATCTACAAAGGAAAGTCATTGGATGAAAGATAGGATATCTAGAAGTCTTCAAACAAAAGACTCGAAGTTGCTACGAAGGTTGTTTTCCTGGCAGCTTGAAACCTTTTGTTTGAAGCAACTTCGAGCCTTTTGTTTGAAACCTTCCATATATCCAATGCATTTTCCCAGTTTTGGCATAGCTTTTTGATTAGGTTGAAAAGTGGTCTTATAAACTTCCTATCGAGCTCCGAAACACTTCAATGTGTAGAGGGACACTCCAGCTTCAAAAACAAGTCATTGATCTCCAATTTTCGTTGATTCAATTGTAAGATATGAATCTCCAAAGTAGGCAGCATGAAACTGTTTTTATACTGAAACAATAGATTAGGTCGACCTAATCCTAACTGAGATAGACCGAAAAATACAAGTTACGGTGACTTGCAAAGCACCATAGGCGCACCCCAATTAATATAACTAAGACAAATATGAATTCAAAAGTTGGAAAATTAAATTTATATAGTTTAAAATGACTGAACTTATAAAAAATATTAAAATTAAATTAAATCTTTGGTAAATGCAAACAAAAAAGATTGAAAATATTAATTAATATATTTTTCTGTAACTCTGGGGTAAATATTTTGGAAGAAAAAAGGAAAAAAATGGTAAATGAAAACATATTCTGAACTTATAAAAAATATTTAAATCAAATTAAATCTTTGATAAATGAAAACGAAAAATTGAAATATTACGTAACTTCTTTTTTTTTAGTAACTTTGGGGTAAAATTTTCGAAAGATAAAAGGAAAAACTGGGAAAAATAAAAATTCAACTAACCTGCTCCCACTAGAACTCAACCTCTGGTCAATTGAGGGGAGGGTAATACGTGCTTTCACTAGGCTGGGAGGGGACTTCTGATTCTTTCCTAGTCACGGAAGTAAAAATATTTGTTTGTTTATACGCAATTCTTCAAATTTCGTATAAAATTACACACGTAGGTTCTAAAATTCTAAGGGGTTGGGCCCACGACACCTTACCTAGCTCCGCCCCTTCGCGGCAATGAGATTGGTTTGCCTGAGATGGTGGTCCAACAATGGTCAAGATTGGTGGATGATTCGATTGTTAGGCTCAGAAAGACTGATCATGAAGATGGTTAGAAATTAAATAAGAGGGGTAAAAATAAAATTCGTTGGACGTAAAAATAAAAACAATGTTACATGTTTATTTAGCTGATGTTATGTTCTGTAATTCGATCGAATTTAATAATTTCAAAATGAAAATCCAATCGAGAGATACATGGATAACTTTTTTTTATTATTGCTGGAGTTTTCCTTATGTTTTGAGTGTTTGGTTTCTTAGTACGTTATGATACCTACGTACATTCGATTACTTATACTATACTTTAAAGTATTGGTGTTTTATAGTATAACTTAAAGTTTTCTCATAACGTTAAAAGTACAAATTGAAGTTGTACAATAAGGGAATTTGACATTTATGTTATGATACAACTTTAGTGTGTACCATAAAAGGATTTTACAAAAAAGTATATGTACCATAACGTTAACCGTACTACTTTAAGTTATACCATAAAAACTAAAACTAAAACACCAATACTTTAAGGGGTCGTTTGGATCTAAAATTGAGGGTAGAGATTTGGCCCAAATTTCGACCCGTCCAGGAATTTAACCAATTCCCTATGCCTTGTTAGGATAGTAATTAAAACAACGAGGATTTGGGCCTTCGGGATTTTTAAATTCGGCCCTGCCCGGAATTAGAAATATCACTGGCGCGCCGCCGGCAGGAGGCGACATCGACGAAGACTTGCGTGACTTCAACGACCAAGTGGTAGTCCCCTTGCTGCCAGCAATCAGAGAGCAGTACGATTCCCACCTCGACGTCCTCGACTCAACTCTAGCATCGTCGCTGGCGCTCGATTTGTAATCGATATCTAGGGAGAAGAAAAATTAGGGTTCGAGAGAGGAATTTTGGGGTTCAGAGAATCGAAAGGAAACGAAAGGGGCGAACAAGAGACTGAAGGGAAAGAGTGTTTGGAACACTTCGTTCAGTCGCTTATAAGAATTTGGGCTCAAGTATACGAAGCCCACTATTCTATTCTTACTTGTTAAAGCCGAGACCCAAAACGACAGGCTAAAAGCCCAGTCTCGGTGAGTTATCAATTCCAGAGGGAATTGCTTCAACAAGTCAAGAACAGAGACAGCAAAATGAAGAACAGAGTAGAACTCAGGGATTCGAGTTCAGAGATTCAAAGTACAGAAGGAATGCAGAAAAATAAATGGCACACAATCTTTTTAACGTGGTTCGCCCAAGTGCAATGGTTTACTTCCACGTCCCAGAATATGGTCTGGGAGACCTTTATTACTTATGGTTTTGAATGATAAGGAAGAACAAAGTAATACAGCTAAGAAGACAGAAAGAAGATAAAACGATAGCCCAGATCAGCCTTGATCTAATCTGCCTCAACACACTCAGAACCTCTACCTCTGTGTGTATCAAGCCCTTTTGTGAATCCAGCTTAAAGCCCTCTACCGCACCAAGCTTCAACAAAAGTGCCTTCGAAAGAGATGCCAACAGAAATATATAGACAGAGCAACTAGCCGTTAGGATTCATATAAATTAATTCTCAAATCAGCCAGCTGTTTCCTTTGATATTGCTTGAGACAAAAAGAGGCAATCTCCAAACTTGCCAATTTCAACAATCTCCCCCTAAGATGGAGATTGCCGATTGACACTTCCCTGCATAAGACCCGAAAACCTATCCACACCAGCTGCAGTAAACAGAGATCACAAACATAGAGATAAAGAGACTAGATTAAACAAGAAACCTTTTTGAACAAGAAATCTCAAATTCACTGAGCAGAACAAATAACACCAGTTAGGACAATCAGCAAAGCACTCCCCCTGAGTTCAGAACAACTAAAAAACACAACTCTCACATCAAGACAACACAGCAAGCACTCCCCCTGAGTTCAGAACAACTCTCAAAACAAGACAACAGAGATTCAAGGGTCCGAGCTGTCACTAGAAGAGGCAGCATCTGTCTCGGCAGCAACAGGAGAGTCTGATTCAGAATCAGATCCATAGAGATCTTTAAGAGCAGCTGCAAAGGATGGCAAGAATGCAGGAGCTGCAGGGGCTTCTCCTTCAGAAGCTTCTCTAGCTTCAACCTCTCTTTCTTCCTCAGAATCACTGCTGAGCCAGTGTATGAAGGGACTCTCCCCCTCAATCGCAATCCCAATTTCCTCCAAGACGTCATTTGCAGTGAGCCAAAGCGAAGGAGATTCCGTGCGATAGGCCGAAAGGTTTAAAGGCAGAGCAAGCATAAGGCGGGTGATCACAGGGCCAAAGGGAAGAGGGGCATGAAAGTTGTGATCGATGAATGGGAGAAGAGCACCAAAAAACAAATGAGAGAAGTCCAGCGGAACAGCAGCAACAGCATGAGCCAAGATCCATAGATCCAGAGGAAGAACACGATCAAGAAAGTTTGCACGAGGCAGAAAAACTCTGGTGAGGATATGATGAAAAGCTTTCAGCGAGGGAGGCAGAAGCCTAGTAGAGAAGGTATTGTCTTGGTCAGGTTCATGACCAGTTAGATGAACAGCCTCAGTAGTGATATTGAAGTTAAAAAGAGGAAGCTCATCAGGGTGAGCCAGAGCTTCTCCAAAGGCAGGAATGTTCAGGAGACGGCTGATATCAGGGAGAGGAAGAGTCATCATATGACCATGAACCAGAGAACTAATGGTACGGGATTGAAGACCAAAATACCTAAGGTTTGAAAAGAAAACCCTAACAGCCTCAGGGCAGATGAGAGATGAGGTGAAATCAGGCATCAAGAGAGATTCCCAGCCTAGATTATACACGAAAGGCATCACATCTAAACCTAAAGGCACAAAATCAGGAAGGTGAATGATGGTAGAGGGATTGATGGGACGATTTGCAAAAGACTGAGTATGACGATGATAGTTTGCAACCACAGGCTCATGGAAATGTGCCCCGGAGTAAGTCAGAGCAAAAGCATAAACCATGGCTGACAAGGAGATAAGAGAAAGACTTGACACAGGCTATACACAGCAATCAAAACACACCAGCAATATAAAGGCTAAACAAGCACTGAAAAGGAAAGCACATAATCAATCAAGACAGAGAAAGAAGGAAAGAAAATAAATTAAGGATTACAACAGACAAGGTAACACAGCAGACGCTAGTTTTCACTAGCAGCAGTAATGGTGGAAAGAGATCGCAGACCGATCTCATAGCACAGAAAGGTAAAGCGATCAGATGATAATGGTTTAGTAAAAAGATCTGCCAGTTGGAAATCAGTATTGATATACTGAAGATTAATAGTTCCAGCACTAACAAGATCACGTATGAAATGGTATTTTATTTCAATATGCTTAGTACGTGAATGTTGCACAGGATTCTTAGACATGCAGATTGCACTTGTATTATCACAAAATAGAGGTATGCTAGACATAGTAATTCCATAGTCTTGTAGCTGACTTTTCAACCACAGTAGCTGAGTACAAGTGCTTCCAGCAGCTATGTACTCTGCCTCAGCAGTGGATAGGGCGACTGCCCCTTGTTTTTTGCAAGACCAGGAGACTAAAGAGGTTCCTACAAATTGACAACTACCAGAAGTGCTTCTCCTATCAGTTAAACTGCCTGCAAAATCTGAGTCACTGTACCCAACAAGATCAAACTGATCATGCTTAGGGTACCATAGACCAATGTCCATTGTCCCTTTGAGGTATCTAAAGATTCGTTTAACTGCAGACATGTGACTTTCCTTAGGAGCTGACTGAAAACGAGCACACAAGCAGACACTATGTTGTATATCAGGACGACTGGCTGTTAGGTAAAGTAAAGACCCTATCATTCCTCTGAACTTAGATTCATCAACTGGTATTCCAGTCTCATCTTTATCAAGTTTCAGATTCACTGCCATAGGAGTCGAACTGGTATTAAGATTTAACATGTCAAATTTACTCAGCATAGAGGATATATATTTTGTCTGGCTTATAAAAGTTCCAGACTCTGTTTGTTTAATTTGGAGTCCGAGGAAAAATTGTAATTCCCCCATCATACTCATCTCAAAATCCTCTTTCATAGAGTTACAGAACTCAGAACACATGTCTTTGCAAGTAGCCCCAAACACAATATCATCTACATAAATCTGAACTATAAGCATGTCATTAGATTTGTGTTTAATGAATAAAGTCTTATCAACAGACCCCTGAACAAAACCATGTTCCAGCAAGAATGCAGTAAGCCTATCATACCAAGCTCTTGGAGCTTGTTTTAGACCATATAAGGCTTTTCTAAGCTTATAAACATGATTAGGGTGTTGATGATCCTCAAAACCAGGAGGTTGTGAGACATAGACTTCCTCATTTATATCACCATTTAAGAAGGCGCTTTTAACATCCATTTGGTAAAGAGGAAAACCCATGTAACAAGCATAAGCACATAACAATCGAATTGATTCTAACCTAGCAACAGGGGCAAAGGTTTCATCATAGTCTACCCCTTCCTCCTGTGAATAACCTTGTGCCACTAATCTGGCTTTATTTCTAATTATAGCACCTTTTTCGTCAGATTTGTTCCTAAAAACCCACTTTGTTCCAATCACAGATTGGTTCAAGGGTCTAGGTACAAGATCCCACACATGAAGAGATTTAAATTGAGCTAATTCATCAACCATTGCAAGGAACCATTCATCATCTTTAATAGCTTCTTTATAATTTTTAGGTTCAAATTGAGAGACATAAGCATACTGTCCAGGAATATACTTACCTCTTGTTCGAAGACCATCATTCAGATTACCTATGATTTGGTCTGATGGATGACGCTTCTGAATGTGAAGAGGTGCTTTGGCAGCAGTGGCAGTGGAGTCTTCACCTGTTGTTACACTCTGCTGACTAGGACCTTCATCAGTTTTTGACATTTCTTCAGGTGCAACTTCTTCAGCTGGTTCTGAGCCAGTTCTGATCATTTCCAAAAGATCATATTCCTGCATGCCCTGCTCAGTATCCTCATTCACAATGTTAGAATCATTAAATATAACATGAACAGATTCTTCCACTTTCTGGGTCCGTTTATTATAAATGCGATAGGCTTGACCCTTTATAGAGTATCCTAGAAAGATGGCTTTATCAGATTTAGCATCAAACTTTCCTAGCCTATCTTTAGTATTCAAAACATGACAGGAACATCCAAAAGGATGAAAATAGCCAAGATTAGGAGTCTTGTTTTTGAAAATTTCATAGGGGGTTCTATTAAGACCTTTTCTAATCAAAACACAATTAGTAACATAACAGGCAGTGCTCACAGCTTCAGCCCAAAAAGCTTTTGGTAGATTATAATCAAGGAGCATAGTACGAGCACATTCAATAAGAGTCCTATTTTTCCTTTCTACAACTCCATTTTGTTGAGGAGTTCTAGGAGCAGAAAATGTGTGAGAAATACCTGACTCATTACAAAGTTTTTCAAATTCCTCAGACACAAACTCCCCTCCATTATCACTTTTAATAGTTTTAATCTTATCCAGAAACAGCATGATAAAAGTTTTGAATCTACCTAGAGCATCATCCTTATTAGCAAGAAAGTACACCCAGGTGTATCTAGAGTAATCATCAACAAGCACGAACACATAGTTTTTACCCCCTAGACTGGTAACATTACATGGACCAAATAAGTCCATGTGAATTAATTCAAACATTTCATGTGAGGTGATATCAGTTTTGGATTTAAACGGTTTCCTAGCATGCTTTCCACTCACACATGTTTCACAAAAGAAATCTGTTTTAGCCTTTAGAATTGGTACTCCTCTAACAAGGCCTGACTTAGTTAAATCAACAAGCTTTTGAAGGCTCACATGACCCATCTTTCTATGCCAAGTCATTTCTTGTTGAAAAGAGGAGACAAAACACAGTTCATTAAAGGCACTGAGGTTACTTAGGTCAATCACATACATGTTATTAGTTCTTATCCCAACAAACATAACTTTTTCATCTTTGTTTCTCTTGACAATACACCTATCCGTTTCAAAAGTAACATGAAACCCATTACTGCATAGCTGACTTATTGACAAGAGATTATGTTTTAGCCCTTCAACCAGTAAGACATTTTTAAATGATGGGAAAGGTTTCCTTCCTATGGTTTCAGATCCAATAACCTTTCCACAACCATTATCCCCAAACCAAACTTTACCTCCATTCATCAGAGTTAAAGAAGAGAATAAAAGTTTCTTACCAGACATGTGGTGTGAACAACCACTGTCGAGATACCATTTTTGTTCCTCAGTTTCAGATTCAGATTCCTTTTCTTCTTCAGTGAACTCTGTTTTAGCCATGAAGGCTTCATTTTCAGACTCCTGTTCTTCTTGATCCGAATCATAATCGCTCCAGGAGGCCTTCATTGCCTTTTCTTTTGCTTTTAAAGTCTGTGGACAGTTGGCTCTAATGTGGCCAAATTTTCCACATTTGTAGCATGCTTGGGACTCCCTTTCCTGCTGACCTGTTTCAAACTTTCTGGTCTGCTGGGGTAGCAGCCTACTTTGAGAAAAGTTCTTAGTACCTCCATATCTGGAGTCATCCATACGTTGTTTTTGATCATTTTTGAATTTTAGCATTCTGTGAAATCGTTTGCTGACAAGAGCAAACTCCTTTTCAAAGTCATTTTCCAGATCACTATCTTGTTCATAGTCCATGATTTTAGATTTAAAAGCCAGGTTTTTGCTACGTTTTTCATCCTCCTGACTAACTTGTTTCAAAACATGCTCATGACTTAGCAAGGAACCTATCAATTCACTGATAGGCAAGGTAGTCAGGTTTTTGGCTTCTTCAATAGCAGTTCTTTTCGGTAGCCACTCTCTTGGCAGAGATCTAAGTATTTTTCTGTTAAGGTCCTTAGTCTGAAATGTTTTGCCTAATCCCTTCAACTTGTTTATGAGAATAGTAAACCTAGAGTACATCTCATGTATACTTTCAGCCTTACTCATACTAAAAGCCTCATAGTCATGAATAAGCAGATCTATACGCGATTCTTTAATATTAGAAGTACCTTCATAGGTGCTCTCAAGCGTAGTCCAGATCTCCCAGGCTGTTGCACAATTTTCCACTTGATCCGCTTCATCAGGATTCATGGCCGATTGCAAGACATGCATGGCCCTCTGGTTCAGCTGCGCGCTCTTCTTCTGTTCCACTGACCAGAGTGATTGCTCGTCGTCCTTCATGTCTACTGGTCCATTTTGCACGACCAGCCAGAGATCTTCGTCGATCCCCCACATAAATTGCTTCATCCGTTTCTTCCACGCGGTGTAATTCGAACAGGTGAAGATTGGGGGATGATTTAGAGCAGCATGACCGAAGGAACTAGATGCCATTGGATCGAAAAGCCTTGGCAGTAGTTAGCTTCGTCAAGGAGCAGCTCTGATACCAATTGTAATCGATATCTAGGGAGAAGAAAATTTAGGGTTCGAGAGAGGAATTTTGGGGTTCAGAGAATCGAAAGGAAACGAAAGGGGCGAACAAGAGACTGAAGGGAAAGAGTGTTTGGAACACTTCGTTCAGTCGCTTATAAGAATTTGGGCTCAAGTATACGAAGCCCACTATTCTATTCTTACTTGTTAAAGCCGAGACCCAAAACGACAGGCTAAAAGCCCAGTCTCGGTGAGTTATCAATTCCAGAGGGAATTGCTTCAACAAGTCAAGAACAGAGACAGCAAAATGAAGAACAGAGTAGAACTCAGGGATTCGAGTTCAGAGATTCAAAGTACAGAAGGAATGCAGAAAAATAAATGGCACACAATCTTTTTAACGTGGTTCGCCCAAGTGCAATGGTTTACTTCCACGTCCCAGAATATGGTCTGGGAGACCTTTATTACTTATGGTTTTGAATGATAATGAAGAACAAAGTAATACAGCTAAGAAGACAGAAAGAAGATAAAACGATAGCCCAAATCAGCCTTGATCTAATCTGCCTCAACACACTCAGAACCTCTACCTCTGTGTGTATCAAGCCCTTTTGTGAATCCAGCTTAAAGCCCTCTACCGCACCAAGCTTCAACAAAAGTGCCTTCGAAAGAGATGCCAACAGAAATATATAGACAGAGCAACTAGCCGTTAGGATTCATATAAATTAATTCTCAAATCAGCCAGCTGTTCCCTTTGATATTGCTTGAGACAAAAAGAGGCAATCTCCAAACTTGCCAATTTCAACACGATTCCCTCTTCTTGGTCGAGCTGCTCGTCCAGGATTCTTGTGACGACCACGATGATCGCGATGAAGAGGCGGATGATTACGATTCCATCATGATGAATGACGCGATGATGCTGGAGAACTAGATCCCTCTATTTTTCGCTGCAATAAGCCTTATCTAAGTTGGTGCAGGGTCGCCATTGTGACGGCGAGTCCGGCATGTTTACCAACAGCTTTCTCCCTTTCTTCCGGCGGATCTGGATACGCAAGAGCCTAGATCCACTGTCATCTTCTTTGGTAACCGGAGAGAATAATCCAAATTGGGAAAGTGAGGGCTGGGCGACGATGGTTGTCTCCATCGAAGAGAAGGAAGAGAAGTGGGGTTAGGTGCAAAATGTGTTGAAAATGGTAAATGCGTAAGTTGCTATTTGACAATAAAAACAATTTTCTGATTAATGAAAATGCGTAAGTCGCCAAATAAATCTTCTTGATGATTGTTTTTGTTTTCTTTTCTCTAGGAAAGGGTGGCTAACAGTTTGGTTGCTGATTGATGTTCTGAAAATGAGAAGTTTCCCCGCATATGAGTCAGCGGTCTGCAGTTGACGTGACAGTCCGAGTTGGTATGGTTATTTACATTTTGGCACCTATAGTTAGCCATGGAGACGAAATGGTAATGATGCTACCAAAATTGGATGTAATTGATTTAATTGCAACAAAACATACTTAGGTGGTTATCGTGCAACAAATGGTGAACTTAAGTGACAATCTGTGCAATTAACCCTTCAACGTCTCTTTAATTAATTAAATTCTGTTTTTTCTTCTTCCATTATTTATTTATTTTCGTTTTTCGTCATCTTTTGCTTTGTCATTTTGATTTTCATCTTGGTTCATTCTTAATTTCCTTCCAGACTTTCCTTGTCTACTTTCTTTTGTATTAAATCACATCACTTGTCGACAAAAACGTTATGTTCAATCGTATTTATCTTAAATTGCTAAATATATGTGTACAAAAGAAGGGTTTTTTTTAAATTTTATAATCGGTACAAAACAGAAATATTGGCTAAACCGCTAAACAGTAAGGCCACGTTTAATTTCTCCCTACAATTTTAACCATTAAAAAACATGTATTCACACATAAAATGTCACGTCCCTACCATCTATGCAAGTGCATATAATCAATTATTTTACTTAATCTTGTAAACTAACTAAGAACACACAGCCTGATCTCATTAATCTTATCAACAATCCACTCTATAAAAACGGAGAACGTACTTCTCTCCCTCCGACCAAATCGAACTTAAATACAACCTGAGTTCTCGAAGCTAGCTTCATTCATATAATTGCCGTCCGGCTGGCGACTGACAAGCTACTATAAAATGGAGCAGTATCCCTCGTCATCGTCGACAATGATAATCACCGGCGCACTATTACTTGCAGTCATCACATGTTTGGGCGGCGCGTGGACTGGAAACGCTCACATAACTGTTGGTAGCACGGAATTCCCGTCGCCTGTATGCGATGGCGCCAGCGACGCACTGGGTTCCAACTGGGCCTATTACGTGGAGCAAGTTCTTACGGCACTGGAGACGACAGCTCCCAACAGTCAAGCGTACTATGCCCAATTCTGGTACCCGGAGTACGCCACCGGTAATCCACGTGGCGCCGCCGCCTGCAGCACGACCCTCGGGGTGGCAGACTGCGAGGCGTGTCTTGCCGGCGTGAAGAAGAACCTGGAGACGTGCAAGAGTTACGCCAATGGTAGAAGTGAGAATGCTGACTGCTCCATGACGTTCTTCCCAATCAGCGCGTGATTGATCATAGCCGGGCCGGAAACTCTCCCCACGTGGATTGGACGGATGTTGCGAGATCGAGTCGACGTGGCATTTCGAGGAAGAATTAATTAGGCTTGCGTATCATTTAATGGCTTTACATGTTTCGTCTTATTTGAGGACGTTTTGATTATAATTATTAGTTATAAGTGTTTTAGTTGGACTAGGAGTTGTTATGTTAGCCTTGTTTAGTATTTATTAAGTGTTATTGTAAGGGAAGAGAGGAAATTCGAGTGGGGGACAAGGATATAAGGAGATGGACCGAATGCCTTGGGTGTGAAGAAAAAAAAAAGCTTGTGTAACTTTATAAATGTACTTGGTTTTCAGTTTAATGTCATTGAAGATGGGAATCCAAATATTTACTTGTTCTCTTTTATCGTAATTTCTTTGAATTTATCGTTCTTTGTCACAAGAGCTCAAGACGTCATTCCATCAACCATGTGTACCGTAACAAATTTTTGTTTTCTTCTCTATTTCTGTTCGTACAATTTTGTTTGTTTGTGTTTTTAATGGGTTAGTTAATTGCAAACCACCTATTATCAGTTAGTTGATTAATGGCACAATGCAAGTATAAAACACTGTTGCTTCCGAATTAATCGGATTTATCCTAATTGGGTTTCACTGTTCATTTGTGAATGGATTTCCTGCGGACAAGTTTAAGTTATTTCCCAACTCTTTACCATGATTTTTTGTTGGGTTGGCAAATGATGGTTTCAAGTTTCAACCCCTTTCTAAATGGAAACCAATAATTGCCATCCAAGAAAGTCCACTGTCATCCCCATTTCAATATTTGTTTTCATAGAGTTTTTTCTTTCGAGCTGCGAGAGTTTCAGATAGGATTTTCTTGGCGGCGGCGCCTCGTACCGTTGGTTCTCTAGCGTTTCTTAGGCTGCTTCTGAGCTAATCGTTGTGTTTCTCTTCAGTTTCTTTCCCTGTCACGCTTGGAAACGGAGTCCTTGGTGATTTCCTTGTCATTCTAGGTTTAGGGTCTAGTTTCGAGGTCCCTTCTCGAGAGTCTATATACAGTGCTGGTAGTGGATACGGAAGACATGATGGAGGGGATCTGTGAGGCAGTTCTGAGGTTGGGTCTTGTGGCACGTCTGGTGGCCATCAAAAAGCCTAGTGTCAGGGCTCTTCAAGGCGTGTTGGAGAAAGTCCGGCATACTATCAAACCTTTTGAGCTAAGGGACATTGGGGGGTCAACTTTTTTCCTTCCAATTTGCCCACAGTGATGAAAGGAACAAAGCTCTGTACGGTGGTCCCTGGCATTACGACAACAACCTGTTGATCTTTGAGCAAACAGACTTAAATAAAAAGCCAGTGGCGGAAACAATCAAAGAGATGGAAGTTTGGATCCAGATTTCGTTCATACCTGCTGAGACGAAGTCTAGGAAGATGGCTGAGAAAGTGGCACCGCGC
Source organism: Linum tenue (assembly GCA_946122785.1). Classification (NCBI taxonomy): domain Eukaryota; kingdom Viridiplantae; phylum Streptophyta; class Magnoliopsida; order Malpighiales; family Linaceae; genus Linum; species Linum tenue. The sequence continues at coordinate 27,763,129 of CAMGYJ010000009.1, forward strand.
TTTGGCCATTTTCTGTTGTTCGATGAAAAGCACTCTGACCCTTCAAGGCACCAGGAGCTGATGGGATGCCAGCAGCGTTTTTTCAAAAGAACTGGGACGTGGTTGGAGAGGATTTGGTGAGAGAGGTGCAGGGATTTATGGAGACTGGAGATTTCCCACAATCACTTAATCGTACGCTTATAGCATTATCAGCTTGGAGAATTTGGTGACAGAGGTGCAAGGATTTATGAAACCGCAGCTGATTTTCGTCCTATCAACTTGTGTAAGGTTCTCTACAAGATCTATTCGAAGGTGTTGGAAAACAGGTTGAAGAGTTTACTTAATGAAGTGATTTCAGATTTTCAGAGTGCTTTTGTCCTGGGTAGATTAATTACAGACAACGTGATGGTTGCCTTCGAATGCTTTCATTATATGAAAGGCAAGGGAAGAAGGGCTTCATGTCAGCAAAACTGGACATTGCGAAAGCTAACGATATGGTGAAGTGGCTTTTTTTAGAAGAAATCATGAGGAAGTTGGGTTTTGCAGAGAGGTGGGTTGCACTGATTATGAAATGCGTTAAAACAGTGTCCTACTCTCTTCTTGTTAATGGACACCAGATAGAGACCTTATATCCAACGAGAGGCCTTCGACAAAGCGACCCTATTTCCCCATATCTTTTCTTATTCATTGCTAAAGGTCTCTCGTGCCTGATTCAAAAGGCAGAAAGGGAAGGGAAGTTTGAAGGAATTAAAGTTTGAGGGGGTGCCCCAACCATCACACACTTTCTGTTCGCAGAGGATAGTGTGCTTTTCATCAAAGCTAACAGACAGGAGTGTGAAAGCTTGCGGGATCTACTCGCCACCTATGAGTTAGAAACTGGACAGAAGGTTAACCTAATGAAGTCTGAGATTGCTTTTAGTCCTAACATCAAAGAAGAAATCAGGGATGAAGGTGGTGCATCAACACTCCAAGTATTTGGGTCTGCCTACTGTGGTTGGACGTCAAAAGAAGGCGGTTTTCAGCTATCTAGTGGATCGAGTAAGAAAGATGGTTAAACTCTGGAAGTCCTAATTAAAGTTGTTGCCCAAGCTCAGGCTACTTATGCCATGCAGGTGTTTCTAGTCCCGCTTACTGTGATCCATGAAATGTAGAGCCTATTCTCCAACTTTTGGTGGGGACATAAGAATAGTGAATTCAAGACACATTGGATTAGTTGGGAAAAACTTTGCACTCAGAAATCTAAGGGAGTAATGGGGTTTCGAAGCCTTCATGAGTTTAATCTAGCTTTGCTAGGAAAACAGGTCTGGAATTTGCTTCAAACTCCAAACTCCTTGGTGGCCAGGGTTATGAAAGCAAAGTACTACCCTACTCGACCTGTTCTCGAAGCTGGATTAGGGTATAACCCAAGTTATGTGTGGAGGAGCCTCTTGGCAGCCCAGAAGAATGTAAAGGAATGAGTGAGATGGAAGATAGGAGATGGCTACAAGGTGGATATATGGCATGATAGATGGGTTCCCTCGGCTGAACAACACAAAGTCACCTCCCCTGTGTCTATGGTGGGAGAAACTACATCTGTTTGTGAACTTCTAGACTTGTCCACAAGAACCTGGAATCAAAGCATCTTGCAAACACACTTTAATCCTCAAGACAGAAAGCATATCCTACGAATTCCCATCCCAAGACAACCTTGTGAGGATCGCTTAGTATGGATAATGGAGAAAAGAGGTTTGTATAGTGTGAAGTCTGCATACCATTTCTGGAGAAACAGGGATGAGGAGACATTGGGCGAACTGTAAACTCCTATTGATTGGGACCGTTTTTGGGGATTGAGAATACCTCCTAAAGTCAAGATTTTTGGGTGGAAGTGTATTAAAAATTTGCTACCAACTCTGGCAAATTTAGTGGATAGGATTCAAAGGGGTTGTGACGAGTTCCCATTCTCTGGACTAAGGGAGACTCAATACCATATCGTCCTAGACTATAGGTGGGTTAGAAGAGTGTGGCGGCCTAGTCCCCTACTCGCTATGTTCGAGAAGAGAGAAGACTTTACCTGTGAAGAATGGATGGTGAAGCTTCAGGAGGAGGAGGACGACGATGCAAAAATTGGGAAATTCCTTGTGGCGCTGTGGTATATCTCGGAGGAAAAAAACAGTCAGCTGTGGAATAAGAAGAAACTTGATGAATGTGAAATTTTAGGGAAAGCGAGCAGATGGCTAGAGTAATACCTTGAACATCAGGAGGACAGGCTGGTCCAATCGGAGAAGAGGGTTCACCAGTGGCGGCCTCCTAAGAACACCGAGTTTAAGATCAACGTCGATGCGGCCTGCTTGGAGGTAGGAGGATCTGGATGGGGGTGGTTATTCGCAATCGGCAGGGGCTTTTCTGCTTCGCCGCCGTGAAGAGGGTTAGGGATTCCTGGACTCCTGAATTCACCGAGTTGCAAGCGATCTTCTTTGGTCTGAAAATGGCGGAGCAGCAGCATTTTTTGCCCGGAATGATCGAGTCGGACTGCCAGACTGCGATCTCACTGCTGAAGAGAGAAGAAGGGTCGTTGTTAGAGGAAGGTGATCTGGTGGATGAGATTAAGGATATGTTAGATATGGTTGGCTCGGTTTTGGTCCATTTTTCGGGTCGAACCAGCAACCAGGTTGCTCACATTATGGCTCATTGTTTGTGTGGTTGGGGTGAGACCGAATCTTGGGTTGGTTGACCCCCTGTTAATCAACGGCGAATTTTGGTTTCGGCGACACAAATATCTAAAATATCCCTAATAATTTCACTCCAGAATTTTTTTGGTTCTTTTGTATAGTCAAATTATTCAAATAATTTCACTTTCAAGAGACCCATAGAAATAAAATGGTGGAAAAAACTGATATTTTCCCTCCCATTTGCCGATGTCTGGCCGTCTAAATCTCGGTTCAACCATGACTGACGATTTTTTCTATGGAAATTTTAGCAGAAGGGCATGTTTGATAAAATATCATTGTTAAGATTTATTGGACCGGGTTGATGATGTTGATGAGCCCATACTGCTAAAGCCCACGTCGGCTCTTGTTTTACCTGTTGCTGGGATTAGCTTTACTTGTAAGACAAGGAGTCGTTGTCCTTCTTTTACTTGTAATACGTCTTCTTCTGTTGAATACCTAGGTAGAGAGCAGTCTGGGTTATATATAGAAGGTGTAGGTCGTCCGGTCAATGTAACAAAGTAACAATATTAAAATCTCAGCGAGGTAGATCTCTCTCGTGGACTAGTCTCGGCCATTCACGAGTCGTGGAAATTCATGAGTCGTGGAAGCATTTTTCATGTTTGTTGGTCAGGGCTGTGAATGAAAATCAGATTCCTTATCATCCCAGATGCAAGCCTCTAGATATAATACTTTAGTGTTTTGTTGACAACCTCTTGGTATTCGCCAATGGATCTGTGAGGGTTGTAGCTGGTATCCGCAGGTTATTGGATCAGTTCTGTAAGGTCTCAGCACTTCAATACAACATGAAAAAATGTAGTTTGTATTGTGAGGGTATCTCAAATAAGGAGAAGATTTTATATTTCTGAGGCTACAGGTTTCAAACTAGACTCTTTACGGTGAGGTACCTTGGAGTACTCTTAATCTCGGGTGAAGTTCCATTGACTGTAAGCTGGTTGACAGGATAACAGCCAAAGTAAGAAGTTGGAAAGCAAGGTTCTTGAGCTATGTTGCTCTTCCCGAAGTTAGAAGGAGGGCTGGGAATTTGCGATTTCAAGACTTGTAACCAAACTTGTGTCAGTAGGCACATTTGGAACACCTTTGCTGAAGCTGGCTTGATCTGGGTTTCCTGGATCAAGCAATACAAAGTGAAGAACAAAGCAATATGGGACCTGCAACAAGCTTCAATGGGATCTTGGCTTTGGCATCAAGTTCTGAAATGTTTCGATATCGTTCATCCTTACATCAGGTTCTGAAAATATTTGTTATATGTCAGGGGCGGAATCGGGATTTGAACTTCCGGGGGGAGAAATTTTTTTAGTACGTGTTACGTAAAAAATGAAAGAAAAAAAAATAAAAAAATAATATAATATAAATTTAATATTACAAATTATTATTTGAGTTAATTATTAGCAGTAAATTTGTGATTTTAATTAAAATTTTAGCAACAATATGTTCAACATTATTAAATAAATTGTTTACAAAAATAATCATCATTTTGTTATTTGTAAAATGTTATTCAATTATTATAAGTAAAAAATAAATGTATCCGAATAATGAGAAAAAATAATTAATTTTGTACATATCCAAAGTTATATTTGAAGATATAATGTATAAATTGATGGATTTAATTTACAAGTTTGAAGTTAAAGCGTGTGAGAAGACTAAGTATGAATGTTAAGTGACTTTACTGAAATTTTTGCATCGAACCCACATACTCAAACATAATAAACAGCCATATCTCCTCTTGACTACATACAACCATATTTGTTTAACATTCCACAATATTGGTATTTATAGAACATCTAATTAATACGTAATTCTAAAATGCTCGTTGTACTTATACGCGAATTTCAAAATTCTCGGTGGGCCTGGCCCCCGAGCGCCAACGTAGATCCGCCCCTGCTATATGTAATAGTGTGATGCTTCATCTATGTCGAACTTGAGAGGAGTTCTTCTTGTTTTTGCAGCTCTTGGTCTTATTGAAAAAAAATTATCAACCATAAAAAATATCAATTTAGACCACTTCAAAAATACCAATCCAATGTGAAACAATATCAGTTCAGCCGGACTAATACCAACCCAAGAAAAAACCATACCAGTTCAGACAGATGGATACCAATCCGAAGTGAAATAATACTAGTTCGGATGGACAGATACCAATCCAATGCCAACCAATACTAGAATACAAAACTTAGATATGAGTTTTAAAAAACATATTTGTTTTAGAGAAAGACAGCATGAGGGAGTAATAGAAGAGAGAGACATGAGATCAGAGAGAACTCAGCAGATCTGGAGGACATGGCGACGCCATATATGGAAGGGTGTGATAGAAACCTAATTTCCACGGGTTTTTATTATAATTACCATATTCATATTAGATATAATTATTAGAATAAATAATTACTTGGTGGTTAAGTTTAGGATTATTGTTAGGCTTTTAGATCTTTCCTTAAGTGTACTTTGATATTCGTTTAAGAGTGAAGAAGAATATTATGAAAAGCCTTCCTAAACCCTATTCTCCCAATCCTCTCAATTCTCGTTCTCAATCCCTCTAAAGGCCAAGGTCAATTCTCTATCCTTCTCTTCTCAAATCTCTAATCCTGTTCTTAAACCCTAAATCCCAATTCCACAATCCGACCGATAGAATCCTAGAAACAGGTTCTATCATTTGGTATCAGAGCCATGGTCGAAAATATGAGTTCGTCACAATCACAACTCTCAATCGGGGACCACTATCGCGTGTGGCACGAGTGTCTTTGCAAGATAGAAACCCTAATGGTCAAAAAAGATGCGGAATGGGAGAGGAGAGACACAGAGTTCACACGACTCCTAGCGCTGATTAGCAAAAGGGTCACCGCAGTTGAATCACCACCTACGGCCGCGACATCTCCTGTCCACGACGAGAAGAAAGACCAAACGGCCGTAGAGGAGCTGATGGAGGCGGAGCTTCCAACCTCACAAGAGACGATGAACTGTGTCGGGACAAATGAGAAAAGGGCGCTCGCTGCAGGTATCCCAGCCGCCGCTCTAAACCAAAGAAAGGGGACTCCGGGCGCCACCGACAAACAGCAGCCTCTGCCGAACACAGTGCTAGGTTTCCAAGACCGCAGGACCCTCATTCGAGAAGGAAGGGGCGTATGCGAGGGAGAAAGAGTTTGATCTGAAGCTAGAGCTTACCTCTCAGGTCGTGAGGAGACCCCACCGACCCCGGCGTTAGAGAAGTTAGTGAAGGTATGTCCCAGAAGCCCTCTGCCTCCAATGGTAAGTTCGCTGGTTCAGAATGAAGGGGTCAATTGGAAGTTTAAGAGGGGGAAGCCTAGATACATGGGGTGATAGCCCCTTTCGCCGTTCAGGAAGGATTCGTCGACGGAGAAAGAGACGGCGCAGGGATCGCCGGAAAAAGGGAAGAGTGTGGTGGCTCCGATTGAGCAATTGAAGACGACACTGGTGGCGGCTTCGACCGAAGGGAAGGCGCGTCCCGAGACAAGACTGGAATTCCACTTGTTGCGAGAGGAGAAGATGCTACTGGAGTACTAGGGGAAGAAGAAATCGAAGGTGACGTCGCCATCCACCAGAAGGGAGAGAACCCCGACGAAAGAAGAAGCGGAGCTATGGGCGGAAGGAGGAGGCGGCGCCACGTCTCTCTCCAACCCGAAGTCGTTACACGAGCTCTGAATCGTGTGCGCCATCGCGAAGCTGAGCGAGGAAGAGGGTGGCGTCTCTTCCTCCCCCGATTGAGGGCGAAACCCAGTTGCCGTTGAAGAGGAATTCGTCGGGGATGGAGAAGAAGATAGGCGGTGTTGAGCTGCCTCACGCGTCGCCGGAGGGGGGATGGAAGAAGATGACGGAGTCAGGGTCGGACGCAAGCCAGCCGCCATGATGGTCGACAATCTTCTCGCCGTCAGAGGAAAAAGCTGAGGTGCCGGCGATTGAGAAGAAGCAGGGCGGCGGGGATGTATCTGCTGCCTCATACCTTGGGTCTCCTAGGGTTGCACGAGCAGATGATCTGACATGGGGAGCCCGATTGGGTCGGAATTTCACGGTCAAGTGGGCCAGGAGGCCAATGAAAGTGGGTCGTATAGGCTTGTGGTGTTGCCTGGAGAAGAAGAAGAGGTCCATCGGGTTTGGATTGGACCAGTGGAGTCTGGTCAGGGGTGCTGATGGCCAGAAGAGTGGGCTAAAGCTGAGGAGGACCTGGGTCGAGCAAGAGGGTGGTCTCGGGCCCCAAATGGAATAGTCACTCCAGTAGAATGGGCCGAAGAGGAATCACGCCAAGTTAGGGTCAGACTATGGGCCGAGATTGGAGGAGAAGTGGGTTGAGAAAGAATTTTTTTGTGGGCTGAGTCTTATGGACTGAATTGGGCTCAGGGTGAGCTGTTCTTTGAAGAACATGGGTTTGGATGAAGAAAATGGTGGGTTTAATGAGTGGGCAGTTGGGCTTTTGAAAGAGCAGAGCCCAAAAGCAATTAGAGAGACATAAAGGCAAGTTTATGGGCTTTCTTCAATAAAACCTTTTGAAGGCCTTGATGAATTGGTTCTTAAGGATAGGTACTTGTGCTATAAAGCACATTCGGATTCCTTAAGCTACTGGATCGTGGTGCCAACGAAAGAGAAGTTGTTGGGCAAGGAAGCAAAGAGTGGATCCTTGAAGTCAATGTTCCTTGGCCAGTTTGCAAGAGTAATCGCGAGATCGACAATGCGAGTCCTCATACCGGATTGGAAGAAAAGGAAGCGCAAGAAGCGGTTGAGACGACACCTGGCCGGAACAAGGAGAGTGGAGGAGTGGGATAAGTCGGTCAACCTTGAGGACAAGGTTGGTCTCAAGGGGGAGGGGATGATAGAAACCTACTTTCCACGGGTTTCTATTATAATTACCACATTCATATTAGAGATAATTATTAGAATAAATAATTACTTGGTGGTTAAGTTTAGGATTATTGTTAGGCTTTTAGATCTTTCCCTATATAACTGTACTTTGATATTCGTTTAAGAGTGAAGAAGAATATTAAGAAAAGCCTTCCTAAACCCTATTCTCCCGATCGCTCTAAAGGCCTAGGTCGATTCTCTATCCTTCTCTTCTCAAATCCCTAATTCTGTTCTTAATCCCTAAATCCCAATTCCACAATCCGACCGATAGTATCCTAGAAACAGGTTCTATCAGGGTGTTATAGCTGCCAAGCGTCGGTAGGAGGAGAGAGAGGGAGTGAGGCATCAAATGTTGGACGAAAGAGACAGTGGTAAGGCGGATGGAGAGCGTTACTGATGAGGCGATTGATTCGAGAAATAGCGGCTTGGTTTAGATAGCATGAGTGGAGGGAGAAAGCGTACAACGACGGAGAGAAAGGGAGATATTGGTGTTTTGATCAACAGACGACAGAGGTGGAGGAGGAGAGAAGAATAGGAGATCGGTCATGGTTATTGTGGAGAGATGATTTGTAAATATGAAAAGAAAAATTATCGCATGTTGTATGTTTTTTTATTTTCAAAATTACTTCATTTTAATCTCGATCGCCAGTTTAAAAAGAAAAAATGAACAATATAGGTATAAGTTTCACTGTCGCAATCCTCTTAGTAGTATGCAACTTAACCCTATTCTCTGAATTTAACAACTTTGAAATGAAAATTTTAACAGAAAAAACCATGCAATAACTGTTTGACAATTGCTACTTGCTAGAGGTTTCCTGATGTTTTTAGTGTTTGGCTTTTTGGTACATACTGACCCATATTTTCTTCTTCTTTTCTCCTCTCGTAGTCTCCTAAACTAATTAAACTCGGGTTTTTCTTCTTCCATCATTTTTGGTCTTTCGTCTTCTTTTGCTTCCCTGTCATATCATCATATGACCTTTTGGTCTTTTGCTTTTGATTTTGGTTCATTCTTGTTGTCCATTTTGTTTGTATTTTTCCTTTATTTTCTTAATAAAATTACATCACTTATTGAAATAAACATTATGGCCTATTGTATTTTTTTTTTTGAAAAGAAATCTGAATATTAATAATCAAACTATGGCCTATTGTATTTATCTTAAACCGCTAAACATATATGTCTACAAACTCAGGATTGTTTAAACAGTAAACCCATGTTTAATTTCTCCGTACCAACAATTTTAGCCCTTAAAAAATATTTCTTAACAAACTGTAAGCCTAATTACCAACTGACGACACTAGCAAGTAGGGATGACAATGAGACGGGTTTACCTAAACCATCATCATCCTCATTTTCAAATACCCAAATTCATACCCACCCCATACTCATGCGGGAAATGTTTTATAAACTCATCCTCATACCCATGGGTTTCGGGTACTCATGTAATACCTGTCCCCGTACAACTAACATTATTATACCTAAAACTTAGAAGAAATTTTTTAATTATAACACTTAGCGAATCTATTATATCATGAAGTCAACAAAATAAGGTCATTTTCTTAATACAGTTCAAAAAATATGATTCTAAAATATCCATTAATATATAATATAGAGTACAATATTTTCTCAATTATTATGCTCTAACTCTGATATATCTACTAAGTAATATTTGACTAACATTATCTTGTTGACAATGGGAAAGTGAAAGAGTGAAGGGTGAATTGAGGAAAATGAATTAGATTTTGATTAGGGTGGCCACTCAATTGCATTTCTACTATTTATTTTCTCGAGTTATCTTCAATTCCTCATCATCATTGATAGAATGCAATTTTATCCATTTTTTTTTATATGTGAAGAAATTCTCTTGGTGAGGCGGGTATGGGTACGGGGCGGGGAGGCTAAAACCATACTCACCTCATACCCATCAAACTTTTTACGAGTTTTATCTATACCCGATGAAAGCAGGAATTCCTCACATTGACTGGGTCTTGGGTACCCGCGATGATGGGTTTGATTGACGTTCGCAAGGAAGAGGATTATATTGTCGAAAGATTCAGTTTGTGATTCATAGAACCAAATGGTTTTCTATTATTATTAATAAAATTAATGAAAAGGTGAGTCTTTTTTGTTTGTCATATTATCCTATATCAAAAAATATTTGATAGGGTTGATAATCGGCTTGTTTATCAGACTAATTATTTAGTCGGTTATTGGTTAATTTTTAAGTAATGTATGCATATTGTTAACTACATAGTTATTTTAGTCTGTTATTCATAATCATATATTTATTATCGATTATTCATTTAGATTAATCAGATAACTGTTAAACAAGTGATTTGGCAAAGTTATATAAAAATAATCGATTGGTAACCTAACTAGCATAAGACTTTCTCCTTTTTCAATTATGTGTTTCTTTTTAAAAAATTCTTACATTTGGATGTGTTCTTTTAAGTTCTTTATTCTCTTAATAAAAAATAATTTAAAATAGATATAAATTGATAATCAACTAGAATTAAAGACCAACAATAATTACTCAACTCATAAACTCCATCAAATTACATGAATGTTTAAATGTTGTTGATTATTGTCAATCGAGCTACTGTGAACGAGTCCATAGTTTAAATGTTGTTGCTTGTTGTCGATCGAGCTACTGAGTGTGCAATTTAGTCAAAATTGCAATTCTACGTAGAAGCATTTTGATGTCCTGAAGGCATAAAAACGTAAGCTTCTAAGCGTAGATTTTGACTAAAATTGTAACTGAATAGAGTGATTCTACGTAGAAGCGTTTTGGTGACCTAGAAGTGTAAAAGTGTAAGCTTTAAGAGGTCGTTTGGAAAACATGATTTAGGAGATGAATTTATTGAATCTAGTGATTTAAATAAAAGCATTGTTTTGTTGCCACAATTAACATATCCAGATTTAAGTTTTGAGATTTAAAATATCTAAAAAATAGAGATATCAAATCTCTCTAAAAGGTAGAGATTTAAAATCAATAATCTACCGGATATAATTTCACAACAATATCCCATTTATTCCTGCAATTAACCGACTTGGGATACGGTCAGTAACAATTGGTTACTGACCGTTGAGTAACTAAATCTGGATTTTTATATTTTTGTGGGCCCTAAAGATTTAGATTAAGGATTGTAAAATAAAGACATTTTATTTTCTCTAGTTTTCTTAATCGGCTCTTATCTTCTTCGTTATAACTCAAATTTCAATTTTTTTTTGCACAGATGGAACGAGTTCGTTGTGCTCTACAGAATGAGATCAATTTTCAATATATTTCGAGAAACCTTTTTTCATACCTCCCGTTACCAACTACATACCATATGGTAACTTTTTCATTTTTAAGTCGTTTTTTAAAACGTTTGCTCAGAAGGAACGAGTTCATCATGATCTATTGGATCTACAAATTTTTTGGGAAAAAAAATACAGGACCAAAAATTACCATACTTTACCACTCTGGTATGTGCGTGGTAACTTGTGGTAATTAACAATGATGAAAGTCGTAAATGACAGTTATTATTAGGGGTGGGCAAACGGTTCGGTAAACCTGAACCGAACCGAAACCAAATTAATGCTATTCGGTTCGGAATTCGGAAGGAAAATATGGATAGTTCGGAAATCAGGGTTCTTTCAACCGAACCGAATTTCCGACCGAAATACTATAATTACAAGCTCCAAATAGTGGATTTTTATGTTTGTAGTTGTTTTTAGACTTATATATTTGAAATGTTTTATGATTTATGTGTTGAAAAGTTTGATTTTATCATTGATGATGCATATAATTGCATATTTATTGTTTATATTAGGATGACACATAATTTAAAAGTGAGAAAATACAAGTAGCTTCACAAAATTGGTTTTGTGTGAAAACCGAACCGAATTATAATTCGGTTTAAACCGACCGAACCGAATTATAATTCGGTTCGAATTCGGTTTGAGATTTGGGAGAATTCGGAGACCCAGTATTCATAATTTCGGTGCGGTCGAAGCCGAACCGACCGAATGCCCAACCCTAGTTATTATACTCCTACTATTATGTATTCAACCTCCCTACAGTATTGGTATGTCCATACCATCATGGTGCATTTTCTTACCATATGGTACTAAATAGGAGCATACCATATGATATTGACTGGTAAAAAATGTTTCAATTTTTTTTTGTTCTAAAAATATATCAAAGTCGATATCATTTTAAAGAGCACAATTAATCTAATTTATCTGTGCAAAAAAATTTAAATTTCGACTTAAAAAGAGAGAGAAATCATCCTTTAAAAATTAAAGGAGATAAGATAAAAATATTTCCATGAGAAAGAGGGATACTTATATCATGCTGATGTGGACGAATTTATCATTACTAATTTACTCACCATAATGTTACTAACCTAATCCGCTCCCCAATTAACCCTTTGACCTTCTTTTTCTACTGACTTTCTTTCTTTCTTTCGTCTTTCCATCGTTTTGGATCATGACCAATTGACCATACAAAAGAGTTCCTTTTATAGGCTAAATTGCACGTTAGTCACTAGAATTACTTAAAAAGTTCGTGTTTGCCACTAAAATCAATTTATTTCATCCGTAGTCACTTAAATTAGGTTAACAGTTCAAGTTTGGCCACTGGCCGTTAGTCTCCGTTAACTTTTGTTGATGTGACGGTCAACTCTTATAATTGGCCGTTAAATGACCGACGTGGCAATTAAAAAATTAATAAAATAATAAATGTAACTATTTTTTATTTTCCACCTAATTATTATTAAAAAAATCCTAGTTCCTTTATTATTATCTTCCACCGCCAGACCATCGTCGTTCCTCTCCCCTTAACCTTCACCTCAATCATTCTGTTCTACGCCATTCTTGATGCCAATCCGAATCCCCACCCTTCCGACGCCATCGTCCAGCACCTGAAGCTCTCCATTGCGGAAACTCTCAACATCTACTACCCTTTCTCCGGCTGGACCAGACCCGCCAATGTCATCATCGACAGGTTCGACGAGGACTTCCCTTTCACCCACGCCCGAGTCGATTGCCGCATCGCCCATTTCCTGAAACGCCGCGAGACAGAGCTTTTGAACCGCCTCCTCCCCCGACAGCCATTCCAGAGAAAGCCCAAAAACACGGCCTCCCCTGTTCTCGAGTTTCATGCCTCTATTCTATCTTGCGGCGGGGTCGCGCTGGGTTGGGCGTGCTCGCACCAGCTGGTCGACGCCGCCATGATGCGATCCTTCCTGAAAACCATCTGCGTCGTGTCTCGCGGCGATCCGGATGGCGTCGTTCGTCTCGATTTTGCCGTGAAGGCTCGGCTGTTCCTGCCGAGGGAACCCTCCCCTGAAAATAACCTCAATCTGATGGAAACCCTCTAGTTCAACGAAGGGAAGAACTTAGCAACGAGGCGATTCGCATTCGATTTCGACTCAATAGAAAAGCTTAGAGCCCTTGCGGCAATCAAGGTGTCGAGAGTAGAGGCGTTGTCGTGTCTGATATGGAAATGCAACATGGCTGCGTCGAGAGCGCTCACTGGTTCCCGGAGGACTTCGATCATGGTGGAGGCGGTGAATCTCCAAAGACGCACAACCCTCTCATGTTGGACAGTTCGATCCAGAACGTATTCTGATGGGCGACGGCGGCAGCGGATGAATCAAGCTCGGAGCTGTCAGACCTGGCGGCCCAAGTGAACGAGGCGATCGGGCTCTACAAGGGCAACTACCCGAGGTCGCTGCAGGGGGATGAAGGGTTCGAGGCGATCTCGAGCTATTTCGAGCGGCTGGAAGGGCTGTTTGCACTTTGCAGGGGAGGCGTCGGACATCCTTGCGATGGAACGACGACGGTCTGGCGGTGAAAAATAATAATAAAGGAGTTAGGATTTTTTAAAATTTTTATAATAATTAGGTGAAAAATAAAAAATAATTATATTTTATTAATGTTTTAATTGTCACGTCACTTATTTAATGGTCAACTATAAGAGTTGACTGCCACATCAGCAAAAGTTAACGTAAACTAACGGCCAGTGACCAGAGTTGAACTGTTAACCTAATTTAAGTGACTACGAATGGAATAAATTAATTTTAATGACAAATGTAAGCTTTTTAAGTAATTCTAGTGAACAAACCACAGCTGCTACATTGTTTATCATTCATACCCTTTATACTAGTTGCATATTATATTTCCAGGTTGTAATTAATTATGCTCCTCATATTTGTCCGGGATAAAAGCTGCAACGGAGAAGCTAGTTGGAGAATGAAAGAAGTTTTGTTTCCAGGGGTGCCTCTTGCTTTTAGCAGCAGAGTGGTATTGTAGAAGAAGAGGACAAGAAGAATGAAGGATGGAACAAGAAGCAACCAGAACTCAGTCGACAAAGAAAATGGATTTTAAACAATTGTCACACTGATTTTGGCGCCTTGATTGTTGAGGACAAATATGTATTTTTATTGAAAATTAGAATCTATATTTTTTCAGGTTACAGTTACCAAACACGTAAAATTTTAGAATCATATTCAAACAATCCAAGAAATTAAAATCTCTAGATTCGTTAAAATCTCTAGATTCGAACTCTCATTCTTCAAACGACCCCTAAATTTTAAAACGAGATTTTGATTACACGAACTGTGTGTGATTCTACTATGCTAATTCTAGAGCCTTTATTTGAAGCTAAGTCACTATTTACATATAGGCCATAGGCAAGGGATCTTGTAGCCGTTCAAAAATCTCATTTTTCCCAGCCTATACCAGCGGCTCATCGAGACCTATTAGTTTCTGCCCTAACTGTGAGGTTGGTTGTATTTTCGGTCTTGGTATTTTGGGGACCACAACCTCTAGGTTCTTTATATACTGTGTTTAGCTAGGGTTCCCATAAAACCCTAATTAGGTTTAGTATCTGGGTTCCACTCATTGGGCCCATATCAGATATTGAGTAGTCTTGGGCTCCATAATTTGACCACTTATAATTAGCTCACTTTAACAAATAACTAATACAATTATTATCCCATAAACCACAGCCCGCATCACGTGGAACATATATTTCCAACAAAAGGCATCATCAGCTCGTGAAAATCGCCAAGTTGGGCTACACCGAATCCAAAACCCTAACCGCCATCTCCACCACCGGCGGGGATATATCCTTAACATCCGAATGAATCAGATTTGCGAGCATTGTCACGAATCCGTTCATCTTCGCCGGGAAGTGACGATTCTCGACGGATTCCTTTGAGAACGATGCGATTATCGATTTCCTTGATGACGAGCTGCATTTTGCCCGGGGAGAGCGGCGATGCCGACTCGACGGAAGAGATGTCGAGCGGATAGTGGAGGTTTTATTTGGACCAGATCTAGATGAGTCGGTGGTATTTGGCGTTGGGGACGAATTCATTGGTGTCGAGGATCTGCTTCGTCGCCAGGCAGGTGTTGTTGGAGAGAAAAGAAGGACGATGGTTCGGGTCGGTCGGGTCAAATAGAGAAGAAGAGAAAGGGTTGGGTCATGAGTTAGGGTAGTTATAATGATGTGGCGGGTCGGGTTTTATTTTTGTTGGGTTAAATTCGGCTGATTAGGTGATTTTGTTTGCCACGTCAGTACTTAACGGACTGTATTAACGGAGTTGGATGGAGACTAACGGAGAGTGACAAAATATGACTTGTTTTACTAAACTTAGTGACCATTGTTGGTATTAATTTTTTCTAGTGACTAAACATGACACATTTTAATAAACTCAGTGACAAAACGTGGCATTAAGCCAAATTAGAGAGGGGTGAAAACTTTACATATCCATTTAGCTTATGTCATACCGGGTAGACTTTAATTCAACCGAATTTAGCAACGAAAATTTTAACAGAAAACACATTGAATAACTTTTTGAAAATTGCTAGAGTTTTCCTTGTGTTTTGAGTGTTTGGCTTCTTGGTAATTGACATTATTTCTCCTTTTTCCTTTCGTCGTCTCCTTCATCTAACTCTTTGTTTTTCTTATTCCATCATTTTTGTTCTGTCGTCTTCTTTTGCTTCCCTGACATAACCCTTTGGCCTTTTGCTTTTGATCTTGTATCATTCTTATTGTCCATTTCCTTTGTATTTTTGCTTTATTCTTGAACAAAATCGCATCATCTATCGTTTGGCCGATCGTATTTATGATAAACTGCTAAACGTATGTGTACAAACGTATGTGTACAACATGAACCACCCTATAAAAAGGGACAACACTACTTGTCTCCCTTTTGAGCCACAAAATTAAACAAACAATCATACCTCAAAACTTAAATAAGAATTCTGAGTATTCCAGCTGGCTGCTGCTATGGAGCATCATCCATCGTCCACGACAACAATCGTCGGCGCCGCACTACTACTAGCGGTCATCCTATGTTTCGGTGGCGCGTCGACCGGAAACGCTCAACTTCCCGGTGATCCGGAATTCCCACCGTCGCTTGAATGTTCCGGCGGCAATGGCGGTCCAGCTCACGCACAAGCGCCTGGTGAAGCACTGGGCTCCAACTGGGGTTATTACGTGGAGCAAGTTCTTACGGCGCTGGAGACCACAACTCCCAGCGCTCCGACACTTTCTGCCGACTTCTGGTACCCAGAGAACGCCAGCGGCAATGTCGGCGGCTCCGCGTCCTGTCGCACGAGCGACGTGGCGGCCTGCGAGGCGTGTCTCTCCGACGTGAAGGGGAAGCTGGAAGCATGCAAGAGTTACCGCTACGGAAGAAGAGAGAATGATGGCTGCTCAATGAGGTTCTACCAACTCGCCTGATTCATTGTCGTCTTTGAAACCGATCCAGGGGATGGAATTTTATGTGTGTTCTGGGGATATCTATGTTCTCTATGTACGGTGACTCTATGTGGTGTGTGTTTTTGTTTATACCAAAATAAGTTTCTCTATTGAAATACCATGATAATTGGGTTACTTTAAAAGTTTGGGCTCGTCTATAGTAGGTTGTTCTTTGCAGTTTGGTTTCACCAAATTTTTGGTGAATAATTTTCAAAATTGGTTGAGTGACTAATTTATGAATGATTGTTTAGTTTTATTTTTTTTTTTCTTTCCAAGGCAAGCCCAGAGGGCATGGGACAAAGACTCGACTCAGGTACAAGTAGATTCCAAAAAAGGACGGTAATTCGTAAGCAAGCGGATTCCCGATGAAAGAGCCTGATTAGCCACTACATGGGCAGCTCTGTTAAAGCTCCGAGGAGCAAAAAGACACGACACTGACTCAAAAAAGGAGAAAAAGGAGTGAACTTCCTCCAAGACGGCCCCTGCTCGAGAGTGAGAAGCATTCTATGCCATAGCGTGCTTGATAACCAGTTGAGCGTCTCCACAAAATGCAACCACCAAAAAATTATGTGTTAAGCACCATCTCATAGCGTCTCTAAGATCTAGAAGCTCGGATATGTAAGCCTCCGAAATTCCTTCATAATATTTACCAAAAGCAAAGGATAACGTACCGTCTCTCGAGAATCCCGCAAATCCGATGGAGCCTCCTTGGTTTTTCTTCATGGCTCCGTCAAATCTCACAAGGATACCGTTATTAGGGCATATAACATCTGGATGACTCCTTCGAGGTCCTGTTTGATTGTTAGGGTTCGCCGATGATCTCTGAACACCTGTGGGTTGCTGAGCTTTCTGTCCCTCCGCCGTTCGCCATTCCTCTATATGCGCTGTTAGTTGTCGGAACAAAACTCGAGCTTGAAGTAATACTAAAGCATAAGTAGCTTTGCATCTACCTTTCCAAATTCGCCAGAATAGGAAGACCGTATCGGCAATCTTGATCTTGGAGATGTGAGCAGCGCAGAATAGATTTTTCCATGCCAGATCTGGTTGGAAGGAGCGCATTGAGTTTTTACGATGTTCCAATCCAGCCATAATCCATAACTCTTTTGCAATCCTACATTCAAAAAAGCAATGATTAATGTCCTCAGTTGGCTCACAGCTCACTGGACACTCGCTAGACGTAGTCAATCTTTTAAATTGCAGTATTTTGCGAACAGGAAGGAACCCCCGAACTATTCTCCAAAGGAAGAATTTCAGTTTTGGTGGTACTGGTATACTCCATAATGATTTCCAAAATTTTGTGTCCAAGTAGTCTGGTATACTATTATGAAATGGGTTAATTTCATTTGTTAAGAGGTGGTACCCCGATTTCACTGTATATTGACCAGATTTATCATAGTGCCAGATGATTTTATCTTCCCTCGGATATGAGGGAAGAGGTATGGACAGGATTAGATCGGCAGAAGCTGGGTAGAATAAAGATCGAATCTTGTTAGAGTTTCAAGTAAACGTTATTGGATCGATAAGGTAGGCAACTACTGGACCTTCTAAGGTCATACCTGTCTTCAAGATTGGGAAGGAGGGTGGATCTGAAGGTATCCACGGATCATGAAGAATGTATATTGAGGACCCTGATCCCACTTGCCATCGCAGGCCCTTTTTGAGGAGGTTCTTTCCTTCAAGTATACCTTGCCAAGCCCAAGAAGGGCGGGGTCCAGCTCTCGCATTTAGGAAGTGGTCATTAGGGTGATACCGGGCTTTATATATTTTTGCCAAAGTATTATCAGGATCTATTAGTAGTTTCCAGGCTTGTTTAGCTAACATGGCTATGTTAAATCGGTCAAAGTCTCTGAATCCCAGACCTCCCTCAAATTTACTATTACATACTTCAGGCCATGAAAGCCAATGCATTCCTTTGTCTTTGTCTTGGTTCGCCCACCAAAATCGGGCCAATTGACTATTAATTCTTCGGCATTGAGTAGAAGGGATGCGGAAGCATGACATGGCATAGATTGGTGTGGCTGTTACTATTGACTTTATCACCACTTCTTTAGCTGCCAATGACATATGTTTAGATTTCCAGTTCTGGATCCGGGCCGCTAAAGAGTCCTCAATATACCAAAAGTTAAGGACTTTAGATCGATGTATTCTTGATGGAAGACCAAGATATCGATCATGGGTCCCTATTTTGGCAACTCCTAGTGCATTTGCTAATTCTGTAGCCTCTTGTTCAGAGATATTGGAACTAAAGGTTACGGCCGATTTTTGGAGGTTAACTCATTGACCGCTTGCAGTTTCATATGATTGCAGTATTCCCAACAAATTTGTTATTTCTGTTCTTGAGGCTCTAAGAAAGAGATATGAATCATCGGCAAAGAAGAGGTGAGAGGTCATGGGAGCCTCCCTATGAACACGGAGCCCATGGAGAGAGTAGTTTGAGATAGCGGCTTGGATCATAGCCGAAAAGGCCTCTGTGTAGATGGCAAATAATAATGGGGAGAGAGGACACCCTTGACGTAGACCCTTCTGAGGTTTGAAAAACCCGTGAGTCGAGCCGTTCAAGATTATCGAGAAGGAGACAGTAGTTATACAAGAGCGAATCCATTTAATCCATTGATCACTGAATCCCAATACTTTCATTACATTAATTAAAAATTCCCATTCTACACGATCATAGGCTTTCTCCATGTCAAGTTTTAGCGCCATCCATTTTTCTTTTCCAGAGTCTTTTGTTTTAAGGAATTGCATTACTTCTTGACCAATCAAGATATTTTCAACAATAGATCTACCCTTTACAAAACCCTTTACAATACATGAATGATTGTTTAGTTGTGTATATTACTATATTGAAAAGGTTTGATTTGCGACATAACCGATTAATTTGTTTTACAAACATTCCAAGTTATGAAAAGGCATCGTGGTTAGTTGGAAACATATGACATTATGAACTTTATTAATTAATTTTTTATTTAAATTTATTATTTATTATCGTATTTTATCGGCGACACACTTCTTCAAAAATCTTGGTCCTCCATCAGTAATCTACAACAACAAGTGTAGTATAGAAATAATAATGAAACTCCGATCTAGAGTCACTCTCGTTCGAACTCTTCGGGATGATATCATCTATTGTTGGCCTAGGATACATTCTAGGTTCAAACATCATCCAACCCTAAGTGGATGGTACCATCTGATATCATGGGTACCATCCAATAGGGGTGGCTATATTGTCTGGTCCGGTTAAATTGATCTGAATTGATCCGTTCCCGGTCTGATCTTTTCTGGAATATGAGGATTAGGAAGCTCAAAACCCATGTTATAAGCAAATATGAATATTCCGACCAACTGCCGGACACTCTGAAAATCAGAGGTCTTTTTTATCATGATTAGCAAGCCCATTAAGTTTACCGTATGTATTTTTATGGTGCTTGATACTACAATTTTCATAGCAGAGTTTCATGTAGTTTCTCAATTCTAAAATCACCACTCTCTCCTTAATTTTCGCTAAAGGTAAATTGGTAATTAGCCAACATGGAAAAAACTAATTCTATTACAACGTGTTTGTGTCCTTGCATTTTTCAATTTATATTTTTTTATCTTTGTTCTTATCTCTTTCTAACTTTCTCTGAAATTTCCTCCATCGTGCAATAGTTTGCTCCCCCTTTCACTTCACAGTACAAAGTCGGCTTTGAAAATTAATCTTACGGTCTTTGACACTACGATTATATTCTTGGGGATTTAAACTAGGCAAGTAAAAGATTTCAACTCTGATATCAATCCATGGCGAATAGAATGGAGTTCAATAAACGGAGGTGCAGTAGGAGGATTAAAAATTGAATTTTTTGTTGAAACATACGCCTCTTGAGATTGAAGATAGAGTGAATAAAAATTTTATTGTACAATGAAAAGTGGTGGCTATTGGATATTTAGGTTTATGGTTTTTGAAGCTATCGCAACCTAATTCTATCTTAAAACGAGGAATCCTCGACTGATTTACTGAAGTAGAACAGTCGATTCATTATTCAACCTACTGGAACTAATAGAGAAGGAGTGTCTAATTTTGTTCCTTATTAATTTAATCGAGTCTATTAGTATATTGGAGGTAACCCTAATTTTGGCATTTGCTCTCAAGTTTTGATGGTCTCCTCTTAGCTTAGTTGTTAGCATATAGTTGACTTGAATCAAAAACTCTCTATTTCTTTTTGATTAGTGGCATATTGTTCCTAAAAGGAGAACATTGAGCCTTTATATAGGATGGTGATGTTTAATATTTAGTTTCAAATTATCTATGGTTCGTGAGCTTTTATACTCTATCTTTCTTAACAATTAACTAACCAATAGCATTTTATCGGGGATTTAATTATCATTATGAAATGAGATCAATCATACATTTTTATATTTCTTTAAATGTTCAATCTATATATTTTTTTTCCCTTATGTATCATCTCGATTGAAGGATTTTCAATAAAATTAAACTGATTGATAGACTTAAACGTAACATGAAAATATAAATAGTCAAATATGAATATCCTGGCCAACAGGCCAGGTTATAAGCAAATATAAATAATCAAATATGAATATTCCGGCCAACGGCCGGATAAAGTCCGGTATGGTCCTGACCCGGTTTGGTCCCTATCCGGGCTTGATTTTAGATTGAGCTTGTGGGGGTTTGAGTGGCCTGAGGCTTGAAAGGGTGAGGAGTTGGTTAGGTTTTGGGTGTTGGGCTCTATTAATCGGTCTTTATCCGGTTTTTGGTCTGGTATCGAACGATTTTTTACCTCAAATCTAAACCCAAAGACGTGATTGGATTGTTTACAATCCGGTCCCGGTCCGGTCTCGGTCTGGATTATATGGTCCAGTTTCGGGTAAAACCAAAAAACCCGGACCAAATAGCCACCCCTACCATCCAAACCCTTAGTAGATGATATCATATAATATTATGGATACACCATCCAACCCCTAATTGGATGGTAACATCCTGTGTTCGTGGATATCATTCAAAGTACGAAATTGGATGTTGACATCCATGTCAACATTCGTGGATATCATCTGTACATGGGCGCTGGGCCGTGCTTGGGCCGGCACGGCACGGGCACGCTTCGGGCCCATTTATTTCGTGCCGTGCTTGGCACGGCCCGTTAGTTTTCGTGCCGTGCCATGCAAGCCCATTTGTTAACTTTGCTAGGCCCGGCCCAGGCCCGGGCACGGTTCGAATCGTGTCGTGCCTATTCGTACTCGTGCCATGCTCATATTCGTGTTTAATGAAAAGGACGAAAACAAAAGAGACAATGAAAAAGAAGGTGAAAATTGGACGGAAGAAGATAGCATTAACCGCTAATGTTTCATAAAAGTAACAAATCGGGGAAAAGAAAATTGAAAGTGTAGCGAGTGTGATTTGGCTTTGTTTAATTCTTTGTTCATTTTTACTTATGTTAGTAATTACGTATATATCTTTATGACACTTCTAACAATAACAAATAATTATTTTTCTACTCGTGTTTTGTAATATTTGAACCTATAATTCTTTTTACATTTATTTTTTATCAAATAAATATTATTTTCGTGCCATGTCCGTTCTTATACTCAATAAAGTCTAGAAAATATTAGGTCCGACACGGCCCACTTATATATCGTGTCGTGCCCGTGCTCATTAAGTTTAGGCCCAGCACGGCCCATAAATTATTTGTGCTCGTACCGGGCTGGTCCATTTATTTCGTGCTCGTGTCGTGTCGTGCTAGCCCGTGGGCGGCACGGCCCGGTGCCCACGTACAATAATATCCAATCTTATTGTTACCGTTGAATCTAACACGACGACATGGTGGATGACTGCTATGATATGATGACGTGTCAAAAGACTTACAGCGATCGCATATAGGCTAAGGTTTAATTACTTTTTGGGAAGAGGAGAGAGAAAGAGGTTGGGCAACTCCACAACAGAAATTGAAGTAAACTTCTGGAGGAAGGAGGACAATCACAAACACACAGAAGACAACTTGTATCAATTATTCATTTTCTTTTTTCTCTGTAATTTCCAGATCTCTCCCTCAAAAGGATCTTTCATACTCATAGTCTTAGTTGTAGTCGCGGAGCTCTTAATGAATCTCCGCAAGAGTAGAGAGACAGTAACATAGATTCCTTTGTATGCACCAAATGTCATCGTTTGAACATTGTTTGAAGAATTGAGGGTCGTAGTAATAATCATCATCTTCATAGAAGTCAGGCAAAACCCAAATCGATAGAAGTGAGAATGGTGACTACTCAATGATATTCTACCAGATTGGCGTGTGATTGATTATAGCCTACCAGAAACTCTCTTCGTTGGATAGACGTATCGTCGATGAAAGCGATCCAGGGGTTTTAATTTGTTGTTTGTTCAGGGGTTATCAATACTATCTACGTATAGTGATCCTTTGTGGTTATGGTGACTCTTTATGGTTTGTGTTTATGTGTATATCAAAATAAAGCTCTCTAATGTTGGATCGTTGAGCGCGAGACGATGGGATTTTTCTTCGGTGGTTTCCCCTTCAAACAAACCCTAAAACAGCAAACTCAGATCAAGTGAAGGAATCGAGTGATTGAAATATTTAGTAAGAAGAAGAAGATGAATTTTGATTCCAAGGTTCTCAAACTCTAATATGTTAGTGAAACAGGACGAATTGGGCTTTGTGTATAAAACGCAGCAATGACACAAACAGAATCAAAGTGGGCCAGAAGTTCAAGCCCACTATACTGAATCTTCTTCTTCGTGATGAAGCGAAGACTTCTTCCCAGAACTCTGCTTCTGCAAAACAGAGTTAGCTAACAGCAATATACAAATATCAAATCCAAACTCATTCACACACACAAACCGAATTTTTACGTGGTATCCGATATTGGGAGAATGAGGATCCCAATATCGACTAATCCACGGTAGGAGACTCTCCTCTTGAGATCTCCTACGTAAGCACTATATCTGTGTCTCAGTGTTTTACAGGACTCGGCAAGCTTCTACTCTGCTCCCAGCAGCTCTACCTAGCTCGCTATTGATGAACAATCTTCCTGAACAAACACTCCGGTTTTCCCAGCTATTCACTCTGAATAGCTGTACTGATTGCCTCACAAAGACTTTAGCTTCACACGCTGTATCTTTTTGCTCTCTCAGAATCACAAGGGAAAACTATATTATTCTACTCAATCAAACTGCATCTTATAGTTGTACACCAGAGCCGTTGAAGGGAAATCTTGACTTGCCAAATATGCTGCATCCATTCCTGGCAAGATTTCATTTCCTTCTATTTCCATATTGCCTTGAATCCTCCTGAATCACGCAATCAATTTCCTTCTTTTTGCTGTTGCCAATCCTCAGGCTATACAGGCTGGCATCGATCTGCTTCTCTCAACATTCTCCCCCTAAGCATGTCATTTGCTCCTGTCTTTGCTGCTTTCATATATTTCCTGCACAACTCAACAAACGGTTGGTGCAGCCTGTCCCAAACAGCATACTTTACATAATACTGATGAGTTTGAAAAGAGAATGGAATCCATTTTATTATTAAAAACCAGAAGACTCGAAACAAGCAGAGATGCGCTCAATCATTGATAGCTCGATAGACTAAAACAGTTGTAACCCATAACCAACCCTTATTGACTCGATGACATAGAACAAACCCAAGATTTCGACTGACCAGACCAGTGGACTCCCCCTAAACAGATGATCTATCTAAAACTCATACTCAGGTGGAGACTCATAATCAGACACACCATCTTCCTCTTTCTCCTGCAAGTCACTTGGTTCAGTCTCCTTAGCCAGATCAACTTGAGCCTTACACAGCTCTAGATAACAAAGTTCCTTGCTCTTGATGGACTGAATTTGCTGATCTAATGCCGCCGATGCAGCATCTAACAGAGCATGAACTAACTGAGTCTTAGGGATAGCAGCAAGCTTTTCTCCCCCTGAGCAAATGACAGGCTTCCTCCTACCAACAGAAGCATCGACACGGACAAGGATATGCTGAGCTCGCAAATCCTCACGAATGTCACAGAGCAGGATCTTGTCCGAAAGATCAATACCAAGAGAATACAAGAGACGTGTTATCTGAGGACCAAAAGGGAGAGGGCCAGAGTAGTTCTCATCTCCGTACATAATCATGTGGGCAAACATGAGCGAGGAAAAGTTGAGATGAACTCTATCACGAGCATTAGCCATAATCCACACATCAGAAGGGTGAGCTAATTCATTTCTCGACACACTACGAGGAAGCAGTATGCGAGTAATAAAGAAGTACATAACTTTGAAGAGATCCGCAAGCCTTCCTGCTGAAAGTCGATTGGGAAAATGACGACCAATGTCATGAGTAAGAGATTCCAGTGCAGATCCATAGTCAAAACGGATCTCAGCAAAGTCATCATTGGTGGCAGCCGAGGACCCTTGACTAGGGAGCCCTAGGATTTCTGCAAGCAAGGAAGGGGTGACCAGTATCTCATGATGATACACCACCGTGGTGAAGAATGATGGACTAGGACCAGGACCTCTCTTCAGGCTGGCATAAAACATCCTGACAGCTTCAGGACATTGGCTAAACCTGCGATTCTCAAAGAGAGAATCCCACCCAAGATTGTGGATGAGCCCAGAAACATCCAGATCATACTTTTGAAAGGAGGAAGGATGAATGGTGAAGGATGGATAGAGAGGGCGATGGCGGAAATATTTGAGATAACGCTCATAGCGTGCAGGGTTATGGAACCCTTTGTTGTTGAAGGTAACTGCAGGATGCAATTGAGGATGAATAGGAGCCATTTTTTTTTTTTTGGAAAGGGCAGAGGTGTAGGGGAGTGGTGTGAAGGTTGTGAATGAAGAGAGGACGAGGAGAATACTGCATATATAAGGGCAGCCTCTAGAGTTAGAAAAGGAAGAGTGAGGATTTGATTAGGGAAAGAATCAATGAATGACAGAATCAGGAAACAGCCCTGATTTTAAGGGATCATAGAAATCTCTTCCTGTGAAAATAGGCCAAGTTCCCTACGAATGTATAGAAATTTTTCAGCCCCTAAAGGCTTAGTAAAGATATCAGCCCACTGGCAATCAGTGCTAATGAATTGAAGATGAATCTGACCATCTTGCACAAGATCCCTAATGAAATGATACCTAACTTCTATATGTTTGGTTCTGGAGTGTTGAATGGGGTTTTTGGTCATATTAACAGCACTAGTGTTATCACACATGACTGGTAGAGAACCAAGCAGAATACCATAATCTCTAAGCTGATATTTCATCCAGAGGAGTTGGGTACAACAGAACCCTGCTGCCACATACTCTGCCTCTGCAGTGGATAGTGCCACAGTGTTCTGTTTCTTGCTAAACCAGGAGATTAGAGAGGATCCTAGGAAGTGACAAGCACCTGAAGTGCTTTTCCTATCAACTGAACATCCAGCATAATCAGAGTCGGTGTAACTAATCAAGTCAAGACTGGAATCACTAGAATACCATAGACCTAGGGTGGGAGTTCCTATCAGATATCTGAAGATTCGTTTTAGTGCAGAAAAGTGACTTTCTTTTGGACAGCTTTGGAACCGAGCACTGACACAGACACTATACATAATGTCTGGTCTGCTAGCAGTCAGATATAGTAGAGAACCTATCATTCCCCTGAATAAACGACTGTCTACAGGTTTCCCAGATTCATCCTTGGAAAGTTTAGTAGAGGAACCCATAGGGGTGGATGCAGCTTTTAGATTAGTGAAGCCAAAACGTTTTAGCATATTATTCAGATACTTTGTCTGACTAATAAAGATGCCTTTACTTGTTTGTTTAATTTGCAGACCAAGGAAGTAATTTAGTTCACCCATAAGACTCATTTCAAAGGCACCTTTCATCGAGATTTCAAAGTTTTTGCACAATTCTTCATTTGAGGATCCAAAGATTATATCGTCTACATACACCTGTACTAACAAAATGTGTTCATCCTGATTTTTTATGAATAAAGTTTTGTCTACTTGACCCCTACGAAATCCATCATTGATTAAAAATTGACTTAGCTTATCGTACCAAGCTCGTGGAGCTTGTTTTAGGCCATATAATGCTTTATTCAGTTTATACACATAATCAGGATGCTCAGGATCTTCAAATCCAGGAGGTTGTTCAACATATACCTCTTCTTTTAAATCCCCATTTAGAAAAGCGCTTTTTACATCCATTTGGTATAATTTAAAACCTTTTGAGGCTGCAAATGCACACAATAACCTAATTGCTTCCAGCCTAGCTACAGGTGCAAAAGTCTCATCAAAGTCTATGCCTTCCTCTTGATTGTAACCCTGTGCCACTAACCGAGACTTATTTCTCACAATCATACCAATTTCATCTGATTTATTTCGATAGACCCATTTAGTTCCTATGATAGTTCTGTTCTTAGGTCTAGGAACCAAATCCCATACTTTGGTTCTTTCAAATTGATGCATTTCTTCATGCATTGCAGCATTCCAAATTTCATCCTCTAATGCTTCATCTATGTTCTTAGGTTCTATTAGAGATATAAAAGCAGTATGTTCTGGATAAGCTTTGGATCGAGTTACCATACCTTGATTTATGCTTCCAATCACCAGAGAGGGTGGATGTCGCTTTTGAATGTGCAGAGGAGCTTCTGGTCTATGTATGTTTTCAGGGTCTGCTCCTTGACCTTCTTCTGTGTTCGTTGTTGCTTCAACAGCCCCTTTAGTTTGACTCAAATTGAGTCCAAAATCCTCATCATCTTCTAAGCTTTCTGCACACTTACTGGTAGACTCATCAAATACCACATGAATGGACTCCTCAACCTTGAGGGTCCTTTTATTATAGACACGATAAGCTTTGCTATTCACAGAGTATCCTAAAAAGATAGCTTCATCTGATTTTGAATCAAACTTCCCTAGCTGATCTTTAGTATTTAGAACAAAACACTTACATCCAAATGGATGAAAATACCCTAGATTAGGTTTTCTGTCCTTCCATAGCTCGTATGGTGTTTTGTTCAACTTTGATCTAATTAGGGCTCTGTTTGTAATATAGCAAGCAGTATTGATTGCCTCTCCCCAGAACTGTTTTGGTACCCCATAATCATTAAGCATAGTTCTGCCTATTTCAATGAGAGTTCTGTTTTTCCTTTCCACAACTCCATTCTGCTGTGGAGTCCTAGGTGCAGAAAAATTGTGTGTAATTCCTTTTTCATTACAGAATTGTTCAAAGTTTTCTGACACAAATTCTCCACCATGGTCACTTCTGATACTGATGATTTTAACTTGTTTTTCGTTTTCAACTCTAATAGAGTAGTTCTTAAATTCAGACAGAGCTTCATCTTTACTGGAGAGAAAGAGTACCCAAGTATATCTAGAAAAGTCATCCACTATCACAAAAGCATAGTATTTTCCACCTAGACTTTTTATATTACTAGGGCCAAATTGGTCTAGATGCAGCAGTTCCAAGGGTCTTTTAGAAGAAATGACTGTTTTGGTTTTGAAGGATGTTTTAATTTGTTTTCCTCTAGCACAGGCATCACAGAAGAATTCTTTCTTACTGTTGATCTTAGGAATTCCTCTTACTAATCCTAGATTAACTAACCTGGATAAGGTACCAATCCCTACATGACCTAGTCTGCGATGCCACTCTATCTGATCATTTTTATCCACAGTGATTAAGCATGTTTCATTGAAAGCAGCTTTGTCATTTAGATCAATGGTGAACAGTTTACCCTTTCGTTTACCAGTAAAAAGAATTTTACCCGAGGAGATTTCTTCAACAAAACATTTTTCTGGCTCAAAGACTACTCTGTTTTTATTACCACACATCTGACTTATGGAGAGTAAGTTGTGCTTAAGGTCTTTCACTAGCATGACATTATTTATTGAGGGCATTGATCCTATTTGACCTTTTCCTAGAATTTCAGTACTAAAATTATCACCAAAGAAAACTTTACCTTTCTTCCCTAGAGCCAGATTAGTAAAAAGTCTTTTATCCCCTGTCATGTGGTGTGAGCATCCACTGTCAAGAATCCAAACGCTGTCTGCCATGCTCACTTGGAGCCAGGTCTGCAAAAAACAGTTTTATTTGTTGGTTTTAGGTATCCAAACTAGTTTGGTTACCCTTCCCATCTGAATGATCTTTGAACAATTTTGACTTGAGTGTCCTATTTCATGACAGTTAAAACAATTTAGATTTTTTGCTCGACTTTCTTTGGCCAACCGTTTTCTACAATCAGCAATATGATGTCCAATTTTATGACAATAGTAACACTCAGTACTTCTGATCTTATGTGATTGTTTGTAATTCTTTTCCCTTTACATTCTGTTTTCAGACTTTCAATTTCAGCTTCTGAAGTTCCTAACTTGTTTCTTAGTTCACAATTTTCAGTCAAAGCATCTAGTAGTTTATTTTCTATAACCAACTTTTCAGCTTTTAGAGATGCAACTTCTTCTAACAGGTTTTCATACTTAGACTTAATTAACACATGCTTGTGTTTAACCCTCAAGAACTCGTTTTGAATGTCCAAAATAGTTTCATCTAATTGTTCATCTTCACTACAGCAGTCAGAGTAATAAAGATTTACCTGTTTTTCGCTTTCCTCAGTGTCACTTTCTTCAACCGCCATGTATGCTTCCTGTTTTTTGTCCTCCTCATCTTCGTCATCTTCACTGCAGCTCCAAGTTGCAGCAAAAGCCTTCTCCTTCTTCAGCAAGGGACAGTCAGCTCTGATGTGCCCAGCCTTTCCGCATTTGAAGCATCCAGTTTGAGGCTGAACCCTTTCAGAACTCGTACCTTCTCTTTTGTTCTTTACCCAGAGACGATTTGGTCTGCTGAGTTCCTTCTCGTTATCCCCATCTCTTGCTTTATTGGCGAAGCTTCCTCTTCTCTTTTCTTTTCTAATTCGTAGCAGTTTAGCTACATGCTTGCTGAGCATCGCTAGTTCGTCATCCTCCATTTCTTCCAGACAGTCGAGATCATCTTCCTGAGTCACGGCCTTGAAAGCTATTCCTTTCTTTTCCTTCCTAGGTTCTTCCACTTCTTCCCTTTTCAATTTCTCTTCATGGGTTACCAGGGATCCAATTAGCTCATCCAGACTTAGCCTTGTAAGATCCTTGGACTCCTCGATAGCGGTTACTTTAGGAGTCCATCTCTTAGGTAAGGCCCAAAGAACTTTCCTTACCAAATCGGCACTGGCATACTCCACCTCCAGATTCCTTAGGCTGTTTACGATTATAGTAAATCGCTCTATCATTTCTCTGATTGATTCCTCTGGCTTCATGATGAATGATTCAAACTCCTGCTTCAAGCTATTGATTCGAGAGATCTTCACATGTGATGTTCCCTCATGTGCTATCTGGAGCTTATCCCAGATCTCCTTGGCCGTCTTACACCCTGACACCCTGTGATATTCCTCGGGACCTAGGGCACAGTACATTAGATTAGTGGCCTTTGAATTCATTTGGAAGTTCCTCTTGTCGACCTCGGTCCATTTCCCGCGAGCTTCCTTTACTTCGAGTGGACCATCCATTACTATGTTCCACAGATCAGGATCCGTCGATCCTATGAAGAGCTCCATTCGATTACGCCAGTAACCATAATGAACCCCTTCAAATCTTGGTGGCCTCGTTTGAGAGAATCCATCCGCCATGAAAATTCCCGTTCCAGTTGCTGACCCCGAGCTCATCTTCTCCGCGGACACTTAAGCCTCTTGTGCAGGAGCCGGGCTCTGATACCACGTGTTGGATCGTTGAGCGCGAGACGATGGGATTTTTCTTCGGTGGTTTCCCCTTCAAACAAACCCTAAAACAGCAAACTCAGATCAAGTGAAGGAATCGAGTGATTGAAATATTTAGTAAGAAGAAGAAGATGAATTTTGATTCCAAGGTTCTCAAACT
This sequence comes from Linum tenue, assembly GCA_946122785.1. Classification (NCBI taxonomy): domain Eukaryota; kingdom Viridiplantae; phylum Streptophyta; class Magnoliopsida; order Malpighiales; family Linaceae; genus Linum; species Linum tenue. The sequence goes on from CAMGYJ010000009.1 coordinate 27,793,280, forward strand.
CTAATATGTTAGTGAAACGGGACGAATTGGGCTTTGTGTATAAAACGCAGCAATGACACAAACAGAATCAAAGTGGGCCAGAAGTTCAAGCCCACTATACTGAATCTTCTTCTTCGTGATGAAGCGAAGACTTCTTCCCAGAACTCTGCTTCTGCAAAACAGAGTTAGCTAACAGCAATATACAAATATCAAATCCAAACTCATTCACACACACAAACCGAATTTTTACGTGGTATCCGATATTGGGAGAATGAGGATCCCAATATCGACTAATCCACGGTAGGAGACTCTCCTCTTGAGATCTCCTACGTAAGCACTATATCTATGTCTCAGTGTTTTACAGGACTCGGCAAGCTTCTACTCTGCTCCCAGCAGCTCTACCTAGCTCGCTATTGATGAACAATCTTCCTGAACAAACACTCCGGTTTTCCCAGCTATTCACTCTGAATAGCTGTACTGATTGCCTCACAAAGACTTTAGCTTCACACGCTGTATCTTTTTGCTCTCTCAGAATCACAAGGGAAAACTATATTATTCTACTCAATCAAACTGCATCTTATAGTTGTACACCAGAGCCGTTGAAGGGAAATCTTGACTTGCCAAATATGCTGCATCCATTCCTGGCAAGATTTCATTTCCTTCTATTTCCATATTGCCTTGAATCCTCCTGAATCACGCAATCAATTTCCTTCTTTTTGCTGTTGCCAATCCTCAGGCTATACAGGCTGGCATCGATCTGCTTCTCTCAACAGGTCGTAGTAATAATCATCATCTTCATAGAAGTCAGGCAAAACCCAAATCGATAGAAGTGAGAATGGTGACTACTCAATGATATTCTACCAGATTGGCGTGTGATTGATTATAGCCTACCAGAAACTCTCTTCGTTGGATAGACGTATCGTCGATGAAAGCGATCCATGGGTTTTAATTTGTTGTTTGTTCAGGGGTTATCAATACTATCTACGTATAGTGATCCTTTGTGGTTATGGTGACTCTTTATGGTTTGTGTTTATGTGTATATCAAAATAAAGCTCTCTAATGTTGAAATTTGAAACACTATATGAATTATTTTGAATGAATGAGCTACTTTAAAAGGTTGGTCTCGTACATATTAGATTGTCCTGATGGTCTGGTTGGATCGAATATTTGGTGAATATGAGAGTGAGTTGATCATTCAGTACTTTGTTGCTGATTCGGGTCCAAATGTACACATTATACCCCTCATTTCTTGTCTGTTTTGTTTAGTAGATCAACGTCCATCGACCTATTTTACGCTAGGTTGTGCTTGTTTTATTACATTTCAGGTCCTAGCACGTGTGGGAAGGTCGAGGACGATTTATGGGTCGATGGGAGGTCGAAAAGCGCCAAAAAGTGAAAGCAATATCCAAAGTCACAGTTTGGACGCAATTGTCATAGTCGCTAGAACATGACAATTGCCCAGTGACCCTGAAGCACGGGCGCCAAGGAAAATAGCTGCAGTTCATGGTCCAAGCACCGAGTTCACGGGCGCCATGACCGTGAACTAGAATCGCAAACCGTGAACCGAAGTGCTTCCAGAGGAGTTTCAGAGGTTACTGATGCCAAGTCAGTTCACGGTCGTAAGACCGTGAACTTCAGCTCCAGACCGTGAAGTGTTGTAGTGGAATTGGTTCGAGTTCACGGTCCAGACTTTGAGTTCACGACCATGAACTCAGACCGTGAACAACCTTCGATCTGGGTATAAAAGGCAGCAGCGGAAGGAAGAAATGGAGAGCTGGTTTTTTGAGAGGGAATAGTTTCTTTCTTTAGGGTTTCGACCCAAAACACCAAAAGAGGTTCTAGAGACATAGAGTGGGTTCTTGAGTGATCTTGGAGCTTAATTGAAGGCATTGATCAAGTTTGGAAGCAAGGAATCAAGCCTAGAAGAAGAAGGGGAAGATCTTGGGCTCCAATTTATAATCTCTCTCCTCTCTCTAGAAACTCACCCCCTTCTCTTGGGTTTAAGAACCCTAGGTCTAGATTTTGATTTATATTGATGTATGTGACACATTCCATATTTGATTGATGATTTTACTTAATTGATGGATGTTTTCATAAATGACATGAGTTGGGTTTCCATTTTCATGTATTGAGCTTTTGACCTAGGAGGGAGAAAATCCCCTTAGACCCATTATTGGTGTCTTCGGGTTACTCATCACCCTATATCGTCTGAGTAATCCCCGGGGGAGTCGATTCCATCAATCTCCTACGATATAGGGTTGCCCTAGGTTGAATAGAGCCTACCACATTCATCGATTCGTCGTTCCGGGTCCGTCCCAAGAGAGTTCATCTCATAACGCTAGGATAGTGGGTCGATCGAACTAGGACGATACTCAACATCAATCCAAAGGTCGGAAATAGGGGGATTTAACCCAAGGGAGCTCCAAACCTTGTAAATATCTAGGTTAGTGGATAGTCTAGGTTGTTAGCTTAGTTTTCCTAATCACTACTCTAGTTTGGCTAGATAACAAACCCTAAACCTGAAGTAGGTTAAGCCTATATCCCCGTGGTACGATAAAATCGTATTGTTTGCTTGCCCTATGCTGCAACCGGTCGTCGGTTATACTTGGCCGGCGATTTCCGATTGCGATGTATTGAGAACGAGTCAAGTTTTTGGCGGCGTTGTCGAGGTCCTCTTCTAGGTTATTTGCAAAAGGGTTAGGTCGTTACTTTAGCAGTTTTATTTTATGTTTTGTGTTTGTTGACCCACTCTTCTCTTGAAGGTGGTTCGTGTTTGTTTGATTTTATTTTTATTTTTTTTGTCGTTGTAGGTTAAATCATGGATCCCAATGGCTTCTACAACATGCGGGGGTATCCACAACCACCCGAATGGGGGTACCATGGAGCTTCATGGAATAGTCAACAAGGGGGAAGCCAAGGAATCGGGTTCTATGATCAACCTCCCTTCCAAGAACAAGAACCATACCAATGGTGATATGAAGAGGCGTCACCATATAAAGAAGATTTCCCTCCACAAGTCGAGGAGAAGTCCATGTTGGAGTTGGCAATGGAAACTTTCATGGGACAATCCTCAAGACCATTTGCCACTCCAAAATCGGAGCCAAAGAGCCAATTGGAGCTCATGGTGGAGTGGGTTGCTCAAGGCACCGATGAAGGGTGCTTGAACTTGGATCTCCCACAACCCAAAGTGAAGTCCAAGTTGGAGCTTGCCATGGAGAAATTTGAAAGAACAAGCTCCAACACGGATTTCCAACCCATCCCTCCTCCCGGTTTGACATTGGAAGAGACGGTGGCACGAGCTTGTGCAAGTTATCGCCTCTCATCATTGGAGGAGAAGGAGGAGGTTGAAAGGGAGACCAATGAGAACCTTGGTGAGCAAAGAGAACACATCCCGGAATGCACCCGAGATTATGTGGAGCAATCAAGTCCTTTGGTGGTTGACCCCATTCCCCCGTCTTCCGCTTCGAGCTTTGAAGAGACAAGCACAAATGAGGAGATGCAAGAGGATCGTGTTCAAGAAATTGCTTGGAAACTTGCTCTCCATTCTGTGCTTGAGGAAGAGCGGTAAAAGGAACGAAGGAAGGTTGTGGAGAAGGAAGTGATCGAAAAGAAGAGGAAGATCGTGATTGTTCCCACGGGGAGGAACACATTTTTGAAGAAGGAAGGGAGGTTGAGGAAGAAGGAGAAGGAGAAGGAGAAAGTGGTGTCCTAGATGAGGACGAGGTCGTGGTGGATGAAGCATCCACAAGTTATAAGTACTATCAAGGCTTTCCACCCGACCTTGACGCGTTACTTGAGAAGGACCCATTTGCGGCTCTTTGCCAAGCCAGGGCAAAGCCATCGGCGATCCCTCCTGGTGGATGCGATGGGGGCAAATCAATGATGTATTACATCGTATGGGGCAAAGAGAAGGACGGAGAAGGAATGAATAAGAGGTCTCGTGGGTGGAGCCTCATGACAACTCAAGTTCACGAGCCCTCAATCATGGGTTCGTCCAAAGCTCGTGACTTGAGACACCACCTCACCGATGAGAACCTCAACATCAAGGAGGTTCTTGGGTGGACCGAAACTTGAAGAGCAAACATCCGGCTCACGACGTTAAAGAAGTGCTTGGTAGGAGGCAACCCAACCATCAACGGTTTGCATCTCTTTTCCTTTCAATAAGAAGACCATTGGAGAGCTATTGGTGGTGTTTTCCGTCTCCTTGCTCTTCCGGATCTCACCCGCTGATGACTCGGTATTTGCACATGTTTTCCCCTTTGTTTCTTGATTGTTTGAGCTTGAATTACCGTGTCTGTGGCCTATTTTATGCTAGGTTGTGTTCCTTTGTCACATTTCAGGTCCTAGCACATAAAGTGAAGCATAGGCGCAAGTTTCAAGTCAATCAGAGATCAATTGGCGATTCGGGAGCAGAAACTCGGGCATGACCTGAAGAAGAATTGATTTTTACCTCACTTTATGGACAGAGAATCATGCAAGCTTGTTATGAAACGAAAGAGGACGAGACTACGAGCGTCTGGGATCAAACGGCGACTGATTCGGAGTCCGGACGAGGGAGAAACGAAGCATTAAACAGAGGCTGAGCAAGCTGCACGGGCAGACCAGGGAGGCGCACGGCCGTGCAACATATAATTCTGGCCGTGCGCTCTCTGCCGAGGCCTTGCACGGGCAAAATCCAGCCTTGCACGGCCGTGCACCTGGCCGTGCAAGATGGCTGAGATCGATAAAGTGAAACGGTGCGTTTTGAGGGTGCACGGCCAGAATGGTGTTGTGCACGGCCGTGCACCTGGCCGTGCAACTCGGGGAAGCCTGTTTTTAAGCCTAATCCGAGCCAAAAGGGGGGAGAGCTGGGTTTTGGATCCCAAACACCCAAGGGACGAACCCTAGAGAGAGAGAGCGACTTGGGAACATTCTTAGAGCTATTTTGGAGGATTTCTTCGCCATTGAAGCTCGGGAATCAAGCTTGGAGATGGAGATTGAAGATCTAGATCAGATTTCTGCAGTCTCTCTCTTCTCTATGGAGTAACTTCCCTTCACTTAGGTTTTGAGGAACCCAAGTTCCATGAGTTAGGATCTTTCTTGTATGAAGTTTTGGATGCTATACTGTTTGATTATAATCGATTGAGGCATGATTTATTGAGTCAATTGGATCTTGATCAAATTCTCTTGATTTCTGCTTTAACCTATGATAGATAGAATCTGATTAGGTTAAGAGAGCTTCCTTGATTGATAGTAGTGAATTGGTTGTGCGAGAGTCAATCAATTCACTGCTTTGTACTGGAACTCATTCCAATAGTGGAGATCTGTGTGAATCGCCTTAGCAGTCTATCCCGGTGAAGGCTAGTCACCTGCCGGGTATTCTGTCTGAGAGGGCTTGGTCAGCTTAAGAGATTCCAAGCTAATTTAGGATCTTCCGCAGTTTAATCAACAGTAGATCAACCAAAGGTAATTGCAACTTGGACCTAATTGAGGAGCTAGGGGGAATCATACCTAAGTGAGTTCCCAACTTGTAATTAGTAGAGTAGTCAGTAGAGTAGTTTATCAATCAATCCTTAATCTAGTTTGCTAGATAATGAACTGAAGCTGAGTAATAGTAACTCTAGAGACCCGTGGATTCGATATTTATTACTTGTGCCACTATACTGCAGTCCCTTTCATTGGTTACACTTGGCCATTGTTAGGTGTTGTGTTTTAGCGTGTCAAGTTTTTGGCGCCGTTGCCGGGGACTTTCTAGATTATTAGGAAAGGCAGAAGTTTGTTACTTTAGCTTTTTTTTCTTTTCTTTTCCACCCTTGCTTTTCACTTGGGTGTTTTTTGTTTTTGTTGGTGCAGATCTGAATCATGGATCCTCATGGCTTCTCCAACCATTGGGGGTATCCACCACCATCCGAGTGGTATTACCCCGAGACCCCCTGGAGCAATCAAGGAGGAGAAGACTATGGATTCGGGTTTCAGTACCAACCCCCATCCTACGAAGAACAATCAGACCCCTGGGTATTTCAAGAACAATCTCCTTATCAAGAAGAATTCCTCCATCAGCCAGATCCAAACTATCACTTGAGGCTTCTCGTGGACCAGATTGCTCGAGTACCTGAGACATCCTTTCCAAAGATGGATATCCCAGACAATGCCCAAACTGGGTTCTCCTACCGTGAAACAGAGGAGACCCTCCTGAGCATAAAGAAGAGCCTCGAGGATCTTGAGAAAGCTTATGCACAACCTGCTCAAGATCACCCTTCTGCTATCATACTAGAAGAGGAGGAGGAAGACGAAGGCTACAAGGACATTGTGGAGCAAACAGAAGTTATCACGGAGAGCTCCCGTGAAGATCATGATCAAGAATGTCCTATCGTAGCCGACCACACCTTCCCACATCCCAAACTGAGCTTTGAAGAGGCGGGCATGAGTGAGGAGATGCAAGAAAATCTCATGAAAGAAATTGCTTGGCAACTTGCTCTCCAATCCGTGCTAGAAGACGAAGAGCAAGAAAGGGTTCAGAAAGAAGTTGTGGAGGATGACGAAAGTGAAGCAGGAGGAGTTCTTGATCATTTCCCAGGGGTGATACCATATGAACAAGGAAGGGAGGTTGACGAAGCAATTGGCGTCCAGGCTGAGGACGAAGTTGAGGTGGAAGAGGCCTGCACCGGCCATGAGTTGCATGTGATATCTCCACCAAACGTCGAGGAACTACTTAGCAAGGACCCATTTGCAGTGTCTCTTTGCCAGACCAAGGCCACTTCGACATCGGTCCCTCTTGGTGGACGCGATGGTGGTCAATCGATGTTGTCATATCTGGTTTGGGGCAATGAGACGAGAGAAGAGAAGAAGAGGTCTCGAGGGTGGAGACTTCATCTGCATCAAGTGCACGAGCTTCCATCACCTGTCATACCGCATGCTCGTGACTTGAGACTCCACCTCATAGATGAGAACCTCAACTTCAAGGAGGTTCTAGCATGGACCGAAACTTAGGAGCCATCGTCCGGCTCACGACGTGAAAGAAGCGCTTGTTGGGAGGCAACCCAACCAGTCGGTTTGCATTTCTTTCTCTATTTCTCCTCGGTTGAGTCCGTTTTGTTATTTGATTTTAGAGTCAATAACTCAACCTTTGTGAGATTTTGTGTGGTGTTTGTGTTCTGATTACTCTCTCTTCCTGGAATGCACCGCCTGCCCCGTCCACCATCATTCACCCTTGATCTGGTAACTTCGTTCTACCCTCCTTATCGTTCCTCCATTGAGGCCAATGTCGTGCTTAAGTGTGGGGGGATGTTCGATTATGTATGCGGGTGAATGTTTGGCTGTTTGTGTGCTTGGAGCCTAGTCCACTGTCCAAATTTTTAAATTTGAGGGCTCCAAGTACGTGTTTCCTTGCAAATTGCCTGCTCAGTATGCTTTGAATTGACAGTCTCTATAGTAATGTGCAACCTAGGGAGGTAGTGTAGCACTATGGAGGATGTTGAAGTATAAGATTTTTCCTATCTAGCTCTCTGCTGTGTCAGTTGATTTTGTGAATTAGTGGAGCTAAGACCGTTGAATTCATGTGGTAATGGTGACTCTATTTGGATTGTGTTATGGACTCGTGTATCGAACAGGGTGCTCATATGGAAAATGGGAAGCAGTTGGTCCTCCATGTCAAAATCATTAAATCTTAAACATGGGGTAAGCCCAACGTGTGTGGCACCGTTCATTGCACAAAATCGGGTTTTGGAAGAGATTTTAGTGATCCTTAGTGGGGTACTCCTACAAGGTGAAGCTAAGCTGTCTCTAGCACAAGTAAAACTTCCACCCGTTGAGCGGTTTGCCTACTCGAGGATGTGTTTTTAAGGGCACGGATAGAGCTTCCGACCCCCCTTAATTTCATTGACCCTCCACACGAGTTGAGGAAAAGGAGTTAAAAGAAGTACTCTGGCGAGCGCCAGATGTACAGAAATTGCTCTTGCTCGACTAATAAGGGTCGACCGTGCAAAAGACTGCAGTTGGAACTCCACCAAATGAAAGAAAAAATGTAAATGAAAGTGAGAAAAAGGGGTTCCAACGGTGAAATGAAGTGAAAGAGCACCCCGGTACAACGAGTCCTTGGTTGTGAATGGTGTGAGTCCCTTTATCCATGAACTGACTGTCTTACTTCTACTTTTTCTCATGATCCTGGCTTGAGTCTAGTACTCGCATTGAGAGAGATAGGGAACGTCTTAGAAGACCAGTTGACCTCGTAAGCTGCTATATGATCTGGGAAATCCTCTACCGACGATCGGGGTTGTATGTTGCTATAGAGCTCTGGAGAGTTGCATTGGTTTGAGTTAGGTTTGCTTGGGGACAAGCAAACAGTTAAGTGTGGGGGGATTTGATGACTCGGTATTTGCACATGTTTTCCCCTTTGTTTCTTGATTGTTTGAGCTTGAATTACCGTGTCTTTGGCCTATTTTATGCTAGGTTGTGTTCCTTTGTCACATTTCAGGTCCTAGCACATAAAGTGAAGCATAGGCGCAAGTTTCAAGTCAATCAGAGATCAATTGGCGATTCGGGAGCAGAAACTCGGGCATGACCTGAAGAAGAATTGATTTCTACCTCACTTTATGGACAGAGAATCATGCAAGCTTGTTATGAAACGAAAGAGGACGAGACTACGAGCGTCTGGGATCAAACGGCGACTGATTCGGAGTCCGGACGAGGGAGAAACGAAGCATTAAACAGAGGCTGAGCAAGCTGCACGGGCAGACCAGGGAGGCGCACGGCCGTGCAACATATAATTCTGGCCGTGCGCTCTCTGCCGAGGCCTTGCACGGGCAAAATCCAGCCTTGCACGGCCGTGCACCTGGCCGTGCAAGATGGCTGAGATCGATAAAGTGAAACGGTGCGTTTTGAGGGTACACGGCCAGAATGGTGTTGTGCACGGCCGTGCACCTGGCCGTGCAACTCGGGGAAGCCTGTTTTTAAGCCTAATCCGAGCCAAAAGGGGGGAGAGCTGGGTTTTGGATCCCAAACACCCAAGGGACGAACCCTAGAGAGAGAGAGCGACTTGGGAACATTCTTGGAGCTATTTTGGAGGATTTCTTCGCCATTGAAGCTCGGGAATCAAGCTTGGAGATGGAGATTGAAGATCTAGATCAGATTTCTGCAGTCTCTCTCTTCTCTATGGAGTAACTTCCCTTCACTTAGGTTTTGAGGAACCCAAGTTCCATGAGTTAGGATCTTTCTTGTATGAAGTTTTGGATGCTATACTGTTTGATTATAATCGATTGAGGCATGATTTATTGAGTCAATTGGATCTTGATCAAATTCTCTTGATTTCTGCTTTAACCTATGATAGATAGAATCTGATTAGGTTAAGAGAGCTTCCTTGATTGATAGTAGTGAATTGGTTGTGCGAGAGTCAATCAATTCACTGCTTTGTACTGGAACTCATTCCAATAGTGGAGATCTGTGTGAATCGCCTTAGCAGTCTATCCCGGTGAAGGCTAGTCACCTGCCGGGTATTCTGTCTGAGAGGGCTTGGTCAGCTTAAGAGATTCCAAGCTAATTTAGGATCTTCCGCAGTTTAATCAACAGTAGATCAACCAAAGGTAATTGCAACTTGGACCTAATTGAGGAGCTAGGGGGAATCATACCTAAGTGAGTTCCCAACTTGTAATTAGTAGAGTAGTCAGTAGAGTAGTTTATCAATCAATCCTTAATCTAGTTTGCTAGATAATGAACTGAAGCTGAGTAATAGTAACTCTAGAGACCCGTGGATTCGATATTTATTACTTGTGCCACTATACTGCAGTCCCTTTCATTGGTTACACTTGGCCATTGTTAGGTGTTGTGTTTTAGCGTGTCACCCGCCCTCCGCTCCCGATCACCAACATTCACAACTTGTCCGGTAACATCGTTCTACCTCGTTATTTTACGCCATTAAGGGCAATGTCGAGCTTAAGTGTGGGGGGGGGGGGTAGTCCATTATGCTTGTGTGTGTGAATGTTTGGTGTGATTTTGAATGCTTTGGAGACTAGATGTATGCCCAAATTTTTAAAATTTGAGGGCCCCAAGCATAGCAACTTCTACATTTGCATGATCATAGAGGCACCTTTGGTGGTTTGTTTTGAATCTCGTGGTTATTAGCACTGTCTATGGATTATTTGCTTGTGATTGTGTGCTCCCATGATGATGACTGAGGCATGTATTAGGTTTGTGCATAGGTTCATTTCTCATGTGTTTGTGAACCTATAGATGTTTTGAATCGATTACTTGCTTTTCACAGTTGCCTATGCATCGAGTTTAGGGAATTAGAACGAATGATTGAGCACCTAGGTAGCCATGTGAGACTTGTGACGTTCATTTCGTTCTTATGCGATAGATCCCCCTTTACATGATGTGTAGCATTCACGTTGTTGCTAGCAAGGAAGATGGAGGCATAGGTTTAGTCCACGACCCAAAATTTGACTTGTCCCGATTGCATTATCCTCTAGTCACTCCTTTTGAGTTGTGTGTCTAAGGGTCATTCTCGTGTTAGGTAGCTCCCGCTACTTGAGCTTGATTGATTTATATAGAGCGACCCTATTTTCGTCGTGTCTACATCGTTATTGATGTCACACTTGTCTTTGGAAGCTCCATTCATACCATTTGAGTTTAAATGAGGTTCCACATGAGTGATTTGTGTATGGTTTTGCTAAGAATGTTAAGTAATTGTGGAGGTAGGTCTTAAAAATGAGCATTGTTCCTTAAGTTCCAAAATATGGCATGTGTATATAGCTCTCTATATCCCCAAAGAAAAGAGAAAAGAAAAGCAAAAGGAATAAAAAAATCAATAAGGGGGCAAAGAAGAAAAGAGATTGGTCACCAAAAATATAATAAATGTTGAACATGCTCTTAGAAGTGTTGCTTAGCATGCAAGCTTTAGGAACACTTACATGTTGTTTTCCTACCACACTCTAGTGCTTGAAATTGAATAGCAAATGTAGAAAGAAAGATTGTTGTGAATGGTTTGCTGAGTGGTTGTGGTTTAGAATTTAGGGAAGTATGGTTTTTGGCCGTTGTGAGTGTCATTGTTTGTCGAGGAAGGTTCTAGATTGAAGCTAAAGAACCTTGTACTTTGGTTCTAGGTTGAAGTTGTGGAACCTCACAAAATACGTGCCACCACCCAAAAAGCATTTTTCTCATGTCCTAGACCCTATCCAGTCATTTGAACCTGTGTCTAAGACCTCCGGACAAGCTAGCAATGACACCCATCTTGTGAACTCTAACATTTAGAGTTTACTGATAGACCAATAATTACACATGTTTATACATCCATTCTTGAGCCGTTTGAGAGTCGATTCTCGTGTTTTAAGCCGATTTCACGCTAGGTTGTGTGTTTATGTCATATTTCAGGACTTGGCGTTGACGTGAAGGCGAGGAAAAGAGTATCGGGTAAAAAGGAGGACGATGGAGTAGAAGGGTGCTGGAGGAGCAAAATACCCGGCCATGAGTAATAATACCCGGCCGGGTAAATCTCTAAGAGAGACCAGGGAAAACCATTTTTTGGACGTCGAGAAATAGGAGGGGTCCCGGCCAGGGAGCAAAAATACCCGATCGGGTATTCTGGACCTCGATCGGGTATTAACCCTGTACCGCTGCGTTGCGTTTCAAAATCCCCGGCCGGGCACCTGAAATACCCGACCGGGGATCGCGAACAACTGGGTTTTAAGTATAGGTGTCAAAACAGAACCCGACCCACATAACCCACCTGACCAACCCGGCCCGTAACCCGCCCGCAACCCGAATTGACTAAAAGTCAATGACCCGCAACCTGCCCGACCCGCAACCCGATTGACCCGCAACCCGATTAACCTGCAATCCGAATAACCCGCAACCCGTTTAACCCAAACTCGATTGACTCGTAACCCGATTGACCCACAACCCAATTGACCCGAATCCGACTAACCCGCAACCCGCCCGATTGACCTAAATAATTATATATTATATAATATAGAAAAGGGATAATTACTATATTATATACTATATAATATAGCAAAGGGATGTTCAAAAATAAAGAATAATTACTATCTTTCAAAATAAAGTTTTTTGTTCTATATCCATGTAAAGCCAAAATTTTCATTTCGTAAATGGAAGTTTAAAATATGAAAGCCAATTGAAATTATGAATTTAAAAAATAATAATAATAAAACATGAAGTTCATTTGCATATAAATTTTTTTAGGAAAATTACCAAAACTTAAATAAGAAATATAAAATACAACACTGTCAATATTGATTATGAATAATTAACAATTGAGACAATCTATAATATTAATATAGACATGTACATTAAAATTCTGGTTAATCTAACTATTCAGCAAAATTATCAATTAAAAGTAAATATAGAAAATTAATGTATTTGAAAATTTGATTATTTTAATAGAAAAGAAAATTCAATTTAATTTGCTTTCGATTTATGGAAAAAGAAATAAGGAAAAATTTTGTGTTTTCAACTTTTAGGGGGAAGAAAGAAGAGGGAAATTTGGTATTTCAATTTTCAAAAGATAAGAGGAGAGAAATTTAATTGCTTTTAAATTTGCTATGTTTAATTTCTACTATATCCAATTAGTGATGCCCTATAAGGCTAATAAAGTTTACAATAGACAATGTATTAGTCGCTAAATTTTAAACTTTTAAACCATCATATTTAAATATTGTACTATAACCTGCATTTGAGATAGTTTAAATGATGTGATTGAGATAAGATAACTCATTATATATTCTCAAATTTATCCAATTAGTAATGTCCTATAATGCTATAGTAATGTTTACTACGGAAGATGTCATTGTTACTAAATGTTAAATTTTTAACCATCAAATATGTAACCCATAATGTAAAATAGCCTGCATAATGCGGTATCTTATCTAACCTCGAATATCATAAATTCATACTATTTTACATTATATATCATATACTATTATTTACCAATGTGATTGTCACAATCTTTACCGTTATGGGGTTAAGAGTTTAACATTTAGTAACTAAAATATTGTCTTTTGTGAACCAATAACTAATTGATTAATTATATTTTAGAACCTATCATGAGTTATCTCATCTTGGATACAATATTACTCGAACGATCTAAAATGCAAGTTATTTTACAATATTTATAATAAATTTAATTACTTTTCAATTCGATTATTACAATGTTAACATTATAGGACATTACTAATCGTATATAGTAGATTTGAGAACGTGTCGTGATTTATCTTATCTCAATCATATCACGTCATTCGAACTATCTCCAATGCAAGTTGTAGTACACATATCATAGCACCCCTGATATGAACTAATTTAACTTGTGATAAACAAGTAAACAACATACTTATGCGTTCGCACTTATTATATGTACTTTAATATATTTCAATAAATCATAACCATCAGTTATTATTATTTTAGATTAAATGAATTTCATGATTCAAGCTTGAGAATTAGAGACTAAGTTTCACTCATTAGATGTTATGGTATATTATGATATCCTAAACTCTGATTAATTTGTGGTTAAGTAGTAAAACTTAGCGACGTACAGTGATATAAACGTAGACTTATAGCATATGATGGCGGACGCTAGTATGAATATTTGGGTGTGATTGTTTATGACTTTAGCCTTAGTTACAATTAACATGAGAAAAAACATTGCGGGTATGGAGTCCCTCAAATAAAATTAAAACAATCAAATAAGTTGCGGGAAACCAAAATAATTGGAGCCAAAATTTAGGAGGGAAATTTGAAGCCAACTCTAGGGAGAATCAACACTGAATTCCTATTTAACGCCCTAAGTATTTGAATTTCTCCGCCCTAAAACATCTAATATTACTTAAATATCCTCATTTTACTTAAAACATTTTATGTATGTAAATCCCTCAAACCTAGATTTTTAGGCTCTCATTCAAATTTCTGGTTTTGTCATCACTTATGGCAAATTTGATTCCCTTCATAAATATAAATCAAAATTTTACTATTTTACCAAAACTACCCTGTGTGTTGTTAGTCTGTGACAATGCCCTCACTCCTCAAATATCCATGTACTTGATATATTTTGTTTACAATTTTATACATTACGTAAAAAAAGTTGTGTCATATGCAGTGGCGGAGCCACCTTTTATTATGATGGGTTCCTAGACCCACTTTATAGCTTTAGAGCCCCGCTAGTGTAAGCATGTCCGGAAAGTCTACCGCGAGCGAGTAGCCTTTTCCAAAGAAGCGCTAAGAGCTTACTTGTTGCCTTGCCAAAGTTGGGGGCTGTCAGGAGTGAGGGAGTGAGTATAGGGCATCAATCAATAATAGGATGATCAAGTGGTGTTAACACTATATTATACTGAATGGTTAAAGGTCGTCCTAAAAATTACTAACCATCGTCCTAACTTAATATGTAATTTACCAAATTGCCCATTTTGAATTTCAAAATCAAATACAAAACAAACAACTCCTCCCCTTCCATAAATCTAAAAAAATATATAAACCAAAATTCAACAAATTATCTTATGGACCGAATCATAAATCGTAGTAAAAGAATAGAAAATTATTGATATAAACCAAACAAATCCAAAAAAACCCAAAAACCCTCAACCGAAGCCAATTTTCGGTTGTACCATGGCTCAACCTAAGGCAATTTTCGGTTGTACCATGGACCAACCGAAAATTACCTTCGGTTGCACCATGGCTCAACCGAAGCCAATTTTCGGTTGGTCCATGGTACAACCGAAAATTGCCTTAGGTTGAGCCATGGTACAACCGAAAATTGGCTTCGGTTGAGGGGTTTTGGAAATTTTTACCTCGTCGGAGTCGCTACTCATGATTCGGACGTATTCTCAACGATTACGACTCGAGAATGTCAACGATGAATTCGAGAGTGTGGGAAATTGAGTGTTTTTCATTTTTTTTAGTTAAAGTGATGTTTGTTTGCTAAAAATGTCAAAAGGTTAAAAGTGTAACTTTGTTATTTTTTAGGACGATCAATAGTAATTTTAAGGACGACCTTTATCAATTCCCATATTATATAGCACATAAAAGATAATAATATTTGTACACAATTCAAAATACAAGATCAAAAATGTCTGGTCCTCTTTGAGGACTAAGCATCCAATTGTCGTGGATGAAACATAATATTCCCTTGGTGAAAGTTTATGTTCCCTTGGTGGAAGTTGTTGTGGATGAAACATAATATTCCTAGCAATCGATTTCTGTCCGGGCTCATTATGAAGGACATGATCATTACTAGGGAGAAATTGATTAGTTGGGGTTAGACTATTGATCCAGGTTGTGTGTTGTGCTCATGTGGTACTGATTCAAGAGCTCATTTATTCTTTGATTGTTCTTACACTAAGCTAGTGGCTGAGACAGTGCCGAGAGGTTTTCCTATGCCAGGTGGTTTTTGTTGGGAGGATTGGCTAGCTATTGCAACTAATCTTGTTTCATCCTCTGGCATCCAAAGTCAAGTGATTGGTTTTTGCTGGTGTTGGTTGCTTGTTGCTATATGGAGGGAAAGATGCACCAGGGTGTTTGGGGGTAGAGAGTTGGCTCCTGAGTTGTTGATTGCTTCCTTCCGCTCTGATTGTAGTAACTGTGGTGTAGGCAGAGTTGAATTTGCTTCGTTATTTGGATTAGTTCATACTTAGGTTTATTTGACTGTTAGTGGTGTTGGATGGTTTATTTCTTTGGTGGTGTTTACACCCTCATTGTATTTTTCGATTCTGGCTTTGTCCAGTTGAGCTTAATGAGAATTGCCAATTATCGGGCGGAAAATTCAAAATACAAGTTTTCGTATTTCATGATCACGATTTTATTTGTCTATCAATAAACTATAGAGAGCTTTGTGACACAAATTAGCACTGCATATTATACTATATTATATAACTCTAGATCATACATAAACATGTGTCTCTAATTTCTTATTCTGAGTTTACTAATTACTAGTTTAGTATCGAATTCTCCACCCTCAAACGAAAAAACTCTATAAACCCCGCGTCATACCACCCTGATATGAATCATATCTCCCCTATACGATTACATCACCATCGTATCAAGGGTGCAGGTTTTGTAAGCTTGATTTTTGTAGCGTACCCTGTCTTTAAACATTAATAAATTTCATTTTTTATATCTTATATTTATTTTAATTCAGACTCACTTTAAATGAAATTCTAACTATGACACTCACTATACGTTTATGGTGAATATAAATGGTTTAGGATACGTTGCATAATCAGGTCTACACCATTAATTTTGAGTGGGGCCAAAAGGGCTCGGATCTAAGGGATTAAAATTAA
This sequence comes from Linum tenue, assembly GCA_946122785.1. Lineage (NCBI taxonomy): Eukaryota > Viridiplantae > Streptophyta > Magnoliopsida > Malpighiales > Linaceae > Linum > Linum tenue. Next base: position 27,809,515 of record CAMGYJ010000009.1, read on the forward strand.
CAGTTTTTTTTATTTTTTCTAATTTTCTTAATTGATTATTATCACGTTCTAATTTGGAATTCAAAAATATATTTCGAGAAAAAAAATTTCAATATATTTCGTTGTGATCTACAAAATGATATTCGTTTTCAATATATTTCGAGAAAAAAAATTTCATACCACTCAAGTTACCACCCTAGTATAGAGGGTAGTAACTAGTGGTAAATAACAGTTCGTATATTAATTCCTACTATCATACACACATGGCTCAAATTCCTAGACCTAGAGCCACCTTCTATAGAGAATCTGTTCAAATGTGTCATCTCTTTCTTCCTCTTGGAAGTGACATACTTTGAAAGTGCTTCTGGTTATACAAGATTATTGAGGGTTCCGTCCATTGTCTTTGTCTTTTGTATATCTGCTCTCTTTATAATTGTTAGTGGGAGAAATTGTTCAGGTATGTGGGTCTTTGTACGGGTGACATAATGGCCATTAGCTGTCAAAGTTATGACACAATGGATCGGGAAATCGGCATTTTAACAAGGTTAATAATATACTGATATATGTGGTTTATTAATAAAATGTGTGCTCCCTAATTCATGAACAAGAGAGAGTCTATTTCACTATATTTGAGAAAAGATACAAAATTATATGGGGCAGTCTGTTAACATATATTTTTCATCATTTGATTAAGAGTAAAACAAAACCTTATTGGGAAATCATTCTCCTTTTCCAAAAAAAAAAAAATCCTACTAAAATAGTTTTTGTTTTATTTGGATGATTGAGAGGTGGCTAATTGTTCATGTTTATTCATTTATATGGAATAAATATCTTATGAAGCGAAACACTTGACAATAAATTTATTATTACTCCTAAAAACCTTAACGGTGCATTCACTTTTGGGTATCTATAATAATCTATAACAGTTGTCTTAAATTTTTCTTCCATTCTTGTAGCTTCACATTTGAAATTAACCCATGTATAGAGAAAGGAAAAAGAGGAAAGGCTTGGCATCAAGGATTCATCATTCAAGAGTGGCCAAAGTATTTCTCCATATATATGGACAACAATGTCTCATTTTTTTCATCAAACAACATCTCTTAAAGAACCAAATCCCTATCAATTTCTTCAATTTAATTCCTTTGTGGTAGAAGAAATCTTGCAAGCATGGTGAAGAAGAGCTCGTCACTGTCGGTGGTACCACTCGTCTTTCTGTTGGCTTTTCTCCTCGTCGGCGGTAAGAACATGCCTAATCTATAAACATGAAGTGGGACTGGGGAGTTATCTCTGATAATTATGGTTCAATAGTACCGGTGAACAAATAGTTGTTAATTACAAGTTTCTTATATCTTAGATTATTTGGGAATAATGTAAATTAGATTGTTGTTATAAATTGGTAATATATATGGGTTAGGAATTATTTGACAACTTAGATATATATATATGCGCGTGATTTTGCAGGATTGGAGGCGGCCAATGAGATGAAGATTTGTTACGGAAGTGTTGTGGTGAAGGCCAACTGTGTGATAGATAAAATTTGTACGGCTGCTTGCGTTGAGAAATATGGACAGACAGCGTTTGGCCATTGCGAGGATATCCGCTACTGTGTTTGCTACTATTTATGTTGATACACATAACAAGGAAGGCCCATAATTTGTTTTTTTTATTATTATTATAAATGAACCCGAATAGCGTCCTATCTTTCATTCACTATATACGAGGGTTCGGAAAACTTTTTATTTTTCTTTGATATTAAATACCCCTCTTTTATTGAACTCCGATACTATGTTGAACGACATTCTCTCGTTTCAACTTTATTTAGTCGAAATTGTGGTTGTTTCTCTCTTTTCACCGAAATCAAAGAAGATGGCAAATTGTTCAAAGAAATTGGCCGAGAAAGTCTCGATATAGAATTTTAATTCAAGTGAAAGATACATATTAATGGATGAAACTTTGATGATTTGCATATTTTAGTAAAGTCAGGCAAAAATAGTTAATTAGATACACATACAATCAAAAGCTTCCATTCTTTGTAATCGGATTGGGACGATTTACAAGTGATCCGATTCTGTTCCTTTGAGGAGAAACCCAATAAAATTGGAACATGGTTTCTTTTATAATCATAGAAACCTTCATGTTTTATTTGTGATATCGAACTGTAAATACACAAATTACCTTGTTTGTTCATAGATTATCTCTTGATTATTCCAATTTGATACTAAAAAATGAAGGATTCCTATGAAAATTTTTGTGGTGGCTAGAGTGGACTCGGACTTGCGACCTCCTTCACACGAGTACAACACTTTGGACATATATAAACTAGGAATATTTTTTATAACGGTGTACAAATGGGCATGATACCATAATATCATATGCAAGGATGAAGCATGCCACATGGTGCACCCTGCCAATTAGCGTATCTAGCATGAAGCATGTCAAAATTAAACATGCTTTTCTTTTTCTTTTCTTTTTTTCCCTCTTCCATTCAATTTGCTTTAACTAGATCTATATAAAATTCAAAAATATCATTTCAGCACTATAACATCTTTTTTTATCACAGCACTATAACATTTAATTATTACTCAAATGAAGAGATTTCCTCACTAGATAATGATCATCATATAAAAGTCGACGTCTTACTCCAGGATCAAAGATGCTGGTTTTATAAATTGGAATTACCTTTTCTCTTTTGATAATCAAATCGGAAAAATCATTTTATTTTGGTACATAAATAGGAAAGAATCATGAAAGAAAGGAAAAGGAGATTTTCTGAATTGGACTCCCGAATTTCAATACAGTAGCTTGGGAGGCCCAAGAAGAGCAAAAAGCCCACTTACTTCCCGCCAACCCCCAAAAAAATTCTGTTTCTACCAAAACCCCTAATTCCCCTCTTCCCCTCTTTAAACCCTCTCTTCCTCCCCAAATTTCGCATCCACTCCCGCCACCCTAAAACCCTAACAAAAGACCTTCCTGGAGAGATTAGCTTCCGCCGGAGCCGGAAAATGGACCCAAAGGCCGTGAAATCCGACCTCGTCCTAATCCTCGACTATGGCTCGCAATATACCCACCTCATCACTCGCCGGATTCGCGCTTTCAACACCTTCTCGCTCTGCATTTCCGGCACCTCCACCCTCGACGCCATCACTTCCCTGAACCCCAAGGTCGTCATTCTGTCCGGGGGCCCGCACTCCGTCCACACGGCCGACTCGCCCAGCTTCCCTGATGGGTTTGTGGACTGGGCGCTGGAAAACCGCGTTTTCGTGCTGGGAATCTGCTACGGGCTGCAGCTGATTGTGCAGAAGCTGGGAGGGGAAGTGAGGGTTGGGACGGAGCAGGAGTATGGGAAGATGGAGATTGAAGTGGTGGGGAATTCGGGTATTTTCGGGAATAAGAAGGTTGGGGATAAGCAGGTGGCTTGGATGAGCCATGGCGACGAGGCTGCTCGCTTGCCGGAAGGCTTTGAATTGGTGGCCAAGAGCCAGCAAGGGGGAGTTGCAGCTCTTGAAAATCGGGAAAAGAGGTTTTACGGGTTGCAGTATCACCCGGAGGTAAACTCTCGACTCTAGCTTTTGCTTTTTTTGCAAGGATAGATGAACAAAGGTGCAGACTTCTTTTTATGGAAATGTGGATATTTTGTACATTTTTAGGTGTCTCATTCGCCGGAGGGCATGGACACATTACGGCATTTCCTGTTTGATATTTGTGGAGTGGCAGCTGGTTGGAACATAGAAGATGTCTCGGAGGAAGAGATCAAGGCGATTAAAGGAACAGTAGGTCCTGAAGATCATGTTATTTGTGCTTTATCTGGTGGTGTTGATTCCACAGTTGCTGCAACACTGGTTCATAAGGCAATCGGTCATAGGCTTCATTGCATTTTTGTTGACAATGGTCTATTGAGGTGAGCTGCTGGGGTTACTTATAGTATTGATTACTGGTGTTACTCTGTTGATCAATTGTTGTAAGTCATCTGTTCCGGGTTCTGTAGGTATAAGGAGAGAGAACGAGTGATGGAAACATTTGAGAAGGATCTTCATCTCCCTGTTACTTGTGTCGATGCTTCGGAACAGTTTCTTAGTCATTTGAAGGGCGTGACAGATCCCGAGATGAAAAGGAAGATAATTGGGAGGGAATTCATTAACATCTTTGATATTTTTGCCCATGATTTGGAGCAAAAGCTAGGGACGAAACCTGCTTACCTTGTCCAAGGAACTTTGTATCCAGATGTCATTGAATCTTGCCCACCTCCTGGCTCAGGAAGAACTCACTCACACACAATCAAGAGTCATCATAATGTTGGAGGACTCCCGAAGGACATGAAGTTGAAGCTCATTGAGCCTCTTAAGCTTCTATTTAAAGATGAGGTATGCTCTGAGATTCAAGTATTCTGTTTTCATGTTTTGTCTTGTTTAGAATGGATTTGAAACATTAAAATCCTTTTTATTCGACAGGTCCGCGAGTTAGGAAGGATCTTAGATGTTCCTGTGGGATTCCTGAAGCGTCACCCTTTCCCTGGGCCTGGTCTTGCAGTAAGAGTGTTGGGTGATGTAACTCAGGGCAATGCCTTGGATGTCCTACGCCAGGTTTGTTACATATATTTTTTAATTATGAACATGAAGGCTGACAATTTTTGATGATTTGATTATCTATTAATGCTTTAAAATAATGGGTTCTCTCCTTTGATTATTTCTTCAGGTGGATGAGATTTTCATCCAGTCCATCAAGGATGCTGGACTTTACGATACCATTTGGCAAGCTTTTGCAGTTTTCCTGCCTGTGAGAACTGTTGGAGTTCAAGGGGATCAAAGAACACATTCTCATGTCGTTGCCCTTAGAGCCGTTACAAGTCAAGATGGAATGACAGCCGATTGGTAAGTTTCTTTTCTCTTGAATGTACTTGCTTAGTTACTCCTTCATTTGAGCATGCAATTAGAATGTTATGCCATCACATACAATCACTAGAATGAAGAATAGGACGTGTTTGCTTGTTAGATACCTTATCAAGGATTGTCTTGCTTAGCCATATACGTCTCTGATATGTGCTCGTGAAAATGTGGTAAATCCAGGTATTACTTTGAACACAAGTTCCTGGATGATGTTTCCCGCAAAATCTGCAACAGTGTACGCGGAGTGAACCGAGTTGTTCAAGATATTACATCAAAGCCTCCATCAACAATTGAGTGGGAGTGACGCCAACCTCAGGTGTTAAAGGTTTGGTGGGCTTTGTATCAGACACCTCTGTAGCATGTCGACCAATAATCGGAGAATCTTGTAAGCTTTTCTTTTCACATGCAGAATCTGACGTTGGCAGAAGAAAACTGATCCCCAACAAGTTGAATAATACTCTGCATTTCCATTAGACTTGAACTGGGAAGCCGAGGATAAGGATGAACAACAAAAACAGGGGCAAAAGAATTTGAGTTTTACTAAGAACTTAAAACTGACCTACCTAGTTAATCACCATCTACAACAACTCAACAAGTAACATCATAAGAGGTCCTTCTTCCCCATGGCAACTCTTTCAAGCGCCCTTTTGATCGCTCCTGCTGACGCTGTTCCTCCTCCACCAGTCACTCCTTTATGCTGTAATTTATTTCCCAGAGATCATCAGAACATGTTATTATGTAGAGTGGCCTTTTTTCATGTAATTCCCTGAGGCATATAAACGGTTATCGTACCTCGGATTCAATGGTTACGGAGAGAATTCCATCAGAGGTGGATGTTCGAACTGAGTGAGAATCTAAATGAAGACGGGTTAACTCTTCCATTATCCGAATTAGTATCCCTTCTCTCCATGGACAATGGACCTTGATCACAGGCCCATTCATGTTCATGCTGACATTCACATTATCACCTTTAGTGGCAATATTGACCTTGATCTTCGGCCTCATTTCAATGGTCTCGGATGCTTTCCTCTTGTTTCCAACTGTCCTACTGGCACTGCCATTTCTCTTGGTGCTTCCATAATTATCAGATGTTCTCTCTGATGAAGTTCTTTGGTTTATTTTCCTCTCTGTGCTTATTACCTCTGGCTCCATTTGCTGTCGCTGTGTTTCCAGCTGCTCGACTCTTCTTTCAAGTTCTTGAAGGTACTTTATCGTCTCCTCTAGTATGGATACCCTATCAACCTGCAACAAACTAGGAATTTATTTAGATTGGCAAATTATTAGGGAAAGGAAGAGTTTTTCTTAGTGTTCTAAACAACCTTGTTGACTGAAGGAACCATTGACTTTAAAATCATGAGCCTTTCATCAAGTACTTCTCTCTGTTTCCTCTCCGATAACATTTGATTCATGCTAACTTCATCAGCTTCCGATATCAAATCTCCATCTATAAACCCATTATCTGGTGTATAGCCATAGATGTGCTTCTGTGGGAAATCAAATAGAATCTTCTTCAACATTTTCTGCTGGATCCCAACCTTAACATTCTGAGATTGCTGCTGCATGAATCCCACCTTCTTCCAGCTGAGGAAGCTGGATTCCTGACGACAGTTCCGGAGATGCGGTCCAAGAATCAGTGGGTGAGAGGTCTTGAGTATTGACGAGACAACACTCTGATAATGCAAATCGTTGCTTGGAAGTCCCGGTGCAGCCATTTTCACACGATTGCAGGCCTCAGAGTCTTGCAAGAAATCAGTGTTGTAGACCTTTTCATCGCTTTGAGGGAAAGCGACAAAGTTCTGTGGGTCTGCAATGGTTTGAGATATGGATTCGCTTGAGTTCAAGGAACGGTTGATACTAGGAGCACTGAGATCATCATCATCATCATCCATCAACAGCCAACTTTCCACTTGTGAAGCTTCAGCTACTCCACCACCACCACCACCATCTACCCCTTCGATGATGAATGAATCATCCGCAGCTTCATCATTTGAGCTGTCATTGCAAGGAGAAGTAGCAGCAGCTGCCATCTCGAATTCTGCACCGTGGAATCCTGGAACAACAAGCTGGGATTCCATTAGGATCTCATCGAGTTCTTCATCGTGATGTCCTGTAATCCACTTCTCTGAAGTTAAGGGATCTGGATTGTCGAAGAACAAGCTTCTGATGTGCTGAATCAGGCTGTAGTCCTCCAACACCTGGTGGAGATTTGTAGTAAATTATCCAAATTGGAAGAGGAATTGCTTGAAATAGCGAAGTAGCTCACTGAAAAGGCCTTACTTTCTCAGTTGAGCCAATCTCCAAGACGCCTCTTAAGATGGGAAAGCACACAACAGTCTGTCAAGTTCAAATGGGGAAAGAATGTCGATTAAGATAGTGTCATCTAATGATTAAAGAGGTCATTAATGACGTCGATTAAGATAGTGTATTCTTACCTGAATGGATGCACTCTGAGGTTGTTTTATTATGAGAAATCCACCAATCATGTGGAGAAAACCAGGAAAAAACATAAAACTTAAGTTCTTTTTCATAGCTTAAAGTTAAAAGTTCATCTAATCAACAAAATTCCTCTATGAAAATGGGTATGAGTCTCAACCTTTGCTAGAAGAGAGCGGGTGAAAACTTTGCTATCAGCACAATAAGCATTACAGAGCCAAATCTGCTGGCGATTAGCCAACGATCTCCCAGGCAAACTGTGGGGAAAAAACAAGAAACCCAACAAACCAGTTTGCAAGATCAAGTTGAAAGTTCCAAACTTTAAAGGACACATGCACGTCAGAAATGGTGAGTCACATGATTACCCTTGGCCAATGTTGAACAGGAAAGACATGCAGACCAGATAATACCACTCAGTATCAGTCAAATCTTCCGGCGACAGTGCTGCCGAGGGTCTCCTGGATTGCAGACTGGCCTCACCATCCGAGAGAGAATCGTAGAGCTCCCTAAGTTGCTCACTTCTCTGTAACCCCAATTCATCAGCTTCAATCTCCATCGTTTGAACAGTTTTCCTTGTCTTGATATCTCCATTGTAGTACCCATCTCCCCAATCTAACACCCTTCAGGATTCAACAATAAGAGATCTCAAGCAATGGTAAATGAAATTTTTTACAGGAAGTTTCAGTCGGGCATTTTAGCAAACGGGTAAGAGGTAAGAAAGAGAGGAGATAAAGATGAAGACAAAATACCCATGATGTTCAGTTGACATGGACCAGAAAATCGCATAGCTCCACTGGATACTCCTCACAGCAAGTGCAAGCTATTTGTTGATGTTCTGTTGTCCTAACCCATCTTCGCTAAAAGCCCCAGAAGCCATGGCTCCACCAAACCTTCAAAAACCGAGGCTACCTACTCAAACCCGCCCTCAACAATGGAGTCTTCTTGTTGCAGCCAGTTTCCCATTACACATATTGATGGGAACATTGCCGAGCCCCTCCATCACAGAGGAAGAGAAGCCATGTGGGTTTCCTGAAGCAGAAGGGAAAAGACCGAAACTTCACACAACAGCCTCACTCAGGATTCCGGGAGCAGCAGTATTTGTGAACTGGATTTTGCTTTCCCTGTCGTGCTTGTTTAATCTTTGATTTTGTTTGCCTCTCTTTTTCTTTACCGCTGGTTTTGGTTCAGGGTGTAGGAATTCACTTTGCCCAAAAAGCTGAAACGAATGGACCCGCGCTGCAGCAGGTTTTTGCCACCATGAAAGAACCAGCCCCCCCCCACTCTGTGACGGGTGGGGTTTCAGTTACTTTCATTACTTAGCTGAGCTAAAGATTTTGAAAATTTTAAAACCCAGTTACCTGCCGATCAATGGCTCTATTCAGCGTATCTGACACTGTTGGATCGCTGCCGCGCATTTTCAGTTATTGGGCCAGATTTATTACATTTTCAACCGTTGAATGACCGCTATGTTGATGTGAGTTTTTTTCCAGAAATAGCACATTTTAAAAAAAAAATTCCAAAACTAGCACCCTTCCGAAAATATTTACAAAACTAGCACCTTTTTTATGGACCGCACCTTAGAGGTGCGTTTTACATATAAACCGCACCCTTCAGGTGCGTTTTATACATAAACCGCACCTCTAGGGTGCGTTCCATTTTCCTGGGCCGAAAACGCATCTTGGCAATGCGGTTTCATGTCTGCCCTACATAAACCGCATGGCCGAGGTGCGGTTTTTGCCCAGGAAAATTATTGACCTAGCCAAACCGCACCGTAGAGATGCGGTTTGTTCCTCCAAAACCAAACCGCATCTCTAAGGTGCGGTTTAGCCACACAGCCCGCACCCCCCAAGTGCGGTCTGTGTGTCAATAATTTTCCGACAAGTCCATGCAGAATTATGGACGTAGGGCTGCATGGCAGACTAAAACCGCACCTTAGAGGTGCGGTTTCCTCATTTTTTTCCCTATATAAGACTGCCGGAAAACCTCTACTCTTCACACCTCTCCTTCTCTCTTTTCATTTTTCTGTTGTATTCCTATATTTCTTTAGTGTTTTTGCCATTAACATTAACTCGTAAGTTTATTTTGTGTGACTTTTTATTGTTATTTTTGATTTGTGATTTTTATGATATTAACTGAACTACGGTTTTTTTGTGTGCAGATGGCATTCCGTAAGTTCACGCTTGGCTTACGGTGGAATGGTTACACAGAAGAGACCAGAAAGGGGGCCACCTACATCGGTGGCAATTTTCAGAAAATAACGGTCGGTACCAGTCTGAAGCTTGAAGACCTCCATCAAATATGCACTAACGTTACTTGCATGGATGGCACGAGAAGAGTAGATCGAATGGTGTACCGATATCCAAACAGAGAAAGTGGGTCATTGTGGCATGAGGAATATACCATAACCACTCAAGATGAAGTAGATTCCGTGCTCGAATTCTTGAGGTCCAACAAATTGGCCAAAGCCGAGATGTTCGTTTATACCGAGCCAGCCGTTGGTGTTGGAGGTCATTCTGGACACGGTCAAACATCTGGTATCCATGGTGGAGGTGAATTATATGGCGATCATCCCTAACAAAGTTACCATGATCCTCATTCCTATTTTCAGTACCAAGATGGAGGGCAAGGTGAAGGCCATCATCAATCTTTCCCGTCATATGAAGAAGAAGTTCAACCGGACCTCGGCAACCAACCCCAGTACAACTTCCAATCAGGCAGCGGTAGTTTTCACAACTACCATTATGGAGCTGATGAAGGTGCCTTTCATGAGCTGGATCAGATGGAAGCTCCCATGGCAGCACCAGTCAGCGACCCCTCCGATGAAGAAGGAGAGAACAACGTCAGTGCAGACAACTCCGACCCTCTTGAATAATAATTTAAATAGAAACATACATATTCAAATGTTTGAAATTAATAAAATTCTTTTTGTGCACTGAAAAAATAAATCGTATTGGTTGTTTGGTAAATAATTTAATCGTATTGGTTGTTTTAAATAATTTAATCAAATACAAAGCAACACTCGTTAGACTCTTAGAAGAGGTATACATCTTCTTAGAAACGCAGTCTTTTTGACAGAAAAAGGGGGGATCCGAGGATCTCTTAATACCCGATTTTCCCAGGTAATGGGAGGATATGATAATCGCTTAAAACCCCATTTCCTTAGACGTGCATCTCTTTATAAAGAGTCGAAGTAAGTGGCGCTATGTATTCGATTAAATTATTGAAAACCACCAACACGATTAAAAAATCAACATAAATTTATTTTATATTACACTAGGCACATTAACAAAATAAAAGAAGGACAAATGGTGAAGAATTGTATGTACCGGGTGAGCGTTCCAAACATCCCTTGACCGATGGTTGGGTTGGTCGTACAAGTCGGTTGGATCCAACGGTCCTTGCTCGAGATAATACCTTTGGTTGTATATATCGACGTCCTCCCCAACCTACAAGAAAATAACAACGAGGTTAGTACATAGATTAATTAAAAAACTTATAACAACAACAAAAATTAAACCAGAATAATGAGTACATAGCGCTTGAAATTCATCAACATAAACTCCCTCTCCTTGCCACCAATCGGCCATTTTTTTGGCGCAATTCGGACAGAGCTTCGGCTCGGCTCGGCGGGTTTTGAGGAAAAAACCTAAGAAATATTTTCTGATGGCAGATCGGACTTAGCCGCAACCAACAGACTTCTATTTCCTAGCCTTTTGGGAGGGGAGGGTTTAGAGAGAGAAGGGAGAATGTGTTGTGGTGTGAAGAAATGAGAAGGGAATGGGGGGTATTTATACCCATCAGACCGCACCCTCAAGGGGCGTTCTTGTAATTTTCCCCTCGCAGAAACCGCTCCCTTCCGATGCGGTTTGCGAGTCACGAGGCGCTGACCGCTCCTTGCAGGTGCGGTCCTCGATCCATGGCGCGGATCGCTCTGCTGGCGCGCGGTCCGCCGTCCGATCGCTCTGCTGGCGCGCGGTCCGCCGTCCGATCGCTCTACCATCCAACGGTCTTGAAGACCGTTCCCGCAGAGAAAGCACACCGCACCTTGGCACTGCGGTTCGCGTGCTGACGTGGCACGGAACGCACCTCTAAGGTGCGGTTTACACATGAAACGCACCTGAGAGGTGCGGTTCATCAATAAAACGCACCTTAGGGGTGCGTTTCGTTAGAAAAGGTGCTACAATTGTAAATATTTTTATTTGGGTACTAGTTTTGTAATTTTTTTTTAATGGGGCTAGAATTGGAAAAAACTCCTTGATATGTGGGGTGAATGAAGGTGGTTTGGTTTTGGTGATAGGTTGGTTAGAATAGTTATAATGGATGAATTATTTACAATGTATTGTTTTTTTTTACAAATAATATATGTATTATTTGCTTGGTATTATATAACTATCACTCAAAATGAATGATAATTAAATTTTAAGTTTTGGATGAAATTGTTCAGATTGTTTGGTTGCGATTGTTCGAGCTATATCCCTACCTTTTTATGTGTGTTGCTTTTTTATAGGTAAAATACACTTGTATAGTCAAAAACTTTCATGTTTGTGCCAATAATAGCCAAATTTGGTGAAATACCACTTATAGTCACTTCCATCCAATTCTTTAACGATGTTAATATTAAGTGTGATTGGGCAAACGGAGAGACTTATGTGGCCAACACTTAATTCTCTTCTCTACTTGTCCACATGGATAATAATTAATTAAGAAAATAACGGAGCAAAAATCCAAAACCCCTCATTTGACTCACCCACCTTTTCTTCTGTCTTATCGTCTTCTTCGAACACCCACATTTTCCCCATATGAGAAAGACGAAGGCGACCAAGTCAACGATGTGTCTCCGACGACCCTCGTACCTAGGGATGGAAGTTTGGTAGTATTACCAAATACCCGAATTATTTCATGTGATTGGGATTGAATTTCAACTGTAATTTGGTATTAGGGGTTTATGGGATTGGGATCGATATAATACCGAAATACCGAAAAATAATATAAATAGTGGTGTATTTTAACCTCCAAACTAATATATGCTCAATCCTCACATATTTTTCACTGGCCCTTAATTGGCAACTGAAATATGCATAACCCATTACCATTTTTTAATGCCCATACAATAATACAAAGCCCAATAATACTCTTTAGGACTTTGAAAATTCATACGACTGATACGAGGCAGCTAGCGGCCAGCCCACACGCAACAACTACTCCCATCTCACTAAAAGAATCCAGGTCAGTATCTTCTCCCAATTCGTCTCTCTCAATTCATAATTGCTAATCGATTCGACAAAGAGCAAGCAGGCGACAACCACTAAAAGAAGGTCAAGAAATAGAGAAATTATGCCGCCCATGTAGCTTCAGTTCTCTCATCTCCAAATCCCGATCGACAAGTGATATGGGAAGCAACTAATATTAAACAATCAAATATCCTCAACTCTAGTAAAAATCAAACTCCTTTTTTAGTCTCTTTGGTGTTAATTAAACAATCAAATTTAATTTTATATTTAATTATTAATTGTAAATTTAACTAATTTCGTATTCGATAATACAGATTGGGATACCGGAATACCGATTGGGATACCGAAAATATTTAGGGATTGGGATACCGAAATCATTTAGAGATTGGGATTGGGATTGGTTTTAGGGTGTAATTCGGTATTGTGATACCGATACCGTACCAATTTCCACCCCTACTCGTACCCACTTGTTATTCCTTCCTCCACCATCAATCTACCCCCTCCACCCTAGAATTGAATAATGTTAATCGTTGTTGTTTTCCATTTGTTTGGTAGTGATTAAATTAATGTTTACTTTGTATAATCATGTGGTTAGTGGTGATTAAGAAACTGTTAAATGGTTTTGACAGATGGCTGATTCATGGGACGAAGCGTTTGGGGGAGAATGAAAGTTTAGTTTTGGTATAGTTTGGTTGGGATAGTTACAATGAATGAATTCTCCATAATGCATAGTTGTTGTTTTTTTTCAATTTTCTGCACAAACAATACATACATTGTTTGCTTTATATTATACCAAATATCACTCAAAATGAGTTATAATTAAATCTTAAGTTTTTGATGAGATTGTTTGATTGACATTGTAGGGGGTTTTTTTTTCAACTATGTCCCTACCTTTTTATGTGTTTTGCTTTTTATATAAAATAAAGAATAAAAATTCACTCAAAAAATAATATAACTTATTTAAATACTACAATACTATTACAGAAATCAAACAATGCAAACTACAATACACCAATTTTCTTATATGAATGTATATAGTTTGTACATGCTTGATAACAATGCATCAATTTAACTATCATCAAAACCAAACGACCACATAAAAAAAAATTCGATGAAATTACAAATACTAGAACTAGAGATGAGTGATAGTTAAATCTCAAGTTTTTTGAGAGATTGTTTGATTGTGATGTGAGTTTTTTTTTCTTCCAACTATGTCGCTACCTTTTTATGTGTGTTGTTTTCTTATATAAAAAACAAAGGGTAAAAGTTACATTTCATCCAAAAAGTAATATAACTTATTGAAATACTACAATAACTATCACATAAACCAAACAATGTAAATTACAATACACCGATTTTCTTATATACATGTATATTATTATGCGTGCATTGATGACAATGCATCAATTTAACTATCACCAAAACCAAACGACCCTAGAATTAGTGCAGGTAATCGGTTAGACGGTTAATAGTTTAACCATTTAAGGTGGTTATTGGTTAAATCGTTAACTGACGGTATCAGTATGTAGAAGCAAAAATCCAACTGTCGTTATATAGACTTCTACTCGGTTAGTAATCGGTAGTTATTCGGTATGCCGGATAACCGACTACTAAATCTTTCAGATGCAAAATCTCGTCGTCCCGTCAACCCTCTCAACCAATTCAAGTCTTCATCCCTTCTCTCAGCCCTCGCGAGTCGCGACCAATCTTTGTTCCGCCCACCTCCTCTCTTACTCTCTCTCTAGTTGTCGCCATCTTAGTATATCCCATTTCGACATCTTCTCAAACCTCTCTTCCACTTGAATTAGTTGTCGCTCCTTCTCTTACCGAGACCAGCACTTGAATTAGTAATGTGGTACAAGATAATTTTTAGATGAAAACACTGGTATAGCCGATAAACGACCACTTACCACCCCTATAATCAATGTAGTGGATTGAACAATCCTTTATTCACTTTATAATTAAAAATTAAAATAATAATGCAATTACTACATTGCCTTTTATTAATTTAAATTAATTTGAGTTATTAAATTTTAATGAAGTGGAAGGACTGAGATTCACTTAGTCATGTGACTAAGGCATCCTCTTAGTCATTTAATCTTTGCCCCTTCACAAGAGTCACCTAATCTTAAACCGAATTATAATTCGGTTCGGTTCGGTTTTTCACCCAAAACCAAATTTGTGAAGCTACTTGTATTTTCTCATTTTTACATTATTTTTCCACCCCTAATATAAACAATAAATATCAATTATATGCATCATCAAAGATAAAATCAAACTTTTCAACACATAAGTCATAAAACATTTCAAATATTTAAGTCTAAAAACAACTACAAACATAGAAATCCACCATTTGGAGCTTGCAATTATAGTATTTCGGTTTTTCGGTCAAAAATTCGATTCGATTGAAAGAATCCTGGTTTCCGAATTATTCATATTTTCCTTCCGAATTCCGAACCGAATAGCATTAATTCGGTTTCGATTCAGTTTAATTCGGTTTCGGTTTGGGTTTACCGAACCGTTTGCCCACCCCTACTCCGCACCATCAAATGCAATGCTCTAATGACTGGGCAAGGGCGGTGGGTGAGATCAGGTTTGAGGATGAAATTAGGTCACGAAAAGGGAAAAGAGGAACAGATGAAGAAGACCAGAGAAGAATGACTTTTGGCTATCTACTGATCGAAACCAGAGACTATAATACAACTTCTCTGGGCTAATAGTAGATTAGTGGGCCGAGACAGGGCAGAAAAGATCCGTTGATTTAAGATGGGCTGAAGGCCCAATCTCTATGCTGCAAATCCAGCAATCAGCTTTTATCTGCCTAAGAGTCTCGACGAACAGAACCAGAGCAGCAAGACACAACGACTGAGAGTGCAAGGAAGAAGGTGCAGGAAAGTAAAGAACACACGATGTTTTTTAACGAGGTTCGCCCAAGTGCAATGGATACTTCCTCGTCCCAGAATACAGTCTGGGAGACCCTTTTATTGAATCTGGAAATTAACGACTCAAGTTGTAAAAGAAAAGAACAACACAGCAGAAGATAAACATACACCGAATCAAGGACCAAAACCTCAGATCAAGCTAATATGAGAAAACCAAACCACTAGAGAACCTCTTCCCCTCTAGCACACCCTTTTGCAGAACTTAAGTCCTTTACCACTTAGTTCTCTTTCTCCGCAAAAGTTGCTAGGCTCTGCTGATAAAGGAACATATATATAGTGATGAAGCTAGCCGTTGCACCAAATCAGGAAGGCTCCCAGAATTGTTCCAAAACGAATCTCGATTGAGCAATTTCCCTTTTTGGAGAAGATCAGCAACGGTCAGAAGACAATTCTGACTTTTTAAAGTCCAACAATCTCTCCCTAAGTCAGATATTGTCGATTGTCTGAACCTGCAAAACAAAGATAAACAGCACGCAAGCACACAAGGGAATTCCAACACAAGCACTTAAAAGCAAAAACCACCAAACCGTTCTCTCCCTGAGATCAAACCACACAAGTTTAAAACATCCACAACAATACCAGGACACACCCTCAAAGAAACTCTCGACTAGCAAAAAGTACTAATCAACTTGCGAGAAATACTACTACACGCTAGACCCTTCACTGGAAGAGACATCCTCTGACTCATTTGCAGCAGCCACTGAATCATGATCCGATCCATAGAGTTCCATCAGAGCAGCAGCAAAGGGTTCCACGAAAGCAGGGACAGGAGGAGCAGGGATGATCTCATCACCACCACCAAAGTCAGAAGTATCTGAGTCAGAGTCATCCGAGGACTCAGAGTCACTAATCCAAATCAGGTTCATCTCTCCCTCAATCGCAATATCCAGATCATTTAGAATGATCTCAACGGTGAGCCAGTGAGCGGGAGATTCAAAACGAAAGGAGTTCAGATCAATGGGAAGGGCCAGGATTAAGCGAGTGATCAGCGTACCAAAGGGGAAATGATCAGAATGAGTATGATCAATGAAAGGAATCAATGCCCCAAAAAGAAGTTGAGAGTAATCCAAGGGCACCTCAGCGACAGCATGAGAAATGATCCAGAGATCCAACGGTGTCACACGATCAAGATGAGTAGAGCGAGGCAGGAACACCCTGGTAAGGCAGTAGTGAAAGACCCGCAGAGACGGATTAAGCACAGCAGCAGCCAAGGTGTTGTCAACATCAGGATGATGTCCTGTCAGATGTACTGCTTCCTCCTCAATGTTGAAATTGAATAGCTCCAACTCCGACTCATGTGCCAGGTTTTCTCCAACAGCAGGAATGTCAAGTAGCCTCCCAATATCACCAACTGGTAAAGTAATCAAGTGCCCATGAACAAGACTCAACAGAGTTCGAGACTGGAGCCCATAGTAACGCAGATTCGAGTAGAAAATGCGCACAGCTTCAGGACAAATGAGGGCAGGATGATTTTCCAGAAGGAAATCCCACCCAAGGTTCAGCACCCAGTGACGAACAGCAAAGCCATGATTGTCTAACCCAGGAAAGGGAATATGAATGAAGGGAGCAATAGGGCGATGAGCAAATGACTGGGAATGGCGGTGAAAGTTTAAGTAAGTAGGCTCATGGAAGAAAGTTCCCGAGTAGGTGAGGGCAAAGGAGAACGTCATGATGACTAGAGGGAAGGAGGAGGGACGCAAAGCAAAGACACCAAAATGAAAGCAAACCCTAAGACACACACCACTTAAGTAGACACCCACAGACAAGGAAACAAGACTTCAACAAAAGGAAAACGAGACACAAAACAATAAATACATACCACATAAAAGGAAGGCAGATCAATCAATCAAGAATGGATCGAGAAGATCTCAATCCAATTTCATAACAAAGGAATGTGAAACGATCAGTAGCAAGAGATTTGGTAAACAAATCAGCAAGCTGAAAATCAGTACTGATATGTTGGAGATCAATGGTACCAGATTGAACTAATTCACGGATAAAATGATATTTTATATCTATATGCTTGGTGCGTGAATGATAGACCGGATTCTTAGAGATGCAAATTGCACTAGTGTTATCACAGAATAAAGGAACAGAACCTACTTGAATTCCATAATCAGCAAGCTGATTTTTCAGCCACAAGAGCTGAGAACAAGAGCTGCCAGCAGCTATGTACTCAGCCTCAGCGGTTGACAGGGCCACAGCACCCTGTTTCTTGCAAGACCAGGAAACAAGGGACGTTCCAACGAATTGACAACTCCCTGAGGTGCTGCGTCTATCTATAAGACTACCAGCATAATCAGAATCACTGTATCCAGAGAGATCAAAGCTGTTCTGCTTAGGATACCATAATCCTATATCCATTGTACCTTTAAGATACCTAAAAATGCGTTTCACAGCACTCAAATGACTTTCCTTTGGACTGCTCTGAAACCTAGCACACATACAGACACTGAATTGAATGTCAGGTCTGCTTGCTGTGAGGTACAGAAGGGAACCAATCATTCCCCTGAATTTAGACTCACTGACTGGTATACCAGCCTCGTCTTTATCAAGTTTTGTGTTAGCAGCCAAAGGAGAAGGAGCAGAATTTAAAGAGACCATGTCAAATTTAGATAACATGGAGGACACGTACTTAGATTGTGATATAAAAGTGCCAGTAGTAGTCTGCTTAACTTGCAGCCCAAGAAAATACTGTAATTCCCCCATCATGCTCATCTCAAACACTTTTTTCATTGAGCTACAAAAGGAATCACACATATCTCGGCTAGTTGACCCAAAAATGATATCATCAACGTAAATTTGGACAAGTAAAAGATCATTTGACTGCTGTTTAGTAAATAGGGTCTTATCAACAGATCCTTGTTTGAATCCTTGGTCATGAAGAAAAGCAGTCAAACGTTCATACCAGGCTCGTGGGGCCTGTTTGAGACCATATAAAGCTTTTCGAAGCTTGAAGACATGATCAGGAAACTCACTACTTATAAACCCAGGGGGTTGTGACACATAGACCTCTTCATGTATATCACCATTTAAAAACGCACTCTTAACGTCCATTTGAAACAAAGGAAAATTTTTAAAACAAGCATAAGCACATAACAGTCTGATTGACTCCAAACGTGCCACAGGAGCAAACGTTTCATCATAGTCAATTCCTTCTTCTTGACTGTATCCTTGTGCAACTAAACGAGCCTTATTTCTAGTAATTTTCCCTTGTTCATCCGTTTTGTTTCTAAATATCCATTTTGTCCCTATAACAGTTTGATTTAAAGGACGAGGAACCAAGTCCCAAACATGGAGGTACTCAAACTGAGTTAGCTCCTCTTGCATAGCAAGTAACCATTCCTCATCATTTAAAGCCTCCTTATAATTTTTAGGTTCATACTGAGACACAAAGGCGTATTGACCAGGTATGTACTTACCTCGAGTTCGAAGTTTATCATTTAGGTCACCAATGACTTGCTCTACAGGATGCCTCTTCTGTATATGAGGAGGGGCTGTAGGTTGATTTGAGATGGGATCCTGATGATCCTTAGACGAAACTTCAGTTCGTGATTTAGAGCTGATTTCTGCTGCACTGTTGTCAGATTCTTCCTCAGGTTTTCTCTCCTCAAGACCTCGAATCATCTCAAGCATGTCATATAACAGAGGTTCCTGTTCACACTTCTCATCAAGATTATTAGTATCATTGAAAACAACATGAACAGATTCCTCCACCTTTCTAGATCTCTTATTATACACACGATAAGCTTGCCCTTTAATTGAATAGCCTAGAAATATGCACTTATCAGACTTGGCATCGAATTTTCCAAGGTAATCCTTGGTATTTAGAACATAACAAGGGCAGCCAAACGGATGGAAATATGACAGATTTGGAGTTCTATTTTTCATTAATTCATAAGGAGTTTTTCCCAATCCTTTTCGAATAAGAACTCTGTTAATAACATAGCAAGCAGTGCTGACTGCTTCTGCCCAAAAGGATTTAGGCAGGTTGTATTCGAGGAGCATAGTACGAGCACATTCAATTATAGTTCTGTTTTTTCTCTCCACTACCCCATTCTGTTGGGGAGTTCTAGGAGCTGAAAAGGTGTGAGTGATCCCAGATTCATTGCAATGAATCTCAAACTCATCAGACACAAATTCTCCACCGTTATCACTCTTGATAGTCTTGATTTGATCACTATAGATATTAACAAAAGTCTTAAATTTTCTTAAAGCTTCATCTTTATTTGATAGAAAATAAACCCATGAGAAGCGAGAATAATCATCAACAAGAACAAGCACGTAATTTTTTCCTCCCAAACTAGTCACGTTACATGGGCCAAACAGATCCATATGGATCAGTTCAAAAGTGTTTTTAGTAGTGATATCTGGCTTGACTTTGAAAGATTTTTTTCTGTGTTTACCAGCAATGCAGGTTTCACAGAAGAAATCATTTTTTTCTTTCAAGACAGGTATCCCACGAACACAGTTTGACTTAGCCAGTTCTACTAGTTTAGGAAGACTAATATGACCCATCCTTCTGTGCCAGAGCATCTCTTGCTGACTTGAAACAATGAAGCATGTTTCATTAAAGGCACTTAAGTCATTTAGGTCAATGACATACATGTTGTTAACCCTTTTTGCGACAAACAGAACTTTGCCATCTTTTAATCTCTCAACAGTGCAATGATCAGCTTTGAAGGCAACTTGATTACCATTGCTACATAGTTGACTAATGGATAAAAGGTTGTGCTTCAACCCATCAACTAACAAAACATTACGAAAAGAAGGCAGAGGCTGTTGACCAATGGTTCCACACCCAATGATGATACCATGGCCATTATCACCGAATATAACTCTACCACCATCCATAGGTTTTAAAGAAGTGAAAAGAGATTTCTTACCAGACATGTGGTGTGAACAACCACTATCTAAGTACCATTTTCTTTCTTCTTGATCAGATTTCTCTGATAGAAGATTCATTTCATTAGTTACCTTGGACAGTTCTGCAGCCATAAATGCTTCTTCATCAGACCTGTTAGCTTCAGGTTCTGAGTCGTAATCACTCCACGACGCCTTCATTGCTCTTTCTTTAGCTTTCAGAGTTTGGGGGCAATGAGCCCTTATGTGGCCGAGCTTTCCACATTTGTAGCACGCCTGAGATTCCTTTTCCAGTTGACCTGTTTCAGAATTTCTGGTCTGCTGTGACAGCAGCCTGTCTTGATAGCCAGATTTGTTACGATCATAAAAGGTAGGTCTTGACTCATCAGAAAATCTTTTCTGATCATTTTTATACTTTAGCATACGGTGAAACTTCTTGCTAACTAAGGCAAATTCCTTATCAAAGTCATTTTCACTATCAGAGTCATAATTCACCGCTTTGGATTTGAACGCAAGATTCTTTTTACGTTTCTCATCTTCTTGCCCAACTTGTTTAATAACATGCTCATAGCTAAGCAAGGAACCTATGAGCTCATTGATAGGTAAAGTCGTTAAATTCTTAGCTTCCTCAATCGCAGTGCGCTTAGGAAGCCATTCCTTAGGTAACGATCTAAGAATCTTCCTATTTAGGTCCTTAATTTGAAAGCTTCTTCCTAACCCTTTTAATTTGTTAATAAGCACAGTAAACCGAGAATACATTTCATGTATTCCTTCACCATCTACCATATTAAACGTTTCATAATCATGCATCAACAAATCAATACGAGATTCCTTGATATTAGAGGTACCTTCATAGGTGTTTTCCAGCGCGGTCCAGATTTCTCTTGCAGTCTCGCAGTTCTCCACTTGATCCGCTTCATCTGGATTCATTGCTGACTGGAGTACATGCATGGCCCTCTGGTTCAACTGAGCGCTTTTCTTCTGCGCCACAGACCAGATTTCCTGCTCGTCTATGTTCATCGGGATCGGTCCGTTCTGAACAATTAGCCAAAGTTCCTCATCGACTCCCCACATGAACTGTTTCATCCGTTTTTTCCACGCGGTGTAATTCGAACCGGTGAAGATGGGGGGATGATTTAAGGTGGCTTGCCCAAATGACCCTGACGCCATCGAATACCTTGGCAGCAGTTAGCTTCGTCAAGGCAGTGGCTCTGATACCACTTGAGATCAGGTTTGAGGATGAAATTAGGTCACGAAAAGGGAAAAGAGGAACAGATGAAGAAGACCAGAGAAGAATGACTTTTGGCTATCTACTGATCGAAACCAGAGACTATAATACAACTTCTCTGGGCTAATAGTAGATTAGTGGGCCGAGACAGGGCAGAAAAGATCCGTTGATTTAAGATGGGCTGAAGGCCCAATCTCTATGCTGCAAATCCAGCAATCAGCTTTTATCTGCCTAAGAGTCTCGACGAACAGAACCAGAGCAGCAAGACACAACGACTGAGAGTGCAAGGAAGAAGGTGCAGGAAAGTAAAGAACACACGATGTTTTTTAACGAGGTTCGCCCAAGTGCAATGGATACTTCCTCGTCCCAGAATACAGTCTGGGAGACCCTTTTATTGAATCTGGAAATTAACGACTCAAGTTGTAAAAGAAAAGAACAACACAGCAGAAGATAAACATACACCGAAACAAGGACCAAAACCTCAGATCAAACTAATCTGAGAAAACCAAACCACTAGAGAACCTCTTCCCCTCTAGCACACCCTTTTGCTGAACTAAGTCCTTTGCCACTTAGTTCTCTTTCTCCGCAAAAGTTGCTAGGCTCTGCTGATAAAGGAACATATATATAGTGATGAAGCTAGCCGTTGCACCAAATCAGGAAGGCTCCCAGAATTGTTCCAAAACGAATCTCGATTGAGCAATTTCCCTTTTTGGAGAAGATCAGCAACGGTCAGAAGACAATTCTGACTTTTTAAAGTCCAACAGTGGGCTGGGTGAAGACACGGCTCCAGTAGATCCAAAAGGAAGTACGTAATGTTGCTATCATCCATCTATGGCTGCCAAGCCCTAAAAAGGGAAGAAACTTCATCATTTTGTTCCCTCCGTCACTGTTTTTAATACTACTGAGTACAGCTGTTCAGTCGTCTTCTGCTTCCATGGTACCGCTGCTCACCAAACCACAATAACTCCCTTTGGCAAGTGAGAGTGGGTGGCTAATTTTCTCCAAAAATGGATGTGTATGCATTGTAAGCAATATGGATTCTTATAGATTATCAATCATGGCAGCGGGTTCGTACACAACACATAAGACTTGTGGTGCGCTATGTAAGTATCTTTCTTATTTATGATTGTTGTACCATTGATGGCTCTAAACTTTGAACTTAAGATATTAGAGGTGTTCAAACAGGGTGGTTACCGTGTTAACCGGTAGTATTTGGATAATTTGGTTTGATTTATTTGGATAATTGTTTTGGTTTGATTTGATTTGGTTAAATTTTTTAGCTTGTTTGGTTTAGATAGTTTGGTTTGATTTCAGACACTCCTAACCAATCAAATCAATTTAACCAGTTAAGTAATTAACCATATATCTAATATATTATATGCACATACTTAATACTTTGCGAAACCCCTTAAGAGTCAAATGTAGGATAATAGTATTAGTTACATATATTTATGTTAAGTATTAACTATAATTATGTGCTGGATATTTATGTGTTATTCATTATATAAATTTCAAATTTATACACTAACCGGAAAATTTTCTCACTTAATGATAATGTGATGGTATGTTGGTTAATCAATTAACCAAACCGAGTAAACTTTAGTTTGGTTAATTTGATTGTTGTATTAGTTTGGACGTTCTGGTTATGATATTGTATTCTATGATTAATAGAATTTAAATTTATTTGGTTTGGTTTGGTTTGGTAATTACTATGGAAACCATTTGAATACCCCTATAAGATATAGTGAATTTTATCCGCTAATTTAGATAGACCGGCCGGCTTTACCGTCTTGTCATGGCATAGCACAATGATCCAGGCTTTGACGTTACACAAATATAGTGAGACCAATATAGAGGAAATCAATATAGCATTTCATATCACAAGGTTCTTGATAGGAGGATCAGCCTAACTGATTGAACTCTAACGGATAGAAACGACTAACTAACTGATTGAACTCTAACGGATAGAAACGACTAACTAATTCAACCCTACACGTGGCAGAAACTGTAGCGAATGAGAAAGTGTGAAGAGAAAGAAACGTTTCCAAGCTCTCAGTTCTCGGATTCGCTTCTACCATAAAAAAAAAAATAACCCTTATCCCCAAACTGACCCGCCTCAACGCAGTTCAGAAAACCAGCAACATACCCATGGCAGGGAAAGTAAAATCACACGTATGTAGGGATGTGTGACGATCTGGCACCAACCGGATCAAACCATGATAAAATATTAAAAGAATCTAAAGATCAAGAACATGATCATCATTGTATTCAGCTTGATCTAGTCCAATTCAAATATCAATTCGATCCATAATTTTCTGTATTCATAAAATTTATGGGACAATTCCATCCGGTATGGCCTTGATCCAAATGTCAATCTGGTATATTATTACATTCCGGTACGGATCAAACCGCTGCACCCCTACCGAGCTAGAAGGAGCTAATACAGGTTTGACAAGCTTGCTTAAGATTGATTGAGTGAGTGAGTGAGCAAGAGCAGACAAATGTTATTTAAACTCATAGAAAACAAGAAAAGAGAAACTCCACGCACCTCCCTGGCAAATATATCACTTATTATGGACCACCCAAAAAGTTTGATGATTACCTTTCCCTCTAAAACCTTGTGTCCACTTTGGTTCATCTTCCACCATCAACATCCAATCTTTCATTCTCTACTTGCTCAAATCAAGACAGTCACCTTCCTGTCGCGATCTACTTGTTCGTGATCAACAAACCAACACATGACAACGACAACAATAACCCATTTCCTCCCTCCATTCAATCAAATCCCTGGAATTGGATCTAGCCTCCACCCATATACCACTACTAAAACACCCCTACTTGTTTGAAAATTTCCCCCTGGCTCAATATCTGCAGACAGAGATATTATATATTGAACGAAGAAAGGAAGAAAGAAATCAGACAGACAGACTAAAGATGCTTAAGTTCCACATTTCCTACCAAACCTTCCAAAGTTCTTCGTCATAGCCAAAGGACATGACTTGTAATGAGAGCCTGCAAAACTCGAGCCATAAGAAATTCAGAGGCTGTAAAATTTCAGGATTGTACCAGATATTCTGGTTAATCATGGGACCAGCTTCCTTCTCTGCACCAATTAGCCAAGGGAAAGGTTGTAAAATGTAGGTGCGAATTCAATAGGGAAGGGACCATGACCATATAGTACTGACAGACAGCAGAGTTTTTTTTTTTTTTTTTAACTAGGACAGTAGAAGTAATAATAATACATACAACCTACATCAGATGAATGGTGAAGCAATGCATTTGAGTCAGGATTGAACCCAGCGGGCCATGAATCAGCATGCAAGCCCTAGACCAATCTGCCATGTGCTGTATATTTTCTATAAATACACCCTTATCTCTTCTCTTCCCAATAAGTTCCTTCCAGAACTGGCATATCCTGGCACAGTTTGAACTTGTAAAAGCGAAAGCAAGGAAGTCTGGGTTGTTCATTTAGGTCCACCTAGCCAACCCAAACAGTCCAATAATGTGAAAAAATTCAAAGAACTGAATAACATGACTACATAATCAAGTGCTTTGCTTTCAGATAAGATAACAGATAAATGATAACCTGGCTTCTCATAGTGATAACAGAACACAACCAATCGTTTCGTAGTTCGTATTACCAAAGTTTGAATTGGACATTTCAGGTTATATTAGAAAATATAACAACAAAATGAACCTTAATTCTTGGTTCTCCTGGATGGACTTCTAATCCGCTTCAATCATCGTCGTGGATGGACCGGACCACCTAGCACTTCCTAGATGTACTTCTAACACAAGCCAACTCCAAATTTCAGAAGCTCAGTTCTTGCTGTAAGAAGTCTAGAGGGGCCGAACATATGAGAAGCCCAGTGGACCTAAACTATTCAACAAGAATCATACCTTACACAGAGGCATCTTGAATATAAGAGAAGTTGCAAAGATAGTAGTTGCTATTTGCTGTTCTATTGCTCAAAGTCAAAAGCAGGTTGCAGAAAACAATTCCAACGGCAGAGTAGCAGTTATTTCCCAATAATATAACTGCAACCATCTATGAATTTAATCACGTTAAAGTTTTACTCATTGAAGCCTTCACAACTGGACTGGACTGGACTCCTTCAAACCCAGATAACACTGCTCTCTAGTTGCTGCCAGTTAGCTGACAGATTACAATCATGGAAGCCGTATGAGCTTGTTCACCGCCGAGTCCAGAGCATCCACATTTCTTCTCAGAAATTTCCTTCACATGGTCTTAAGGAAAAGCCAAGGCCACTCGGACAACTAAAGAGGGATTTAGTCAGCTTTATTTAGGTAATGCATGGTTTTTATGCTGCCTAAGCAGATCATCACTGAGAAGCAAGATTGCCACCTTATATGCTCAACCATCGTATTGCAGAAGGATGAACTGAGAAAAAGGCCTAGTCTTCTGCCCAGTCAAATGGCCTGAAGGCATGTAAAGAGGAACAAAAAGGATACAATTGAGCAGCCAATGTTTCAATGCCCTTGAGTTCCTCATTTAACCTGACAATGGAATTGTAGACTCAGATTGAAAAGCATCTTAAATGTTAACAGTCATTGAGATAACAAAATTCTTAAGGACTCTAAAAAAGTCTATTAACTTGAGTTCCTAAGGCAGTAATGTGAAAAGCCAACATCTTATGAACAAAACCGTTCATGTAAAAATTCTAGATTCAATAACTGGGAACAGACATTAGTGGTTAGCACTTAGCACCACTGTGTACAGCCATGTATCAAGAGCTGGACTCTAAACTGCCAGCCACAATGGCAGAAACCACAAGAGAATCACTGGATTTAAAATGGTCTTCGTTCGTAATTCAGCCACTTTTGCAAGTTATCAAACCCGAACCACAACAGAAATTCTATCAACAGGACAACGGGAGACCTAAGTTGGGCAAACATCTCCAACTTTAATGGCAAAAACTAGAACTTTGCCTGTTAATATGAAATTTCTCAAAGAGATTCTAATCAGCACAGTTCAGAAGTACCTGAGAGATGAATTGATGTAGCGGTTACCCTTCGTAGCTGCATCCAGAACTGCCCACAAAACAATCAATTCAACACAAAGTTGAGAGAACGCAACGATCAATTCAACAAGACATCAGAAACCAGCTGCAGTTTACCGGATTCTTGAAGGCGGCCAGTGGCATCACCAAAGCAGTGCATATGATCGACGGAGCTGTTCGTAGCCTTCACAAAGTATTCCACAAATATTCATTTCAGCTCCCGCGTTCCTTTCTCGGAAACCAAACAGCGAAAAGGGAAAAAAGGAAACAAAATTAATATCAGCTAAAAGTGAGAGAAACCAGGCGACCTCAGAGAGTGCTGATCGGAGCGAGGAGAAAAGAGAGGTGAAGCTCTCCGCAATGGCCAAGGAGTCCTTCTCCACGACTTTCACAGCCTTAACTATCTCCCTCCGATTCAGCTCCGTTGCAGCGCGCTCATCCGGCAATTCCAAACCAGTGGACGATCCGTCGAGCTCCGGCTGCTCCGTGACTGATTCTCCGCGTTCACCGCTGCCGCCTTCCATCGCCAACGTTGATCCACCGAACTTCTTACTGCCGGACCTTTGAGTAAACGCCGAAGAACAATTCAGAGGTCTAAATAGGTGACGGCGTCGTTCTGGCAGTTTCAGTCAGGCAGGACCGAAGGAGGTGACAGGTGTGCCTTGTTTAGGGATTTTTCCCCAACATATTAGGGGTCGTTGCTCAATTCTGTATTTGGTGCTCAAAATGGAGCTGGATTAACAATGGGAGGCTGGGATTATTTTGGGTACAAAATTTGTGGAGTTGGACAAAAAAAAATTCTAATAATACTATACTTACACTAAAATTTATAGATTAATAGAATTTGGTGTGATTCGGTATAGTGTCCAACAATCTTGAGAGTAATTCGTTAGACATGAAAGCGATCTACACCGGATGGCGATCAACCAAAGCGAATCAACTTTGAAACAACTTGAATCGCTGGAGACAGTGAGAAACACACATTTTGTTGCTGACCCCAACAATCTTGTCCAAAAATCGCTAGAAAAACCTGCGATCTACACCTAATACACGTTGAAAATTCAAATTGTCATAAAAAAAAATTGGCCACAAAATTGTATTTACCATGCATAAATTTCTGCACTTGTTTTGGAATATGATGCGGTTGCTGACATGGAATTTCACTTACGGTATAATTATCGGTAATGGAGCAACAATTACAATTTTGAAATGTTATAAAAGGTTTGGTTATTATTTTCTATTTTCAAAGATTAGGCTAATACTTTGTTAAAATGAAAATGATTTGACTAATAAATTGTATTTAATCTAATATATTTGGTATTCCAGAGCCTTTGAATTCAAGAATCATTATTAGTCACCACTGGTATGGGGTGAGCAATTGGTTTATATAACTCGAATTGAACCGGTTGGATGAACACTAATCAATATTCTCGATATAGAAAGAAAAATCAATTAGAATGCAAATGTATGTAGTTTAAATGAATTTTAGGTTCACTGTAGTATCATCTGATATAGCAACCGTTGCAGTTGTCATTTCAGCATATTTTTCAAATTCGATAAACCCTGATAAAATTTTTACCATAAAAGATACATATGTATACGTTCAACGGGACAAGTTATCTATCTAAATTTAAAATTTATTTGAATTTACGCTCCCTCCCCTCCCCTGTCGAATCGAAGCGGCCTATGAACTTGTAATAAATTCATATATCCTGATTTATTTATTCAATACTCTTCTCGGTAACATACTCATTTTGCTTTGTTCACATAATCACACTTTGTTTCTAGTTTGTGTGGAATTTCAGTTCCCCCTCCCGAAAGCAATGTGCTTTGTGAGTTTGTCATCAATTCATCCCAACGTGAACAAAGCCATACAAACACCAAGACCCAACAATACACGCCATGACAATTCATTCGATGAGCTTTGGAGTTATGTGGAAGAGACTTTGCGCCTCCAAGATAATGACGAAAGCATTTACTTCTCCGTTCGTCGCAACGGTGGCCGCCTCATGGAGTCGTCGGCAACAACAACGACACAAAACATGCCGGTGACGAGTCTATCACCCCAACAACGAGTCGTCGGCAACTGCTGCCGGCAACGTTGCTCGCCGGAGAAATAGCGCATGTGTGTGAGTGTGGCACCGGTGCGATCTGGTGACCCGGCCCGATCAATTTGTTTTCACTTTTCTTATGTCCAACGTTTCGTCTATGCAGATTCCTAGTGTTGTTATCTATTGATGGATTGGAATGAATGAATGAATGAATATGAAGAGATTATTAATTAAAAATAAAATCAAGGAGCCTCGAGTTTTCTTTACTACGCGACATAATTTTTACATTCATAATTAAAGCTAAATACAAAGTTCAAGCAGCATTCGGCTGCGGCGGCAAAATCTGAAACCTACAGACAGGACAAGTCTCGCTGCCGACCTTCAACCAGTGACGGATGCAGTCTCCATGGAAAATATGGCCGCACGGCGTCCTCTTGGGCCTGGCTTCTTCTTCGTGGGCCTCCCCGCCAGGCCCGCCACATATCTCGTCCAAACAAACGCAGCACTCCAGGCCTTCTTCCCAAGCGGCCCCAACCTCCGTCAACGACTTGTCAATCGCCGCTTCTCGAGCCCTCGTCAGCCTCAGTTGTAGATCCCGCAGCTCGTCCTCCGTCACCATCACAATATTCATCAACTCTCCCCCGTCAAAGTGGATTTCCAACCTCGACATCTCTTCTTCTTCTTCTTCTTCTTCTTCTTCTTCTTCTTCTTCTTCTTCTTCTTCTTCTTCTTCCATGCCATCCCATTCGCCGTCGCTATCGGGGAACGCCGAGACACCGTCGTTGCCGGAAGGTTCCAGAATGACCGGCGTCAGGTGGCGGCGTAAGTGCTCATCGTACAATGACGTAAGCATACCTCGGCGCTCGAGGTCCTGGGTTGCTTCGGAACCCCCAAGCAACCTCAGAAATTCCGCAACGGTAGACATATCGACACAACTTGATTTCCACCGATGAAAGAAGGAGTAAACTCGATTTCGCTCTGTTTTTTCTTTCCGATCCGAATTACTTAATCCGACTTTCCTAATTACTGGTTTTATTTATACCAGCGAGACATCAACCTTTACCAATTTCTACTCGGAAAAGGAAAACAGTTTCCCAACTGGTTAAGGAATTTGTATAAAAAAGCGGAAATCCCTGACCGATTAGGAGACGGAAACAGAGTCCCCTGTTTTATATATAAATAAATAGAAACGAAATTGGTAACTTTATACAAGGGGGAAAGTAAACAGACGCAGACATAGCTCAGAAATTTCTCTCCTTGGCAAGACTCCAGATCCGCCGCTTCCCACTTCCGGCGATATGTCGTTTTCCTTCTTCTTCCCGCCGTTCTTCTCGCTCGGTCCGGACGATGACGAATCTGCCTCCTCCGACCATGAGGAAGTCTGCGACGAATGGGCATCCGATGATGATGGGAATCTGTCAGAATATAAGTTTTCCAAGGTGTTGGACGACCACCTGAAAGGCGTGAGTGTGGCGGAGCTGGGTTCCGACGTGGATTGCTCGATTTGTCTGAACAGTATTCACGACGAGAGGGCTCCGGGTGCTGGTGGCTGGAAATCCAGGTTACTTGCGCTCTCTGTCTGTCTCGGCTTCCGGTTGGCTTAAGGGGTACGTCGTACTTGTGCTTAAGTCAACCGGAAGCACAAGTACCGGCGATGGTCTTCTTTCACCGAGGACGCCTACGGTTCGGACAATCGGACGGGCGTGTTAATGAGGATGTTATCTTTGTAATTGTTATTTATTAATTTTTTATTATTTGACTTCTTGGACGGGAATGATTCTTTTGATTGGATATTTTTAGGTTTAGATGGTGGGACATCATGTAATCAGGGGTTTTCAGTTTAGTAATGGTACTTGTACAGTTCACTAATCAATAGGGATGTCAATTTCGACCTGACCCGTTTTATCCGACCTGTTTGGCCTGTTTTGGGGCGGGGCGGGACGGGAATGGGTACTCTCATCAACCCGACCTGCCCTGACCCGCCCCATTCTCGACCCGCTCTTATCTAAATTGCATGTAAGTTTAGTCAAACTATTTAGGATTTTTTTTTATAATAAAGTTGTAAATATTCAAAACCTCAATTTATCCAATAATTTAACTACATTTGTCATAATATTGTTTGTTTCCTTGTTCTAATAATAAAAAGAATGCATATTTCTAATGTTTTTCATATAACTTGCATACCCATTGGGTCGACCTGCCCCGACCCGCGACCCGTGATAAATTACCCGACCTAAACCTGATCTGCCATGGGGCAGGTCTGGGTACCAAGAAACCCCCCCCGGACCTGCCCATTGTCATTCCTACTACTCAAAGAGGGTGATATTGTTGAAGCCTTGAAGGATTGAATATTGATCTTTATTTTGTTGCTCTCATGTTATGCTATTATTACTAAATTATTGTTTATATTCGATTATCTTGTATTAGTAGGAAATTTTTACTTTCGTATTTTGTCAAATCTCCCTAATGGTACTTTTGGGAACCCTCTCTTGAGAGGAATTTTAGAATGCTATAGAGCATTGGTGTTATATGTTTTTGCTTTTATAGTATAATTTGAAGTTGTACCTTTATGGCTTGTTTGCTTGATGGATTTGGTGAAAGATTTGGGTTCATGATGAATTTTGTCCAAAATTCATTGTTTGCTTCAAGTATTTAGAAGTACCAAATCCGTGGGACCCATAGACTTTGAGGGTCCAAATCCGTTGGTCCCACGGACTTCAAAATCTCATCTTTCTCAGCCTGTTTGGAAAGACTACATTTTGAGGAAATGGAATTCCAATTTCCAAACTTTCCATGTTTCTCATGTTTGGAAGTAAAAAGTAAAAAGGAAATGGAATTCCAAAAGGTAAAAAGTTGGAAATTCTAAATCCTACCGAAAGTGGTCGGAATTGGTGGAGGGAGTGATGGAATTAGTGGACCCCACATTAATTTTGGCTCACCTTTACAAGAAAGCCCTTACTACTTTAGGATTTGAAATCATTAATACCAAGGATATTATTGTAAAAGCACTTGTAAGAAATCATTTTCATTTTTTTCAAACATAAAAAGATGAAATCATTTCCCAAACTTTTGGATTTGTTCCAAACATAAAATTTTAAAATGACTTCCCACTTGAATTCAGATTCTCATAAGAAATGGAATCCATCATTTTTTACCAACCTACCCCTCATATTTTCTTTCTCTTCTTATATCATTGATCTTATATAATTGAGGGCAATAAAAGTAAAGTTCATTTTATACATACAAGTTTAAATGACAAAATCCATGAAACATACAATAGTCTTTTTCAAATTCATAATGAACCCAAAACCCTCATATATCAATGGTTTATCAAAACCAAAGTTATACCAAAACCTTTATTTTTCAAATCCACGAAGCAAACGATCCCTTAATGTTATGCTACAATTATATATATTGTACTTATACTCTTTTATACAAATTCTTTTATGGTACAACTTGAACTTGTATCTTTATGTGACGGTGCACCTTTAACTTTAAGTTGTAAAATTTTACCATAATATAAGGGTACAACCTAAGCCTATACATTTGACGTTATGGTACAACTTCAAGTTGTACATTAAAGCACCACTACTTTATAGTATAATAGAAGTGCTCCTCTCTTAAACTCCCACACATTGAGGACAATGTGTCTTTTTTAGGGGATATGAGACTTCATATACGTATACCAGTTCAACTTGCTTTCTTGTGTGATGATGTGTGAATGAATGGCGGGATGGTATGGCATGCCAATAATTAGCTTGAAACTTAGAAGTCGATCCAAATTAATATATAAAAGTCTAGGTTTGAGTTACTATTTCTTAGTAGCTCACACACTCCTCCAAGTGTAAGTGGGGAAGTTTCAAGTCATTCTTTTACCACACTCTCTTACTCTATATTAATGTGTTCATCAATTATTTGTTGGGTCTACATCTATTGCCAATTAGTTCTCTAATGTTAAGTTTTTGCGTATTAATTGTCTACTAAGTTTTCATCTATTGTTCATTGGTTTTGCAACAAGTACCCATCTCGAAACACTATTAATTATTATTAATTAATATATAAAAGTCTAGGTTTGAGTTACTATTCATTAGTGGCTCTCACACTCCTCCAAGTGCAAGTGGGGAAATTAATTAATATATAAAAGCGTAGGCTTGAGTTACTATTCATTAGTGGCTCTCACGCTCCTCCAAGTGCAAGTGAAGAAGTTTCAAGTCATTTTTTTACCCCACTCTCTTACTCTATATTAATGTGTTCATCAATTGTTTGTTGGGTCTACATCTATTGCCAATTAGTTCTCTAATGTTAGGTTTTTGTGTATTAATTGTCTACTAAGTTTTCATCTATTGTTCATTGGTTTTGCAACAAGTACCCATCTCGAACACTATTAATTATTAATTAATATATAAAAGTCTAGGTTTGAGTTACTATTCATTAGTGGCTCTCACACTCCTCCAAG
This sequence comes from Linum tenue, assembly GCA_946122785.1. Lineage (NCBI taxonomy): Eukaryota > Viridiplantae > Streptophyta > Magnoliopsida > Malpighiales > Linaceae > Linum > Linum tenue. The sequence goes on from CAMGYJ010000009.1 coordinate 27,842,602, forward strand.
TGCAAGTGGGGAAATTAATATATAAAAGCGTAGGTTTTGTTACTATTCATTAGTGGCTCTCACGCTCCTCAAAGTGCAAGTGGGGAAGTTTCAAGTCATTCTTTTACCCCACTCTCTTACTCTATATTAATGTGTTCATCAATCGTTTGTTGGGTCTACATCTATTGTCAATTAGTTCTCTAATGTTAGGTTTTTGCGTACTAATTTTCTACTAAGTTTTCATCTATTGTTCATTGGTTTTGCAACAAGTACCCATCTCGAAACACTATTAACTAATAATAATATATAAAAGTCTAGGTTTGAGTTACTATTCATTAGTGGCCCTCACACTCCTCCAAGTGCAAGTGGGAAAATTAATATATAAAAGCGTATGTTTGAGTTACTATTCATTAGTGGCTCACACACTCCTCCAAGTGCAAGTGGGGAAGTTTCAAGTCATTCTTTTACCCCACTCTCTTACTCTATATTAATGTGTTCATCAATTGTTTGTTGGGTCTACATCTATTGTTAATTAGTTCTCTAATGTTAGATTTTTGCGTATTAATTGTCTACTAAGTTTTCATCTATTGTTAATTGGTTTTGCAACAAGTACCCATCTCGAAACACTATTAATTAATAATATATAATATATAAAAGTCTAGGTTTGAGTTACTATTCATTAGTGGCTCTCACACTCCTCCAAGTGCAAGTGAGAAAATTCCAAGTCATTCTTTTACCCCACTCTCTTACTCTAATATCTTATGTGTTCATCTATTGTTTGTTGGGTCTACATCTATTGCCAATTAGTTCTCTAATGTTAGGTTTTTGCGTATTAATTGTCTACTAAGTTTTCATATATTGTTCATTGGTTTTGCAACAATTACCCATCTCGAAACACTATCGACGAAATCATAAGTTCTCCTCTTCTACCTAGGCTTTTATATATTAATTGTCTACTAAGTTTTCATCTATTGTTCATTGGTTTCCTATTGCAACAATTACCCATCTCGAAACACTATCGACGATTTCTTATCTCTCTTTCACCTTTGCCACGACTACTACCGAAGATCCATACCATATCTATTATGCGCAATCCTTGCATACGCCCAATAATGTACCCATCCACTATGTTTCAAAACCGCTACAGAAAATCCATACCAAATTTGCTTTGTGTTGCCGAATTTGGTATCGGGACTAAGTTGCATATTCTTTAGTATTTTCTTATCTCTCTTTTTCGTTTTGGTTAAGCATGACAATTAAACTCAAACTTATGGGTATCCAACATAATTCGTCCAAGTCAAAGCGACTTCGAACCCGATTTTAGTATTTTAAAATTTCTATTTTTCCTTTGTTGAGAATGATAATTGAACCCAAACACATGGTATTGACGCATTTTGTATTGAGAGCGAGTTTTATGGGTTTTTGTAGTTAATTGGTAGGTTGGGTCGAGTGCGAATTTCTTCAAAACTCGATTCGACCCGGTCAAAGCGAGCTTAACACGGTGTTGAAGAGTTTTTATGGAGAGTGAGTTTGGTCCGCTTTAATATTTTTTTTATTCATCATTTTCCTTTTGGTTGAGAATGACAATTGAACCCCGACCCGATTCTGACAAGTTTCGTATAGAGAGCGAGTTTTATCTGATTTTAGATATGACATGTTGAGCCGAGTGTGAATTTTTAAAAACTCAGTTTGAACTAGTCAATGCGAGTGAACTCGGTGTGTAGATTTTTTGGTAGGGAGCGAGTTTATCCGCTTTAGTGGTATTTTATTTATCCTTTTCCTTTTGATTGATAACCAACCTATGAGTATCCAACCTAGCTAATTCAACCTAATTAAAACGAATTGAACCCGATGTTTACAAGTTTTCAGACGGGAGTGAGTTTTATTTGCTTTTGTAATTGGCGGGTCGGGTCGGTTGTGAATTTTTACAAACTCGGTTCAACTTCAACCTGATCAGAGAGAGTTTAACATGAAGTTGCCGAATTTTGGGTCGTGAGCGAGCTTGATCCACTTTAGCGTTTGTGTTCATTTCTCCTTTTTTTAGAATGAAATTGAACCCAAACCAATGGGTATTCAACCTAATTCGACCCGACTAAAGTGAGTTGAACTTCCTCAAACCTACTATTAATTTCGAAAATCAATAAAAAAGGAGAATCAAGATGAACTTTAAAAAAACAAAGTAAAAAGAAGCTAAACTAGAAAGAAGATTAAATATAGAAATCATTTGCTCGATGATCTTTCTCCCTTATTTAAGTTCATCGCTATACATCGACTATATGGAGTTGTAGATGACAACCTCTTTACTTTTAGGTGAAATTTCAAACTATCAATCTTTAAGATATCAATGTGGCTCTGCAGCTACCTTTGCTAGCCTTCGCCCCGGAGATTCCCCAAGAGGCTCTGCAGCTACCTGTGGCGGACTTCATGCTCAATGGTGAGTTGAATGTGGATTATTTACGCGTCTACTTACCCCCATCTGTTGTTGTGCAGGTACTGCTTCACCCAGTTCCGACGGAGCAGGAGGAGGACGTTCGGACTTGGAGATTGACCCCCGACGACAAATTTTCAGTCCGCACGGCGTACCAGCTTCTGTCGCAGAATCAGGAAGCTCCTTCAGCACATCCCATTTGGCGATCGATTTGGCGCGCACCTGTCATGCAGCGAGTTCGGGCGTTCATGTGGTTAGCTACTCATGATCGCCTGCTGACCAATTCAGAAAGAAGCCGCCGCCACCTCACCCAAGACACCACGTGCAAAATCTGCGGAGGCGGACCAGAGACTATCATCCACATCCTGCGCGACTGCTCGTTAGCCAGAGCTACTTGGGCTGACCTGCTGGACACCGAACCCGACACCTCATTCTTTGACCAGCCCCGGAAGCAGTGGTTATTTCACTATCTTGCCGGCCGAAGCAACACTGTGGAAAGCACTCTCTTCGCATGCACCTGTTGGCTTCTGTGGAAAAACCGGAATAGTCACGTGTTCCAAGGCGAGCTACGACTTCCTGCACAAATCCAGTTTCACACCAAACAGCTATAACAGCAAATTCTGCGTTTGAGAAGGAGAAGATGGTCTTCGGAGGAGGGGGACCTCACGAAAGACGACCTATTAGCTGGCAGCCACCACCGCAAGATTGGGTGTGCCTAAACACTGATGGCTCGGTCACCCATTCTCCTTCGAGCACGGCAGCTGGCGGCATCGTTAGGGGGGGCGATGGCCGGTTCATTCGAGCTTTCACTATGAACCTTGGAGGGGGTTCCATTACCCGTGCAGAGCTGGCTGGGATTGGGCAGGGATTGAAACTCGCCTGGGAACTAGGGGCTAGGAAGGTTATTCTACATACTGACTCTCTCATAGCGAAGACTCTTATCGAGACGGCTTCACATCACCACCCGCATTTCGTTGCCATAGCCGAGATTCGGCGTTGGCTTCACTTTCCGTGGCAGGTTCGGATCAATCACGTATTCAGGGAGGGTAACTATGTTGCAGATTACTTGGCCTCTATAGGGCATAACTATCCTATTGGTGTTCATGCCTTTGATACCACATCGAGCGATTTAGCCTACTGGTTGTACTTTGACAGGATCGGAGTTGAAACTCCACGTTTTATTAATGCATAAAGGTTGGGGCGCCCTTTAAGCGTCCTGTTTTCCGACCAAAAAAAAAAAGATATCAATGTTCTCCCTCAACGCGAAGCGATAGCGAGCGGGCTTATGCTAGTTTTATAAATTTGAAGGTTCCGATCAAGTCCCATTACTTACAGTAAGATCACTTGCTTTGAATCGTCAAAGTATTTAGGGATAGTTGTAAGGGAATCTGGTTAGTTATAGTAAGCCTTTATCATTATAAAGGAAGGTGTGAGGAGTGGAGCATAATCATAAGCATAAGACTAATTATTTGGTGAAACCACTTCCTCCTGATTTTCTCTCCTTCTCAGCCGAGTCACCTCCTAGTCAGCCAACTCTTGGGGTTTTTTTGCGCCCTAGTTATTCCAAGAGGGAAGCAACAAAGATACGACAAAATACAAGGTCTTCTAAGACTAGACTAGGAAAATTAAATAAATAAAACACGATGGTCGACAAGTGTCTGCACCATCGCTTTAAGAGCTTGTCTTGCCACGATATGGGCAGCCCTACTAAACCTACGGGAAGAAAAATGGAACGTTGCACGAAGGAAAGAAGCCCACAACACCTGAATCTCTTGCAGGAGAGCTCCGCCCACCGCGTGCGACGAGTCCTTCGCATTGATCATCCGGACGATCACCTGCGCATCCCCACAAAACAAAACATTAGTGAACGAGTGAACCAAACACCAACGTAAAGAGTTGCGAAGGGCCAGGAGCTCTGCGAGGAATGGGTCATCAATATTAGAAAGAAAAACTCCCCCAAGCAAATATAGTGGTATTAGCCTCTGCAAAACCAACAAAATCAGTGGCACATTCGACCAAAGATTTGGTGGCGCCATCAAAGTGTACCAGCACTGAACCGGAAGGTATGACTAGAGGGGAGTGATCACGTGGTAAAACCCCACCAGTAGCAGGAGAACGCCGAGGCAAAGATCTCTCCGGATGTGTCTGTGCTAGCTCCCATTCAGCAACATGAGAGTTATAATGTCGTGATAAAACATGAGGGAGATACTGAATACCATCATAAGTAGCCGAGCATCGGGACTTCCAGATCCTTCAGTAAAGAAATACCAAACGTGAAATCTCTACTTTGGATAAACCTGCATAAAAAATAGCCTACGCCAACCAATCACAACATGGCACAAGAGAATTTGAGCAAGAATATGGTTGTACCCCAACAAATCCCACAACTTCAAAGCAATCCGACAATTCAAAAAACAATGAACAAGAGTCTCTGCCTCACCACCCCAGACAGGGCAAGCGTAAGCCTCGGTAGCATCATCATCTATCAATTCCTTATCACGTAAGACATCTCGAACAAGGAGAAAACCTTTAACCACTCTCCAAAGAAAAATTTTAAGCTTTGGGGGACAGGAAGAGACCAAAGAAACTTCCATGATCAAACCAGGATCATGCGAATTAGTGGACCGATGACGGATAATTCATGGATAAAGAGACTCACCCAACATAACAACCAAGGAATCGTCGTATCGGGTGCTCTTCTATTCCATTTCAATTGTTGGAACCCCTTTTTGTACTTTTTTCTTTTTGTTTCACATTCACCCTTTGCTGAGGTTCAAACTGCAGTTTTTATGCATGATCGACCCTTATTGGTTGAGCAAGAGCAATTTATGTAGATTTGTCGCTCTCCAGAGTACTTCTTTTAACTCCTTTTCCTCAACTCGTGTGGAGGGTCAATGAAATTAAGGGGGGTCGGAAGCTCTATATGTTCCCTTCAAAACACATCCTCAAGTAGGCAAACCGTCCAACGGGTGGAATGTTTACTTGTACTAGAGACAACTTAGCTTCACCTTGTAGGCCTCCCCCACTAAGGATCACTAAAATCTCTTCAAAAACCCGATTTTGTGCAATGAACAGTGCCACACACATTGGGCTTACCCCATGTTTCAACTTTAGAATTTCAAAGTTAGTATTTCCAACATGGAGGACCAATTGCTTCTCATTATGCACAACTGAGCAACCTCAATGGAGAAGAGGGAAGGATAAGGGGAACGATGTTACCGGTAAGAATGGACTACAGTGGGACTGGAAATGGGACCATTCGTCATGAGCAGACGAGAAGGACCAGTTTCTGAGAATCATGGTAAAACAAAACACAACCACTCACATTGGGTAAGAGTGAGGATAACAATTGTCAGCCACATGGCCTCAAACAGAAGAAAGAAAAACAAAACAAAACACAATTATCCAGTTCGACACACAAATAGGAAAACACAAAACAAACACATGAAACCTATGGTGAAAGGGCAGTTTCAATCCGCCTCGTCATCATCCCGAGCAGAAGAGGGGCGCCAGAAGTGCTGGGTAGTGTCCACGTTGGTTGCCGAGCACAGACGCTCCAGCAGGAAATGAGAGTAACAAGAAGTGTCACGCTCATGATCCAGACACGCCTCAATTCGATGGAAACGAGCCGCCATGGCCGCCCAATGGCCGTTGGACGACGCAGCGGAGGAAGGACCGACATCGAGGAAGAACTTGAGCGGGTCAGAATCAGGCTGAAACGGTGGATCTCCGCCTACGACTTCATCGGGCGAGTTACAGCCGTAACTCGCTGACTCGACCGAGTCAACGGGTTACAGGAAAATTCAGGGAGTTACGGCCGTAACTCTCTGATCCTCCAGAGAAAAGCAGAGTTATGGGCTACCTTAAAAGTTACGGTCATGACCGTAACTTTGAGCCTTAGCTCGTAACTTCTGGAAAGGATTCCCAGTCGACCTAGAGGGACTTTTAAAGTTACGGGCCGGTAGGGAGAGTTACGGTCACGACCGTAACTTCTCACTACAGGTCGTAAATTATGGGATCTTCCTGACATTTCTGCCCGAACACACCAGAAACAACACCATACGTCCAAAAACACCCCTCGGACCACCGAAACCGAAAATTCACAGAAAATGACCCCACAAAGCACGACAATTGATCACAAACTCCATGTTCGGTACTCGAAACACTCAAAAAGACAAACACAAACAGAGTATGGAAGAAAATACAAACCGAGATGGGGTTGCCTCCCCACAATAGCTTCTTTATCACTGTTTAGTTGGACACAGATGCGGAACTAAGGGTCCACAACAAGATCAACCACCAACTCCGCTCGTTCGACATTGCCTCCCAAGTACAACTTGAGGCGATGCATGTTCACCTTGAAGGGCTCAATTTGCGGATTGACAATCTCGATGGTGCCATAGAAAAACAACTGAGTGATTGGTCCAGACCACCGAGAGCTCAAATTTCTCGGAAAGAGTAGCAGGTGGAAAATATATAGAAGAACGTGATCACCCACTTGAAACTCTTTCGGGCCTTTAAGACGAGCGTCGTGGAGACGCTTGGTTCTCTCCTTATACACTCTAGTGTTTTCATAAGCGCGATAACGCCACTCTTCCAGCTCCAACAAATGTATTTTTTGCGTGGTACCTGCAAGACTCAAATCAAGGTTTAGCAGCTTAAGGGCCCATAAGGCGTTGTGCTCTAGCTCGACAGGTAGGTGACAGGCCTTTCCATAGACGAGCCGATTTTGAGAAGTACCAATCGACATGTTGTAGGCTGTCCTATACACCCAAAGAGCATAATCGAGCTTGGTGGAATAATCCTTGCGGGATTGATCCACCGACTTTTCAATGATCTGTTTCACTTCTCGATTCGTCAACTTGGCTTGACCATTTGTTTGGGGGTGGTAAGCGACCGACACCTTGTGCTTGACATAATAGAGAGAGGACCTTAGTGAATTGCCCTTGAAAATGGGTTCCTCTATCGCTAATGATGGCTCGAGATGCCCAAACCGGGAAAAGAGCTACTTAAGAAATGAGCAGACACGTCTGGCATCATTGGTGGGCATGGCGTGAGCTTCTATCCACCTCGATACATAGTCCACATCAACCAAGATGTAGATATCAGCGAATGAAAGAGAAAAGGGACCGATGAAGTCGATGCCCTAGACATAAATAATTTCACAAGTCACAAACGACTTACGGGGCATCTCCTCATGGGCAGAGATGTTACCCGACCGCTGACAGCAATCGTATTGGCGTGCGAAGGTATCAGAATCCTTGAATAGTGTGGGCCAGTAGAAGCCCGACTGTAGCACCTTCCACGCCATGCGGTTTCCTCCATGATGACCGCCAGTTGGTCCCATGTGACAATGAAATAGGATGTCTCCCATCTCGTTCTCAATCACGCAGCGTCGAATAACGCCATCTGCTCTGATCCTACAAAAGTATGGATCGTCCCATAAATATTACTTCAAGTCGGAGAATAATTTGTGCTTAGCGTGAGTAGCCATCCCCTTAGGTAACTGCTTGCCCACCAGATAATTGGCAAGATCAGAGTACCAAGGTGTGACACTCTCCACCAAGCACAACGCCAGCAATCGCTCATCCAGGAAGGAGTCATCGATCTCTTACACAAAATTTTCCACCGGAGAGGCTTCCAATCATGAAAGATGATATGCAACAACCTTCTCTGCTACCTTCTTGTCCCGAATCTCGATGTCGTACTACTACAACAACAGGATCCAGTGGATGAGCTGAGGCTTGGTGTCAGCCTTGGTCATCAAGTAGAGGATGGCAGAGTAGTCTATATAGACCACGTCATGAGAGAGCACCACGTACGGTCGGAAGTTGTTGAAAGCATGCACCAATGTGAGCAGCTCCTTCTCAGTGGTGGTTTAATTCTCATGGGCATCGTTCAAAGTCTTCAAGGCGTAGTAGATAGGCTAGAAATGCTTATCGCGTCTCTGACCAAGAACAGCTCCGACCGCATAATCACTCGCACTGCACATCAGCTCGAATGGAAGAGACCAATCCGGAGTCACCATGATAGGTGCATGGGTAAGCTTCTCCTTCAAAGTCTGAAATGCAGTTGTGCACTATTGAGTAAAGTGGCATGGTGTGTCTTTTTCTAGCAACTTGGCCAATGGCAGGGAAATCTTCGAAAAGTCTTTGATGAAGTGCCTGTAGAAGCTTGTGTGACCCAGAAAACTACGGATCCCCTTAACAGAAACATGAAGAGGCAGCTTGTTGATCGTCTGTATCTTTGTCCGATCTACCTCAATACCCTTTTTGGAGATCTTGTTCCCAAGCACAATGCCTTTGAGAACCATGAAGTGTCACCGGTGCATTGCAGGAACCGAATAGAAACCGCCAGTAAGCAAACGTGCCAAAAGTACAAGTGAAAGTGGTCGTCGCCTGATCCTCCGGTGCAATGGGGATCTGGAAATACCCAGACATTCCATCCAGGAAGCAGTAAAACTCATGTCCCGCCAACCACTCCAGCATCTGGTCGATGAAAGGGAGCTGGAAGTGGTCTTTCCTGATGGCATCGTTTAGACGTTGGTAGTCTATGCAAACACGACACCCAGTCACTGTCCGCATCGAGATCAGCTCGTTCTTCTCATTCTGGACCACAGTTATCCCACATTTCTTTGGAATCAACTGAGTGGGCTGACCCACTTGCTATCAGATATAACAAAGATGATCCCGGCATCCATCAGCTTCACAATCTTTGCCCGGACAACTGCCTCCAATTAGCAGTCAACCTCCGCTGCAGCTGCCGAACTGGCTTAACCTCATCCTCCATCATTATTCTGTGGGAGTATAAGTATGGGCTAATGCCTCTGATGTCTGTGATCTTTCACGCAATGACCCGGCCGTACTTCTTCAATAGAGCCACCAGACTGCTCTTTTGCTCAGGGGTCAGTTCCAAGCTGATGATGACTGGGAGCTTATTCACCTCCCGGATAAATGCGTACTCTAGTTGGCAGGGGAGGGGCTTAAGCTCCAGTTCTGGTGGTTCCTCCAAGGATGTGGCAATCCGGGACGAGATAGAGATCGCATTGAATGACTTCTCTCTCCCCACGATCGTTGTGCCTTCCCGCCCCGTGAGCTGCTCCTATGATGCCCGATCCACTAGCAAAAGACAATGCTCGAGGAAATCATTAGTACCTGCACTCATGATAGCGAGTGTAGTCTCATAATCAACAACCACACCACAATATTCTAAATCATCATGGAGCAGGGGGTGTTTGATATTATCAGAAACAGAAAAGGTGATTTGTTCACCCCCCATCCCACAAAATCAGCTTGCCATCATTCACATCAATAAGTGTCTTGGCGGTGGCAAGAAATGTCGACTTAGAATCAAAGGCACCTACACATCCTCATTTATATCAAGAATCACAAAATCAGCAGGATATGCAAATGGCCCTACAGTAACTAAAGATCCTCTGCAATGCCCCTAGGATGCACAATAGATCAGTCGGCAAACTGAATGCTAATCCTAGTATTTCTGGGTTCACCTAGGTCTAGCTTCTGAAAAAATTTATATGGCCTGACGTTTATGCTAGCGCCTAAATCCGCCAAGGACTTTCCTATATGAAAACTACGTATTATGCAAGGGATAGTAAAACTCCCTAGGCCTTTGCACTTTTCCGGTAGCTTGTTCTGCAGGATGACAGAACACTCCTCATTCAGCATCACCGTCGAGAGCTCCCCAAGCTTCCTCTTGTTAGTGAGGAGTTCCTTCATGAACTACGCGTATTTGGGCATCTTCGATAGTGCCTCCATGAAAGGCATACTGATGTTCACCTGCTTCAGCATTACCATGAACTTGGCAAACTCAGTCTCCAGTCGGTTTTTGAGCAACTAAGTAGGAAAGGGAAGTTGAGGAACATACTCTTTCACTACTGGTTGTGGCGTGGAAACAAGCACCTCAACCTCCTTCTCCATTTCTTCCTCATTGGCTAGAAGTGCTGAAGCAGGTGGTTCTTTCCCCTGTCTGGCTAGAACGAGGATCTCAGCCGTTATGGGCCGTTTACTTGCCATTCCATTTCTGTTAGCTGCCACAACAGAAAACAAAATTAAAATGAAAACGAAGCTGTCATTTCCTGGAAAACAAAACCTGAAAAAACCTTGTTTAGCTGAGAATTTTGGTGAGTTCTGAAACTGAGTTCTGAAATGAAAACCTGTTTAGTTGCTTCATTCTGTTTTCTGATTCTTGATTATCATACAACCCTAGCCATGATTATAATTTTTAATTTAAATTAAATAGTTTTTAAACTACAAATAAACACAATACAAGTACAACATCTTATATTAATTAAGTACTAGTACAACATAAAAATTCAAATAAGTCCAGCTTGAAAGTCATCCCACAACTTGTTTGCTATTCCATCTCGTCGTACATCAATCGCTCGAGTTTGGCTTGAACTATGATTATATGCTTCTCGTTCTTGTCCTCCTTGCACTCCATTGGCATTCTCCCCCGTGCAATAATTTTGATATTCTTCAAACAGAGTGTCGTCACCATCCTAATAAAGTTATGTATAACACAACATGCAAGAACAATGTGTGCTTGTTTCTTCAGAGCGAAAGGAGGCATATGCTTCAAAATGGGAAATCTAGCCTTCAAAACTCCAAAACAACGCTCGATAACATTGCGTAGAGATGAATGATAATAGTTAAAAAGTTGTTTACGAGTCTTTGGTCCACCTCCACGATCGATATCTTGAAAATGACGTGCTTCTTTTGTCTTATATGGCGCTAGAAACCCAGGAATATTTGCATATCCAGAATCAACAACATAATACTTACCTATAAGATATAAAATCAATTAGTCATATGAGATGTGTACTATAATTACTGAAATAAAGAGAATCATTTTGTACCTCGTGGTGGCATGGGAAAGTTGTTAGATGGGTTGGAAACTGTTTCAGTAAGAATTCTTGCATCATTTGTTGTACCCTCCCATCCAGCCATCACAAAGGTAAAGAGCATATCGAAAGAACAAACAGCCATTACATTCTGAGTAGTAGTCGTCTTCCGTCCTCGATATGGAATCTGCTCACCACTCGGAACCACTGCGTCAATATGAACTCCATCTATTGCTCCGATGCAATCCTGAATTCATGTGAGTAAGTGTCATAATTAAAGTACATTCGAATATTAATCCTCAATCATAAAGAGAATTGCTTACCTTGAAATATGGATCATGTTTTGAATCAATTATTCTTTCGGGAACAACTTCCAAATTTGGGGGAACAATGACCCTGTTTGCAAGCTTCACCACTGCTTTCAACACTAGATTAAAGTACTTTGAGATGGTTGCAGTAGAATGTTGAAACCGTTCTGCAAGGTTGCGGAAGTCATTTGCGTGACCTATAGTCTTGAGGAAGATTGCAACTTGTTCTACGACCATCACATTAGATGTATCCTTCAACCCACCATGTTGCTTCAATTCCTCACACAAAGCAAAGAAAATTTCTTTATCCATTCGGAGTGATTCATATATCCTAATCGGATGCCCACGGAGAAGTTCTTGAACCCAAGCATGTCCTGTTTGCACTGAGGTTCTACATGGCATCCTAACAGACTTAGATCGCTCATTCTCCAACATAGCCACAAGCATTATGAATTTCAACTCTTCATCGAAATCTGAATCTGAATCTGAATTCATAAGTTCTGCAATGCATAATAACTTCATTAGAAATGGATAATAACCCAAATACAAGTGATATAACACTCAAACATTCAATTACAACTTAGTTCATAAGATTCTTACAATAAGAAAACATAATATTAAAAGTCATCAAACATCATACTAAAATTCATCAAACATCATAGTAAGAACTCATCAAACACTCAACAAACAAATGTCACTGCAGTTCTCAACAAACACTCATAGTCACACTAAACTCAACAACCATTCTTTCCTTCTCCTCTCTGTCATACGCAAGAAAAGCCCTCTCTTCAGTGGACAATCATGTAGAACATCGAAAGCCTTCACAAATACATTAGCCTCCACCTCCATTTCATCGAATAAATTCATGCATTCAGTCATAATGTCAAGCTCCTTATCCTGTGAAGATACATCATGCATAGGTCCTCCAACCGAAGAGGCGGCCTCCTTGGCTTCACGCCTCTCACTCTTCCTTTTGGAGTCTTCAGCCATGCTGATTATGGCATTCTCCACTGCATTAGTAAAGCCAGATTTAACTGCTTTTCTCTTCTTTCCTTTACCCTTCACTTTGGGCAACGTCTCCTTGGCACAACCAGAGACTCCACCCACATTTTCTTCACCATCAAGATCAACATCATTTGCTTTGCTAGGTCCACCACTACTATCTGAGACCTCGTGAGTAGAAGCAACAGCATTCGCACCAGAGGCAGTTGTATCACCAAATAATATGGACAGGTTTTCATACTCTGGACATCCATGCTTCCTAATGGTCCCCATCATCTTGTATCGCTGCAAATGCAACATTCTAATCAATTCCTCTTTCCTAAATACTACTTTCAATTCAATCACAATGACAAAAAATGTCAATTACCTCGTTCCACACCTTCCACTGCTCATCAGAGGCAGCAATCCTTCCTGTTACAAAAGAGTAACTAATTCCAGTCTGGCTGATTAAGTCCTTGAATTCCCAGTGTTTCCTCCTCATCAAATTAAATTTATTCTTCAACTGATCGGGGGCATAGTCCTTGTTGAACTTAATCTTCAACCCATTTACAATGTTGGACCATCCTAATTTAGTGAAAGTTGTCGTATGTTTGTTCCCCTTCTTTACTTCCTCGAGCATCAAAGCAATGAAATACTCGACAACTTTATCAGGCCAAACCTCGGCTCCCTCAAGTATGACACAATCATTATTGTTTACGACATCAAACTCAGCCATTGCTTATCACGCTACAATTCAATACGAAATAAGATATCACCAACAAATTGACATCAAACAAAACAAAAGAAGACAACATCATTTGCAATCAAAACAATAAAGCAACAAATCTGTCCATTGTTCATATTTCCATTCCCATTCAAACTTAGCAGCACAAAAAATCACAGATGCATTTTCCCCGTATAAGAATGAACCCAAGTGATCAAGTAACAATTTCAATAAAAGTTTATTAAATCAATCTGATAGAAGGTAATCTTTCAAGTAACCACACAACATTTATCTTTGATCCGCATTGTAGATAGCAGATTTTGTAATATATAAGTTCATTGTTCACAATGGATATTCACTCTTTGCTGTTTGTGGGCGGCTTTATTCACTTTAACAAGCAGCAGCACAAAACATTACCAGCTGGCAAGGAGAGTAAGTACCTGGAATCAGTGGCTGGAGCTCTCTGTTGGAGGAATCGGCGGCTGGAATCGGCGGCTGGAGCTCTCTGTTGGAGGAATCGGCGGCTGGAGCTCTCTATTGGAGGAAGTCGAGGCGCCGGCTGCTGCTTCTACTTCTTACGGGTCGCTAGCAGGAGGGGGACGATGGAGGGAGAGGAAGATGACGCCGGCGGGGTATGGCGGTTGGCGGCAGAGCGAGAGATAGAAGGAAGAGGGAGGAGAGGCTGGAGGGAGAGGAAGATGATGGTGGCGAGGTGTGGCAGATGGCGGCGGGTGTGATGTTGAAGGAAGTGGGAGGAGAGGCTGGAGGGAGAAGAGGAAGACGATGGAAGTCTGCTGGAGGGAGAAGAGGAAGACGATGGAAGTCTTCTAGGGTTGCTGGAGGCAAAAACGGCGGCGCTTAGGAGCTAGATTTCTAGCTTGTAAAAAGGGTAAAAAAAAAGTGTCTGTGGTGAATCGAACGCGGGTCGGTTTGAGTGGATTAGTACGTTTTCCGCTGGGAAACGGGGGGATAACCTGTCCCATACTATTCGGAAAACGAGTATTAATGGTTTTCTCATTTGTAATAATTGGGTTTTTCCAAGGAAAATGGAATGGTCAAGTGAACACGTTTTATGTCCATTTGTTTTCTGATTTTCATTTTTTAACCAGAAAACAGAAAATGAAATGGGAAGTGAACAAGACATACTTTACCGCTCCTGGTGTTAATGGTGCTTAGACGGGCATCCGGGTTATTAGAATTGGGGATGGTATGACCTTGTAAGATACCCAGAGCCCGCTGCTCCATGGCTCTATGAAGGCTCACAATCTAGAGTTGGATGTCTTGCAAACAAGTTGGTGTATTCCTCTGGCCAGCTTCAAGAGCCTTCTGACCAACTTCAAGATGCAGGAACTGTCCGGAAGCCCTCTTTCGTAGGGTATGTTTTGTTCCAATTCATGTGCTTAAGCATTTAAACATTGTCAAATACATCCCTATTTCGTTCCTATTTGATGTTGATGTGATTATAGGATGTATTAGTCAATATGCACAAATTAGGTACAAAACATGGTCACAAGTGTAGAAAAGGGGCAAGGATCAAATATCGTAGCCTAGAAGCCAAATATCACGGCCGAGATCTTCATTCGAGAAGTCTAGCTGAAGATCGCGGCCCAGAAGTCAAAGATCGCGACCGCGATCTTGGAGTCCCAGGGCATGAACTTCGCGAGGAAGGAGCCATGGAAGAGCAGAGACTTTTCCAGTCGAATCATGGCCAAAGTGCAAAAGGCCCGCGAGGAAGATCACGACCGGGATCTCCCTGCCTTAGGCGGCAAACTTCCTCGAAGCCAAGTTGCCTATAAATAAAAGACCCCTTCCTCCTTTTCAAGGGAGTTGATTTTGGGTGAAATATCTAGTTCTAGAGAGTGAGAAGAGAGAGAAGCTGAATGGAGAAGAAGAGAAGGAGGAGGAGGAGCTAGGAGAAACGATGCATCTTCTACCCCAAGTCTTCTATTTCTACCATGTATCTTCTTTCCTCCTTTATAGAGTAGTTCTCTAAGGTACTAGGGGTTCTAAACCCCAAACCCTTGTTTTAGGGTCTATTATGTATGTATTGATATTTTAGGGTTTGAATGAATGAATGTGTTTGTGTAGTTGATTTTTAATGTCACTCTTTTCTAAATGATGGCGCTTGGGTAAGTCGCCCTAAACTTCCCTCTTAGCCTACTTTATACTACCGCCATGGGTAAGGAGTTCTAGGGTTAGACGGGTATGCGCCACCTGGCGAGATTAGGTTAGATGTGTGAATGGGGCCTATAGTGGTCGAGGCAACCGAACCCCGGCTATAGGTAGCCTTCCTAGATGGAACCCGGGATGAAACCTTGGTATGGACAGTGGATAGTGTACATTGAAATGAGTCATATGCTTAAAGCCCCAGATACGATAGCCTAGATCGAGGTGACTGAAACATGGATTTAGGGGAGGCGTACTCGAAGGCGTGTGGATAATGACAAAGGCTCACGGAAAAGAGCTCACTCGCCACATTTGATAACCCTAAGTATCTATACATGCATAGCATCCCTAAGCTAGGGGGAGGATTAGTTCCCCGAAGTACCTGCTTTTAGCTTTGATCAACCTCTAGACTAGTGTTTCTTCACATCCTCCACTCAAAACCTCAAAAACCGATTATCTAATTAACAACAAGGTAGGAAGTAGGCTAGGTACCAGGACCCGAGTAAAATATGACCTTGATTACCACTATACGACAATGTCGTTCTAGGTTAAACTTGGCTTATGATGGGAGAGTTGTTGATACGTGCAAACCACTGATAATAACATGCACGGATTTAAGTGATCGCCCTCTCCATGAACAGTTCCATGTTGCCAAATTTATTAGCACTCTTGGTGGCAAGGCCTGCCACGATGTCGCGCAGCTCGGCCATTTGATCACCCTGTACTAGGGCTACTGAGGTTGTGCCCGACTATTGAAATGGTCTCGACTGCGGTTGAGAAATAGCTTGCCCCTACCTAGGGGGATAAAGAGGCTTTTGCTGCTGGAATTGCCCCTGCCTGGGCTGGTATGTCGGTCTCTGGAAGTCTAGAGGTCCCTAGAAGACTGGTGGCTTAGGATTACTGCGACCCAAGAGAAGTTAAATTACCATCAATCATACATCAGATACATAGCACAACGCGTGCCTCCACCTTAAGTAGGCGGTGGGATGCCTCACACACATAATTGCGCTTACTTGAAAATAACAAGCATAACTTGATTAAAAGAATAAACTAAAAGATCTCGACAGAGATTTTACCCCCTTTACACTCACCTGTTCGTCAAACCGATAAGCTTGAACTCACAAGAACACATGCTTCTTGTGTATGCTCCTGCATTCGCACAAGAACACATGCTTCTTGTGTATGCTCTTGCATGAATTCATGTGGCAAGGTTACTATCAACATTTACAGCTATATCTCCCACGAAAAAGAGACCATTTTCATAATGAAATAAGAACTCAATCCACGTAAGGTCCCAACTAATTGGTCCAAGCCATCATTTAATCCCATCCCCAAAGTGATCGTGCAATTCAGAATAGGGCCATGTTCCATACCTTGATTGATAGTGCTCCCATTTGTTCAGTTGTAGCCCTCAATTCATTTTACCAATTTCCAACGCTTTCCCTCTCTCTCGGTCCTGCAGTACCTTCCAACAACTGAGGAACCGGAACGTAGATCCCTTCGATCCATTCGGAGCGCAAAGGGTCTGGAACTTGTCCTCAAAGTGTGGGGACGATCCAACGGTGGATTCTCTTGATATCCCCTCTTAAACTCACCCCCTGCCGCCAACACGAACACTTATGTAGCTCTTCCGAGTTCCACGGCCACTGTTGCTCATCTCCTTCTTCCCTTTGCAGTAACTGCCGCCTTCTTCTTCTTTGCGTGGGGATGGGAGTTCGCGCGAGGAGGGGGGAAAGATAACGACGGTGGGGTTTTTTGCAGGGGACGCCACAAGGGACAGGGCACCGCCGCTCTTTGGTTTTCTTTTCTCTTCGCACAACACTTGCTGGGGAGAAAGAAATCGTCTGGGAAGGGGTTTTCTCGCTGGGGAGAAGGAATGGACGTGGGGAGGGATTTATTAAAAGGGAAGGGGTTAATAACGACCGTTCGGTCCCGCCCTTCAAATATTTTTTTTCTTCTAATAAATAATAATATATATTATTTTTATTCCTAATTCATGGTTGCAACCCTTCGTACAAAACCGTCGATCCAACCGTTCATTTGTTATGGTCCATCCTTAATCCAAAAGTAGGGGTGTTACATATACCATGTTAGTTAATCAAACAATTCATAATAAAAAAATGTATTGAAAAGAACCTTCATATCACTGGCGGATCCAGGGGGTGGCCACCCCGGGCCCCGGCCCAGCCCTCCTCTGGATCCGGAGTTTGTACAGTCTTTATGAATTTTTCGATTTTAGTTATTCGGCCCAGTGTTCTTTTATAACAAAATTGGGTGTAACTAGAAAAATGATTCAAATTAACATATTCAAATCACTACTATAAATTTAGCCTAGAAACTCTACCTCCAAAGAATATTCTTCTAAAAAAACAATGAAATCTAAAATTCTAAAAGTCTAAACGTAAAAGACTATAAGAAATATGAGTTTTATTCCTTGAAAATTTACTAAAGCAGCTAGTGGATATAGGTATGGACACACAATGCACGATTGATTTGTCTAGCGTTGACGCTGATCGTATCACCAATTACTACGGGGAGAACCTTTTCAACAATGAAACATATGAAAACTTATTTGTGCAACAAAACGAGCGATGAATTTCTCGCCGATTGCTCAATTATTTTATTTAAAACAGTGTATACTGTTGGTATGGATGTAGTGAAACACCCTAACCCGGCCGGGTACTACTTTTACTAAAATGCCCTTGATAAATAAAATACTCAAATCTTAAATTTCAGCGGGAAAAATTTAACATAAATAAATATAATGAAAACACACTTGAAGTTCGAAGCAAAGCCCTAACACGTGGGCAAATTAAACTCAAACTTTAAAATCTCAACCTGATCTCAAAATAATCTCCAGTCTGTACTCATAATCATAAAATATAATAACTAACTAGTCTCCAGTGTTGCTGCTTGTGCGAAAAACTCTGACTAGACATCCTCTGTGCCGCTCGTACCGTCCTCCTCTAGCTAGCTTCACTCGAACTCGCTGCTCTCTAACTCCTCTTAGTCCTCTTTAAAACTGGTGAGTGAGATGGGGTCAGTCTACGCCCTTACGTTTATTACTTTTAATACTTGAGCACTCTGCTTAAAACACTTACTTAAACTTATGAAAGTTGTTTTTACTTCCGCCTTTAAACTTTAACTCTTAAAAACGTATTATTTCTTCCTTTATCTTATTGTGGGGCCCCTACCTCGACTTAGCTGGCGCCACTACTAGCCTTACTAACTTTCTTATTTCTTAAACATGACTACCCTCACAATGGGGTGCCCCTCAAATGGGTTTGACCACCGCGGAACGAATCACCATCCGGTGTCAAACTACGGCGTGACTACCGCGGAACGTATCACCATCCGGTAGCACACCTAAACCTAGGCAATGGAGACCGCGGAACTCATCACCGTCCGGCTCCACGCCTGACCAACTACCGCGGAACGTATCACCATCCGGTAGTGATCAACTACCGCGGAACTTATCACCGTCCGGTAGGGGATCCATCTAGCTAGTGGCTAGCTAAGCGAGGTTAACTTATTCTTGCTTATGACTTTCTCTTGCTCTTATCACTTTAACTTAATCGTCAAACGAAACGTAAAAGCTTTAATTAAATACTCAAAGCTCATAAACATATCCTTCAAACTATGAATCAAAAGAACACACTTCATCACCCATAAACATAAGCAAGCACACAATTTCACATAAAACAACTTCTTAAACACGCAAGGCAAATACTTGAAAATACGTAAAGCGTAGAATTTACCCCCTTTACACTCACCTCTCATTCTCACCATCAACTGACTTGACCTTGCCCTTCAATTTATGCAGTCGATGTCCTGATTTGCACATCTCATCCTCTTGCTACTGCACGTAGTCTTCACCCTACCTTATGCATCATGAATCCATTCCATGCACTAACCTTCCACCTAAGCAATGATCCAGGACACACGTGTATAAAAAAAATACACACCCCACAAAAGGTAAATCCTTCTTGACCCATCTTTCCAATTGACTCTTCCTCCGCATCCCAACCATAATCAAATAGGAGAATCATTACCTTTAATTTTGTCGATCCCCATCTCCCCGCAAATCCAGCCTTCTCCAATCCATAACCGCCGGTCTATGTTTCTCGATTGATCGCCATCCCCTTGTGTGCGGTTGATGTCCTTCCGCAGCTCTGGTCCGCTTAAAAACAAATAATGCCACCGCCAGCAAGCCGCCTCCTTTGTGCCTCTCGATTGATTCGGTGGCGGCTGTTGCTTTTGCAACCGAAGGAGATGGGGGAGAAGGGTTAAATGGGGAAGGGTTTATTTGGTGGGTTAATTAGAGAGAGGTGGGTTGGATGGGTGTAACGGGTGAGATGATGATGACTATGATTATGATAACAATGATAATAATAAGGATAATAATAATTGTAGTTATTAATGTTATTATTATCTCCAAATTATGGTTGTAACTCTTTGTATGTAACCGTCGATCCAACCGTTCATTTACTATGGTCGAACCTGAACCAAAAAGTCGGGGTGTAACATGTAGACTCCATTATTGATGTATTCGCTAAATTAAAATACCGTCGTGTACAATTTATATTGTAAAAAAAACTATAATATTTTTTTACGGTTCTAATTTTCTAATGAAATGCGGCCCAGTGCTCTTCTGTGTTCTGGATCCGCCGCTGCTTCATATACTAATGTAAAATTTATATAGTTGTACCAAGATATGTATATGTTTGATATGGTTTTTATAAATATATTTTTTTGTACTTAAGAGGTTGAAATTAGGTGACTGTGCACTGAGGTGAGGTACTTATGTTATAAAATTCGATATTTATTATCCTACTACCCTAAAAGAGAGACTATATGTGGTTCTGTTCCCTCCACCTAACACGACAGATCATTGTATTGTAACGGATAAATACGACCATCTATGACAAATTATGGTGCGAGGATCACTAAGTTGGAAACTAGTGTGATGATCATGTCTCCTAACTCCCCTCCTAACTACATCTACCAACTTATTGAGAACACAATTCAAGCATCTCAATGATCTAAGTAATCACACAATTCAAGCGTCTCAATGATCATTCACCTAGGTTATATAAAAAATTAATTATTTTAAAAATAAATATAATAAATAATATTCAAATTACCAATTTATTTCATTATATACGGGTATTGAACATGTTATACGAGTTTGCATGTGTTTAGTACGGAAATCATAAAATCAATGAGAAAAAGTGAAACGATTTGGCAACAGTATAATAAAAGTTTTAAACATATAAAATACGTATGTTCATATATGCACATATTAAACGAAGTACTCACTAACTATACTTATAATGGGTCGTGAAGGACCATAAGTGCCTAAGGTTGGCCATTTCATGCTTCAATTAGTTGTTTGAGCATCTTCCACCAAAATTTATTGACCTGTTGGTACAAAAAATAAAATTTATATACTAATCTATAAAAAAAATTGGGTACTAAAATATAATTATCCAATAAATGCAAAGCTTGAAAAAAGTAAAAAAAAATGAAATACCATACATTTAATAATGAATATCCAAATAATAAATTTGAATTACATGCATTTAAATACATATACCCAAACACTCTCTTAGGGTTTAGTATTTAGTGTATTTGATAGACCTTGGAATCTAGGGTGCGAAATATGGTTGGGAATTGAGGTAGATAAATTAGAGATTGATCTAGGGTTTGAGAGTTGAAAGAAGAAGAGTTAAGGAAAGCAGAGAGGGTTCAGCCGAAGCCTTTGGAAAGAAGGAAGGGTTTCAGTTGGGAAAGGAGAAGAACAGAGAGAGCGGATTAGATTTTCAATATTCTTATTTTGCTTAACCATAAATCCGACTTACAATGATACTTATACTAATCGATAATTATCCCATTTACTCCCAAAATAATAACCTAATCATAATACCTCCTTCCCAACAATAAATCAATCATAATAATCCGAATGATAAACCGACAATTACTACTAATTCCTAATAAATATAAAATGTTCCCATCATCCCCTTCCATTTGAAGTGCAACCTTGCTCTCAAGGTTACTCCTCGTCTCAATCCTCCTTCATTTCCATGCCATCTTCCTCCACCTCATCTTTCCAGCGTCCCAAGAGCATCATCAAATTCGGTTTCGCGCACTGATGTCCAAAAACGAACTTCTCGTTGCAATTGAAGCATTTCCCTTCCCTCCTCTTCTGATCAACCTCTGCAGGAGTCAGGCGAACAAATCCCTTCGACGGTGCACGAATACCGGCTCAAGTAGCGCCTGGTCCCGTAACCCCGACGTTCCCTGTGACTACGCTAGCACCGGTCGCATTTAGGGATGGCAATGGGTCGGGTTGGGTCGGGTTTTGCCAAACCCAAACCCAAACCCATGGGTTTATCTTTGAAAAAAACCCGGGGTAAAACCCATTGGGTTTGAAAAACTCAAACCCAATCCAACCCGTTGGGTATCCGCGGGTTCATGGGTACCCACGGGTTTTGTCGTAAAAAATTTACAATTACAAGTTCTTACCAAAATTAAAGTCAAATATCAATCTCTCCATACTAATTATCCATATATAAAACACCATTCTAGAAAATTCAAGCAAATCACAAATTAACTATACAAATTGTTCAACACCAATCTAGAAAACTCAAGAAAATTGAAGCAAATCATAAATTATCCATAAATAACATGTTTAATAGAAAGCTTCTTTCTTTCAATTAAGTTTCTTTACTCTCCATTCCAAAACATCAACTTCATTCTACACAATTAAAAAGAAAAAATTAGACATGTCTCCAAAAACATAAATAAGAATAGGTGTTTAGAATATTAAATATACCGAAAAAAATTAATTATATGAGTGGGCGGGTACCCACGGGCCGGGTTTACCTAAACCCAAACCCAATCCAACCCAGTGAATAGTGAACGGGTTTAAACCCAAACCCGGCCCAAAACCCGTCAACACGGATTTTACCCGTGTTGACCGGGTTGGGTCAGATGGGTACCCGTGGGTTCGGATTTTGTTGCCATCCCTTGTCGCATTGCCTCCTCTGCCACTCACCGCTGCCATGCCCGATCCGCCCGGTCAGCCACTTCCACCCAACTTCGGGTATCGCCCCACCGCGCCTCTCCAGCTCGCAATCTCTTCCTCCTTAAGCCCTGTCAAACGAAAAGCAGACCTCAACGAGTCAAGTTTGAAAACCCTCACTGACGCAGCAATCTCCAAACGTAACCCTCCCATGCACAGCCCAACCAAAGTCTATTCCGGCACTCCCTTGCACTAATTTCCCAACTTAAGAAACTCCGCTCGATAACCAGCAACCATTCCTGTTTGCCTCAACTTCGCCAGCTGCTCTGGCGCCCATCCATCAGATTTGCCGAACTGGTATCGAACTTCCTACTAGAATCGAGACCACGATATGGGTGTCCTCATCTCCACGTACATCCTCTCCAACCGATCCCACAAGAGCAGTGCATCGCCTTCTAAGTAGATGGACGCCTGATAGGCCTTCCTCTCCTCCCGCGCGTCATGGTTCTTGAACCACCTGTCAGCTGCATAAAACCATAACCTAGCATCCTCCTGACAATTGAATTTTGGGAATTCGATGGTTAGAGATTTAGCTCGAAATACCAGGTCTCCACCCCCTTCATAATTCGAGCCATACCCACCATACCTGGCGCAACCGCGCGATGGTGCCCCTGCGGTCGTTTCTGCTCCTACTCCGATACCCATTTACCACCACAATATTCTTGTCTACTCATATCCTTTCCCCCGCTTCTGTAATCAAACTCCAGCTGCCTGTCCAGGGTCCCATCTTCCATTCAAGCCGCCCCTAGGGAAGGTAGGCGCCTCCCAGCCCCTCTCGCGCCGTCCTACCCGCTTTCTTGGATGGAGACAGCCTGGTTCGGGAATGAGTTTGGACCATTCCACCCAGTTTCGACTCTACCGAACCGGTCCGACCGATCCTCCACCATCCGATGATCCGCCACACACTAGTCCTACCATGACCCATCAACCTACTTTCTTCATCCTCCTCATCTCGCATCTCTGCCTTCCCAAACGTCACATTTTTTAATGATGTTGCCATACCCAGGTATATTTGATTTTACCTTCCGTGTCGTCGGGCTCTCATGCTCAGACGAAGTTGGCAGCAGCCCATCGCCCTAACCTAGCTCTCGCGCAACGGAATTTGTGCGAGTCCCCGCCGCAGCTTGTTGGGGCGCGAAGACCTCGGCGACCGACTCTTTTGACGTCTACTCCTCCTCGACCACAGTCACGCCACGACCCCCTTGGTCGTGACCTCCTTGCTCCTTGGTCGCGGCCTCCTCGAGCTCCACCTCGTTCGGTGCTCTAGCCTCCTTGCCTGCATCGATGCTCCCTTTAGGGGACACCCCTCGGGCAAGTGGAACAGCACCTTTGAAAGCAACATCACCATCTGGTCTGCATTTGTGTTAGCTTTTTCAGCAGCTATCCTCGCGTTATCTACAACCTGGTGGATGGAACGGTTAAGTTCCTTCCTCCCTTCCTCTAGGTTTCCTTGCATCCTGGAGACCTCGAACAGAGGCCCGAACCTCAACCCAGTCCGGCTCCTCGACGCATTCTCCGTCGCGTGGCGGTTGCATCAGCGCCTTCTCCTTGGCTTGCGCCACCTTGGCCCTTTCACCATGGTGGTCGTTGAAACGTCCCGACTCTTTTTCAAAACCAAACCATAACTCGAACCGAAAACCGGTCACTCCGGAGCAACCCAAACCACATTTTAAAATAACCAACTGACTTTATTTAATAATTTTAAACCAAAAAGCCCCAACACTTGGGCAAAACCTCAATCACAGATACTTAAAACAACTTAACACATAAATCTTGAACTTTGAATCTCCAGTACATATACTCATAAACATAAACATAAAACAACTATCAAACTTTAACTATACTCTTCACCCAGCTCCTTGACATCTCATCATTAGTACTGGCACGACCGCTTGCCTCATCTTACTTCTTCTCGGGATCCACTTCCGCTAACCCATCCTTAACCTGGTGAGTGAGAAGGGGTCAGTCTCGTCGTTACTTCCTAAGGTCTTTGCCCTAAGCAACCTCCTTACTAAAACACATTATTAGCATTTTCTTTCCTTAGATGAAAGTCGTTCTCACTTTCATCTTTAATAACTCATTCAACTTTAACTTATAGAGATTCTCAACTTTTATCCTTAAATCATAGAAGCTCTCTACTACTACCTTAACTTACATACTTATTACTAGGGAATCACCGCGTTACGTATCGCCGTCCGGTGTCCCTATCCTCAAGGCAATGGTACTGCGTTACGTATCGCCGTCCAGTCCATGCCTGGTCAACTACTGCGTTACATATCGCCGTCCAGTAGTGACCCGACGATCTACCGCGTCCAGTAGTGGCCCAACCGCCCGGGGGTTCAATTACCATCATCCATACATCACAAACACACATAGCACAACGCGTGCCTCCACCTTAAGTAGGCGGTGGGATGCCTCACACAAATAATCGCGCTTACTTGAAAATAACAAATAACATAACTGAATCAAAAGACATAAACTAAAAGACCTCGACGGAGATTTTACCCCCTTTACACTCACCTCGAAAAGACGACTCTTCTTAATTGACGGTTGACCCACGTCATCCTCCGAAACTCCACGCTCCAACTCCTCGTGCTTCGCTTCCTTTTTCATTTCCTCCTATTAGATATTTAGGCAAAACTTAACCCACTTATCTCTAAGCGTAACTAACCAAACGACCTTCAATTTGGTTAATTTCAATCCCAATTTCCTCCATTCAATCATTCCTAGGATTCCCCATAAAATTCTGGAAAATTACCTTTTTGCCCCAAAATGGCAAATTACCAAAAGACACTTAAAATTTCTGGGTCTTATCAATTCGGCCCCCAAAATTCCAGAATTTCTTAATTCAGTCCTCCAGGCCAATCTCCACTTTCTGATTTAAACATTTTAGTCCAAATCCAAAAAGACACATATGCCCCTCACTGTTCATCAAATTTATAATAGCATGCCATTTAATTCCAACATTCTGGGAGAAGACCCCTCACCTCCACGATGTCGCCGTCGTCGCACCAACTCCAGCCACCGTCGAGTTCCTCCCCCGGCTCCGGCTCCTCCTCCGGCCCCTCCTCTGGCTCGTCCTCTTCTTCTTTCTCCTCGGACAGGCGCGCCCCGGCGACGAGCTCCGTGGAAGATCCGCCACCGCCCTGCCCATCGTTCTTCCTCGGGCCACAATTGGGAGGCCAGTGTCGGATCGCGCTCACTCCCCGCCGTCTCGGAGGATATGGGCGTGGCCTTTCCATCACGTTAGTCGTCACCGACGTTGCAGCAACCCCTGCCTTCCTCCCGCGGCCGGCGGCTCCGCCTCTTCTACTCACAGACGTAAACTTCTTCATCAAATCCCCACCCCCACCCGCCTCGTGCTTGCTTTCGGAAGCAGGCAGGTTTCGTATATGGGAGCGAAGTAGCCGTGGTGAGAAACTTGCGAAGCAGGCAGGTCTCGTATATGGGAGAGAAGCAGCTCTCCTACCGTGGTGGGAAACTTCGCGGGATGAATGGAATTCGTCTCTGATCCTTGCGGCCCTGTATCCAGCCCGCTGCTGCCCCCATCTTCTTCATGGGCTGTAGCCCACGTCTTCCCTTCTTTTTTTTTCTTTTCGAACTCGGGCCTAAAGCCCGCTTCTTCTTCCTTGCTCCCCCACTTCCACGTTGGGCTTCAGCCCACTTCATCCTTCTCTATTTTCCCTTCCTTATACCTACCTCCTGAGCGGGCCTCACTACAGCCCACTTGTGAAACAGAATTGGCCCATCCCTCTCTTCCTTCTTCCAAACTCTAACTTAAGCCCACATTACTAACTTTCCATAATGGGCCGCCCATATAACTCAGCCCAGCTCCTTGGCTGGCTCAAGGTCCACCCTCAAAACCCAAACTATGTCCATAACTTCGTCGTTTTACATCGAAATTCGACACCTTTCGAACCAGTAGTTCACATTTTTAACCCTCCTCGATATTACGGTGAAACTTGATAAATTTATCCAAGGATAGAATAGTCATTTTGACACTTAAAAAGATCGGGGTGTAACAGTCGTCGTCGCCTTGTCTCCTGCCTTCGAGACTACGGCTGACGTTGCTACCTTGTTGCCAACCTTCTCTTCCTTCTCTTGCGCTATCGTGGGTGTCATGGTTGTTGAATACTCGGTGGAGTTGGGAATTGGGGTGAAATATGCGGTGGAGTTGGGAATTGGGGTAGATCAATTAGCAATTGATCTAGGGTTTGAGAATTGAAAGAAGAAGAGTTGAGGAAAGCAGAGAGGGTTCAACTGAAGCCTTTGGGAAGAAGGAAGGGTTTCGGTTGGGAAAAGAAGAACAGAGAGAGAGAATTAGGATTTCACTATTCTTATTATGCTTAACCATAAACCTGTTTTACACATATACTTATGTTAATCGACAATCAACCCCTTT
Organism: Linum tenue; assembly: GCA_946122785.1. Lineage (NCBI taxonomy): Eukaryota > Viridiplantae > Streptophyta > Magnoliopsida > Malpighiales > Linaceae > Linum > Linum tenue. The sequence goes on from CAMGYJ010000009.1 coordinate 27,869,534, forward strand.
ACTCCCCAAAATAATAACCTAATCATAATACTCTCTCCCCAACTATAAACCAATCATAATAATCCAAATAATAAACCGACAACTACTAATTTCTAATAAATATAAAATGTTTCCATCAGTATTTTGCTACATACTCATTCTTCTTATACCTCTTCTAAGAAGGAAAAACGATATAGTCTCCCTTCCCTTCTAGGAGCGACAAAAACAACTGTAACCCAACCCACCCGTCCAACCCGCCTCCACACACTTGTATTTATCGCTAAAATAAGGTTTAAGGTTGAGTGACTGTTTTCTTTGTTGAAACCCGCATCTCTTGGGTTGGGTGAAGGTTTTGGTTTATGAACCCCATAGATTTCCGACCCAACCAATGTTACAACTATTATCTTAAGTGTTCATATCCAAAACTTATATATGTCGAATACAAGTATATTTGCGAGGAAATTAGGATATTTTGTCATATTATACATATTTAATATAGAATATGATTCATGTTGTTTTTCCTGTGTGTATACATTTTAAGAGAATAACATATTATGGATGCATTAGCTTATAATGAATAGCATCTTTAGCTCATTTTGGTAAATGTACGTTTAGAAAAATACTAGACATATTGAAGCAAATTGCACTTCATCAAGATCAAAACTACAACTTCTATGTATTTTGATGTTTTTCACTTTGATTTATTTGCTTGAATTTTAATTAGTTATCTAATTTTAATAGTGTTGGGTTGAATTTTTACATAAGAGTATAGTTCACCCGACCCAAACCGAGTTGTAAACAAATCGTAGGGCTCCAATTTTTTTAGAGGGAATTTGAATTTAGTATTTTCAAAACCTTATGTAAATTGGATGATTAAAATCAGTGGCGGATCCAGGGGGTGGCCATCCCGGGCCATTGCCCAGCCCTCCTATGGATTCGAAGCTAGCATAACTCTTATGAGTTTATCGATTATGGTCATTCGGTCCAGTGTTATTTTATTATAAGATTGTGTGTAATTGAGAAAATGGGTTAGATGAACATATTCAAATCACAACTCTAGCCTATAAATTCTAGCTCCAATAATTCCCTTCTAAAGAAAAACGAACAATGTAACCTAAAAGTCTAAAACGTAAAAGACTAAAAGAACTATGAGGTTCGTTCTCTTGAAAAATTATGAGAGCAACTGGTGGAAATAGGGATGAACACACAATACAAATTGATTTGTCTAGTGTTGATATTGCCCGTTTTAACAGCTATTATGGGGAAAATCTTTTCAACAATAGAATAGGTGAAATATGATTTGCGCAACAAATGAGAGATGAATTTCTCGCTGATTGGTTAACTATTTTATTCGAAGGAGAGTAGTATGCTATTGGTATAGATGTAGGCTTCATTATTGATGAATTCGCTATATTAAAAGATCGACATCTACAATTGATTTTGTAAAAAAAACCTATGATTTTTTTACGATATCTAATTTTTTAATAAAATTCTACCTAATACTCTACTGTGTCATGAATCCACAGCTCATTAAAAATAACTAACCCCGAACCCCAAAAAAATTTACACCACCTAACCGTTTCTCAATTTCCAAATCTCCTTCGGAATTTGCATACCACATCCGACAAGTAGAAGGAAACTCGGCCACCGCATTCTGTATATATACCGGGAAAGCCAAATCAATTGGGAAGAATAATAACCACAGAAGCACCTAATCTAAGTATTCTCTTTCCCTCATTTTCCCCCTCTCTTCGGTCAACTCCCACGTCGATTTGTCCCTCTCTCCGGCCAGCCGGCGACACATGTCATTCCTCCCGTCGTACATCCCTCTCGTTTACGACGACGACGTCTTGGCCCCCCAAGATGCGGCGTCCCTCGACGCCGACGACGACTACTACGATATATTCCCCATTCGCCACGAGATGGACGTGAGCGAGCTGCCGAGGCCAAACATCCCCGTCGACCATTTCCCGCCGCTCTACTACACTCTCACCATCCCGCCATTGCCGCCGCCGCCGGCGCGGTGGGACGTCCGCCTCCTGAATGACGTGAGTGTCGCGGAACTGGACGCTGACGTGGATTGCTCCATTTGTTTGAACAGCATTCACGAGCCGCCACCGCCGCCAGGCGGTGTTGGTAATTCCTCTCCTGCTGCGTCATCATCGGAGAGAGTGAAGTCGCTGCCGTGCTCACACGTGTACCACGAGGATTGCATCCGCCAGTGGCTCGCCGTCAAGTCCACGTGCCCTCTCTGTCGCTCGCCGCTGAAGTAGTAGTCGTACTGCGCGCCCGCCGCAGGCGACGCTTCATTAGTTTATGACGGCGAGTCAGTTAATCAAGGTGTTGTCGTGAATAAAGTGGCGCTGGCTAAGTTTGTTTTTTTTTTAATATATTTTTACTTACAATGAATTCCTTGGATTGTGAATCTCATTAGATTAGTTTGATTTCAGGATTTTGGGTTGGTGATTTTGTATGGAGAGACGAGCTTGAAATTTGAATCTCTCGGCGGTTCCGACTGCTTGTTCATTTTATTCCTTGCTGTCTTTCGATCCTTAAAATTTATTCATTTGTCTCAGATAGAGATCGATTTCTCCTCCGTCGCTCTTATCTCCGCCATTGCTCGGTTCTCCAAGACGCACAGCTCGAAATTCTGTAACCGATTCCCGGTGAGGAAGTTCCTCATCACCAAGATCCCGTAAAAGGCGCCAAGGTCGCCTGCAACTCAAGGTCGCAGTTGTTCAAATCTCCAGTTTGTGTGAGTTACGTCACTGCAAGGAAATAATTAAGCGCGAGAGTCCTGAGTTTGTGTGAGTTTTGAATGATTGCACAGTAGGAGCTCCATGTTTCAGCATTCATCACTGTGGTCAAAGGCTGCCTTTAGTGGTTGCTGGGCGAAGTTATCCTCTTCAAAGCCCCTGGATGGTCACCTTAATTTTAACATTTTAATAAACTTTCTTTTGCATCCAAAAATAATTGGTTATTAAAAGTCACATGAATTGGTTGTCATTAGTATTTGTTGCGATTAATAGCCTAGATTTTTCAATCAATAGTTTGAATTAGGAGTGGCTATACGGTCCGGTCCGGTTAAATTGGACCAAATTGATCCGGTCCCGGTCCGGTCTTTTCAGGAATATAAGGACCAAAAATTGGATTGGATACAGTCCGGTCTTGATCCAGTCCGGTCTTGACCCGGTTCGGTCCCAATTTTATCTTGATTTTAGGTGTTGGGGGTCTCTTATCCGGTTTTTTACCTCAAATCTAAGCCCGAATATGAGATTGCATTGTTTGTTATCTGGTCCCGGTCCGGGTTATACGGTCCGATTTCGAGTAAAACCAAACAATACGGGACCAAATAGCCAGCCCTAGTTTGAACTATGTATGACACAATATAAATATGGTTACAAAAAATCAAGATTTTATTATTGCTAAAATTAATTGCGATATCTCTCCGTTTCGCTACAAATCAGCATTTTGGTTGTGCATTAGTAACGTGGCCATAGAGACCAATTTAAACATATTAGTAACCAATATTCTACTTTAAAGACAAAATTTTGGTTGCAAAAACCAATTTTTGTTGTAGTGATTGTGCAATTTTGACTGTCCTGCCCTTCTTGTATTCTAACACATAAGACAATTTTTTCAACTAATTTTAATGAAAAATCGATGTTGTAAAAACATGTGTAATAACCTTTGTATACAAATATATAATTAATATAATTGTACATGGGAATGAGCACTTCTACTATGCTATATAGTATTGGTGTTTTAATGTACAACTTTAGGTTGTACCATAACAATAAATGTATAAGTTTAGGTTGTACAATAAAAAAAACTGTACCATTATGTTATGGTATAATTTTACAACTTGAAGTTGTACCACCACATAAAGGTACAAGTTCAAGTTGTTCCATAAAAGAATTTGCACAAAAAGTATAGGTACAATTTGAAGTTGTACCATAACGTTAAAGGTACAATTTCAAGTTATATCATAAAGACAAAAACCTATAGCACCGATGGTATAAAGCATTGTAAAATTCCTCACCTGGGAATATGTAAATGTTTTTTTAATGGTTAATAAAAAATGCATTGAAACTCGAAGAGGCGCAACTCGCAACCTCCCTCTCAAAAAAGTACTCGTTCAGCTACAATATATGAACTAAAAGCACAAAAAAACAACCAAAACTACTATCACGCTATACACTATATAACTCCAAGGGTCTACTGCACCTTCAATTGGAACTCAATCTGGTTGTTGGCAAAAATAGAAAACTCATGCTTAACCTTCATCACCATCTGAGCTGGAGTCTGTGCACCCCTCTCCCCATGCACTCTAGCACAACGTTCCTTCCAAATCATGCTTATACCCATGACCCACAAGACTCTCCCAACTGCTGCTGCATCAGTAGAGAGACTCCAGGAAGTCTCAGCCCATCGAAGCTGTGCCGCCCAATCTGCAAAGTCAGGGAAACAACACACGCCCTGCAAAATCGCCTTCATCACAGCCCTACTATAAGAACACTCATTAAACAAGTGATCATGAGTTTCTATCCCACCAGGGCATAAAACACAGGCAACATCACACTTCACTCCCCAACTCGCCAGCTATTTTTTTGTGCGAACTCTTTCCAGAATTATCAACCAAAGCAAAACACAATGCTTAGGGAAAACCGAATTTGTCCATACAACCTTATACCATGACACAGGTTGACTAGAGACCCTAATGGATGTCCATACCTGTTTGACTGAGTACCGAGCAAGTACAACCCCATCCCAGGCCAAAGATTCCCCTGCTCCAGTTATATGCTGCTGAGCCAAGCACCTACACTTCAAAATCTTCCTCCAAACCCAGGTGCTAACTGTGTTGGGAGAAATATGTAAATGTTTGATCTGGTTTCTAGAAGTGTTTTTTAAATAATGAAATTAGGTGATTGCGCATCGAGGCATGCACACTCGAGTCATAAAACTCTGTGTTGATTATTCTACTGCCTCACCTAAGTCAAGTATAATCTAGTCAGGCAATGTAGCGTAGTGGTGACCGATGTTGTATTCCACGAGTTTGAAGTCTAGCACTGCTCAAGAGCTTAGTCGTTATCTAGTTGATCCTTTAGTTTGTTTTTTTAGATTAATCACTCACACTAACTACTACACAAGTATGCATAAAAGAGAATCGACATCTGGGGTTCGATTCCCTCCACCTAACACGACAGGTCATGCATTGTAACAAATAAATACGATCATGTATGGAATTTATGGTGTAAGGATCACTAAGCTTGAAACTAGTCCAATGATCGAGTCTCCTAGCTCCACTCCTAACTACATCTACCAACTCAATGATCATATCATTGATTTCCTTAGCTAGAGATAAATCATATCCGCTTTAAATGTGTTTCCATAGCACACAATTCAAGTGACTCAATGATCGTGTAATCACCCAAAATGCATCAATTCAGTGGGTTCCTACTTCACCTCTATTAAAAAAAAAAGATTATACAGTTTTATAATGCACACATTTCATCAGTACATCTATATCAACATATACATATGTTTAGAGGACACAAAAACTAAGCGACGCCTATATTTTATAAATTAGGAAATAATAATAATACCCTATTTTTGTTTGAACTTGAAGCAAACGAAAATTTTGATTTGAACTTTCAAATAATATAGTTTTGCCCGAATTTTGAAAGAAATGGACGAATTTGGCACAAATTTTGGGTTGAGTGTTATATTGACGTAAAAGATAAATTTGGCTCGAACTTTCAATTAAGACAGTTTTGTCAGAATTTTGAAAGAAATGAATAAATTTAGCCCGATGTTTAGGTTTCAGTTAATGTTGACGGGGATGGGGATGGGTAGAGAGAGAGATTTTAGATTGCTATGTAGCTTACAACATCATTTATTTTTAAACTTTCAAAAACTTGAAAAATAAAATCGTGAAACTCTATGTTAGGAAAAAAAATGTACAGAAGAAAATAAAATATAGCTCCTATATTTTTTGTTTGGTGTAAAATGGAGTGCTATCGGGCACTTCAAATGTTAACTATTAATCAAGCGAGGAGTTTCCACCCAAATCAAATTAAAGTACAACCAATAGTTTAAAACCAGGTCTGGCGATTCTAAATTGCTTTCCCTAAAAACGTTAATGAGTTGGACCGACCACAGCCAGGAAAGGAGATCAATGGCCAGAATAAAGTGCTGGTGGTGGTCCTCAGCTCCTCGTATCAGTTGTACAACTACTTGAGAGTCGTTTTGCTACATCACTCGGCGGTACCGTGGATCCCAAGCTAGAGCCAGGTCATGAACAAGCCCTGAGAGTTCTGCAAAAGTGATAGAACCCTCACCTAGATTCATTGAATAAACTTCCAGCAAACTGCCATCCGCCCCCCTTGTTACTCCTCCCGTCGTCGCCTTGCCATTTGAAACTGAGTCATCCACGTCAGACCAGAAAATAGGACTCTTAGCTTATCCTAACATTTTTATTTTTTACTTGCATAAATCAAACTAGAAAAATGAAATTGATTCTAAGTCCCCAAAAAATCCAATGCATAAGACCATCTCTCTCTTTGCCCATCCACATAAGTATTAATGATCAATCTAAATTTCGTGCCATGTTTGCCATTTCTTTAGAGAGAGGAGTCGAGCGATTCTGGTAGTGAGGTTTTCCGATCTTCCGTCTCGCTGCCAGCTCCGGCATATGCGCCGGAGCAGCTCTTTTCCCCCTCTTTTGCTTTTCTGATGAGTGGTGATACTGCAGCGATTCCCAACCCGGGGGGGGCCGAATGATGATGCGCGGGGGTTCCGACGAAACCCTGGGCCCACTACAAAAAAACCTACCTTTAGCGACAAAAATTTGGGCGACGGAATAAATTCGTCGCTGAAGGTTAGGTTTTCGCGACGAATTTTCATTTTTCGTCGCTGAATATCTCGTCATTATTAGAGAGGCCACATGATGGATTTCGCGATGATGTTTAAGCTATGGCGACGAAATTGTTCGTCGCTGAAAATATGGATGATATACCAACGAACATGTTTCGTCGCAAAACACAGTCAGTTATTGCAACGACAATTCCATTGCCCAAGAAGGATAAAAGCAACGACGTATTTGGTTTGTTGAATAGAGCAGTTTCTTCCCGTCGAAACTTGTGAGACTTTTGTAGAATAGAGAGTTTTTTTTTATTTGTTAAAAAAAAGAAACTTGTGAGAGTTTCGTTCTGCATTTCAAAATGTTTCTTGAGCCTTTTTCTTTATTGACCGAACGATGTCGTTGAAGGCCATTGGTGTCTTGGCAAGTCTATTCGGCACATTGGCTATAAAGTGACTGCTTTGTTACTAAATAGATGGTAATCATGTTAGTATATGTAATTCAATTACATATACTAACATGATGAAAGTCAATAAAATGAGAGTATTTTATGAATCTGTTTAGTGATTCAATGATTTTTTTGTTGATTGGCTCTGTTTTTTTATCCTTTTTCTTGCCCTTCTCCTTCGGGTATTGCTTTATAGTGAACTTGGTGGGGTTTGTGTACTCAGGAGTTCAAGCATTTGATCTTTGCTTACTCAATGCTCTCACTAAAAGAGTTCAGAGCCCAACCCGGAGCCGACTCTGGGATTGCTTCGATTTCTCTCTGAACCAGGCAAGCAACACTATCCCTTTTTCCCAAATGAAATACGTCAGCATGCCGCCACTCAATTCCTTATGTGGCAATAAGCTTTCAATGGTTGATATTTGCTATCTATTCGGTTCTGTGAGCTTGCTTTGAACCACGGTTTCTTTGCATACGAGGCATTTAATTTATAGGTAAAGCTAGTCATATTTGGATAGATAGAGAGACCACAATGGAATAAATTTTCAGGTAAATGCTACTGCTATGTAAGGCTTATAAAGGTACCAGTGATGTTGATGGGTAATTTGAATGAAGTTACCAAGTAATCTATCAGTGATGTTGTTCCTCATTAGATATCAGATTTTGATTTGATTATGGGTAACTAGTTACCAATAATAGATTTGTTGTCATTTTATTTTTGTGCAGACTAGCTATCAACTTTACTTTGGACCAGCAATTGGGTATCTTTTGGCATGAAACAACAATGACCATCACTTGTCTATATTTTGGCATGGACCGGCAGTGGGATATTTTGGTATGGAACGTGATGTTGACTATGATCAGTTTGAGCATAAACACTGAATACTATCGTCAGATATTATTGTATAGTTATAAGTTATAACCGTCTAGGTACATTACTACTTGAGCATGAACAATTCATGTTTTTGTTTTTGTTTTACTAGGTGTAGAGTGTATAGCTACATTTTTAAACAATGTAAATGTCGTAGTTGGAAAGACAAATTCAGTTAGTGGCATTGTTATACTCTTACTCATTTTATGAAGAAGGGCTCAGTTGTATTTATGATTATATATGTAAATTAGCAACTTGACTAGAAGACAGAATACAACAGCAAAAATAAGATTTATCATATTTCGTAAACTTTTCAACGATGAATTTCTATTACTACAGAAATTGTCGCTGATGTACACATTCGGCGACGAACAAATTCGTCGCTAAAGCTAATGGTAAGTCACTGTGGAGCGATGAAGATAAAAATTCGTCGCCAAATCAATTGCTTCAGCGACGATACTTTCGTCGCAAAAGCTTCGCCTTTCTGCGACGAATGGTGCCTTTTGGCGACGATGCTCAGTATTTCGTCGCTAAAAGCAAGGGCGACGCGGTATAGGCGACGTATGGTGAAACGTTTTTGCGACGAAAGTCTCCATCGCAGAAACCTTCAGCGACGAATTTCAGAGCTTCAGCGACGAATTTCTCCATGCTAAAGATTATGTTTCTTGTAGTGGCCTCATTGTTTGGCATCTCTGAGGCAAATCGTTTGACCTATATCCCGCCTGAAATAGTCAAGGGAGGGCTTCGTATGCCGAGAGAGGTTCGTGAGGCCGGAGCTGCTCGATGGAAGAATTTCCTTGTTGGTCAATTCCTCCAGGATCCTCCTTCGCTTTATGTTCTTCGTCGGTGGTTAAATAAGCTCTGGGGGCGAGATGGTCTGGTAAGGGTCTCCTTCCTCTATTGTAAGATGCTCTTGATTCAGTTGCCTAATCAGAAGGTATGTGAGTGGATTCTTGAGAATGGGCCCTGGTTTTACTACAATAACCTACTATATCTGAGGCCATGGGTTCCCGGTATTAGTGTTGAGGATCTGGGGCGGAAGGCTTTGCCAATCTGGGTTCCTCTGTCTAATGTCCCGCTTGAGTATAATGATTATCAAGGTCTTAGTCGTATTGCTAGTTGGATTGGTGTTCCATTGGGAGTTGATCATACTACGTGTATGGGTGATCGTCATGGGTTTGCAAAGGTTTTGATCGAATTAACTGTTGATAGTGCATTTCCTAATCATGTATTGTTGTGGCCGGATGATGAGTCTTCGCTGCGAATTGGTGTTGTCTACTGTAATCTACCTCCTATATGTCATGTATGTCATTTATTTGGAACTAAGGGGGATTGTGCTGGACATAATCAGAAGTGGGTGACAAAGCCTGCTCAGCAGCAGAGCTCTGCACCACCTCTGAAGCTGCAAGATGAAAAGCAAGCTACGCAGGTGGATACTGGGGTTAGGGATAAAGGTAAGGAAATTGTGGTATTTGAAGAGGATCCTCAATTAAGTTTTTGGTTGGTAATCTTGCTACTCGTAGAAAGAGGCATCTATAAAAGCTCTCTCTCAGAATCTTGAGAAATCCTTTTGTGAAGTTGTTGGGTCTTCATCTCCTAAGCTGCCATCGGAAACAGAATTTCAACGAGTGGTCCATGGTGCTAAGCCTCGAGTTTGGTCGCCGCAATGCCCGCCGGGATTTCAGGTTTCTGCATCTCCTTTTATTGTGCTGAGTAAACTAGATGAAGAGCCAGCTAAGCTGCAGGGCGCTCCAAAGAAGAAGGATTCTAAGAAGGAAAGTAAGAAGGGTGGAGGAGGAGGGGGAGGGGTTAAACCCTCTACTTCCAAATGATTGTTTTATTTTGGAATGTGAGGGGGTTCAATAGAACCTCCAAGCAGCGAGATTTGCTGCGGATCCTGTGTAGGAATAAAGTAGATGTAGTAGCGGTACTAGAAACTAGAATACAAGCGAATAAAGCTGAGGAATCAGTGGAGGCAGTATTTGAGGGGTGGAAGAAATGTTTGAATTGTAAGGATTCAAATCTTGGGCGGGTTTGGTTGTTCTGGAATCCAGACATTAATCTTACAGTCTTGCAGCCAGGGAAGAACTTTGTTCATTCAGTAGTGGAAGGATACAATAATGAGAGGTTCTTTTTAACAGCAGTTTATGCTGCAAATGACGAGGCAGAGAGGAAGCAGACATATGCTGAAATTGGGAGATTTCAAGTTGGGGACTGTCCATGGCTAGTTGGGGGTGATTTCAATGCTGTTCGTGCCCTTGAAGAAACTTCAAATGTTAGAAGTGTCACTGCTAGTATGATTGACTTTAATGAGTGGATAGATAAGATGGAGTTGTTAGATTATAGAACCACGGGGCCTCAGTTCACGTGGACAAACAGGAAGCAAAATAATCCTATCGCAAAAAGATTGGATAGGGCTCTCGTGAATATGAAATGGGTGGAGATTTTTAAAGACTGTTCTATGGAAGCTCTTCCTGCTCCTTTCTCAGATCATTGTGGTATCCAAGTATGCACAGAAGCACCAATCAAATCGATGCCTAAACCGTTCAAATACTTTGAATTTTGGGCGGAGCACCCATTATTCCTGCCAACAGTTGAGAATGCTTAGAAAAAAGAAGTTAGAGGGTCTCCCTTGCAGGTGGTTCAGGGTAGGCTAAAGGAAGTAAAGAAAGCTTTGAAGTAATTCAATCAGGAAGTATACGGTGAGCTTCAGGATCAGGTAAGGGATGCTGAGAATGATCTGAAGCAAGTACAATTGCTGGCCTATTCGGACCCCACTGTGGAACATTTTACTGAAGTGCATTTGATGGAGGAGAAGTATGAGCTGATATCAGCTGCTTATGAGAGTTTTTTATGGCAAAAATCACGCATTTCATGGCTCAATTGAGGGGATAAAAGTTCTGGTTTCTTCCACCAAACAGTAAGAATTCAAAATTCTAAAAAGGCAATTCAGAAGCTAGTAAATGATGCGGGAATTCCTTTAACTCAGTAAGAGCAGATTGTAGAGGAGGTGGTCACTTTTTACAAGAAACTATTAGGGGAAGCCAATGCAGAAATTTCCCCTGCCCGAGAGAAGGTGGAAGCTCTGGTCAGAGTGCAGATTCCTGAAGCTGACAAAGATGCCTTGGTACAGCCTATCACTGTTGAAGAAGTCAGAAGTGTTGTTTTTGGAATGAACTCTCAAAGGGCCCCTGGCCCTGATGGTTTCTCTGCAGATTTCTATAAGAAGACTTGGCATATTATTGGTGCAGATGTTACTAGAGGAGTACTGGACTTTTTCAAAGAGGAGCACCTTAAGAACTTCAGACCTATTTCCTGTGTGAACCTCCTATATAAGATTATAGCAAAAATTCTATCAAACAGGATTAGGGAGGTTCTCCCTTTGATTATTAACCCTACACAGTCTGCTTTCATTAAGGGTCGAAGTATTATGGATAACATTCTCTTAGCTCAAGAATTGGTTAGTGGCTATCATAGGTCTGGACTATCATCTAGATGTGCTATAAAGATAGATGTCATGAAAGCCTTTGATTCTGTTAACTGGAATTACCTTTTCCTAATGATGGCGGCTATGGGATATCCAGAAAGATTTCTTAATTGGATCAAGTGTTGTGTGCAGACAGCTCATTACAGTATTAATGTGAATGGGAGTTTGTGTGGATTTTTTAGAGCTCGAAAAGGAGTGAGGCAGGGTGATCCTCTATCCCCATACCTTTTTACTATTGCCATGGAGGGTCTCTCCACATTACTGTTGCGGGCTAGTCAAGCAGGTAGAATTCCCTATCATCCCCAGTGCAAAAGAATAGGATTGAATCATCTATGTTTTGCGGATGATATCCTTGTGTTTACTTCTGGATTTGCCCAAGCCATTCTTCAAGTCAAATATGTTTTGGAAGCATTTTACAGTATCTCAGGCCTTAAATGCAACCCTTTAAAATGTGAAATATATTTTGGAGGGGAGTCTGTTATGTTTAAGAATACTGCTTTGTCTCTCTCGGAGTTCACAGGAGGGTTCCTTGCTAGTGAGGTACTTGGGTTTGCCTCTACTCACAGGGAAGTTATCTTCAAAAGAAGTGGATATTCTAGTTGATAAAATAACTAAAAGAATTCGATCATGGCGTGCTAAGAAGCTTACATATGCTGGAAGATTGCAGTTGCTTAATTTTGTTTTATTGGGGATTGTTCAATACTGGATGCAGATTTTTGTCTTGCCCAAGCTGGTTCTCAAGAGGGTGCAGAAACTTTGCTCTCAGTTTTTATGGCATGGCACTGATGAAGGTCGTGCAAAGGTGGCCTGAGATAAAATTGCCCTTCCAAAGAGGGAAGGTGGTCTGGGGGTAAAGGATCTTTTGGCCTGGAATCAGGCTTGTACTGTGCGAATGCTTTGGTTGTTCCTCCTTAACTCAGGTACTCTCTGGGTGGCCTGGATGCGTGAATATAAGTGTAAGCAGAGGGATCTTTGGTCGATGAAGCCCCAGTTTAGTAGTTCTTGGACTTGGAGGAAGCTGCTAAAACTGAGACACACTGTCAGTCCCTGGCTACATAGAGGAGCTGAAGGAGTCTTCTGGGGATCTCGCCTGATGCACACATTCTCAGTCAAAACTGTGTGGGATTCACTTCATAGTAGACATCAAGAGGTCCAGTGGTATAGACTTATCTAGGGCACACCATGTCCTCCGCGCTATAGTCTAATTGCTTGGCTTATTGTTAAGCATGCCATTGTGACTAAGACAAAACTGCAGCAGTGGGGGAAAATTACTGATTCTTCCTGTGTTCTATGTGGGTCTGCAGTTGAGACTAGAGAGCATTTATTTCTGCAGTGTATGTTCACGCGCAGAGTTGCAGTTACTCTGCGGTGCAAACTCTTGAATTTTTTGGATTGGGACTCAATGCTATCTGAGGTTTGTGTTATAGCTAGCCAAGGTACTTCTGGAAGTTGGCATGGGACGATTTGGTGCATGCTGCTAGCATTTATTTGGAAAGAACGCTGTCTGCTGGTGCATGGAAAAAATAGTAGTGACCCTGAGGATGTTGCTTCTCTAATCAAAGCTGAGTTATGCTTTCTGGTGGCAGGAAATGTGGTGATGCGCAAGGAGCTGGAGACGATAGGATACCTTTAGACAGTTTACATTTGCAGGTTTTTTAACATTAAAAGTAGTATTGTATAGGCGGGCGGTCCTTGTTGATTTGTGAGGGACCATTTTGAGCGTTTGGCTCTTCTCGTTGTATTGGCTTTTTTCACTTCATCAATACGAAAGAATCTGATTCAACGAAAAAAAAGTACGTGCCAAAATTATCTTTCAAGATCAGGTAAAAAATATGGCATAATACCTATGATGTGGAAGCCACGCTGCAGCCATCTCAACATCGTATGTTGAGTTATAAACGAAACAAATGTTTGACCATCAATATTAATGACCAACACAAATTTCGAACAAATTTATCCATGTCTTTCGAAATCGAACTAAGTTGTCTTAAGTTCAAACCAAAATTGTCAATTACAACAAAATCGAGACCAAAATAGCCTATTATCCCCAGAAATTAAGCACATGCTAGTTGTTTGTTCTCGCACAACCACCACAACGGCACTACCGCAATCCCCCATATGGAGATATTCAGCAATTTCAACAAAAACAAAGGGAAAATAAAAGTGTTAAATCGAGCAAAACGACAATGGAGTGCAAGGCGGGAACTCCATCCAAAATTAGCGGAGTGGGGCCCACAGCTCCTTTGCTAATTTCAGATTTCCCCTTACCATTTCAAATTTAAATCCCTCCGTTATTTATGTAAAATAAATAAAAAAACGGAAAAACAAAGCGCAAACAAAACGAATAAAAGCTAAAAAAGCAAAAAAGCCAAACAAGGAGAAGAACAGAGGTTGCAGGCCATTTTTTACTTCCTCTTCTCCTCTCCCAAATTTCTATAATTTTCTTTTCTTTTTTCTCTCTGGTTTCAGAGAGAAAAAAGAAAAGAAAACCCGGGGGAAAGAAATAAGAAATAATAACGTAGAGGCAGAAAGGAGGGAAGATAGAGAAGGGGGAAAGTTAAAGGAGCTGCTTCTTCTTCTCTCTGTCTCTCTTTCTGGTCCTGTTCCTGTTCCTGTGTACGTTTCGTTGGGGGGATCAGAATCGGAGCTTCGTTTCCGCCATTGCGAGAACACAGAATGGAGGCTGCTTGTGATTCTTCTTCGGGATCTGCCTTGCTCATCCTCGTCTTCTTTTGATCTTCGCACTCGGTAGGTTCGTTCGCCATTTTTATGCTCGCATCTGCATTTCCCCATTTATTATCCCATTTAAGCTGCTAGTTGGAAGAGTTAGAGTTTGATGCGGATCTGCGGGAGGAGGAGAGTTTTGTTGGCGTTATCCTCTTTGCTGATTGGGTGCAATGGCGGAAATTCTGAGAGAAACTTTCTTAGCATTCTCAAATGTAAAGGAAAACCCTAGCGTTCTCAATCTCTCAGCCGTCTCACCGCATTCTTCTTCCCTTCTCTCTCGTTCTCCTCTGAGCTAGCTGTGGCGGCTGCCGGGACCTTCAATCCGACCGGTTCATTTAAAGGGCTCTCTCGCTGTCACCCTAAAATATGAATCCAATTCCATCGCCGACTTCGTGCTGGAGGTCGCCATTCGTCGAAGCCGGAGAAAGAGCCAGCCGTTCTTCGATTTATTGCATCTGGGTTTAGGGTTTCGGACAGCGTCGGCTATTTAAAGCGGCGGATTGAGGGACTGCTGCTGGGTATTCTTGTATTCCTTTGGTTTTGCTGCTTCTGGACACAAAGCGTGTAGCAAAAGGAGGGACGGGCTGACGGGGATCGGTAGCAAAAGGCGGTAGAGGAAGGGAGGTTGGAGTGTTGGAGGCTGCTTAGGGAGAAGTTGAATTGTCCACCCGCTGGCCAGATTTCGTGCTCGATCGATTGGGGTGAGTGACGTGGGATGAATATAAGGCACGATTGGGAATGAAGAATTGCTTCAAATGAATGGCTGATTTGGCTCGTTTGTTGGGGTGAATTGTTCCGGTTTTAAATTTGGTCAATTTGTTTCCTTTCCTTTTAATTGAGGTTGTGCGTTAATGGAATTAATCGTTTCTAGTAATTATGGATTGGTTTCATGTCTTCAAGGTAGAAGGGAGGCAGTGTGTTCGTGGAAGATTTGAACTTCTAATTGTCAGCTAATGGATTTCTGGTTTCTACTTGTAGCATTGTTTCACTATAACTTGTGAAGACGAAAGAAGACCGGTGTGGGGGAAGATGAACGTTCAACCTCAAAGGAACAGAAATGAGATGGGAATATATGCCAGATTTGGAAGTGTAGCACGTCCAAGAGAACCAAAGTTTGAAGATAATGGTTATGGTAAGAACAATGAACCACTAAACATCTTCTGTACAGTGGTGGTTTAAATTTGGTCACTTGTTTGGAGAAGAACTGAGTTTCTGAAAATCCTGGTTTGGGCTCAGGTAGCGTGAAGTCACTGGTTGAGTGGTTGAACAATCTGTTTCCCTATTTGGATTTACCGCCAGAGGCAACCGAGGAGGAGCTGAGAGACTGTTTGATTGATGGCACTGTCTTGTGCAGCATCCTGAACAAACTAAGACCTGGTTTGATTGACATGGTAATGTTGTGTCTGCGCTTTTCCCCTTACAACTATGTCTAACGTACTTTCTGGGTCTGAACAACTAGCATTTCCCTTTTCACTTTCAAAACTACGAAAGAGAACCAGTTTCAGGCCTGGGGCGGACTATCTCAAGAGGTTTCTGGATGCAATGGACGAAATGGGACTTCTTAGGTTTGTACTTGAAGACATACAACAGGTATAGAGATTTACCATTATGGAGTTGAACAGAGCTGTTCGTGTTGGATTTCTGACTTGCTTGTATATGCTTTTGGACGTTTCGCTTGATGAACTTGTTAGCATGCCGGAGCCACTTCGACCTTGATCATGTGGCATAAGGTGATAGTGAGTTCGGAGCTGTTCTTATCAGTAACTTAGTGCTTTTTTTTCCTCGTGGAAGATGCATTAACTTGCTAAACCAAGCGCTCTAGATATGTAAAATTTGGTTTAGTAGTTGAGTAATGAAATGTACCAGCAACTGACTTCCTACTTGAAGCAGAAACTAGAAACACGAGAAGAAGCACAAAGAGAGTCTTAACAATGGATTTTGTAGAATTGCAAGTTACATCCCAGAAAACTTAAAATTATAGGATTGGTTTTGCTAATTCATGAGCACTATTTCCAGGGTTACATGTTGCCTGTACTGCAGTGCCTTGGGACACTTAAGGAGCATTTAAAAAATTCAGATATTCATTCAAGAAGAAGAGGGGATGTACATGAGGTGGAGCTTTCAAACAGAGCTGATCATTCTCAACGTGGTTCATCATTTAACTCGGATAACTTAGCTGTCAATGGTGAAGACAAGCATAAGAATCCCAGCAATGACACAGATCAACATGGTCATTTGACTTCTGTTTCACCAGGTACTCAGGAGACTCATTTTCATATGATATATGACACTATTGCTGAACTTGAATCCCATCAGAGTTGGAATCATGGGCATGCCATATTTCGTAAATCTTTAGAAGTTTGTTGAGATTAGCTCATCAAGGCGTTTTATGCTTCATGTCGTGTTAATGTTAGAATTTTTTAAGTGAAGTCTTGGCTTCATTTGGGGGACTAGATGAAATATCCTGGAGCTCGGCTTTTTATTGACCATTTGCAGTTAGTACATAGCCTGACCCACTTCACTTCAAACACATGTATTTAGTAATTTCCTTTTTTGCTTATATTAAACTGGCATTTGATTATATGGAAATATTGATCGCTTCATCTAGGTCACAGCCGATTCTCTCTGTAACCATGTAGTCTTGTATCGAGGCAGGATTGGGGATGTAATCAACCTTGGTGGTTGTGCCATCTTTTTTACTTCGTCCTATGAGTCTTGACAAGCCTTTGACTCCCATGTTTTTTCTTGGTTGAAAGCATGTGTGTACGCGTCTGAACATCCTTTGTTGTTGTGCATTGTTGTTGCTATTTATTTATTTATCTATATGAGATAATTTGTCTGTATGTTTGAAGATGAAGCTAATAATGTACAATATCATCCTTTGTCTTTGTTTGTGGTGGCTTCTCTTTTAGAGCCATCTCCTTCTCTGGTACCTGATGCCGGGAACAAATTCTCCGAGGTGTTGAAGCAAGGTTTATCTGGTGAGCTTTCGGATGATAACATTACAAAGCTGATAAGTTCAAGTAGCGTGGATGTAAGTTGCTTAACTATTCCCTGTTTGGCTTTTGAGTGTGTCCCAGTATTGAATTAGGCCTGTTTTTCTGTATTCATTCTAAGATTTATGTTGCTCTCATGTGGCTTTAAACTTTTCTGTGGCAGAATGAATCAACCCACATGTTGTTCAGTTTTCTGAACCAGATACTTGATGAAACCATTGACAAAAAAGACGGGCATGCTTATCATGTATGGTTGTGAGATATTCATGGTTTTTTCTTCTTATGTTCATCATTGGTAGCTACTTCATTGTCATGGATTTTTGTCATCAATTCTCTTTCTGCATTATTTTTTTTGTATTTATCCCAGTATCATTTCAATCCTCTTGAAACACAGATGGCAAGGATGTTGAAGCAAGTCGTGCAAATTATTGAACAAAGAGTGTCTGCTCAAGCTGAGAACTTGAAAGATGTAATACCCCTGGAAACCCTTATTTTCTTATCAACATTTGTGTTTGTGCATGCACCATGCTGCATATGCCTTTACTTTTGAAACGTTAATGTATATGCGTTCTGTTTTCTGAAATATTACTGCACATACTTTCACTTTGGAATTTCGTTGGCAATCAATGCTGATTCTATGTGTTGTCTAGCACAACAATCTTTGTAGGGTTCGCTCTGAAAAGTACCAGTCTAGAATAAAAGTATTAGAGACCCTTGCTTCAGGGAGCACAGAAGAAATTGAGGTATATTTGCTGCAAAGGGTTGTTTCTGTTTTTTTTTTCTTATCCAAGGTAATGTTGCCTAAATATTTTTGTTTATTGTTGTCTTGACACAGGTTTTGCTTTCACACCTAAAACAGATAAAGGTTTGACCTTATTATCTACATCCTTTTGCTTTAGTGATAATCTCACATCCTTCAAAATGGTATTTTGTTGTTCAGCTGTATCCAAGTTCTGCTATAGTATTCTGCACTACCATGGCCCGACATTCTCATGGTGATATCGTTTATATATGGCTGTTTCAGTAAAAGAGAAGAAAATCTGGACCCCTTATGTTTCTTACAGATAACTGAGTGGTGCATGTAAAGATCTTTCCGGCATACCTCTTCCATTGAAAAAACTGGGCCTCACTAGTTCAATTGTAGATCAGTAGATGTGCTGTTTCTGTTAGGCTAAAAGTGTTCAGATCATTATGAAATGAACTATCATGTTAATTAGACTCAGTAACCAGTTCTTAGAAATCTATTTTAATCAATCTGTTTTGGTAAGTAACAAGTGAAACAGCTTATGCATTGCCCTTGTTTCGTGCAGATGGAGAAAACTGAAATAGAAGAGAAGGAAAGGCTCAAAAGCCGAGATCTGGCTACTTTGAATGAAGAAAAGAATTCATTAGGGATCGAGAATTTTGCATTGAAACGCGAACTGGAGACACTGAAGAGGACACATGAAGAGCATTGTTTGCAGATAGAAACCCAAGCTAAGGAAATAAATCAAGCATTGGAAAAGAAGGCACACGATCTTGAGCGCTATTTAATGGAGTCAAAGAAGAGGGTGAAACAGCTCGAGTCCTTTTCAGAATCTAAATCAGAGGGATGGAAGAAGAAAGAAGAGACCTTCAGACTTTTCCTCAACAATCATCAGAGAGCTTTGCAGGTTTGCTTTTAGAATTTTTCTCTTGACTTCATTTTTCTATTTGTTGCAAAATATACTGTCTTAATACCTGGTATTGGTACTGTTAGGAACTGAAAATAGCTTATGCCTCTGTCAAACAAGAAGTGAGGATGACAAAGAGGAGATATGCAGAGCAGTTCTATGGCTTGGGTGGGCTTATTGTTTCGTTATCTTGTCTCTTTTAACTGGTATGTTTTGGTAGACACCAAATATTTTTTCATGAGACATTTACTTTCCGTTCTGATAGGTATGGAGCTTGAAGGAGTAGTGCATGCTGCTGACAATTATCATTCTGTTCTTGCGGAAAATCGAAAATTATACAATGAAGTGCAGGACTTGAAAGGTACATATATCCCTAACACCTTGTGCTACGTGTGTTTGTTTACTTGAAGGTTACAATGAATAGACTTCCTCAACCCAACTTCTTAAAATAAGTATTCACCCTAAAGCCCATCAAGCTATCGTCTAATCATATGGTTGTTGATGCTTGTTTTATGTGTCTTTCCACAGGAAACATAAGAGTTTATTGTAGGGTAAGGCCGTTTCTTCCAGGGCAATGTAAGAATCTAACAACCGTAGAGTATATTGGTGAAAATGGTGAATTACTCGTCTCAAATCCGACAAAGCCAGGGAAAGATACCCATAGGATGTTCAAATTTAACAAGGTTTTTGGTCAAGCTGCAAGTCAAGGTCAGAATCTTTTTCCTCATTGAGATTATGGGATCAAAGCATTATCAGTATCTTCGATTCTCATAAACTCCTTGACATTGTGTTGGTTTGCAGAGGAAGTGTTCTTGGATACTCGGCCATTAATTAGAACAGTTCTTGATGGATTCAATGTGTGTATTTTTGCGTATGGTCAAACTGGATCAGGGAAGACATATACAATGGTATGCTAATCACTCATATTTCACCTTTTTTTTTTACATTTACTTTCTCAAATGTGGACAATGTAAAATCTAAGTTTTCGTATATCTTATTTTGCTGATTTGTTTCCAGAGCGGTCCTAATATGTCATCTAAAGAAGAAGATTGGGGAGTCAATTATCGAGCATTACGTGATCTTTTTCATATTGCTCAAAGTAGGAAAGGCTCTATGACATATGAGATTGGTGTTCAAATGGTGGAGATATATAATGAACAAGTCCGTGACCTTCTCACGTGCCATGGTTCTCATAAAAGATATCCTTTTTTGTTAGATTTCAGCTTCATGGCTATCTTCCAACTCTTACACGATGGCCTTTTTTGAATGTTCTGTTATAATGAAACACATTCAAATTGTATCAAATGTTTTCTTTGACTTCCACACGCTTGGGATTTGGAGCACAACCCAACCAAATGGGTTAGCAGTTCCTGATGCCAGCATGCATCAAGTAACCTCGACCGAAGATGTCTTGGAGTTGATGAATATCGGGTTCATGAACCGTGCTGTTGGTGCCACTGCCTTGAATGAAAGAAGTAGCAGATCACACAGGTTTTCTCTCTCTTAATAGCATAATTATATTTAATGATGCTCATGAAATTTATTGTTGAGAAGTTCCTCATCATCTATCTCTCTGCAGCATACTCACTATCCATGTCCGTGGCGTGGATTTGGAGTCTGGCACAATCTTGCGAGGGAATCTACACTTGGTAGATCTTGCTGGCAGTGAAAGGGTTGATCGGTCTGAAGTAACTGGCGAGAGACTTAGGGAGGCACAACACATAAACAAGTCCCTCTCTGCACTTGGGGATGTCATATTTGCCCTTGCACAAAAAAGTCAACATGTCCCATATAGAAACAGCAAACTTACTCAAGTTCTTCAGAGTTCTCTAGGCAATATTTTGTCTTGCCCAACTTTTCATTGAATTGTTCTTCTCCGGCAAATGGAAAATTTGTTTCCGTATACCTGGTTAATGACCTTTTTTCATACTTTCGCATTTTCAGGTGGTCAAGCCAAGACCCTTATGTTTGTGCAGCTGAATCCCGATCTTGATTCATATTCCGAAACTTTGAGCACGTTGAAGTTTGCTGAGAGAGTTTCTGGAGTTGAGTTGGGGGCTGCAAGGAGCAACAAGGAGGGAAGAGACATTAGAGAACTTGCGGATCAGGTTCCTTATCTCCCAACTCTTGCTGAAACCATGTGCAACAACGTAAGTTCATAAGAGTGTTTACCTTTTCTCTTGAAATCAATGTTGTAGGTTGCGTTGCTAAAAGAAACCGTTGCAAAGAAAGACGATGTGATTGAGAAATTGCAGCAGCTCAAGATTAACACCAATGGCCCAAAGTCTGTCCGTTTTGATTCCTCTCCAAGAAGATTCTCAGTTGGGGGAAATATTCGGCTCAGTCCCAAGTCACCGGGAAGGAAAACCTCACCACTCTCTGATAGGGAAATCGACATATACTCCGAGTTTGGTGAAAAGCTTTCTGATGTGCGATCACTGCCGCCTTCAATAGATGAGTTAAAACATGGACATAGGGGACCTTTGGCAGCACATCGAAGGCCAATGACCGGTTTACCAACCAAGTTTACTGAAGCAAAGGCGGGCCAGAATTCCAATGAAGATGTCGAGCTCTTCGGTTTTGGAGGAAGTGGAGATTCGGATGAGAGAATAAGTGACATATCGGAAGGCGGGCTCTCAATGGGAACTGACACTGATGGTTCTTCTGGTAATGCAGCTCAAGCTGAAGCAACAAGCCCGTCTAGAATTGCGAATTCGGTAGAAACCACCACCAGACTCTCTGGTAATGCAGCTCAAGCTGCAAGATCTACTCCAGCTGCAGGGATGAGACAACCAGAGAATTATAGTAATACTGAAAGGTGAGTGAGGTGCTCTATACTTGTACGTACATTTTGATGGCCATCATTTGCTTTTGCTATTAGCTACAATCGAACAGCTGATGAGTTTTGCTGGTTGGGTTTCGTAGGCGTGGTGTTACATATAAGCTCCCCAAGCCATCTCCAAAGGTGGCACAAACGAGAGTATCTCGTTTGTCATTGCAGAAGCCAGCTGCTCATGCCTCAAAGTTTCAATCAAGTATGCCTCTTCTATCTCCTTTTCCATACCATATTTTTTTTGCTATAATACCTTAGATTTTTAACTAACCTCTCCCGCCGTGTCTGGTTGTGCTCAGTAGCCACGTCGACGACCCCCAGGAAACCTACGGCGACTACAGGAGGTAACTCCACATCAGCAACCAGATCGATCAGGCAAACGGGGCTCAGAACTGAAAGAAGTTTCTAGTTTGTAATCTAACTCCTCCACGCTTGCTTGTTTAACTTTCTTCCTTGTAGGCTTTTTTAATGTATTCTTCTTACTAGTCTTCCATTCACCTCATGGAAAAGGGTATTTTTTCTTGGGTATTTTGAAACTGGATGAAGGATGGACATTCGAATGATCTTTGTAGAATGAAAATTGTTGTATATACTAAGGAAAAAGAACAAAAGAAAAGAGCAAGATCATCTGATTAGTTGGTTGTTAAATGAAAGTGAGGTCCCCCTCACCAACTTTTGTAGTACTGTAGAATTGTTGTCTACCCTTGAGCAAAATGAAGAAAACACAAGTTGGCTAAGGGAAGCGAAAGAAGAACAACAAAAGAAATGGTTTCTCAATGATCTTAGCCGAGCTCTGCTATTACACCATGTCAACGGAGCTATCGGTTTAGGCAGCTGAACTGGTGTCTCTGGATAAAGCATCTCTACCTCGGAATCAAAATAGACACCTTTCTTCCAGTCTGTTTCTGCCATCACCATTACTTAATATATAACATATAAACTAAAACTTTATCTTACGTAATAAATGTAGAAACGGTATTATGTAAATCTTCTGTAACATTTGACAAATTTTACATAATGAAGTTGAACATCGAGTTATGTAAGGTGTAAGGCCGTTACGGAAGGTCTGCGTAACTCAATGTCAATATGTTACATAAGAAATAATTATTGCTCCATAGCCTTTATGTAATCCATGTGTATCGTAACTAATAATTGTTGAATGATATTATTACGTAACCCTTATGTAATGGACGCTCATTTTACGTGATGGATATTACGTTGTGTTACACAAAATATTAAGTCACTACGAAAGTTTTACGTAACATATCTAACTTGAAAAATAATTATTGTTTTGTAGTCTTTACGCAACGTACTTGTATATTACGTAACAACAATAAATTGATATTGCGTAAACTTTACTTAACGTAGTGAACCTCCTTTTTCTCTTTTTTCTTCTTCCCACATCATTTGGGAGGAGTTAGGATGCTAACACTTTTTTTTTGTTAGTATGGTGCTAACACTAGCTCCGCCAATCAGAACATTTCGTCTAGATGATTTTTCCATTTAAATGTGTTGACCACAATTAATGAGGGGGAAGAGGAAGGAGGGGCGCACTTGATATTATGAAAAATTAGGGAAGGGAGAAAGGAAGGAAGGAGGACCACGAAGCATGCCACAACCTCAAAGCATGCTACAACCTCAAAGCATGCCACAAGTTTTTAAAGCATGCAACAAGTAGTGGACCTGTTTGAAAATTTGAAATAGTTTAGGTACCAAAATGTAAGGGAAATTTTTTTAAGTACTAAAATATAATTTTCCATCGATATTTTTAGGACTCGAATGTAAAAGAAATAATTTTTGATATTAAATATTAATACCTATTAAGTTTAGGTACCAAAATATTAATTTGTAAATGAAACATAGAAAAGCTACGTAAATGGAAGTGAAGGGGAAGGGGTAGGGGTCGGCAATGGGCGGTTTAGGTGAGTTTTGGTCTCAAATTGACCCATTCGCTTACTAGTGAGTTGAAATAATTGTGATCCACAATCCACCCACATACTTCTGCGGGTTGAGTTGGGTGGGTGGCGTATGGGTGCGGTTGGGTCGCGGATCAACTCGCAAAATCAATTCTCCAACTAGCCATTAAGAAAGTCGAATAACTTTTATAATACGTTCATAGCAAATCAGTAAGACTATATCAATAATTCATTAATTTGTGATTTTGATACAATTAATAATTTATAGTTTGCATCCCAATATTTAATGGATATTAACAATAATTTGCATACCAATGTTCAATATCTAATGAATATTGCACAACACAATAACCAATAATAGTAGTCAAAACTATTCTTTATTCTCCATCTCTTGAAGTATATAGTCAGACTCTAGTACAATTCGAAAATATGATGAATATTCGATACTATAAGAAACAACATTTTTCATGTAAAAATATGATGTGGGTCATACGAATGACTCGCAACCCACTCACCAGTCACCACCCACACACATAAGTGTGGATGAGAGATTTATCAATCCGCAATCCACTCACATCAATCACCCACAGTGTGCGGGTCGGGTTATATACGAGTGAATCGATATCAATCCACTAATTAACCACCCACGTGCCCACCCGTAGTCCATAGAAAGAAGAAGGAGAAAAGAAAAATACTATAATACCCTTAATAAATGTGTTAATATGGTGTTTTAGCACTCTATCCACTCCCACTCATGGTTGTCACGTCGGCCGGCGTGCCACCTGTTGTACCTGATTCAACTGATACCGGTCATAAAACCGGCATGACACCACCAGTCTGACCGGCATGATCGATATACGAATCTTTAAGTAAAATGACCTTATTTTATTATTATTTATTTTATGAGTATAAAAGTTAAATATTGATGTTATTTGTTGGATTCAAGTATAAATGTTTAGGTATTGACGTTAAATGTCATGTTTAAATATGAGTATTTATAATTTTATTTGTAATATTGACCGGCATGAACCGGCACAAATCGGTTTAACAAGTGGAATGGTTTGACCGATGGCACATACCGTCAAACCATTTCACTTGTTAAACCGGCACACGGGCATAAACCGGTTTGACAACCTTGCTACCACTTCACTTTGGAGTTTTTTTTAATCATGAGAAAATAGTATAAATACCCGTATTAATAATCATACTAAACCCATGTCTATATAAACAGAGCTCTCTGGTTTGCGCCGGGAAGGAAGAAGCGAGGTAGGGTTGTTGGTGGAGAGTAATAGCGCCAAATCAAATCGGCTTTTGTTGTTGGATTCGCCACTCTGCTGCATCAATGGTTATTGCTCCGAACGAGTGGATAAGCACGGAGGACGCGCTGCTCCAGGCGCTGGTTGGCAAGTACGGCGAGAACAATCAATGGCAACGCATTAGTGCGCTTTTCGTTCGTAAATCCGCCAAGCAGTGCGAGGCTCGCTGGTATCGCTGTTTCGACCCATCGGCCATCAAAGTAAGTGGTCCCCTCCTCCCTTCCCTGCTAATTTGCATCAGAGAGAGTTTTTCTAATTAGGAAATAGTTAGGTTTTCAATTACGAGTTGTCAATTTTGCGATCTTGCCTTTGATGATTTGCAGAGAAGAGAGGAGGCAGCAGCAATAGGCCATCTTGCTGAGCGCTTCGATGCTGTCGCCCTCAACCATGAATGAGAATTCATTCTCATGGAGGAGGAGGAGAAGCCACAGCCCCATTGATTCTCTTGGATATGTATAATGAAGCTCTGTTTTCTGTTTTGCTAGGTTTTTTGTTGTTGTTTTTGTGTGGGAGTTTTTTAACACCCTAGCCCGCCCTAGTACTATTTTTATCAAATTGCTCTCGAGAAATCAAAATTTATTTAAAGCAAAAGGAATGATTAAAATATCATAAAATAATTTCAAATCACCATAGGAATATCTCGTTACAAAATCATAAATGAGCATCAGTCTCAAGCCTACTAATAAGATTACATAAGTGAAAGTGGTTCACTTGGAAACTTCTGAAATCACTAACCCTTGCGACGATGACATCTCGAGCAACAACTTTATCTTAGTCGTTGGTCCGAATACTCCTGCTTGCTTACAGCTCCTGAATGTGGGCGTTGGGTAGGGATGGCAATCAAACCCATGGCCGCGGGTACCCGACCGCTCCCGACCCAATCAACGTGGGTAATCCCCGCTTTGACTGGGTATGAGGCGAGTATGGGTAAAACCTGCAAAAAGATTGATGGGTATGGGGAGGGTATGTCTTTAGCCTCCCCCGCCCCATACCCATATCCGCCCCACCAAGAAAATTTATTCACATATACAAAAATATGTGGATCAAATTGTAATCTATCAATGATGATGAGGATAACTCGAGGAAATAAATAGTAGAAATGCAATTGAGTGACCATCTTAATCAAAACCTAATTCATTTCCCTCAATTCTCCTTTCACTCTTTCACTTTCCCTCTTGTCAACAAGATTATGTTAGTTAATTATTACTTAGTAGATGTATCAGAGTTAAACATAATAATTTGAAAAATATTATACTCTATATTATGTATTAACAAATATTTTAGGATCATATTCTTTGAAAATGATCGTGTTTTGTTGAATTCGTGATATAATAGGTACGTTTAGAGTTGTAGTTAAAACTTTTCTTGTAAATTTTAAGATAATAATGTTGGATGTACGGGTACGGGTATTATCCATGGGTACACGAAACCCACGGGTATGGGGATGGGTTTGCCAAACATTCCCCCGCATGGGTATGGGGCGGGTATGGGTTTGAATATTTGAAGATGGGGATGAGGATGGTTTAGACAAACCCGCCCCAAACCCGCCCCATTGCCATCCCTAGCGTTGGGGTCAGTCCTAATCCTATATTCCATTCTTTACATATATAATATAAAATCAAGCAACATGCATATGGGTGCAAATATGATGCATTGTCTTAGTACATTATTAGAGGTACATTATTAGTTCTTGAATTATAATTATGGGTATCTTGCATCTTTTATCTTATGACGCGGTCCCTACCTCGACTTAGCTGGCGCCACTGCTTGCTTAACATGAGTTATGATCACCGCGTTATGTATCGCCGTTTGGTGTCAAAACTGAGGTATGCCAACCGCGTTACGTATCGCCGTCTGGTTGCTTACCTAAACATGGGCAATGGAAACTGCGTTACGTATCGTCGTCCAGTTTCATGCTTGATCAACTACTGCATTACGTATCATCGTCTAGTAGTGATCCATCGTGAAAAGTGGCTAGCTAAGCGACGTTAACTTGTTCTTACTTATTAACTTGTTGACTTATACATGCTTGCCTTAATGAATCTCTCACCCAAGGAGAAATATAATTAAGCCATACTTGCTTACATACTTGAAGAGCTTGGTGATTTCCCACACAATGGGAAGATCCATCTTAATAACTTGCTTAACTTAGCAACTTGGGTTTAGCTGAATCTTTGTGAACACGATCCTATGTATGTTGAACGTGCATAGTAATCATATATCATAACTTGAACGTGAATCATTAAATGCATAAACTTAAACACCGATAGCACATAAGAGCAAATCATTTAATCCAAGTAACATGCATTATTCATAATTCAGAATGGAATACTAACTAATGCCCCCTCAAACCGCGCACCTTATTATGTCAAGTAGCGTGAAAATGATATTGCCTTCACTCAACGGATCCTTGCTCTAAAAGAAGCAATTCGCGCTTGTGATCCTATAGTGAAATAGAAGTTAGATCGTTTGAATTTATGGGTTCTTAGCGACAGATTTAATGCGGTGGAGTACTTTGCAATGCTTGCAAATCACCGGGCTAGTTCAAACGCTATTGGATTTACTTGCGACAAAGGATCCCTCAATTTGACTTAAATTCCTCCCAATCAATCTATTAACCAGCTTAGGATGTCAATCATTAGGTTAATTTCTCATACAATTTTGGTAGGTTAAAATTAGGGCTAATACCACTAGGAAACCCGAACTATTAACTTTGTGTCGTAAAGTATCCAATATGACATTTGTGTCCTAAACTATTTTTCCGTTAGAGTTGACTAGCGTTGACCGTTAGTTTTAAACAGAAAGTCTAGTCAGCATTGATGTGGCATCTGACGTGGAATTTTATTATTTATTTTTATTTATTTTTTCATAAAAAATAAATACTTATAGAAATTAAAAGAAAAAGAAATCTCATTGTCTCCTCTCTCCTCCCTTGACACCGCTTCTCCAACCCTTCATCGCGTCGCACCGCCGCTATTGTTGGCACTTCATATCCACGATCCTCCTCCCGATAAAAAAAAAAAAAAAATCCACGATCCTCCTCCACCGTTCCACCGTTCATACGTTGCATAAATCCTTGTCCCCTCCCACTAGTCCTTCGCCGTCGAATAAACTAATTTGTTCCCCTTCCCTCCGCCGAACATATCCTTCCCTCCACCGAACAGATCCAAGCCGAACATCCCCGACGGGAAGGAAACTCCAATACCTCCAACTCGTCGAAGACAAAGACAAAGAAGAAGAAAGAAGTAAGAGAGGAACAACGGAACAACACTGGGACAATTGTTTCATATACGGTTTCCTCCATCGAAGCTCCTAAAGGTTGTCTCGGGTTCTTTCTCAAATCCATACCCTGCAAAATACCTAAATCGGAGCCTATCGCGCAACCCAGTAGGGGAGATTCGGAGCTGATGACCAGATCTGATCTGCTCTCGTTTTCTCTCTTCTTTCTCTCTGTTCTTCCTCTTTCCCAGATCACTGTACCATCTCTTCTTCCTCCTTCTTCACTAAGAATCTCAAAATTGAGCCAACAATCTCAGACCAACTCCCTCCGCGGCCAGTGCTTTTAGTCACCGAATGCAACAATTGTAGTGGAGTTGAACCCACCACCTAATTCACTAAACCCACTTCTATAAAGTATAAACCCCATTCCCCCCTCTTTGATTGTCGGGTTAAAAAAAAACCCAGCAAAAAGAGAAGCTTCCTGACTTTGGGAAACATTTTTCTCTCGACCTTGCAAATATCAGTAATGGAAATATCCAGCGCTTGTCGTCGTCGAAGAGAGGGATGAGGGACAAAGCCCTCGTTGTTCCGCCGGAGTAGGAATAATCATCGTCGGTGGATCTCGTGCTTAATTGCCTGAATTTTCTACGCTAGCGCACAGATTGTCGAAATTGGGGTTTTCTGGGTTGGGAAAATCTTTGAGAGAGAAGCAAATAGTGAGAGAAGAACACAGACTTTTTATTTTCTTAATTATTTTTTATTTTGTAATTTTTCTATTTTAATTTTGATTTATTTTTAGATTAAAAATATGATGTGTCAGTGACGTGGCATCTATGTGGCTGCCACGTCAACAAAAGTCAATGGTAAAGTTGACTTCCGTCTGGTCAAACGTCATCTATAACAATCAACGAAATCGCCAGGACATAAATGAAACACAACTATCATACGTTGGGACACAAATGTCATATCGGATATTTTAGGACACTAATGTCACAAAGTTAATAGTTCGGATTTTCTAGTGGTATTAGCCCTTCAAATTAATACCTTATCCATAATTTAACTTGGTCAATCAGACCTTCCTCACCACAATAATTAGCATATTACAGTCTAATTTAATTTATCATATTACTCTACTGGACAAACTAACATTTTGCTAACTAAACTTAAATTAATTAGATTAATATACTAACCAGCTTAAGGAACCGTTATTATATATATATATATATCATGCCCCAAATTTCGGTTAATTCCTTCTCTAAATAGTAAAACTCGACGGGCGTACAATGTACGACTGACGTACGCTAGCCTGAACCATATATATATATATAAATTGACAACTAATCTAAATTACCTATTAACAATCTTAATTGCAGTTATTCATAAATTCTCTATTTATCAATTTACAATTTATTCCAAATGATCACGCCTAACTGATGTTTAGTAACTTGAGATTAAATGACAACTGATACATCGCTTTTAGTGACAGATCCAAGATCCGGTCACTGTGAACTATTACTGCTCGTCCCAAAAGGGCTGCGGCTATTTCTCATAGCTCGACCTTAAGCAACGGTCACTGAACCGTCACCAAACACCTGCAATTCGGTCACTAATTTTCCAGAATTCTACAACTCGTATAACTCACATAAATGTCGATTTTGACGCAAGGGGTCAGGCTTCCTTACCTAGTATTTGTGGT
Source organism: Linum tenue (assembly GCA_946122785.1). Taxonomy (NCBI): domain Eukaryota; kingdom Viridiplantae; phylum Streptophyta; class Magnoliopsida; order Malpighiales; family Linaceae; genus Linum; species Linum tenue. The sequence goes on from CAMGYJ010000009.1 coordinate 27,899,533, forward strand.
TAGACCTTGACTTGAGTTACTAGGGTCGTTATTCCTTGAGCTAATTGCCGTCTGATCCCCTCGTGCCTATGTCGTCGAAGATATGGCGAAAACGACCATGGTTAGCTAACTATGAAATATTTGTATGAACGCGGAAACTAAAACGATGAATAAGACACAGTGTTTACGTGGTTCTTCTCATTCGATGTGAATGAGCTTACTCCACGGAGAAGTTTTGCTATCTCAGCTTGTTATTTCATACGTAGCCATATACAAGTACCTGTATATAAAACCGAAAACCCTAATCACCTAGCAGCTAGGGTTCGGCCATCACATGGGAAAAAGACTTAATTAACCCTTAGTGAAAAACGACTACGTATGGATTTGACAGGAATCCTATACTCCCCCACAAGCTGAGGCATGCAGGTTGCAAATGCCCAGCTTGGACGACAATTCCTGAAAATGATCACCAGTGAGACCTTTAGTGAATAGGTCGGCGAGTTGATCATGAGAAGAAATTTTCTGAGGAAGAACTTCGCCAGAAGAGACGTGCTCACGAACGAAATAGCAATCCATTTCGACGTGCTTGGTACGCTCATGGAACACCGGGTTGGCAGCAATGTGAAGAGCAGCTTGATTGTCATAATGCAGAACAGTAGGACCCGGAGAAGCTACACCAAGATCACGGAGAAGAGCACGAAGCCAAATGACCTCACTGACAGCACTGGCCATGGCACGGTACTCGGCTTCGGCGGAGGATCGAGCAACAACAGTTTGCTTCTTTGTGCGCCAGGAAACAGGCGCAGAACCAAGAGTAACAAAGTAACCGGAAGTCGATCGCCTCGTCGTCTGACAACCACCCCAATCGGCATCGCAGTATGCAGTCAACTGCAGAGGACCAGTGGAGGGAAGAAGAATACCTTGACCCGGAGCGGATTTAAGATAGCGCAGAACGCGCTCCGCACCTGTCAAATGATCCCGTGTCGGTGCATGCACATACCGACTGAGAATATTAACAGCATAGACGATATCCGGGCGCGTAACTGTCAAGTACTGTAGGCGCCCGATAAGCCGGCGATAAGAAGCAGCCTCGTCCGGGGAAACTGGTACGACATCATCCGCCGCAGGACGGGTGAGCTGATGGTGTTGCTCAATAGGAAACCGACTTGGACGACTACCAGACAAACCACAGTCGCGAAGAAGATCCTCAGTATACTTCCGTTGACACAAAGCAATACCACTGCGAGAACGAGCCACTTCAATACCAAGAAAGTACTTGAGTGGCCCCAGTTTTTTTATACCAAACTGCTTATGCAAAGCATCTTTCACTTGCTGAATAAAATGGACATCATCACCGGCGAGGATGACATCATCCACGTAGATCAGAGCGGTGACATACGACGAACCACGCCGCCGAACAAACAGGGAATAGTCGGCACGAGAGCGCTGAAAACCGAGACCCAAGAGTGTGGAGGTAAACTTGGCATACCAGTTGCGTGAAGCCTGCTTAAGACCGTAGATGGATTTGTGGAGTCTGCATACACGATCATCACCCGGAGTGGCAAATCCAGGGGGTACCTGCATATAAACTTCCTCTTCCAAATCACCGTGTAAAAAGGCGTTATCAACGTCAAGCTGATGAACGACCCATCCACGAACAGCAGCAACCGCCAAAAGACAACGAACACTGACCAATTTAGCAACGGGTGCAAAGGTATCATGGTAGTCGATGCCCTCAGTCTGAGTAAAACCCTTGGCTACCAACCGAGCCTTGTAGCGCTCTATGCTTCCGTTAGGTTTATACTTAATCTTATAAACCCATTTGCAGGCAACAACCTTCTTACCATGCGGTAAGGCAACGAGAGACCAGGTACCATTCGAAACAAGAGCGTCAATCTCGCGCTGCATGGCCAGACGCCACTCCTGATATTGGGCGGCATCCTTGAATCTCGTGGGTTCCGAGAGCTTGGAAACAGCAGCAAGAAAACTTTGGTGATTCTGAGAAAACTTGTCATAAGACACATAATGGGACATGGGATAAGGAATATTAGATGGGGGCAACTGGGTGTCATAATCCGCAAGCTTCTTGGGTACTTCACGATGGCGCTGACTTCGGCGAGGATGAGAAATGTCGGGAGCAACTTCAGCAGGCTGCTGAGGAGAGGAATTCTCATCCCCAGCGATAATAGGCGCTGCTGGAACTTCCTCATGAGTCCCATCCAAAGAAGCAGCAGAGTGAAGAGGAGAGGAGGTCTCATCCTCGTGCGCATGGGAAGAGGAATTCTCATTCCCATGCAAAGGAACAGGCAAGCCGGACGGAGGGGAATCAAAGGCTGCTGCGTCACTTTCGTCCACAGGAACAGGCAACAAGGCGGAACGAGGGGCAGCAGGCTGGGCACAAAAAGGAAACTGGTCCTCCACAAAGACGACGTCCCGGGACGTGTAAAAGGTGTTTGTGCTAAGATCAAGAAGGCGATACCCCTTTTGAAACGCCGGGTAGCCCATGAAAACGGATCGCCGACCACGTTCTCCAAACTTGGACAAACCTTTGTGTGTGTCCTTCCCATAGGCGAGACACCCGAAAACCCGTAGGTGACTGTAGGTCGGCAACTTTTGGAGCAAGAGCTCATAGGGGGTGCGGTTGTGAAGAACCTTGGACGGGAGATGATTTATCAGGTACGTCGCAGTGAGTATACATTCACCCCAGTAGCGGAGGGGAATGTTAGCACGAAACCGAAGAGCTCTGGCCGTCTTCAAAAGGTGCCTATGCTTCCTTTCCACGACGCCATTCTGTTGTGGCGTATCGGTACAGGATGTACGAAGTACGATGCCACGCTCAGTATAGTACTGCCGCAAGCCTTGAGTTTGAAACTCGAGGCCATTGTCAGCTTGAATGCGAGCTACCTTCTCTCCGAATTGAGTCTCTGCCATGCTAATGAACATCTTAAGGTACCCTTCCACATCAGATTTATAACGCATAAGATATACCCAGGTTGCACGACTGAAATCGTCAACAATAGTAAGAAAATATCTAGCTGCATTCTGAGTAGGGACCTTGAAACCGCCCCAAATATCCACATGAATGAGTTCAAAGCAACAACGCGTTTTAATAGAACTTTTAGGAAAAGGCAAACGCGTCTGCTTAGCACGCATACAAGAGTCACAAGTATCAACCTGACATTTATTCTGAACCGAATGAAATAAAAGTGAAGCTTTGTTTTCTGAGGGATGTCCCAGTCGAGAATGCCAAAGCTCCCCCACATCCTTCTTACTGCCTGCGGCCAAGGCTTGGGACTCCTTGACACCGAACAGCCGAAGGTAGTACAATCCATCACGAAGTTGACCCGTCCCAATCTTCTTCTTGGAACGTAAGTCCTGGATAGCGCAAAAATCCCGCAAAAAGATCAAAGCGACATCAAAGTCCTGAGTAAAACGACTGACTGAGAGGAGATTGCACTTGAATAACGGAATGTTTAAAACCCGACTGAGTTTCATGCCCTGCGCCAAATTTACCTCACCAACCTGCCGAACCTGAACTTTATCCCCATTCGGAATACTAACTGGCAAATAATTCGATGCTGTCCTCAAATTCTCTAGCATAGCTTCATTATTTGTTATATATTCATTGCACCCAGAGTCAATGATCCAATTAGAGGAATCCGAAAAGTTACCTGCCATGTGTACTTGAGGATCTGCAGTTGATGTTTGAGCCGCTGCTGAACTGGAATTCTGCCCAAGGAATTGAAGGAGTTGCTGCACTTGGTCAGAATTCAAGCCAGGAATGCTCACCGCAGGGCCAGAGTTTGATTGAGCCGCACGAGACTTGTTAGGCCGAGAGCTGCGATGCTTGTCATCCCTCTCCCCACTCTTTTGTCGGCGCTCAGGCCAGCCAATGAGCTCATAACAAGACTCCTTGAGATGGCCTTGTTTGTGGCAATGGCTGCATTTTGGTATCTCCTTGCGATCCCCACGACCTCGTTCTTGATTTCTACCAGCATCACCAGTTTCCCGATCCCGCTCATGCCGAGCCTGAAAAGCCGCGGCCTCCACGTGAGGTCTTTTGTTCGCAGCTATCTGTTTATGCTGTTCTTCAGTGGCCGCAAGACGATAGGCTTCAGCGAGGGTGGGAGTCGGCTTCATGGATAATATTTGCGTCTTGACGGTTGAAAAAGCTTCACCCAAACCCATTAAGAAATCAAAAAGACGCTCACTTTCCAGATTGGTCACAACCTTTTTTCCAACATCACAGGTACACAGGCCGCACGTGCAACGCGGAATTGGAGTGATCGTTTGCATCTCTTCCCAAAGTGCACGCAGCTTGGTGTAGAAGTTTGAGACGCTGAGCTTCTCCTGCCGAAGCGCCGTGACTTCTTGCAGAAGTTCATACGCGCGCGCTGCCGTTCCAGTACCGAACCGAGGCTCAAGATCCAACCAAATCTCCCGGGCTGTCTTGGCATAGCGGATCGAGTTCCTGATCTCTTTGTCCATGGCTGTCTTCAGCCATCCCTTCACCAACGCATCGCACTGCAGCCATGCTTCTCGAATTTCACCCGCAACTTCAGGTTTAGCTAGGTAGCCATTCACAATCCCAAGTTTGTTCTTGGCGATTAAAGCTTCGGTCATATCAGTGACCCATTCTCCATAATTGGAGTCATTCAATACCTCTCCCACGAATAGCTGACCAGGGTTGTATGACGATTGAATCCTTAGGGCTGCGGGGATCACCTGAGGGATCAGATTCTCACCTCCATTGCCGCTACCAGTACCGACTAAGGTACGATCATCAGTGCCGGTTCCGCCAGACATCTCGTGTTAGCTGATTTAGAAAACCCGCTCTGATACCATGAAATATTTGTATGAACGCGGAAACTAAAACGATGAATAAGACACAGTGTTTACGTGGTTCTTCTCATTCGATGTGAATGAGCTTACTCCACGGAGAAGTTTTGCTATCTCAGCTTGTTATTTCATACGTAGCCATATACAAGTATCTGTATATAAAACCGAAAACCCTAATCACCTAGCAGCTAGGGTTCGGCCATCACATGGGAAAAAGCCTTAATTAACCCTTAGTGAAAAACGACTACGTATGGATTTGATAGGAATCCTATAAACTATGTTACTTGAAGCTTGAAGAAGGTTGTGATTTCATCATTCTTACCTACTGGTCTCGAGATAGTGCAGAGAACACAAGGTAACCGACGCTGGTTGTATGGCCCTTTCCCCGACAACGACTTCTATGACATCGGAGAAAAGCTTGGCGAACAACAAGGATGAAACATGGTTGAGGTTGATGAAGGATGGTTGTCGGTGCTGTTGGAGGAGGTTGTAGTGTCGAAGAGGTTCAAAGGTGTGATGGTGTTCTCCTACGTGGGTGGAGGAAGATAAGAAGGGGTCGATTTATGGAAGGGAGAGGTGCAGTTTCTTTCACCGTGGGAAGGGAGCACCAACACTGCAAACCCCATCCTTCTATTTAATTTGCCAACTCATTTTGGCAGTGCATGCGTGATATAGATGTTACAGTTTTGCTTGGTTCTCCACATTGGTTTTTTAATGTAAATTGTCTATCAACTTTTGGTTTATCTTTCACCTTACCTTACCACATATATTTTACACTTCACTCGATTATTTTTTTGTTGCGTACTCGTTGCATCACATTTCTTGCAGTGATAATATCAATGATTAGATCGATTACGTAAACGAAGTTCAGAATTGAAAGAAATATTTATGGTTTGTAATCCCAACTCCTCCATATACGGGATGTGGTCCTTCAAATCATTTTTTTAGGTCCTGTGGTAGAACGTAACATATCAAACACAATATAACACCCATATTCATTAACTAATTCGAGGTCTTTCAAATATCGTCTTTACTTTAAATTTAATAAGGATAAAATAATTTGTCTATAGTTGTTAATGACCTTGATTAGATGGAAACCTAAAACTAAAATTTTTTATCAAATAAGGGTAGCTTACACAAAATATGTATTCGAGGTGGTTCAACATCAACAACAACAATGAAATACCTTGTGGCAGGAGGAGCTCTTCTGGAGGCAGAAGTCGAGGGCTAATTGGACACTCAAGGGTGATAAGAACACGAGGTTCTTTCACACCATTACTGTGACTAGAAGGAAGAGGAATCGTATCACAAGATTGAAAGATGAAGATGGGACTTGGATCACGGACCCTGACGCCATTCTTGAGCTTGCTAGGGGTTTCTATGTCAAGTTGTTTATGAACGAGGCGAAAGAGTCCATGTCCTACCTTGATGCTGAGTTTTCCCACCTGTTCGATCGCTTCTTCTTTCGGATGGGAGCCCCCCATCTATGGAGGAGATTAGGGAGATCATTATGAGGATGAGAGGGCTGAAAGCACCGCGATCTGACGAATTTCATGCCCTCTTCTACCAGAAGCTGTGGGATGTTGTGGGGATTGATTTCTCTAACTGTATCTCTTCTTGTTTCAGGAATCCTGAAGGCATCCGTCCCGTGAATACCACTATGCTTTCCTTGATTCCGAAAACTGAGTCACCTTTGTCTGTGTCTCAATTTCGTCCGATTAGTTTGTGTAATGTGGGGTACAAAGTTGTTGCAAAATGCAGTGCTAACAGACTCAAAAACCTTATGCCCCATCTTATTCATCCTAATCATAGTAGTTTCGTTCCTAAAAGGCATATCACTGATAATATTCTGATCTTGCAGGAGATGGTTCATTTGATGTCGCTGAAATCAAGGAAGAAAGGAGTTATGCTTCTTAAAGTGGACTTGGCCAAAGCGTACGACATAATTGACTGGGAGTTTTTAGAAGACACTCTGAAGCAGGCTAACATTCGAGAAGATTGTGTTCGTTTGATCATGGCATGTGTCACTTCCTCGGAGTTCCACGTCCATTGGAATGGAGTCACTACAGAGGGTTTCAAACCGAGCCGTGGGCTTTGACAGAGATGTCCCTTATCACCTTACCTTTTTTACTTTGTGCATTGAAAGATTAAGTTATTGCATTCATAGAGAGGTGTAGGATGGTAACTGGAAACCGATTTACCTGTTCACTGGAGGACATGCCTTATCTGGTTATCCCACCTTTTCTTTGCGGATGACCTTGTTTTGTTTGCTCATGCTAGCTCGTCTCAGGCTGATATTGTTATGAACTGTTTGGAGAAATTTTGTGTTGCTTTGGGTGAATTGATTAGTAAGGAGAAGTCTAGAGTTTTCTTTTCTAGGAACATGTCTAGCCATGTCCGCAGTGATATTTGTCGGTGTCTTGGGATCCAAGCCACAATGGACCTCGGGAAATACCTTGGTGTCCCAGTCCTGCATTCAGGCTTACCCGTGATACCTACAAATACATTTTGGAGAAAATGGATCACAAGCTTTCAACATGGAAAGCAAAAAATCTTTCACTTGCGGGAAGGGTGACTCTTGCTATGTCTGTTCTGAATGCTATTCCCTCTTATGCGATGCAAACCTCCCCTCTTCCTATTTCTGTTTGTGGAGAGATTGATAGAAAAAATAGAGGGTTTATGTGGGGCTCTCAATATGGGAAAAGAAAAACTCACCTAGTATCTTGGGAAACAATTTGCAAGCCTAAGGATCAGGGAGGTTTGGGGCTTAGAACTGTTAGAGCTCTTAATATTGCCTTTATGATTAAGATCTCGTGGCAAATGTTGAATAATGAGTATGATCTTTGGGTTAAAGTCCTTCAAGTGAAGTATTTCCACCATAAAAATGGAGAAATCACTTCAATGAAAAAGAGTAATCACTCAGTATGTGGAGAGGTGTGGTGAAAGCTATGCCTATCATGACAAGTGCCACGATTTGGAGTGTGAGAAATTGTTGTTCTATAGGATTTTGGAACCATCCTTGGATTTATAATGTGGTTTTTCTTGCTGATTTTCTTACTGTGGATGAGTCGAATGTTGATCTTAACCCACTTGTGTCTGATTGGGTTAATGGTAATGGGGAGTGGGATTGGACGAGAATTAAGAGTTTTCTCCCTGAGCATATTATTCCTTTAATTGCAGGTATGGAGGCCCCAAAGCTGAATCTCGGGGAGGACAAGACTATTTGGGGCATTGAGCGAGATGGAAGATTCAGTTTGAAGTTTGCTTACAAGCTGGCGGCGGGAGCTTTGGATGATGAACCAGACAAAGACTGCAAGCTGTTTTGGAGATGGAAGGGCCCTAACAGAATCAAGCTCTTCTTATGGCTGGTCATTCATGATCGACTCTTCACCGACCACAAAGCTCACTGCAAATGGGAATTGCAACCGTTGCTCTGATCAAGAAGAGACGACAGAACACATTCTTAGATCCTATTCAAAGCAAGGGGAATCTGGAGGACCAACCGACTTCTTCTTATTGACAGAGACCTTACCACTCCATTCCGCGAGTGGCTAATCAAGAACCTGATGGATGAGGACAATGGAGTTAAAGTTGGGATTATTTATTGGAACTTGTGGAAGCAGCGCAATGAGGAAGTTATGGAAGGAAGCACTTTCTCCCATGACTCTCTTATGTGTCGTATTTTTGCCTGGTTCACATTGTGGATCAGGCCTCTATGTGGGAGCAGAGGAGTACTGTTGGAAAGAACCAGGTTCAAATTTGATGCGACCTTTCATGGGAGCTTGGAAAGATGTGCTAAAGTCCAAACGAATGGTTCAGTGTTGACTAGCTCGGGTCAGACTGCAGCAAGAGGCCTCATTCGAGACCATCTTGGGAGGTGTCATGCTGCCATCACATGTAACATTGGATCCTGCTCTATCACTAGTGTCGAGCTTAAGGGAGCAGTTGAAGGACTGTCCTTAGCTTGGAAGAAGGGGTTTAGGAAGGTGTTGCTCAAGCTGGACTCTGCTACAACAATTGTCGTTATGAAAAACAGTGAAGATGACAACCATTGTCATGGACTGATCACTAAGGAAATTGAGCGAATGTTAGGGTTGGATTGGGAGGTTAGAATATCCCATGTGTATAGGGAAGACAACTTTGTTGGTGATTTTCTTGCTCGAAAGGATCATGACTTTCCTTTTGGCACACATTGTTTCGATGTGTGTGACCCAGAACTTTCCTTTTGGTTATCGTATAATAGCATGGGTATCACCCAACAACGTTTCTTCTATAATATGAGCTAACACGCGTTTTGTGTATGTCTTTCTAAAAAAAGGGTAATGTCTATTTTTTATCCAAACCTTTTTCATATTCTTTTATATTATCCAAACCTATTAAAATGCTATTAGTTAGCCAAATCTTTTGTAATGCATCAAAATATTAGCCATTTTTACGTTATCGTTAATAATTTTGTAACTATTTTCATAGTTAAATACTAATATTTTGGAATGTTAACCTTCATGTGTTTCTTCGAAGTCATTATCATGTTGCCAAGTCAATATTACTAACAAAGTTGATAATTGAAAATTAACATTTGGCTAATTCTTAGTATTTTGATAGGTTTAGCTAATAAAAAAGAATCCGAAAAAGGTTTGGCTAATAAATATACATTAATTGAGAAACGGGTTCAGGTGTACCTCGGTGTCCTGTGTGCTGGGCAGAGTCTGAAACAATGGAACACCTTTTTTGGGAGTGTCCAGTCGCTATAGCCCTCTGGACGCATTCTGGATTAGAACATCTAGGCAATGGTTTACCTAGAGAAACCTTTCCTTTCTTCCTTAAAAAATGCTTGCGTAGAGTGACCCAGCCGGCTCAGGTTATGGCTCAGGTGGCTCTGTTATGGCGTATTTGGAAGTCAAGGAATTGGGCTGCCTTTGAGGGTAAGCAGTTCTTGCTTCCTCAATTACTGCGACAATATCAACAGCAGGTCCGTGAATGGGTGAGCTTGCCAGAGGATATAATGGATATGCATCGGGTGCCACAACAGCTAATTTTGGAGGACGGAGACTCGTCGAGTGTCGTCTGTATGTGAGATGGTGCGGTTAGTGCTGACTCACATTCAGCGGGGGGCTGCTCTTGAAGGACGAGGGTGGGAATATGTTGTTGGCAAAGAGGGTGGTTTTTCCTAACATTGTGGATCCTCTCATGGCAGAGACACTTGGTCTCCGGGAAGCCATTCAGTGGTGTCAGGCTCTTGGCATCCATCAAGTTAGGTTTGAGGGTGATGCTAAGGTGCTTATTGAGAAGGTTAATGCCAAGGACGCGCAGGATGGTCGTGTTGGGGTTATCATCTCTGAGATCCCGAGTCTGTTAACTCTGAATAGTGGTTTCCGGGTTCGGTTCGTAGGTCGGAATAGCAATAGGATAGCCCATTGTGTGGCTAGAAAGGCCCTATCTTTGTCTCCGGCTTCGTTTCGATTGTATGATTTTCGTGCCTGGGATGGGTCCAGGATGTAACTTGTGATCTTTTTAGTCCAGGATGTAACTTGTGATCTTATTATCTATCAATATGATTATCATTTGTATAAAAAAAACATTAAAAAAACAACAACGATGAAATGCATGTGTTAATTAATGATTTAATGACACTCGGGTCAGTTTTCGGTCCAACCAACTGAGCAACAGCGGGGTGTTCTAAAAAATAGAGCGGCAAAAAGTTTGGGAGTTGCTAAAGGTCGCCCTTAAAATTGCTAAAGGTCGCCCTAAAAAGAATAAAAGTTACACTTTTGACCCCCATAGCTTCTTTACCTTCCCTTCCTCAAACAAACATCACTTGGACTAAAAAAACACTATCTAAGGAGAGGAAAATGCTCTCATCGTCATTTTGAAGCCGATATCGTCGGTAGGACGTCTGAATCATGAGTAGCGACTCCGACGAGGTAAAAACATGAACTGAAAAAAAAAACACAGAAAATGGGAACCGCGGGTGATTTGCGGTCCGACCATGGTCCAACCGCAAGTGACCTGTGGTTGAACCATGGCCGGACCGCAAATCACCTGCGGTTAAGCCATCGGTGGACCGAAATTGACCTGCGGTTGGACCATGGCTGAACCGCAAATCACCTGCGGTTCAGCCATGGTCCAACCGCAGGTAAATTGCGGTCCACCCATGGCTCAACCGCAGGTGATTTGCGGTCCGACCATGGTCCAACCGCAGGTCACTTGCGGTTGGGCATTTTTTGGGTTTTTTTTTTCGTTGAATAATTTTCTATTTTTTATATGATTTATGATTGTTCCGTGAAATAATTTGTTGGGTTTTGATTTATATAATTTTTTAGATTTATTTGCATAATTATTTTTGGAATTGAAGGATTTAGCATTAGAAATTAAGATTAGATTTGGCCTTAAATTAAGATTAGATTTAATTTGGTGTTAATCTAGAAAATTAAGATTAGATTTTGCATTACAAATTAAGATTAAATTTATTGCATAAATAATAGATTCGCATATGAAGTTATGATGATTATTAAATTTAATACTGATAACATTGCAGGATATTGGAAGTTACAATCCGGATGGCCATGATTACACCTCGGATTTCATTGATGGCGTGAAATACACTACGGAGTTGCAAGCATATGAAGCAGCCACTGAGATTGCAAAGGGTTTTGGGTTTTATTTGGTGAAGGCATCGAACAAAAAAAATAAGAATGAAGGTACTTGGCGACATTACTTACATTGCACTCATGGTAGGAAGAAGAAGTCGAAGGAACCTGATCCGAGTAAGGAAACGAGGCCTCTTACATCTACTGAAAAGTTGGGGTGCGAGTTTCAGATCAAGCTTGAGCGGTCAGGTGATGGATATTGGTTGATCCTAGGGGTGGCAAATACAAAGAATCCTGGTGCTAATTTGGGTTTCCACAATCATCAGTTGGAGCTATTTCCGGAGGGATCAAAGGGAAGGAATGTTTTGACTACAGAGGACAAGCAATACATCAGAGAGCTGAGATCAGCCGGTGTCCCACCAAGGAATATCCACAAGGCAGTGAATGACAGAAAAGGTGCAAATGGAACACACAACAGAAAGCAGATTTATATCGAGTGTCACAAGATAAGGAAAGAAGAGCTTGGTCAGATGACAGCCTTACAGTATACTTTCCGCATGGCGCATGAGAAGGGTTACTATGTGCAGTATATGGACGATCGTAACGTGCTTACACACTTGTTCCTAGCCCACCCCGAGTCAATATTGATGTTGCGAGCTTGGCACCATGTGATCGTGATAGATGCAACATACAAGACCAATAAGTATGATATGCCTTGGGTTGAGATTGTCGGCATGACACCAGTGGGATTGAACTTTGTCATTGCATCTGCAATAGTGTACGACGAGACGAAGGAGTCGTACTAGTGGCTTCTGACGCATTTGCAACATCTTCTTGGCCCCATTGTTCCAGATGTGTTTGTCAGTGACAAGGCAGGAGGATTGGTTGAGACCGTGGGGGTAATGTTTCCATCATCGACTCATATATTATGTCTTTGGCATATGGATAGGAATGTGAGAGCAAAGTGTCTAACGGAGGTGCGAAGGACGACTCATTGTGGTATAGATGCAGCCAAACCGACAGTGGATCATATCATGGCGTCTTGGCAACATGCTGTATATGCATTGACAGTGGAAGACATGGATACTGCCTTAGAGAATTTCAGACGTAGTTGGGGAGTACAGTACCGACATCTATAACATCGGTCAATCGCCCTTTGACCGCGGTCAGCCGTCGGTTCAACCGCGCGTTGACCGTCGGTCTAACCGCGGTTTGACTGTGGTCGGCACGGTTTTTTTTTTGTTACCTTCTTCTTCTCCGACGAACGAGCGCGCGACACCTTCTTCTTCTCCGGCGGCGGCGAGCGCGCGACAGGTAAAGGGCGCGACTTCTTCTTCTCCGGCGGGCAAGGAGACTTCTTCTTCTTCGGCGGCGAGCGCGTGACAGGTAAAGGGTTGTTTGGATTCGTCTGCGCGTCGGTGGACCAGGAGGCAGAGCAGGTCGCCGGCGACGGGAGTGACACGGCGGCAACGACAGGAGCAGGAGGCCGGCGACGGGAACAGCAGAGGGGGAGGGGTTCGCCGGCGGCGACTCGTTGGAGAGGGCGGAAGGTTTGTGGATTCGTCTGCTGCCGAGGGAAAGGTAAAGGGTTGTTTGGTTGTCCTATTTTTTCAATTTTCATTAAGGGTATATAGGTAATATGACATTTAAGTTAGGGCGGCGTTTAGCAATTCTTAGGGCGACATTTAGCGATTCAGAAAAGTTTCTCCGTGTACCCTCCAATCTCCGTAACCAATTCTTCCCCTTCCACCAGATAGCTCTCTTCCGCCGTCAGGCGAAGTCGCTCCCTTTTCGTTTCTTTCTTTCGCCGCCGGAACCAGACGATTGAGAGGACCAAGCATAGAGGTCGGAGTCGATCTCAGTAGCCCTCCTGTCAGAAATTCTTAAAACCCTTTTCCCGCGCTCTTCATTTTCCCCCCATTTTGCCAGTCTGGTGTTTGGGTTTAAGCTTCAGGGAAATGGAGAGATGGCGATTGCTTTCTGGGCGTTTCTTATGAAAATTCTCTGCCTCTTCCTTTGGTACCCTCTCTTTCCCTTTGTGATTATTACTGCTGTTGTTGGATTCGTGCTTAGGTTGTATGTTTGGTTGCTTAGAAATTGAGAGAAAGCTAGACGAGGTCAACCCATTAGGTTTCTCTCCTCGGTTCCAGTAGTAGCAGAATGCAGTTTAGCTTAGACACGCATGCTTCAACTTAAACTCGTTAGTTGTACAACTCTAGGACAGGAGGAGGTCATTTAGCTTCGATTTCCATGAATTCCTGACCTCTATTGATTTCCAGTATTATTTTCTGTCCATTTTTGGTCGTTTCATCTTGCATTTCCTTTTTGTTTGGTGTAGGTCAAACGCCAAGGAAAGGCTCGTTGCTTAGCCCGGAACGCGAGCTCTGTGAGAAATTAGTCATTATTAGAAGACTACCGGTTTCCTTATCACTGTTTCTAGCTTTGTTAGACTGGTAAGGAAATGAGTTTGTCTGTGGTTCTACTTGTCTAACAAGGCTGACTATTTGTTATGCTCAAAGGAGATAGGTCTTTTCATTCTGGTAGTTGCATAAGGATACTGACCAATGAGTGCTTACTATCTCTCCTCAAGCCATTGATTCTACACTGAAAGCTCCTAGAAGCAGCTTCAAGAGGATTGTTTGGTGTAGCTTGTGTTTCAATAGTGGAAAGCACTTCCAGTAATTATGCTAAAGACCAATTCTCACACTGGTTGATAGTATCACAGTCGAAGTTGATAGCTGATTTGATCAACGTGCTATTGCAGAATTTGATCACCAAAGAGTTCAGCCAGGTAGTTAACCACTGGCAAGCTAAAGTGCTAGTTCCCGGCTCTTCAACAGGTGCCATGACCACTTACATTGTTCTTATTGCTTCTGTACCAATCAATTCAAAGAAATAGCACAGTAGACTCGAGCAGTAAGTAAAGAATAACAGTATGCTAATAGATTGGTCCCACATATGAGTCCATTCAGTTTCCGCAGGCAATTTTGCTGAACCAGGAATTGCTGAAGCTATGGAATCCAGTTCTGGAGATTCTTCGGCTGTGCCATGGTCGGAGAAAGGATGGGGCGAGAAGGTTTCTGAGAAGGTGATCATGAAATACAATTCTCTTCCTAAGAAAGGAAAGCCGCAGGGAACAGAAGTCACAGTCTTGGCCGCATTTCTCATTTCACGGTCTTCTAGAGGTCACCCTCTATTTACCATCTCGTAACTCTGAATTTTCTTCCATGTCAGTGGAATTTTCATTTGCTAAAGACCATAAGACTTCTAAGGCTTCACTCTACTTCTTTCTTTTTGCGTCTTGCTGAATTGCAGAGTTAGAAGTGGTGGCTTTAGGGACTGGGACAAAATGCATTGGGAGGTCGCGCTTGAGCAATCGCGGTGACGTTGTGAATGATTCCCACGCCGAAATTATTGCTCGGAGAGCTTTGATGAGGTTCGCGGTTCATTGATTGTTAACTTAAATATTTCCTAGATTCAGCTTGCTGCTATATATTGCTTAATTTCCGTGTGCTAGGTTGTTCTATACAGAGATTCAGAGGCTCACCGAAGTTCCAAACCAGCAAGGAATGGCAGATGGAAGGACACAGTTGCTTGAAGACAGCGCTGACAACCGGTTGTTTGATGTGGATGGGGATGATGGTAACCATGTGAAGTACAAATTGAGAGCTGGGTGGGACTTACATATGTATATCTCGCAGTTGCCATGTAATTGTTGCAAATGTTTCTTATCCTAGTGTGCATTTATTGGTGAATGTGTCTCGATTTAGGATTCGCAGAGTTCTATTGACTCTTGTTAACTGATTTTGCTGTAGGTGGGGATGCCTCTGGAAGTTCACCATTTCTTTCCACACGAAATGCCTTCCAAAAAAGGGAAGATTTAGCGAATGATTGTACGGGTGAGCTTTCAAAAAAGAAGCCGAGGACATATAGTATTCAAGGTTCAACTGCGGGTTTGTGTTAAAAGACATTGGAAAGTTGTTACATACTTGGATGCATAAGTCCAAAGCCTTTCTCATGGTTTGTTCTTGAGCTATTACATTTTAGTTGAGATGAAATCTTATGCATGGCCAATTTTTCAGTGGATGATCTAAGATTTTGTGGCATGGTTCAAAGGAAGCCAGGTCGTGGCGATACAACATTTTCAGTTAGCTGCTCTGACAAGATAGCTCGTTGGAATGTTCTTGGAGTTCAAGGTCAGTTGAATCATTGATTGGCAGGCTGTGGTGATGCAACATTTTTTGTGGTCCATGCATCAATGACCACATCTTCAATAAAGAAAAATTAAACACCATTACCTTTGCAATGAATGATTTACCACTCGAAGAAGTTTTTCCCTGGATGTACTTGGTGTTGGTGCTTGCACTTTCTTAGAGTTTATCCATAATACTGAAATGACTAGGTGTGGCTACTTCTTATTTCAGGAGCTCTGCTTTCACACTTCATTCCACCTGTTTACATTTCCTCTGTTACTGTCGGTAACTCTCCTATTATTGCTGAAAGTTTTCGTTTGGAAGAGCACTTGAAAAGATCGTTGTATGAACGGATCTTGCCATTGTCAAAGGAAGTGTCAAATCCCTATCGAGTACATGAGGTATCTGTGTCACATCAGATTCCCCCCCCCCCCCCTTTCTGTGTGCAACCTATACATTCTGATTATTACCGATTATATTATGAGCAGCCAGTTTTGTCGGTGGCTCCTGTACCACCCAAGGAGTTCCAGCATGCTGATACTGCCCTTGCCACTTTGACCTGCGGGTAAATCACTAATGTTTTCAGGTTTTCATTTACTGGTATTCAATGTTGATTGCCATGCGCTCTTAGCTTAGTCCGTTTCCATAACAATAGGTATTCCATATGTTGGAATAACTCTGGTTTGCATGAAGTTGTTCTTGGGACCACTGGTAGAAAGCAAGGTACCTCTGTGAAAGCTGCTCTTTCTCCGTCCACTCAGTCATTGCTATGCAAGTAAGCTAACTTCAGTTTCTTTAAGCATATCTTACCGTGGACGGTTAATCTATTTTGTACCTCTTCTAAGCAATTGACTTTCTTCTGTTTTCCCCATCAATTACTGTACGATTTTTCGAAGAAAGCGACTGCTGGATCTTTTTTTGGTGCTGAGGCAGGGGTTCGAGAAAACAGACCTTCTCAAGGAGACTTCTTACAGAGACCTCAAGGTTAAGTGTTAATGTTCTTAACCGAGTTGATAATGATAATCCATGAGGGGCATACTTGTGATGGAAATGTTTTTCAGCGAGTTGATACAATCAGCGTAGTTGCTTCCTGTCCTTTAGCATTAGTACCCGCCTACACTAGAACTCGTGATTGAAATTTGGGTTAGGCACAGAAATGTGGTAAACTGCTTTTGCAGAGCATTGTATCTCATAGTACATATATCATAGACTGTGTGAAGATAATTATAAAATGTAAGGTATTTTGGGTAGTAGCAGGATCCATATCAAGACCTTATTTTGGAGACGATGCCTTACCTGGCTGGGGCCTGTTGGGAGCATTATGGATATCTAAAGCTTCTTCGGAGCTTGCTGTATAGTGCCTGAAATGTTCCTGTTCCTGGGAATTCGTTCTGTTGACTAAATAATTTGATTTTGTAAAATTTGCAGAGCAGCGCAAGCGAGTACAGTGAAGCTTCAAAAACATTTAAAGGGAAGCAGCCTTTTGATAACTGGCCGATAAAACCATTGGATCTGGAGGCATTCTTTCAGGCTGGTGGAGTATAGGCTTGCAGTTATTAGGAGATTATGCGTGTGTATTCCAGACAATTTTGGAAGGTTTTGTGAGAAACCTTTGGCATGTGAAATTCAATGTATAATGTGTATGGATAAGTGTATTTGAAATGCACACATATTTGAAATTATGAATTTAAAATGCTTTTAATTTTAATTTATTGTTTGGTTATTCATTTGCTACTTTTTGCTCATTATTTTGTTTAGTATCTATATTACTTTTTCCCTTGCGTGATAATATTGGAACTTTTAAAATTTTACAAACAAGTCACATTTGATGATATTAAGAATTTCAAATCTCTAGTTCTTTATATTGTATTTTAAATTTATAAATAATATACTGGTGGCTACTTCGGTGCACTAAGTGCACCCAACTCTAAAAACGTCCATAATACATCAAATTTTGAACTTTAATTAGTACTCTCAATATAATATAATATGATGATATGATATAGAATCATAACAAATCAATCCATTACCCTAAACCCTTAAACTTCAATTTTGAATCCCAACCCAAAATCCCAAATTGTAAACCTAAACCCTAACCCTAAATCCCAAAATCCTAAATCCTTCAAATTAAAGTAGATTTTGAAATAATTTTTTTCAAATTCATGTGCTTCTTGTTCATAATATCATAAGCAACAACTGATACCGTTTTGACATGAATCGCATGGTCAGAATGACAATTATGAGGCGGGTGCACTGAGTGCACCCGAAAAAGTGGGTGCACCGAGTATGCCACCATAATATACTAAATATGTATTATTTTTCTTTTATATATGTATATATATATATTCTTATCGCTATAAGTAGATGAATTTATGAAATTTGTAAATATATGATGTCTGAAACACATCGTTCGTGTACACGAAGCCAAGGAGAACACGCTAGACCCTGAACTGTAGGAATGGCAATGGGGCAGGTCCGGGGCGGGTATCTCGATACCCATACCCGCCCTGTGGCAGGTCTGCTCCGGGTCGGGTAATTTATCATGGGGCGCGGGTCGGGGCAGGTCGACCCATTGTGTATATATTTTATGCGAAAAATATTAGAATTATTCATTATTTTAATTAAAAGACCATGAAAGAAACCATAATTTGATAAAATGTAGTTAAATTATCTGGATTCCTACTTAACGCCCTAATATTTAAAAATTTCGCCCTAAATAAACAAAACGGACGAATTTACCCTCACTCACCCTAAATCCCTAAAACAGAGCGTTTCCGCTGCCCTGTCGACGTTGTTCGCCCTGAATCCTTCCCCTGTCGCCGGCTCTGCACCCTGCAACTGCCTTCCGCACGAGAGTTGTCGCTGCGATTATCTTCCGCTTCTGCAACCAGACCCAACCGCTTCTGCAACCTGAGCCGGCGGGTCTGTTCCTTCTTCCTCCTCACTGGCGCTCGGCAACAGAGACGATTGGCAACCCGATCGGCGCATTGAGCAGGCATGGCTATTGGCTGGCTCAGGGGAAGGCACGACGGCGCAGCGGAAGGCGTCCTTGATCGGCCAAAGCAGAGCCATGGCGACGAGCGAAGACTTCCGACAACGGACCCGAAGCAGAGCGACGGACGACGTGGCAACAATGGGCAGTTGCGGCGGTGACGGGTGAGGATTTCCAGGCGAACGGTGGCGACGGGATGTCTTTTCTTTTTTTTCCTCGTTCGGTTGACGGCCGGCTATTTCAATTACTCCCAGAAAAACCTTCAATCGCACTCCCCACGAAAATGGAACACTGTGCTTTACGCATCCCTTCCTTATTCTACTTGATTCTCCTTGTTTTGAGCTTCTTCGCCGCCGCAATGGAAATCCTCTCCAAATCCAAGGTCCTGCGGTGCGAGAAAGGCTCCGATTCCGAAGACCTCGATTGCCCTCGTAAGTAGATTTTGGTTTCCATTTCATACCTTTAAGTCTCGTTTTCACTTGTTCCAGGAAAACGGCGGCGACGGGGGAAGAATCTCAGTGCGAACAGCGTCGATGGAAGTGGCTGACAGCTGAGCAAAAACAGGTTAGGGCGACGACGAGGCAATACCAAGGAAAAACGCGGCGTTTTTTTAGGAAATTAGGCCCTGTTATGAATAATTATCCCGATGATGGGAATAAGCAACACCATTAACACGAAATAGAAGAGAAGGAGTAACCCCGCTTTTATTCCATAGTCTCATAGATTGATTACATGGAACCAATATGGAATACATAGAGAAGTGAGGGAGAAGAGGAATGAATTGGTGTGTCTTTCCTTCTTCCATAGCTTTCCTTTTATAGCCATTGAGTGTAGAGTCCAATTAATTGAGATGAAGGATGTGTATGATGGACATCCACTTAATCATAATGGTGATCTATAGTGGGTTAGGTCATTAATTAGGTTGGGAAGATGGTGTTAGTTGGGGTATGTGGGCAATTGACATCCACATATATATTTATAATACTCCCCCTTGGATGTCTATTGATTAAGAACATGCCTCGTTAAAACCTTGCTAGGAAAAACCCTGTGGGACAAGAGTACATAGTTCTTCTGTTATGCGTTGTATACTGCCTCATTAAAAACCTTACCAGGAAAACCCAGTGGGAAAAACCTTTGTGAAGGGAAAAAGAGTGCAGTGCGTAAAGTCTCCCCCTTATGGAGAGATATATCAACATCTCCCTCTCATGGAGAGATCTATCAACAGTTTGAAGGCTTCGAGCTCCAATATATTTTCACATGACGTTGTGGAAAGTAGTATTGTTATAGACAAATTTGTTGGATAGTCATTTAACAAACTTTGCTGGTTCCACAATTTTTCATGAAGTTCGTTATTGAAAAACAAACTTCGTTAAAATATCCTCATATGTATCTTTTCAGAAGATACATGTAATATCACTTTCATATATGATCGTCTAGATCAATCTTTGAGAAATATGTTAAATAATGGATAACTTTATCAAATAGATCATTGTTCTCATAGTGATCTTAAACATCAATATATCTTACTCATTCTTATCATTTGTGCATTTTTTTATATATTTCTTGATGCACATGACTTTCCCTTGCAAATATTTGATTTGCAATCCAGGGGATAGTCTAGTTCTTTCAAATTATTGATTTCAATTACTTTTGAATAATCTTCTAGAGTTTCAAGTCAATCAATAACTTCGTATCTTTTAATACTCTTCTAGAGTTTCAAACATATTTATACCTTTAATCTCAACTTGAAATCATTGTTTACAAATGTGTCGACACCCCAAAGGTGGCAAAGAATTTGTCAACATATTGCCATGAGAAGTTTGGCTCTTTCAACCAATGATTCTTTGTCAGAAGACATGAAGCTATCATTGGAAGATATTCTAGGTAATTCATCTGTCTTCCTCAAATTATAATAAGAATATGGAATTTGAGATCATTCGTATTTCTCCTATCTCGTAGAAACTTCATTGAGATAGTTATTCTAAATATATCGATGCTCATTTAATTTGTTTGAGGGGAGGATTCAATATACTTGAATAATGTTCTCCACAATCTCAACATGTTTGCTTCAAGCAAACTAACCCCTTCAGAGAGTTCCATATGAATTTCATCATTAAGCATGCTTTAGTATCAACCTTCATTAGACGCATATATAACTTTTATATACTGCCAAAAGTCATATCCACCATATGGAAGTTTTCCTAAGTCAATGCCAATTATTTTGCGAAGACCTTCATGACAAGTTGAACATGATATCTCTTAATTTCTCCCCCTTTGTCATGTCTTCGTAAAACATCATCTGAGTTTTACTGGCATCGCTTCTGTATAGCTCTTATGACTTCTTCCTGTTTAGGCTAGTTCATAACTGCCTCAAATGCGTCGTTACAACTTGGTCTATAACCTTTTTAAGGTGATCAATGGATCTAACTTCACGATCCTCTTTCATATCATATTACGAGCTACAATATATGAAAACTCTATCGTCAACGTTGACTTCCTTTCGATTCCATTGAATCTCATCCAAGATATAATTTATTGGGATTTCTTTCATAATCCCGAAATAGGTACCTGTGGTTCTTCCAGACCAATGTTATAATACTTGGAGATTCAAATAAGCTTGCAATATCCTCATCATAAAGACCATCTTTATTTTGAGCTCCTTATATTTTTCGAGGACTTGTATTTCCTTGGAATCGATTGTTCAACACATTACATATGTGTGTGCAACATATTTCTCAGGGATATAGTTCTTAGGAGCATTAGCAGCTTTTGTGACTTAGTCACTCCTTTGTGATCATTAATTATGCCTGGCAGTAGGCTTGCTAAACTTGGCAAATGAATTATCATTGAACTTCAAGTTCACATTACAAATGTGAGGATCATAATTCATTTCAACCAAGTTTAGAATCAGCTGCTTATTTCCCCCCCCCCCCCCTGATATAGTAAAGACCGAAATAACGATTGCAAAATAATGGAGACTTCTTGCTCAACATTAGTTTCCAATATCCTTTGAATAACCCATCTTTGTAAATTGTGGTGGAACAATTTACAACATATAATCTATCATAAAGTCTTTGATGAGAATTTTAAGGTTCCTGACCAAAACCAATTTGTACAGGGGTTTAGTAGTGACAACTTCTTGGCATGATGCAAAATCGATACTGCTACATGCAACTGCATGTCTTCAATAAGTTGTTTCACATGTTTATGCACAAGCATGTGCTACATGACATTTCATATTGAAACCAATAATATGAGATTTAAATCCACCAATAATCATCGAAAAGTATTCTCTTCATATTGAACATTGATTCATATATGCCCGTAAGTGAATCAATTGTGCAACCAATCTTGCAAACTTCAGGTTGCAGGTGGAGTGATCATTTAGACGATGCATCGATTAAAACCATAAAATAACTAAATGATCCATATGGTGCGTTGATCCAATAGTTTCACATTGTGGAATTTTTGATAATATTCTCAACAACGATTTACATGAATTCTCGATAATACTTTGCATCATAATTGATCCAGGATGGTCCAACCGGTCATGCCAATCAATCAATTTACAACAAACATAAACTTCAGGTTTATGGTTTGTTTCGTTACCTTTTGCTTTAGGAAGAAGGACTAACTAAGAGTAGTAAATCAACATAATAACATGTATTATGCAATACGTTAAGAATAAGGTTCAAGCCTCATTGAAACCATATTTCGAACCCTAAGGATTCTTTTAATAAACATATCACTATATGTGGTAGATATGCTTCTGGCATTTAATGTGGGTTGTGCTTACGACATATTACCCTACCAATGGGAAACTGTTGGATACAACATATAACACAATATCTCAGTATTGTCCCCTGATAATTTCGATATGCTTCTGGCATTTTGTGGGTAATGTCGACCGACATATTACCCTACCTCTTTTGTTTCTTTCAAAAATTTCAAACCGAAATCTTCTCAATATTATCCAAAATCTACCACATCAACATCCTTATCTTATCCCCAATTTCGGCTATAAAACAACAACTTTCCTCCTTTTCATTTCATTCTACTCAAACCAAAAAATCATACATCATCTCTCAATTCCATCATTCTTCTTCCCTTCTTGGGAACTCTTCTCGTTATAAGTCGCTTCAGTGATCTTATCGAGTTCGGGGTGAAGCAATGGCTGAAGAAATCTCTTCCTTTCTAATCTTGCTTTGGGTGTCATGGATCTTTATGATTTTGTTTCTCATTGAAATACTTATCTTGCTAGAGATACACTATCGCAATCATGAACGCTACGTTTCGATACACAAACGCGAGGATCATAAGCATGACTAGATATTTTCTAGTCTTTGATCCATATATGGTAGTATGAAAAATGAGACTTAGATCTCAAATCATGTATGATGTATGAATGCTATGAATAAAGTGAAGTTTAAGTACTTCATTGTATCAATAAATCCAAACTTTACTTCCGGAAAGTTTGTGGTATATACTATATTCATCATCATTTTTGGAGTCACGTCATAAACTGATCATTAACTTCATTGGATCATCTTATGAGTAATACCCCATGAATCATTATATCAAATGGGCGTATAATCAAATCCGGTGTGTCCCACCTTGGATAAGCCCTTAAATGCTTTGCCATAAAAATCTTCAGGATATGATCACTTTATTCAAATAATTCTTGATTAAATCCATGAAACGATTCAACGTACAACTGGTACGTTATATGGACAATATCTTTGTCCTTTTCAATAAATCGTTGATTCAACTAATGAATCTATTTGACGTACCACTGGTACGATAACGTTCTTGCATTTTCAATCACTGACCAAATAAACGTTTCACTTCTGGTGAATGTTATTATGGTTGGTATTTTATAATCATTTTACCAATCGACATTTTGACATCGTCGTTTTTCACATTCACTTTTGGGAATGGAATTACATTTAGGCAAAATACAGTTGTAT
Organism: Linum tenue; assembly: GCA_946122785.1. NCBI lineage: Eukaryota > Viridiplantae > Streptophyta > Magnoliopsida > Malpighiales > Linaceae > Linum > Linum tenue. The sequence continues at coordinate 27,923,090 of CAMGYJ010000009.1, forward strand.
ATCCACAACTATAAGGTTTGTGACAAATATATCCACAACTATAGAAATACATGAAATATCCAAAAATTGGAAGATTGTGTGACAAATCTATCCACTTTCGTTTGAAACTATAACGACGTGTCAGACGACATTAAATTGACTAATGGAATGCTAAACCGATGCCATCTCACCTGCCACATAAGCCAAAAAGCAACCAAACTTTACATCGTTATCTGTTAGACCTCGCTGCTGCAGTCTTCTCTATTGGTGATTTGGTTAGATTCAAGCTTTTTTTTATTTGAGATTCAAGCTTTGTATCACCATGGCGCCGACTACATGGAAGCCGTCGAGTAAAAGGGAGGCAATGGTTGGAGATTGTGGTTGGAATCGAAATCTGGTCTTGGGGTAGGGTGATTTGGTGGTGGAGGCGTTGATCGGAGGAGGATCAATGGTTATCGGGCGTGTTTCTGGGTTGGATTTTTAGTCTCGCCGTCTGTTGTTTTTAGGGTTTTTTTTTATCTCTTTTAATCCACGTCATTCAGTGGGGTCAGAAACACGCCAACTAAGCATCCACCGTCTGTTCATCAAGTTAACTGACGGAGTTAACGGAGTGGACGGAAATGAATATTTTGTGTATTTCGATAGTTGTGGATATATTTGTCACAAACCTGATAGTGGTGTATATATTTGTCACAAACCTAATAGTTGTGGATATACGACTGTATTATGCCTTTATTCAACTAGCCTATTTGGCATCTACGTGTAAAGTTTGCTTGCTTTTTGGCTTATGTGGCAGGTGAGATGGCCTCGATTCAGCATTCCGTTAGTCAATTTAACGCCATCTAACACGCCGTTATAGTTTTAGATGGAAAGTGGATAGATTTGTCACACAACTTTCCGATTTTTGGATATTTCGTGTATTTCGATAATTGTGGATATATTTGTCACAAACCTGATAGTTGTGGATATACACCTGTATTTTGCCTTACATTTAAAGAGGTTTTTCATATCCCACATATCTGGTTTATCCACCGATCTTTTGATCTTAACCCTTTTCACCATTTATTCATATAACTTTCAATAGTTATGAATTCCTTTTACTTGCTACCTTTGGAGCATAACAAACAATTATAGTAACAACAATAATAATGCCAAGAATTAACTAATCATAACTTAGTAAATATGTTATATAAAGATTAGTCAATATATGCCATGTAACCAAGTTACTTAAATCATACACATCAAACCACATTATCTATCAAACACATTATAAAATAAAGTATATATAATGTCGGTATACACATAGTCACATACAGTACAAAGTATATAATGCATACGGTGCATTATTTTTCCTTTCTTGCATATATATATTTTTAGTAGATAAAAACAATTATTACTATGCATGTGGCAAGAATTGTTATAACATAATTTGTGAATTATCATTCAATAGAGGGAAAATAATATGGGAGTTGTGTACTAACCAAATGGATGCGACCGCGTCAAAAGTAACTCTTGACCACTATTGATGAAGTTCCTCTCTCCGACAAATGGATGAATAAATCTCTTGATATTCTGATGGTGAATACTCGATCTCTCACTGGTGGAAATTTCTGTTTTGGTATTGTTGTAGATCGACAGGACCTTAGGCGGGCTTCATGACTTCATGTCAATGGTATATTTCTCAAATCTATTGGATTTTGAGTACGTAAAACAATCCTGATAATAGTAAAAACTTGAACTTCCAAATTACCTTAAGATCAACAGGATCTTAGGTATATAATATCGAGATAATGGTAAAAACTTTCCTTTCATATTTTCTTAAGATCTATAGAATCTTGAGTATAAAAGAAGGTAAACTTCAACTTTGGAGTTGGCTCAGATCGACATGATCATGATTACATAGAACAATCGTGCTAATGGTAAAAAGTTTATACTTCGAAATTTGCTCAGATCGATAGGATCTCAAGCACATAGAACAATGGTGCTGATAACGTGTTGTGAATAATTATCCCGATGATGGGAATAAGTAACACCATTAACACGAAATAGAAGAGAAGGAGTAACACCGCTTTTATTCCATACTCTCATAGATTGATTACATGGAACCAATATGGAATACATAGAGAAGTAAGGGAGAAGAGGAATGAATTGGTGTGTCTTTCCTTCTTCCATAGCTTTCCTTTTATAGCCATTGAGTGTAGAGTCCCAATTAATTGAGATGAAGGATGTGTATGATGGACATCCACTTAATCATAATGGTGATCTATAGTGGGTTAGGTCATTAATTAGGTTGGGAAGATGGTGGTAGTTGGGGTATGTGGGCAATTGACATCCACATATATATTTATAATAGACCCAATTTTAATAGTGGCAAAAACGTCAACCTGCCTAAGTTAGGGAGACAAATTTAAAAAATAAGGGCATTAATTAGTATCTCTCTAAATTATTGGAGAAATTGAGTTTTTCACTTATTTACAACTTTATTATACCTAAAATATGATGTAATAAGAGGATAATGCTAAGTAATTTTACTAAGATTACATGTAACTTAGGCCAGAACGGGTCGAGAATGGGGCGGGTCAGGGAAGGTAGGGTTGATGAGAGGTACCCATTCCCGCCCCGCCCAAAACAGGTCAAACAGGTAAGGTCAATCGGGTCAGGTTGAAATTACCATCCCTACTGATCTGATGGCGAATTCACAACCATACGAATGCATGGACCATGGAGTGACTTGACTCGAGGAGTAGTTACACCACGCCAAGTCATCAGCAGTAGACTTGAGTCGAGGAGGACTTGACGCCAAATTGAAGAACAGAATATTAATTAAGCAGATATAAATAAAAGAGACCCTAATTGCAACAATCTTGAATATAATTCTCCAGATAGAGAGGAGTAATTTCAGAAAAAGAACGAGGACAGGGAGATCACATACGACGTATTATTATTGCTGCAGCTGCTTCATAACTGCATCTCTATGGCTGCAGGCTGTGTTGTTGTTTACGATCCCACAATGGCAGCTGTTTGGAACACGAGCGAATCGGTCTCCTTGAGCTCAAATCCTCGCTCAACGATCCATTGAGCGGCCATTGGAATGGAGTTCGTTGCAATCCCACCATAGGGAAAGTCACTAAGCTCAGTCTTTCCAATTCCAACTACGCCAACTCATCAACTAGGCCGAATTTGAATACTTCCTTGTTCCTTCCTTTCCAAGACTACTTGAGAGTGCTTACAGTGCACAATATCCTTGGTTGTATGGAGAATGAAGGTAGGTTATCATCAGTTTCTTTCCTACGTACATTAATCTTAATTTCTTGCATTACAAGTTTTGATTTCCGTAATAGTAAACGGTTAATATATATGCATCTATTTGCAGGGTGGGCTCCTGGTTTGGAACGTCTTGAAATAGATGACTCCATCATCGTTGCATGCAACACCTTCCTTGAGATCCTTGGCACCAAAATGACCAATCTTACTTTCTTGACGATTCATGGAGGGTCGAGTCTAAGCTCCACTATTCCTCAAGGTATAAAAGTTCAAACTAGCTACTGGTTTTCTTAATTATTTGAGCGGCAGCGGACAAGGTAACTCTAAATTTCCAACTAGTTTGGCTAGATTTGTCTTTGCCGCATGGTGATGCTGCAGGTGGATATGTCGGCCATTTCCCTAAATTTCTCAACCATCAAACCAACTTGGATACGTTTCTATCTCAGATTTCAACATGAAGGGAGCAGTTGGCTTCCCGTGGTGGTTGCTGGCTAACAACACATACTTACAGTTTCTAGATTCTCCAACTGTTCACTTTCAGGGCATTTTCAGTTGCCGACGATCCCCCATCATCGACACCACCGAATTTATGGAAATCTAATCAGTTTAGATATCTCTAGCAATGACTTCTTGCCTAGCCCGCTCCCACATGATATTTGCACTTTCTTTCCCAATATACAAGCTCCATTTTTACCTGACAATAATTTCTTTGGCAAAATACCTTCTTGCGGATATTAATTATTTAGTCATCAAGTAATTAATTCTTTGTCCTCCAAGTCTCTCGTTTCCTTGTCATTGTCAAAGAAGGAAACTTGATTGTCATTAGAATTTTAAACCTACGTATATCTCTATATAAGCTTAGCTATGAGATTGTCGTAAGCAAGCCGTCACAATGTAGTCCGTAATAAAATATCAGTGGTGAGCTTGTTCTGAGCTCACCGTGTATTAGTCTCGATCAATCGATCGAAGCTTCCTTTTCGGTGCTCTGGTCAGTCGTCAGTCTGCAGTAACGTCAATCGTTTGCTAGCAAACAGATCCAACCCAGCAGCACATCAGACCTTCCCGATGTCAAAATCCATCATCTCCGGGAGATCTTTCCTTGGTCCTCGTAGGGTTTGACATTGGTATATTAATTATCTTCAATCTTGGGTTGCAAGCTGTATCCTTTCTATGTAAAATAGTTTGTTTTCACAGCAATCGACATTGAGTGAAGTTCTGTCTTACGGCTTCCATCCTTAAGCTTGTCAAGTCGTCATCAGTCTTGTTCTCGATCATTGTCCTTTGCGTCTACATCGTTGTAGCCTCACTAGGAAAGGAATCGGGCCATGGCCAGCATAGCGCCGCCACCATCGCCGAGAAGGCTTATCTTCTTGGCGGCAGGTTGTCTTCGTCAAGCACTCACCATTGGCTTTTTGATCTCATCATCCAGCTACATCCCTGCTGCGTCACCATCTTTTGCATCACTATATATCATGGGGTTCTTTGATTTGAGATCTCCGAGGGTGCATTAGTTTGGATTGTCAGTTGCTACAGAGATCGGTTGGAAGTCATCATCATTAGTTCCAAGAGGTGTGAAAAGTTTAGTCAAATAAAATCTTTACCAATGGTGTTGAAGGAAATTGTGACTTGTACTCTTGTAGTCATTGTCCCTTCAATAGCTAGTGTTGGGAAGAAAGAATAGGTTTCGTCAACAAAGTTTTCCAGTCATCAAGCGAGGCAGTCACGATCAAAGAAGCGATCGTCCCTCCACGTTCAACATCGGTCAATGTTGAGTCATCACCATTCTAACTTTCATGGTGGGCATTCACGTCGTTCATGCTCTAGTTTGAGGGGGAGAATAAGGAGTCAATTCGTCCAGGAGATGCAGTCAGTCATCTCCACCATATCATACGGATAGACGCAGTCAATCGTCTCCGTCAAGTCAGTCTTCAGGAGATGCAGTCAATCGTCTCCGTCAGGTCATTCAAGATTCGCAATCAACCATCTCCGTCACAACGTTCAAGAAGATGCAGTCAACCGTCTTCATCAGGTTGATCAAGGGAGAGAGTCAGTCGTCTCCAAATCAACCTCGTCCGAGATGTTATTCATCTCGAGTTTTGTTGTTCAAGCTTGTCATGCTTGTTCGTCACATTTTCTTTTTCAAGCTCGACATTCTTGTCATCATGTTTTTGCTTAAGGGGAGTCTTGCGGATATTAATTATTTAGTCATCAAGTAATTAATTCCTTGTCCTACTTATCCTCCAGGTCTCTCGTTTCCTTGTCCTTGCCAAAGAAGGAAACTTGGTTATCATTAGGGTTTTAACCCTACGTCTATCTCTATATAAGCTTAGCTAGAGATTGTCGTAAGCAAGCTGTCACAATGTAGTCCCTAATAAAATATCAGTCGTGAGCTCGTTCTGAGCTCACCGTGGATTAGTCTCGATCAATCGGTTAATCGAGGATACCACGTAAAATCCATCTCTTTTGTGTTCGATTTCAATTTCGCATAATCAAATTCTACATACCTCCACAATGGTTAAACAGTTCCTCATTTAGAGTATTGGACGCTAGCAAGAATCAATTGTCGGGTGAGATTCCAAAATGGATTTGGAATGTGTTGAGACTCTTTGTCCTAGACCTTTCAAGGAATAAGCTTTAGGGAGGTCTACCACCAGGTTGTTTCATTTCACCATTGACATGAGAAGTTTAAATGTAAGGAAATCAACTAGGAGGTACCTTATTTGATCAAGATGAGACTTCGGTTGCTGCTAATGAAATTGATTATTCAGACTATTCATTAAGCGTCTTGGATCTCAGTCACAATCATTTCACAGGTAAAATCCCGAATTGGATTGCCAGTCTGAGACCTCAATTACGCTATATCTTATTGCATGACAACCAGTTTTATGGAGAGGTTCCAACAAGGTTTTTCTTCAAGAATTCAAAGTTGATTGATCTTTCACACAATCGTTTGTTTGGTAATCTTGCCTATGAATTATTCTTATCGAACAACACCAATGGCAGAGCATGATCGGGAATCCACAACCCTATTGGTCATATGGAGTTTGTCACAAAGACACATTTATATACTTACAACGGTGTAATTCTCTCTTTAATCTATGGTTTAGATTTATCAAGAAATAATTTCACTGGCAAGATCCCTACCGAGGTTGGTCAACTGGACTACATCAAAGTTCTCAATTTGTCACACAACAAGTTCACAGGAGATATCCCGTCTAGTATCGCAAACTTGTCACAGATTGAGAGTTTGGATCTCTCTCACAATAATCTCAGTGGAGTGGTTCCCCATCAACTCATGGATTTATATTCTCTATCATCTTTTAGCGTGGCTTACAACAATTTATCTGGTACATGTCCTCAGATGATTGCACAGTTCAATACATTCGATCAAAGTAGCTATGAAGGAAATCCTTTTCTTAATTGCACATTACCACTCATGACAACAAATCCATCAGTAGGACATACAACTTCTGATGATGATGATGATAATAATGATGGAGAAGGAGGGTTCATTGATATGGAGAGTTTCTATGCAAGTGAATCGATATCTTACGTCATGGTTTTGCTGATAACTGCAAGTATTTTGTACATAAATCCATATTGGCGAAGAGTATGGTTTTATTATGGTGGGGTCACCATAACTACTAGTTATTATTTTATGGTGCACTATCTTCCTTTGTCGGCCAGATACAAGGTGTGGGAACCTCGCATATAGTTGGTGATTTCGTGAAAATGAGTCGTGATGATAATCCTTTTTTGATGTAAATAAGTGGTCATGGATAATTATCTGTGAATGTTAGTGGTTATAATTTTCCATATTTATCCGATCAAATTTTCCGAAGTATAAAACCTTCGAAGATCAGCCAATGATGAATTATGATTTATATTGGTTCACAACTGCGTCCATTATGGATAATCCTTTCAACTGCAATGCAGGGTTCATTCATTATTAGCCTAATTATGAGTTGTAGTTTGTCACAAACTCACAATGACAAAATGTGATAACAAATTTTATATATCACTCAATCAATGCTCTTTTCCGTGAGAAGAGATTGTTACGTGGATTTCTCCGGGAAAAACTTTCTCGCAACGTGCGTCGTAATAATTGAACTATAAACGTAAGTAAGAGACTTAGAACGAAGAGATTTGAGATGAAAGAGATAAACTAACAACTACTAATGAATTCTCATCTTCAACTTGACATTAAATTGGTGAATGACTGCATATTTATAGGCTAGGAAAACCCCAAAACCCCAATCCTTCTCTACCTAGGCAGGCGACCTCCCTCTCTTTTTTCCTACCCAAAACATGAAAGCTATCCCACAAGGTTATAATATTTAACTGCTAAACAATCATCCAAATCCTACTTGAACAATAAAACAATAATAAAGATAAATAATAATCAAATACTAGAATAATAAAGATACACAAGCTCAAATCGAGGCTCAGTTATTACGATGACTTGATTCTTGTACAATCCTCATTCCTCCCCCCTTCAATGCAACCTTACCCTCAAAATTGGTCATCTTCGTGAATGAATTGACATTCCTCCTCGTCGGCGCAATGGAAACATATGACCAATCGTAAAACTTTCGTAAAACATTCTGTTGGCGCAACGATGACCAATCGTAAAACTTTTGTCGCAATGGAAACAAAGTCATTTCGCCTGTTGAGATATTGAGTATCCTATAATTATTGGGCCATGTTCATGTACGTAGGTGTAAAGCCCAATGGGAAGTGTTGGAGCTAATAACACTCGGCTAGGGTTAATTGCTGTAGCTAGCCGAGTTGTTTATATAGTGTGTTTGGAGTTTGGTTGCCGCAAAACAATAACAAGAGACATATACTTTCCCGTGGACTAGCCTTGTTCATCACGAACAAGGAAATCACGTAAATCTTGTCCCGTTTTGATTATCTATTTCGATTAACATGATATCAGAACTTAGCTCTATGGAGGTCGATAGCACCAACACGAAGTTGAATTCGAAGAACTTCACGTTATGGGTATTTTAGTTTCGAACGTTCATTGATGGTCAAGGTTTTGCTTGTCACCTTGACGGATCTGTGAAGAAGCCGAAGGTCCCTCCTGCAACTAAACGGGAGCTTGCAAAGTGGGAACAATCAGAATCTAAGGTACGATCTTGGATTTTAAAGTCTGTGGATCATTCGATTGTTTTGGGTCTTTGTCTTCTTCATACTGTAGTCGTGATGTGGAAGTTGCTGCATGATACGTATGCAACAACAAGTGTAGCACGAAAATTTGAGCTCGAGATTGAGCTGGGTAACACTACAAGAAAATAAATATTTAGCAACTAATTTATTGCGTCACACATTGTAAATGACTCTAAAAGTATTTTATTGCGACAAATATACAATATGCCTTTATAACAATCAAAATATGTCCCTAATAGCTTAACTATTTCATATTTTAAGATCAATTTAAATTTATTATTTGTTTTTGCGTCAAATTCCCAGTAATTGTGATCTAATTAAAGACTTGGTTGATTTCGCTTTAGGGGCAAAAAGCCTATTCGTCGGAGGGCTAAAGATAAATGGTTACTGACCTTTAGTAACTAAATCTGGATCTTCAGATCTAAGTGGACCCAGAAAATCCAGATCTAAGGATTGTGAATTAAAGACATTTTATTTTCCCTAATTTTTTTAATCGGCTCTTTTCTTCTTCATTCTAACTCGTAACTCGGATTTCAATTTTTTGTTTGTACAGATGGAACGAGTTCGTTGTGCTCTACAAAATGAGATCAATTTTCAATATTTTTTAAGAATTTTTTTCATACCTCCCGTTACCAACTCCATACCATATTGTAATTTCTTTGTTTTTAAGTCATTTTTGAAAATATTTGATCAGAAGGAACGAGTTCATCATGATCTATTGGATCTACAAAGTTCTGGGTGAAAAAAATACAGGACAAAAAATTATCATACTTTACCACTTTGGTATGGGGTTGGTAACTTGTGGTAAACAATGATGAAAATCGTAAATGACAGTTTAGTATACTCCGACTATCATGTATTCAACCATCCTAGAGTCTTGGTATGTTTATACCATCATGGTACGCTTTCTTACCATATGGTATGCTCCTATTTAATACTATGTCCATATGGTATTGACTGGTAAAAATTGTCTCAAATTTTTTTGTTCTAAAAATATATCAAAGTGAATATTATTTTAAAGAGCACAATTTATCTGATTTATCTATGAAAAAAATTTAAATTTCGACTTAAAACGAGAGAGAAATCATTTTTTAAAGATTAATAGGAAAAAGATAAAATGCTTTCATTGAGAGAGAGAGGGATGCTGATGTAGACGGGTTACTCATTGTAACTCACCCTAATATTACTAACCTGATCCGCTCCCTAGTCGGAGATCTAATTTTAAAGAAAAATAAGAAAGTTGGTTTTGCATTTTAAATAATATATGCTAATATATGCATTGCAAAAAAAAAAATGCAGATTAATTTCCTGCAGCAGATAATCATTGTTCCTCTAGACGTATTTTTTGCCTAGCACATTTATCTGCCTCAGATTGCTTTGCAATTTTTTTGGGTATTCAACGGGCGCTAAAAGCTCCCAGCAAACGATCACGAGACAAGTCTGGGAGTACTGCTCCCTGCAAGATCAAACAGCGACCAATGACTCAAGGAAGTGCAAGGGCTAAGAACCAAATGAATGCCCATCGATTTGTGTTAGCCAGTCGAGGTTAAGTAGTCGGCGGCCAGGTTTGCCTCTCTGAAAATGTGTCTCATCCGAACTTCCCACCCCCGATCCAGCATCCTCTGAATCTGCATGACAAGTTGGTAATGTGGATGAGAGGGCAGCGCCTTGTCCACTAGTTCTAGCGCTGCTAGAGAATCAGTCTGCAGCTCCACTTTTCGAACACCCAACTCCCAGGCACACCTCAATCCCTGCAAGATCCCCATCAACTCGGACCTTGTTATCGAACCCCCTCCTAGATTCATTGTGAAGCCACCCAAGAAACGCCTAGCCTCATCTCGAACAACTCCTCCTGCGGTCGAGATTTGCATTGGTAGTGAAACCGAGCCGTTGGTGTCAACACAATGCCACCCCGCCTGCGGTGGTTTCCACCCGACCCATTTCCACATCTTATTTTGCTCCTTACCCAGGGGGCCTGTACTTTCTCGAAAGCCTCCTCCATTTGTTGACTCACCCTCATCGCACTACGTTGGAAATCCTGTACCTCACCCAACTTCTTTTCAAACACGTGAGTATTCCTATTCTTCTACAGCAACCAACATACTACAACATATAGTGTCGGTTTCACCCTTGAACTCCTGGCCTTTAAATAGCGCATCATCCAAGCATTAGCATCCTCCCGAAAGAATTGTCAGTTTCATCCTCCAAGAAGCTAGCCCAGACGACCCTTGCATAGGAGTAGTCCCTCAAGACATGTAAAGTCGTCTCATTGCTGTTACCGCACACCGGACACACATTCGACCCAGACAGGTGACGTCGCTGCCTCTTGGCGTTAGTGAGGAGCCCGCCATGTGACAAAAGCCAAAATAAGGTGTGGATTCTCTGGATAGTGGGTATCTTCCAAATCGTTCTCCATAGGAGTTGACTAACCGGCAGTGCCATTTCCTCATTGATCAGCTCGTAAGCCATCTTCAGTGAGAATCGACCATTCGTAGAGAAACACCATACCGGTTCATCCGGAGCAGCCTCTCGGTGGATCTCGTGGAGCTGAATCTGCTCCACTAAACTCAGATGCAAGAACGCACGGAGATAGTCCAAGTTCGAGTCGTCATTGAGAACCATCTTCGCCATTGTGAGGGACCTCGCTTCCCATGGAAGGTTAGCCGCCATCTCAGCCAAAGGAGGTCCATCGTGCAGCCATCTATCGAGCCAGAATCTTGTTTGTCTACCACTCCAAACATTCCGCATGGTAGCCTCTGGTATGAGGTGTAGAACTCGGAGCACACCCCGGCAAAGGTTTGACAAGCGGCCTGAAGTTCTTGGTCGATCAAAATCCCCTTCCTTTCTCATGTACTTGCTCCTTATGACCTGTGCCCAAAGATTGTCAGCCTTCTGCGTTAAACACCAAGCTATTTTAAGCATAAAGGCACCATTCATTTTTGTCGCATCTCTCATGCCCAATCTGCCTTCATCCTTCTGTCGACAAAGAGTTTGCCAATCCAGGAGGTGGATTTTGCGACCTGCTTCAGAGCTGCCCCATATAAAGGCTCTCATCTTCCTGTCAATGTAGTCTCGAACACTAGCATGTAAGAGAGTGGTCTGCATTGTGTAGGCTGGTAGTGATGCTAGAACCGATTGAGCCAACGTGATGCGCCCTGCAAGAGAGAGGGTCGAAACTTTCCGACCTGCAAGTCGGGAATCAATCTTGTCAATTAGTTCCTAGAAGGTGGCTTTTGAAACTCGATCGTGAATCATCTGGACACCCAGGTATCAACCCAGATTTTTGGTTTCCGGAATCCCCAGACTATTGCCCATCGCTGCGGCTAGGTTGCTTTGAACATTCTTGGAAAAGAACGCTCTTGACTTCGGTTTGCTGATCTCTTGTTCGGACGATCCACCAAAAAACACAAACATCTCGTTAATCACCTGGACCTATAAGTCATCAGCTAACCCAAAGAGAATAAGATCATCAGCAAAGAATAGGCGGGACAAGCTCGGTCCTGCCGCTGCGTGCCTGATCAGCTGCCAATTGCCTTCCTCGACAGCTCCACAAATCAGATGGCTCAGCCTCTCCATACATAGAGTGAATATGTACGGGGAGAGCGGGTCGCCCTGGCGCAACCCTCTAGATGGTGTAAATTCATCTGTTAGTGCCCCGTTCCATTGGATACGCATTTAAGCAGAAGATATACACTGCATAGTGAGCTCCGTGAATGAGGATGGGAGCCCTGCTGGTTGCAGCGTGTCATGGAAAAAACTCCAACAGATGCGATTATAAGCTTTGGCCAAGTCTACCTTGATCGCCATCCATCCCTTTCTCCTTGTTTTTGCTCGCACCGAGTGAACTACTTCCTGCAAAATACAAATATTATCAGTTATATGCCTTCCTGGCACAAAGCTCGTCTGAGTCTGGTGCACAAGTTTGAGCAACAGTGGTTTGAGGTGCTCCGCCAGGCATTTGGTAACAATTTTATACCCCACATTGCACAAGCTTATCGGTCGAAACAGCTCAATCTGCATTAGGCGCGGAACCTTTGATATGAGAACAATTATTGTGTCATTAATCTCCCTTATTGCCATTGGATCCGCCCAACATTTAGTTGCGAAGTCACTTATAGAAGGTGATACCAGCTCCTAGAATCTCTGAAATAAAATGGGATTTAGTCCATCCAAGCCGGAGCTTTAAGCAGGCCCATGGCCATCACTGCCGTCTTCAGCTCCTCTTCCGACATCTCCCTCCCCAACGGTTCCACCTCCGACAACGGGAGCAGCGGGAAATTATGTGGTAACGGGTGAGTTGGGACTCCCTCATGTGTGAATAGCATACCATAGTACGTGCAGGCCATATTCATTAGCTCATTCTGATCTTCCACCAAACACCTTGGCTATTTTTCAGACCTACTATCTGATTCCTTTTCCTTCTATGTAGGGTCCGAGCATGGAAATACTTCATGTTGCGGTCCCCCCACGTCGTCCACTCTAGGCTGAATTTTTGGCACCACATTTTCTCTTCCTGTAGTAGTACTTCCTCCAATTCCGATCGCAGGAGAGACGCAAGCGCCTGGTGGTCCGAGTCCCCACCCTATCTTTTTTCTAGGGCTTCAATTCTTTGTAACAGTCTATCCTTCCACCTAAGTATGAGTATGTTGCCAAACGTAAAATGATTCCAATGGCCAACATCCTTGGCGAAGGCCATCGAACTACTACGAAGATCGGAACCCTTATCCCATGTTGTCTTCGCCATCTCTGAAAAATCCACATGCGTTAGCCAGGACGCTAGGAACTTAAAAGGCTTCGGTCTGAGGGCTGGCAGCGCTGGGGTGGTTCTAATCAGCAGGGGCCAGTGATCTGACTTAATGCAAGGTAAATGTTTACTACAGTCTCCGGGAATGCAGTAACCCAGTTCGTATTTGCTAAGCCTCTGTCAAGTCTCTCCTTAACTCCACTTTGAAACCAGGTAAAGGGAGGCCCCACAAATCCCAAGTCGATAAGCCCCGTGTCAAGCAAACAATACTGAAACTCCCGGACACGGATAGCGTCGAAAGAGGCTACACCAAACTTATCTACGAACTGAGCATCAAGTTGAAATCCCCCGCGAGTAGCCACTGTATCTCCACTTCTTCGGCGATAGTACAGAGCGTCCACCATAGCTTTCGTCTTTACCATCACATGAATGGATTGGGGGGTACGGCCCTCCTCGGCGATCTGAACACAGGACTAGTCCCATAAAAGCCAAATTCCACCCGAGAAACCCGTTGCGTCAATGACTAATGATGGATCAAGTCCCATACTATTTATGACTCGCTTCGCAAGATCTCCACTTATCCGAGGCTCCAATATCACGACTATATGTGGGCGGTACTTGCGTTTGTATTCTTTAAAGACTCGTAAGAAGCGATCGCTTTCCGCTCCCCTACTGTTCCAAGAGAAGATATTCAAATCCATCTGTAAAATGAAACAGTAGGGTACCCAATATTTCTTTACTGGGGAGTTAGAGACACCCGCCGGGGGGGGGGGGGGGGGGGGGTATCCGTAGTCTCCTTCGACAGGACGGCGGCCCAACACTCTTGGCCGAAGATGACGTCCTTTGCTCAGGTGAGTTGTGCATGGCGTTGCTAGGTACAACCCCGCCACCTTGTTCCAGCTCTGCATTTTGAGACTCGACAGCTGACATATTTGCCGCGTCTCTTTCGACTGGTGTAGCCTCGCCTGCTTTTGTATGCCTTGGAGTTTCTCGGATCATGGAGACATGTACATGTACTGCTCCTATTATCGGAGGATGCTCCCCTGTCCCCTTTGTTGCTTCCGCTCTACCTTGGCCGGGGGTCTCTCCCGTACTTGTTTCCTGAGACAGGCCGACCTCCTGATTTTTATTCCGTATTCCGGTTTCAACCCCCAAACTTGTTGGCTTGCATACGGTCAGTAACCATTAGTTACCGACCTATGAGTAACTAAATACGGACCTTTAGATCTAAGGGGGTCCAGAAAATCCAGATCTAAGGGTTGTGAATTAAAGACATTTTAATTTCCCTACTTTTCTTAATCGGCTCTTATTTTCTTCGTTCTAACTTGGATTTCAATTTTTTTGCACAGATGGAATGAGTTCGTTGTGCTATACAAAATGAGATCAATTTTCAATATTTTTCGAGAAACTTTTTTGCATAGATGGAATGAGTTCGTTGTGCTCAACAAATCGAAAAGTATCCACTTTAGATTGACCAATCAAAGAAGGGATATTAAGATACCGATCTCGTTGACCTATCAAACCAATACCCAAGAATTTGCAGTAAATAGGTACCATCTTCTGGATATTCGTAAGAACGTATAAGAATCATCCGCGAATAGTAGGTGAGAAATAGTCGGGCAATGATTATTCATCTGAACTCCATGAAGCTCTCGACGCGACAAAGCGCAAACAAGAGGGGAGAAAAGGGGTCACCTTGGCATAAGCCTCGAGAATAGTAGGTAAAATAACAAGCAGGCTGTCCATTAACCATCACCGAAAAAGACGTCGTAGTAGCACATTCCCGAATCCAATGAATCCAAATAGGAGAGAACAAATAATCCGGCAATTACCTCTTCCTCATCCTTCATTTCCCCAACTTTCTCAGGATCACAAAAAAATAAGGTCATTCAATTCGATCATATGGAACTTTTCCCTCTCTTGACGCTTATTCTCGATGAAATGCATTACTTTATGAGCAATTAACACATTGTCCACGATTTGTCTATCCTGAACAAAGCTGTTCCATTCCGGAGAACTGGCAAAGACTTATTGTTGTTTTTGTTCTACAGACTCGATAGTAAACCCAAGTGCGGAATGGTAGACGCAAGAATTTGAAGATTATTTGCAAACTTCATGAAGAATTTCAATCTATGCAGACGGAAGAGCGATTAATCTAGTTGTTCTTGTTTTGAGTTCAGATACTTAATACTTGTCAATAATTTTACTCTTTTTCTTTATTGTTTGTACATGTTATTATCGAAAGTTTTCAGTATATAATAAAGAAAGCTTCCTAAATATGTCTATCAATATATACTTTATTTTCGTAAATCAAATTATATATGTGAGCAGTATAATTCACATGAGCATGACAAATGATCGTGATGAACAGTGAGTGGGAAAAAATGGGGGGGGGGGGGAGGAGCTCTCTCCTTTCTCCTCCGATTCTACAACCTAGTCGGAGAAATCTTGTTTGCCATGGCTTTGGTGATCCTCATGTTTTGCCTTCAGAATCAATTTCGTCAGCGTGAGGCAGGTGGAGAGACCTGCACAGACTCGCCGCACCGCCTTCCGATGGGCAACTTGAATATGGGGGATGTGAACGAAGTGAACCCCCCAAGCCGTCGACGAAATGGAAGCCGTGATCGGTAACGTGGCTATGTAGCCATCCCAAAATAAGGGTTGGTAAACGACGCCTAGAAGCTACTCAGGTTAAAATCGAGGAGTATAGAAATGGGTTGTTAAAACGAAGACGCGAGACAAAAGAAAGTGTCTGGCGATTCTCGCTCCCTAGTTCGATGGAGGTTGATCAAGAATCCCAGGAGGTAGCTACTTCTCCGGTGCCTCCCGAGACCAGCGATGTTAAAAGCCTCGCTGTTGATGGCGAAATCCACATTCTAACTACGTTTCCTGATTATGGGAGGGCTACCATTCCATGCACCGGGAAGAACCCTTTGTCAGGTCGGGAACCTAATGACGGTGGCAAACTGCATCGTAGGCCGGTGGAAATCCGTAGTGGATCTGTTGGGCGAATATTTCCCCGAGATACCAATCCCGTAATTCTCGGAGTTTCACTTGTTTATCCAGAAGTTTGGTTACTCGGAATAAGAGTCCTACACTGGAAATAAAACTAATAAACCTATACCGAGTTGGAGTTTTCAATCGGGGGCCGGCTCTGCTTGTTCCTTTAAAAACCCTTTCCTAGGAACGTGTTTCACTACCCTGCGTAGCGTCGAGCATCCGCAAAGAACAGCTGTCTCGCGATCGAATCCTATACACCCTCCAACTTAAGGTATTAGTTTCTTTCCCTCCTGCCTTTTTACCATTAAGTCTGGCAGTATTGGCATTGCCAGGGCCTTGGCGGTGGAGACCATGCAGACTACATGCATGGACGTCCTGCCTATGACGAGTCCGACACCAATTAAGGTGAATCGGCTCGATACTAACTCGCTTTCACTCCCGTGTCCCCATGCTTGTATGATGGCTCGTGTCTCCTCCGACCAAGTGGTGGAATTCTCGATGGAAGAAGTGCAATCTTCAAAATACCGCACTGAGCACTCACTGCTGGGCCGTCTCTTCTCCAAGAACCGGATCACCACAATGGAAGTTAGGGATGTTGTCATCACGCACTGGCAGGAGAAAGGGAATTTGAAGGTGGTATTGACCAAACAAGGATTATTTGAATTTACTCTGTCCTCTGAGGAGACTAAAACATGGGTTATTAAAAGAATGCCGTGGGTGGTTAAAGACTTGATCTTACACTTGAGATCATGGACAACGAACATCTCGAAAAAGTTCTCTGATGACCTGGCTATTGAACGTGAAGGAGGATTGTTGCACACAACAGTTCAGGAGGAAGATGGCCACGAGTAAGCTCGGTCAGGTCCTGGAGGCTGGGGTTTTTGCTAGTCATGAAACTGGTGAGCGGTTTGTGAAGATGAGAACGGTGATAGACCTCACCAAACCGTTGCGATCACAAATCATGGCTGCCAATGATGATACTGGGTGCTTCTGGGTCTCACTAAAGTACGAATATTTACCATCCTTCTGCTTCAATTGTGGGCGGGTAGGGCACTTCATCAGTCAATGTACCTTTGAACCCCCAACTGGTAAGGAAAAATTTGGCCCGCACATGTCCACCAAGAAACTGGGCATTTGACTGTATGACTCGGAGGATGATGCTCAACAGTTCCGTGGCAAATCAAAGTCTGCTTGGGTCAACACTGCGCTGGGAGAGTGCATGGATGGACATGTGCACAACCGGCTCCAAGAGGGGGGGGGGTCGCTGAGCTGGGCCTTGAAGACCGCCAGGGCGATGCGCAAGGGAGAGCGAGTCCGAGGCTTGCTTCGGGTAAACCGGTTTTCCATCACAAGAGAAGAAGACCAAGAGGCTTCCCTGTGAGGAGGCCGTCGCGGGCTAGTCCCGATCGCCACATACGCTAGCGCTCCCCGTTGCCAAGCCGAGCTGGGCCCATGCGGGGCAATCCTGGGGTGGAAGTATTCTGGGCAAAACACGGTCGAGGACACGGCCGTGTTTTACTTTTTCCCGCCCGTGTTTTTCCTCCAGCAGCCCTCATCGGCCAAAACACGGTCGTGCCTAAAATATGGACACGGCCGTGTTTTTCTTTAGGCCAGTCCGTGTTTTCACTGCCGAACCTGTTCCCCGATATTCAATGCTTCGTTTCTCCCTCATCCGGACTCCAAATCAGTCGCCGTTTGATCCCAGACGCTCGTAGTCTCGTCCTCTTTCTTTTCATGACAAACTTGCATGATTCTTTGTCCATAAAGTGAGATAGAAATCCATTCTTCTTCAGGTCACGCCCGAGTTTCTTCTCCCTAATCGCCAATTGATCTCTGATTGACTTGAAGCTTGGGCCTATGCTTCACTTTATGTGCTAGGACCTGAAATGTAACGAAGGAACACAACCTAGCGTAAAATAGGACAAAGAAGTGATAATGCAAGCTTAAACGATCAAGAAACAAAGGGAAAAAAATGTGCAAATATCGAGTCATCAAATCCCCCCACACTTAACCGTTTGCTTGTCCCCAAGAAAACCTAACTCAAACCAATGCAGCTCTCCAGACCTCTATAGCAACATACAACCCCGATCGTCGGTAGAGGATTTCCTAGATCATATAGCAGCTTACAAGGTCAACTGGTCTTCTAAGACGTTCCCTATCTCTCTCAATACGAGTACTAGACTCAAGCCAGGACCATGAGAAGAAGTAGAAGTAAGACAGTCAGTTCATGGATAAAGGGACTCACACCATTCACAACCAAGGACTCGTTGTACCGGGGTGCTCTTTCACTTCATTTCACCGTTGGAACCCCTTTTTCACTTTCATTTTACTTACTTTTTTTCCCCCTTTTTATTCACTTAGCGGGGGTTCCAACTGCAGTCTTTTGCACGATCGACCCTTATTAGTCGAGCAGGAGCAATTTCTGTACATCTGGCGCTCGCCAGAGTACTTCTTTTAACTCCTTCTCCTCAACTCGTGTGGAGGGTCAATGAAATTAAGTGGGGTCGGAAGCTCTATCCGTGCCCTTAAAAACACATCCTCGAGTAGGCAAACCGTTCAACGGGTGGAAGTTTTACTTGTACTAGAGACAGCTTAGCTTAACCTTGTAGGAGTACCCCACTAAGGATCACTAAAGTCTCTTCCAAAACCCGATTTTGTGCAATGAACGGTGCCACACACGTTGGGATTACCCCATGTTTAAGATTTCAATGATTTCGACATGGAGGACCAACTGCTTTTCATTTTTCACATGAGCACCCTGTTCGATACACGAGTCCATAACACAATCCAAACAGAGTCACCATTACCACATGAATTCAACGGTCTTAGCTCCACTAATTCACAAAATCAACTGGCACAACAGAGAGCCAGATAGGAAAAATCTTATACTTCAACATCCTCTATAGTGCTACACTACCTCCCTAGGTTGCACATTACTATAGAGACCGTCAATTCAAAGCACACTAAGCAGTCAATTTGCAAGGAAACACGTACTTGGAGCCCTCAAATTTAAAAATTTGGACAGTGGACTAGGCTCCAAGCACACAAACAGCCAAACATTCACCCGCATACATAATCGAACACCCCCCCCCCCACACTTAAGCACGACATTGTTCTCAATGGAGGAAAGATAAGGAGGGTAGAATGAAGTTACCAGATAAAGGGTGAATGACGGTGGACGAGGCAGACGGTGCATTCCAGGAGGAGAGAGTAGTCGGAGCACAAACACCACACAAAATCTCACAAAGGTTAAGTTATTGACTCTAAAATCAAAGAACAAAACTGACTCGACCGAGGAGAAAAAGAGAAAGAAATGCAAACCGACTGGTTGGGTTGCCTCCCAATAAGCGCTTCTTTCATGTCGTGAGCCGGACGATAGCTCCTAAGTTTCGGTCCACCACAAAACCTCCTTGAAGTTGAGGTTCTCGCAATGAGGTGGAGTCTCAAGTCACGAGCATGTGGTATGACAGGTGATGGAAGCTCGTGCACTTGATGCGGATGAAGTCTCCACCCTCGAGACCTCTTCTTCTCTTCTCTCTTCTCACTGCCCCAAACTAGATATGACAGCATCTATTGACCACCATCGCGTCCACCAAGAGGGACCGATGTCGATGTGGCCTTGGTCTGGCAAAGAGACAATGCAAATGGGTCCTTGCTAAGTAGTTCCTCGAAGTTTGGTGGAGATATCACATGCAACTCATGGCCGATGCAAGCCTCTTCCACCTCAACTTCGCCCTCAGCCTGGACGCCAATTGCTTCTTTAACCTCCCTTCCTTATTCATGTGGTATCACCCCTGGGAAATGATTAAGAACTCCTTCTGCTTCACTTTCGTCATCCTCCACAACTTCTTTCTACACCCTTTCTCGCTCTTCTTCTTCTAGCACGGATTGGAGAGCAAGTTGCCCATCAATTTCTTTCATGAGATCTTCTTGCATCTCCTCACTCATGCTCGCCTCTTCAAAGCTCAGTTTGGAATGTGGGAAGGTGTGGTCGGCTACGACAGGACATTCCTGATCATGATCATCACGGGAGCTCTCCGCGACAACTTCTGTGTGCTCCACCATGTCCTTGTGCCTTCTTCTTCCTCCTCCTCTTCTAGTATGGTAGCAGAAGGGTGATCTTGAGCAGGTTGTGCACAAGATCGCTCAAGATCATCGACGCTCTTCTTAAGGCTCAGGAGGATCTCCTCTGTTTCACGATAGGCCTGGGTACAAAGATCCATCCTAGATAATGATCTCTCACTGTCTCGAGCAAACTGCTCCATGAGAAGCCTCAATTCATAGTTTGGATCTGGCTGTGGAGTGTAGCATGGCTCTGCAGAATGGCCCGTGAAGGCCGCCATGGGTAACTCCAGCTCTGATGGCCCTTCTGGTTGTGGGAGAAATTCTTCTTGATAATGAAGTTGTTCTTGATATGCCCAGGGGTCTGATTGTTCACCGTAGTAAGAGGGTTGGTACTGGAACCCGAATCCATAGTCATCTCCCCCTTGATTGCTCCAGGGGGTCTCGGGGTAATACCACTAGGATGGTGGTGGATACCCCCAATGATTGGAGAAGCCATGAGGATCCATGATTCAGATCTGCACCAACAAAAACAAAAACACCCAAGTGAAAAGCAAGGGTGGAAAAGAAAAGAAAAACTCTAAAGTAACACACTTATGCCTTTTCTAATAATCTAGAAAGTCCCCGGCAACGGCGCCAAAAACTTGACACGCTAAAACACAACTCCTAACAAAGGCCAAGTGTAACAAATGAACGGGACTGCAATATAGTGGCTCAAGTAATAAATATCGAATCCACGGGTCTCTAGAGTTACTATTACTCAGCTTCAGTTCATTATCTAGCAAACCAGATTAAGATGAAAGAACTAAAACTACTCTAACAAACTACAGTTAAGGTTAATCTAATTACAGGTTGGGAACTCACTTAGGTATGATTCCCCCAGCCACTAGCCAGATTAATGATTGATGATTTCTAACTTGTTTCACTTTCATTCACAATGCGGAGAATGCTTGACTAGACCTTGAGTCTCGACTAAAGGAACAAGGCCCTCTTGAATCAATTGCCTAGAGGGACGTATCCTTCTCTAGAACAACCGATCAAGGCATTTTGAACTAGATTCCCTCTATCGAATGAGGTTCTCAATCGATACAAAGCAGTGAATCAACCCTCGACTAAAGCAATCGATCCACTACTATCAATCTATGATGCTCTATTGACCTAATCAGGTATTCGCTCTCATAGGATCAAAGCAGAATCAATAATCTCGACTAAAGCAGAATTGAATCATGAAAACATGCATAGATTGAATATGAACTCAAGATTATCAAGTAAGAGTACTCATACAATCATCCAATCAAACAAACATAGCTAGGGTTCCTCAAAACCTAAGTGAAGGGAAGTTACTCCATAGAGAAGAGAGAGAATGCAGTAAGAATCTTCAGATGATCAGTCTTCAAGTCCGGGCTTGTTCCTCGAGCTTCCAAGGCGAAGAAATCCTCCAATTCCACTCTTAGAATGCCCTCAAATCGCCCTCTCTCTCTTTGGTTCGTCCCTTGGGTGTTTGGGATCTAAAACACGGTCGAGGACATGGCCGTGTTTTACTTTTGCCCGCCCGTGTTTTGCCCCCAGCAGCCCTCAGCGGCCAAAACACGGTCGTGCCTAAAATATGGAAACGACCGTGTTTTTCTTTAGGCCAGCCCGTGTTTTTACTGCCGAACCTGTTCCCCTATATTCAATGCTTCGTTTCTCCCTCGTCCGGACTCCGAATCATTCGCCGTTTGATCTCAGACGCTCGTAGTCTCGTCCTCTTTCTTTTCATGACAAACTTGCATGATTATTTGTCCATAAAGTGAGGTAGAAATCCATTCTTCTTCAGGTCATGCCCGAGTTTCTTCTCCCTAATCGCCAATTGATCTCTGATTGACTTGAAACTTGCGCCTATGCTTCACTTTATGTGCTAGGACCTGAAATGTAACAAAGGAACACAACCTAGCGTAAAATAGGCCAAAGAAGAGATAATGCAAGCTTAAACGATCAAGAAACAAATGGGAAAACATGTGCAAATATCAAGTCATCACTCGGCTCTAGGGATGGAAGCAGAAGACTTTATCCTGGGCAGCAAAGGAGACCTTGATCAAATCGGTGGCTTTGGCTTTACCTTTACATGTTATGTCTTGTTTTCGTCTCCCTCTTTCACTCTGCCGCCTATTGGATAGACATGTGGCCATATTTTGGTGGGGAGTGGAGAATGGATAGTCTAAAATCCGATGAATGTCCTGGCGTAACATGTGCAGAAGCAAACATGATGGAGGGATGGGATTTCGCCGTTTTGAGCATTTCAATCTAGCGCTTCTTGCTAAGATTGGCTGGCGGATCCTGAATGATCCCACTTCTCTTCTGGCCCAGGTGTATAAGGGTAAATATTTTCCAAGGGGTTGTTTCCTTGAGGCCAGGGCTCGATCTCGCCCGTCCTGGGGCTGGCAAAGCATTCTATTCAGCCCTCAATTGTTAATTAAGGGGCTTCGGTGGCAAATTAGCAATGGTCGATATGCCCCTCTGCTGGGAAATAATTGGGTACCTTGGCTACATCCGGAAAACCCTTTCCATAACCCGCAGGTTTTGCCCGCTAGGGGAGCCTTGGTGATGGCTGAGATAATATGCTCGGGGGAAGGGCGTTGGTGCGACTGGAAGATGAGCCAATGGTTTGATCCCCCAACCAGTCGGGCGATTAAGGAGATTCCTCTCCTCGCGATGATGTTGAGGATCGTCTTGTTTGACATATGACGACCAATGGGATTTTTACAGTGAAGTCGGCCTACCATGTGACTGTTCTTCTTGATAAAAAAGAAGGACAATAGCGATCGGTGGCCAGTTGGATGGATAGACCAAGCTGGATTCGCTTATGGAATGCCCCTATTCCCCCTAAGTTGCGCATTTTTCTCTAGCAAATTTTTAATCGTCTCCTTCCTAAGACAGAAGCCCTTATTGAAAATGATATTCCAGTCCATCTTCGCTGTCCAGTGTGGCAAGGGCTTTTTGGGATTATGCGGGCTTGGAATACCTTGGTTAAGGGATTCCTAGGCAGACGTTTCCTTTATTCATGAAAAAATTGATGATGTGTATTCACCAGCCTCATCTGCTGATGGTAGTTGGCTAGTTGCTGCTATTCTTTGGCGTATCTGGCGATCTCGTAATTGGGTTGTTTTTTATGGCAAGCAGTTTGGGATCCCAGCTCTCATGCTTCAATTTAATCAGCAGTATCAGGAATGGATAAGCTTGCCTGGGGATAGGGCTCATCCACGGCCCCCGGTTAGTGCTAGTCCGCCGCTGGGGACTGGCAATCCTGGGTCGTTCATTTGTAAGTGGGATGGGCTACCAAGCGTGGTTCTCATTCCGCAAGAGGAATGGTTGTCCTAACTTCGGCCGGATGGTTGTAGGGGTTAAGGGTGTTCAATTTGGTGTCATTGATGACCCTTTGGTTGCTGAGGTGCTCACACTCCGGGATGTTGTTCATTGGTGTAGTGCGGCTGGGTTTACAGACGTACAATTCGAAGGAGATGCTCAGGTAATAGTTGGTAAACTCAACCACTCTGAGGTCAGAGACAGCCGGATTGGAGCCCTTCAAGAGGAAGTTCTGCATTGCTTATCTAACCAACAAGGGTTTAGTGTTCGGTTTGTAGGTCGGCGTAATAATAGGGTAGCCCATTTGGTGGCTCAGAAAGCCCTTCTCTTGTACTGATAGACCATCGATTGCACATGTTTTTACCCCTATTCTTGAGCCGTTTGAGATGTTGATTCTCGTGTTTTAAACCGATTTCACTCGAGGTTGTGCGTTTATGTCATATTTCAGGGCTTGACGTTGGAATCGAGGCGAAGAAACGAGTTTCGGGTCGAAAGGAGCACGTTTGGGTTGAAGTGTGATGGAGGAGCAAAATACCCGGCCATGAGCAGAAATACCCGGCCGGGTATTATTTGGGGAAGACCGGGTAATTAGAGTTTTGGACGATGAGAAGCAGAGGAGGCCCCGACCGTGAGCATAAAATCCCCGGTCGGGGATTCCTGGACTTGACCAGGGATTTTCCCCTGTCTCACACGCTGCGTTTTGAATATCCCCGATCGCCACCCAAAATACCCGACCGGGTATTAGGGGTGGCGATACGGTCCGGTCCGGTTAAATTGGCCCGAATTGATCCGGTCTAGTCTGGTCTTTTTGGAAATATGGGGACCAAAGCTTGGATTGGGTACAGTCCGGTTTTGACCCGGTCCAGTTTTGACCCAGTCCAGTTTTGACCCAGTCCGGTCCCAATCCGGTTTTGACCATGTTGCAGAAAATTCAGCAGCATATATCCATTTTCCTGGAATGTAGACAACTTGTTTGTAGCAAAAATTAAGCCAAACATAGTCCAATACAAAATCACAACCATCATTCATGTCTATTTCAAACTCAAAGTCGAATTCACCTTTCAAAATAAAAATAAAGTGCATCATAAGTTCACAACCAAAGTTTAGACATCCCAAGGAATAACTAGATTAACTATCATACTTTATACCAACTTCCCAACAGTTACTGCACTAGATTCTACTGTTTTGTATTTTACCAACCATTAAGTGCTGGATGGTATTTCACTAGCTTAGATATAAACTACAGTGTATAAATTCGTCAAAAGACAGAAGCATTGCAACTTCTGTAGTTTATTATCATCAGTTAGATAAAGAGATTCAAGTCCAACCTAAATCCAAATTTAATGATGTGATTCAGAGAAGCATGCGAATGATATGAAATCAAGCAAGCTCCAAACGTTCCCTTTCTAATCACAACATATCAACCATATATAACTGCAAGTTTTGTTTCCTTCTGTTAGTAAAACGAAGAGTAATCAATTCTGTCTGTAATTGTCATCCATATACTTACCCAGCTGCTTCTCCCTTCCATTTTTCTGAGTTCGGCAGCTGTTCCCCAAAAGTCGACGGACGGCGACGAGATTGGACGGAGGGCGACGAGGCTATGACAGAGCCGGCGTCGCGTTCGATGGTCGGAGACTCGGAGCTGAGCCGGCGTCGCGTCGTCGCTGGGTCGCCGCTGGGTCGGCGCGGAGGCGCTGAGGCCGGAGGCGGGTCGTCGCTGCCTCGTTGGGTCGGCGCGGAGGCGGGTCGTCACTGGGTGCCTGGGTCGGCACGGAGACGGGTCGACAGGCTGCGGGCGCGGGCGACAGGCTGCTGGCGGCAACTGCGTCTCTGCTTTGTTCGGCGGCCGAAGAAGAAGATGGCAGCGGCTGGTCTCTGTAGACTGAAGAGTAAAGAGGACGAGAGGGCAGCGACTGGTCTCTGCATCTGCAACCAGCAAACCCTACAAAGTACAAACTAACAAAAGTTGTAAATGGGCTCCTATGGGCCGTCGGGTAATGGGTTTGGTTGGGCCCTATGGGCTTTGTCTTTGGGTCAGCCTCTGGTCTGGTTTGTTTTTACTCATCCGGTTTTCCGGTTTTTACACGGTTTTGACCCGGACTGGATTGGTCCGGGTTTTTTGCTAATTCTGAGACCAAAGACGGGATTGGATTGTTTTACATCCGGTCTCGGTCTTAAAACGGTCCGGGTTTTACGGTCCGATTTCCGGTTTTCCATCCGGTCCCGGTCCAAATTGCCAGCCCTACCGGGTATTTAGACCGGGGATCGCGACAGACAGCTTCTTAAGGGAAAAGAAGGGCGAAATTGAGGGGTTCCGAGTTTAAGAGAGAAAAAGTGCGACCTAGAGAGAGAAAGTGACGAACCTGAGTCTTCGAGTGTCCTTGATCGATCTCCATCACCATTGGAGCCCGGCTTCAGCTTGGATGACACACCCTAACCCGGCTGGTACTAATTTTACCAAAATGCCCTTGATGACTCATAAACCAAAATAAGAAACGAAAGACTTGTAAAAAAATGGAAGCTTTCCATAAATAACCATAACAAATACTGAAGTGAACTGAAATCTCTAAAACAAAGCCCTAACACTTGGGAAAACCTCAACCATAGAATCTTAATCTGAATCTCCAGTCCCTACTCATAATCGTAAATCAATAACTAAAACTCTACTTTGTTGTCTGCTCGGATTCGATCTCTGGCACCTCCAGTGACGCTTGTACTATCCTCCTCTAGCTGGCTTGCCTCGAACAGCTTTCTCGATCTCGCTGCTCACTAACTGCAACTATCGATCTAGTTCTTGCTTATTCCTTTACTAAGCCCTGGTGAGTGAGATGGGGTCAGTCTACGCCCTTACGTTTTAATAATTCTAATACTTGAGTACTTTACTTAAACACTTAAATTTGACTAGTGGAAGTTGTTTGTACTTCCAATCTTAAAATCTTAACTCTTAAACTTTGAGGGAGTTGAAGTTACTCTCCTCTCTTAAAGCTCAAATCTTGACTAAAATACTTGACCGACACGGGGATCCCTCACTAGCTAGTCCGGTTGCAAACTCATACGTATGAGAAGCCATCCAGGCTTTCCTTAAACTTAAACTTAGTTAGGGGAGTCGTAACGATTCATCTCCCTAACATCTTAAACTTATCGTGGTGGCTCTTCACCACGATTCTCAAGAGCATAACTGCTGCTCATCTTAAAAGTCTCAAGAGCATAACTGCTGCTCTATCTCAAAATGTCTCAAAAGGCAACAGACTGGCGCTAGTGACTAAAAACACTTAAAAGGACTTCACCTTCTTGAAGGTGAGTTATTTCTTAAAAAGAACTTGTTTCTTTAACTTAAACTTACTTGTAAGTAAAGCACACAACAACATAAAATTGGAAGCATAACTCACACAAATCATATGACATCATATAAGCATACAAAGGCAAGTACTAGGGCTGGAAAAATAGACCAGACTGTTAGAAAAACTGTGGTCCAAACCGTACCGCACAGTTTGGTCCTGACCGTAGACCGTGAAGTATGGTCTGGTCTGGTCCATGGTCTGTATTATTTTATGATTTGATCTCTTGGTCTGGTCTGGTCCATGGTCTGTATTATTTTATGATTTGATCTCTTGGTCTGGTCTGGTCTAGACCGCGGTTTACCGGACCAAACCGTGGACCCAACTGACTTGTCAATACGTGTTAACAGCCCATTCGACCACTCTCCAAACTCCCACAATGACACCCAAGTCTCAACCTTAATTTTGTGAATCTCTTCCCTCCTTCATTCACAACCACATTTAACCAGAGAGTAGAGATAATAGTGTCTCCATGTGACATTATGTTAATGTTTATGACGTTATGGTGCAAGCTGGGATGTTTTTACTTTGTATCTTTGTTATGTACTAAGATTTAGAGTATCAAAATTATTCATGCATGTTAGGATTAATGTTTTAAGGCAAATAACAATTACTTTTCTTGGTTATTGGTTCAATTTTTTGTGTGGTTGACTAAACAAATTATTCATTTTTCGTTGAGTGTGGTCTATCTGGACCAGACCAGACCGAACCAGACCACACAGACGTGGTTTGGACCGGACCGTATAGTCTGTGGTCTGGTATATGGTCTATACTTTAGCCTCTCGATCTGGACTATAGACCGTATATATGGTCTGGTCTGGACCAGACCGCACCGTTTCCCAACCCTAGCAAGTACGACACATAGCAGTCAAATCTCAAAAACTTAAATAACGTTAGGCGTAGAATTTACCCCATTTACACTCACCTTACGTCGAAGCGGATTGAATTGAATAACTACAGGGATCAATTTCCCTTCACTTGATCATCGCACGACTGCTCGGACAGAACCCCACCATCACAAGAGCTACGTGTCCACTCCTAATTAGAGGTGGCAATTGGATCGGATTGGTGGATTCGTGGATTGGATTGGTGGATCCATGGATCAAATGGATTGGATCCAATGGATTGGTGGATTCACGGATTGGATCAAATGGATTGATGGATTGATCCATGAATCCAAATGACATCCAAGGATTGAACCAAAATGTAAAATTTGAAAAGTTTGGGTACTAAAATGTCATAATGAAAAATTTTAGGTACCAAAATGTAATTTTCCAATGATATTTTTCGTATAAAAATATAAATTTTAGGTACCAAAATATAAAATATAAATAATATAGGTACCTAATCGTAATTTGTCATTTGGATCCATGGATTGATCCATAAATCCACCAATCCAATTGGATTTGGATCAAATGGATTGGATTTAAATGGATTGGATTAGGTGGATAATTTGGTGGATGGATTGGATTGGATTCATGGATTTGGATTCTAATTGCCACTTCTACTCCTAATCATTGGTTCACCCGCGTGTTTTCCCCGCTAGTTCATGTGGCCATTGTTGAGGGTAGGGGTGGGCAAACGGTTCGGTAAACCCGAACCAAACCGAACCAAAACCGAATTAAACCGAACCGAAACCGAATTAATGCTATTCTGTTCGGAATTCGGAAGGAAAATAGGGATAGTTGGGAAATCAGGGTTCTTTCAACCGAACCGAATTTCCGAATTTCCGACCGAAAAACCGAAATACTATAATTGCAAGCTCCAAATGGTGGATTTTTATGTTTGTAGTTGTTTTTAGACTAAAATATTTGAAATGTTTTATGACTTATGTGTTGAAAAGTTTGGTTTTATCATTGATGATGCATATAATTGATATTTATTGTTTATATTAGGGGTGAAAAATAATTTAAAAGTGAGAAAAATACAAGTAGCTTCACAAATTCGGTTTTGTGTGAAAAACCGAACCGAACTGAATTATAATTCGGTTTAAGGTTTGGAAGAATTCGGAGACCCGGTATTCATAATTTCGGTTCGGTCGAAACCAAACCGACCGAATGCCCACCCCTAGTTGAGGGAGCGAATACTATAACAACACCCTATAGTGTTGTTATAGTAACAGCAGGGTAAAAGGGTCAATTAACAAAATATAACAAAAATAAAAATTGAATTAAAATCTTAATTTGGACGAATCAACAAATCCTGCTTCCCCGCTCTCCTCTTTCCCCAACATCGACGACTTCGCCCATCCTCCAACCACCGTCCTCGTAGCCGCCACCGTAGCAATTCTCCCTCGTCGCCGCCCGCCCAGGCCTGGGTATGACCACGCTCATGGAGACGGCGTCGCCCGTGGAGAATCTGGCGGCGGGCGAGCCGTCTTTGGTTTCCCCAGCGTAGGCGTCATAGAAGCCGTGCTCGATCAGGATCGCCTTTCCCCGGTAAAATCTTCCGGTGTCGTTCTCAACTCTTTCCAGTGATAGGCCGCCGCCACAGGAAACACAACTACAGACTGCGATGCCGGAGCTCCCGATCCTTCTCCTCCGATTGCAGCCCGATCTCACATCCTCTCTCCCAGCGCATCAATTTACCTACTGTTTAGATCAATTTCACCAGAGTTCTTGGGATTGTCGGCGTGGAAACTGGGGACTGCGACGAGGATGAGAATGACGTGGCAGCTGATGACGGCAATGATGACGTGTACGGAGACGGAAAAAAATGATTGTAATTATCTAACGGCGGCAACGGGAGAGGATTTGGGTGTTCGGGAGCGGAGAATGTGGTGGTGGTAGCGGCGGCGGCGACGACTATTTGGATGGACTTGGGGGACATGGATGGGTTGGTGAAGGTGTCGCGGTGGTGGTGGGAGTAGGAGGAGATGGGAAGTTGAGATTTGGCGCGGCGGAGGCGGAGCCCTTGAGGCACAAGAGCGCAGCGTCGTAGGCTCGGGCGGCGGCTTCGGCGGTGGGATAGGAGAAAGACAGAGAGTTTAATTTACCTTCTTCTTCTCTTCTTATTGCTTTGTCAGTGAAAATGAAAAGGCAATTACATATGTTTTCCTTATTGCATCTTAATAATTTTTGCAAATGAACTCATTTCAATTTCACTGCGGAAACACCAATCTAGTTCTCTTGTAATTGCAATTAGTGAGTCAAAGTCAATTTTATAATTTCCTTTATGCTAACAACAAATATTTTGAAACAAACCACATATACCACAAAACATACCATAAATATTTCATAAACACACCATAAACTTCTTAATGCAAACCAGAAACATAAAAAAGCAAACCATAAACGTCCTAATGCAGACCGCAAATCTCCTAAAACAAACCACAAACCTCACAAAGCAAACCACAACATTTGCGAAAGCACACCAGAAACCTCCTAACGAAAAACCACAAACACAGTAAATCAAACCACAAAAAAAACTTCTTAATGCAAACCAGAAACCTCCTCATGCATACCGCAAATCTCCTAAAACAAACCACAAACCTCACAAAGCAAACCACAACATTTGCAAAAGCAAACCAGAAACCTCCTAATGCAAATAACATACACAGTAAATCAAACCACAAAAAAACAAACCAGAAACCTTCTAATGAAAACCACAAATATATTAAAACAAACCAGAAACCTCACAATGCAAACCACAAAATTTTTGAAAGCAAACCAGAAACTTCTCAATGCAAACCACAAACACGATAAAGCAAACCAGAAACTTCTTAATGCAAACCACAAACACGAAAGCAAACCACAAAAGGCATACAAAAATATGAGAAATCAAACCATAAATCTCACA
This sequence comes from Linum tenue, assembly GCA_946122785.1. NCBI lineage: Eukaryota > Viridiplantae > Streptophyta > Magnoliopsida > Malpighiales > Linaceae > Linum > Linum tenue. Next base: position 27,953,792 of record CAMGYJ010000009.1, read on the forward strand.
ATGCAGACCATAACATCCGGTGGTCGTTGACCGTTGACCGGTCAACAAAGTTCGTTGACTGAACTCCGATGACCGTCAGTGAGCAGATTCCGGCGCCGATAGGCATATTCCGGCCCCGATGACTAGATTCCGACGCCGGTAAGCATATTCCGGCGACGGTGAGCATATTCCGGCGACAAAATAACATATTCCGGTGGGGTGGCCAGATTCCGTCGACGGTGAGCATATTGCGGCGACCAAAATTTTGGGCCGAAAATAAAAAAAAATTATTTTTTATTATTTATTATTTTTTATACATATTTTTCATAATGCCAATTATACCCCGCTTTGATTTTACACTAGGTCAACTCATCTAATAAAAAGTCATCACAACCCTAACTTCCTATTGGTTGGAGACTAGTGTTGTTACAATAACAATACATAGGGTGTTGTTATAGTATCTAGTCCCCATTGTTGATTCCCACTTAATTATTCCCGTGAGTCAACTCTGACCACGTTAAAGAAAGATAATCACTACAACCCAAAATAATGGTTACGGAACGAAAACTGGAAAAGGTACTCACCATATATTCTTCTTTGTTGTTCTACGGCCTCCTAGCGCTAACCCTCTCTTTGTCAAATGATACTCCATTTCATGACTTCTTGTTCCACCGTGCTTGAGAAATGGAATCCAACGCCCCGGGAACTAGTCATGTTACGTTATCGATGAACCACGACGTTGTATCTCGACCATTCGTTTTCCCGGGGTTTATGATTGCCGCCAATGACTCAAAACATGTCCATCGCAAGTTCTTTACCGCATCTTGTCCTGTTACGTGTTACTAGGGGTGGCAACCGGTCGGTTTCGGTTTAACCGAAAACCGAAAACCCGGTTATCGGTTAAACCGAGACCCCCCCTTAAGCTGCCGACCACCGACCGAAGAAAGGGCACGGTTAGCCGACCAACCGACCGAGCAATTCCGGTTTTGGGCTCGGTTAGCCGGCCAACCGAAAAAATTACATTTTCCAAAAAAAAAAAAAAAAAAAAAAAAAGAAGAAAAAATCTGCACCACTCAATCTCAAACCTTATCTTCTCCTCTCTCCCCTTCCTCCACCAGACCCTTCTCTTCTCTCTCCTTCCTTCCCCACCATTTTCTCCACCAGAAAATTATCTTCTCCTCTCTCCCCTTCCTCCACCGGAAGAAAACCGCCGCATGAGACGACTCGCGGTGGCGGGAGACTACTCACGGCGGGAGACTTCTCGAACCGCCGCCGCCGCAGAAATCGCTCGTCGACTCCATGGCTTCCTTCAGATCCGTCAAGTTACCGGCCGAGATTCCTCCGCCACGCCTTGGACGTCGACGCCGCATGTTCTGCCGTCGGCGCCTAGCGTCGTAATTGCCAGCAGAAGCAGAGCCGCCCCCAGAACGACGCGGGTTTTGGCCATCTTTTTTCTTTTTTTCTGTGGGGAATTGGATTGTGTGTTTGTAAATTTGGGTGGGTTGGTTTGTTTGTTTTATAGTGGGGAGAAGGGGTTTTCGATTTCGTGGGATTTCTGGTGCAAAGGGATGCGTGGTTGTTTAGGGTATGTGGTCATGAAGATTGGATTGGGTTTGGGATTACACTTGGTGAAATTGGTATATTGATGGAAGTGACGAAGTTGTGAAGATGAGAAGAGAATGGAAGGTGGGTGGGAGCAGAGAGGAGATTGAGATGAGGTTGAAGGGATGGGGAGTTCTTTGTGAGGAGGAAGAAGAAGAAGAAGTGGCAATTAGGGTTGGAGAGGAGTGGGGGAAGGGGTCGTTTTGGGGCTGGCTGGTTGGGGGAAGGGGTCGTTTTGGGGCTGGGTGGTTGGGTCATTTTGACTCAAGGGGCGGTGGTCGGTTAGCCGGTTAACCGCCGGTTACTGACCGCGGTTAATCGGCTAGCCGAGCCTCTCCCCCTCTCCCCCGGCAACCGACCGACGCCAATACAGAGCGGTTTTCGGTTAGCCGAAAACCGGTCGGTTCGGTCGTAACCGACCGGTTAACTGCTAACCGAAAACCGTTCTGCCAGCCCTACGTGTTACCATCAACTACCATCGCCGGCCGCGTTGTAGATCGCTTGATCAAATTCCCTCCTACATGGTCCTTATTGTGCGCCTTACCGTTGACCTTCGAAAGAGAATCGCCCATAACATTCTAGCTCTTCCAATAGCCTCGCATAACTCCTCTCCCCTTCCTCGATTTGTTACTTGGCGGCAGCGGTGGGTTTTGGTTTCTTGTCGCTAGGGATTGGGAGGTGGCTGCTTCATTGTAAATATATGTACTTCTCCGTAACCGATCTAGGGTTTAGCTTAGGGTTAATATGATTATTCATAACCGACGAGGGATAATTTAGGAATCACACAAAAATTAATGGAGCCGGGTGTTACATTGGAGAAGATCTGATTGAGCGCCAGAAACAGATTATCATCCTTCATAGTATGGTTTCCGCATCTGAGCTAGATTTTTCATCTCTCTCTATGGAGTAACTTTCTTATTCACCTGGGTATGAAGAACCCTAGATTTGTATGTTAGGTAAGATTGTATGAACCCAAGTATAGATTCTATGATTTGATTATATTCAATTGAGGTTTGAACTGTTGAATGGCATGAATCCTGATCAACTTCCTGTTGTTTCTGCTTTAACCTAGAAAGAGAATATCTGCCTAGGTTGATAGAGCATCATTGATTGAAGGTAGTGAATTGACGACTTTAGTCGAGGAGTCCATTCACTATTCTGTACCGGATTTACTCCGGTAGTGGAGGTTTGGTTCGTTAGGGCCTCAATCTGTTTACTCCGGTGGAGGTTAGTCGCACACTGGGGACTCAGATTGAGAGGGTCTGGAGACCTTTAGTCGAGACTGCAGACTGCTTAATAACCTCCCGCAGTATAACTATCATTGGAATTGAACTTGGTAAATTACAATCCGGCTTAACTGCAGTCTAGGGGGAACCATATCCGGGTGACCTCTCTCGACTTGAAAACAACCTTTTTACCTGCCTTGCTTGTTTGAACCTTCACTAAAGTTTCACCGCTAAATAATAAGAACTCACGGAGTAGTCATCACATCTAGGATCCGGGTTGACATTAAAACCCGAACCCGTTATACTACGCTTTAAGAGGTGGTTTCACTAGGCCATTTTCTAGAGTGACGGTATGAGCGGGTCAAGTTTTTGGCACCGTTGCTGGGGTCGGCTAGGTTGTTGAAGAAACGTGATTTCTTTTACTTTATCATTTTCATTTTCGCATTGACTGTTCGTTCTTTCCCACTTGTGCCTTCACGGGTTTGCATTGCTTGACTGTGTGCAGATAGTGCATGTCCCGTAGCCAGTCGGGAGGTTTACTGCCGTTGGATCCGGAGTTTGAACGCACCTGTCGCCAACTTAGGAGACAACAGTGAGCTAGACTGGCTACGGAGGAGCGCATAGACGGCCACTTGAGCAGCGATTCTGAGGAAGAGTACGAGATGGAAGGTGAACACAACTCACCACAGGGGATACCTATCCAGGTTCCCCTGGTGAATCAGATCTTGGGGAACAACCCCATACCCAGGAAGATGGGTTTCAGCATCCACCACCATCGTCGGGTCCCACCTTGGAGTACTACTACACTCCACGGGTCGCCGATATCCGCCCTGTCATCCTCTATCCGCCCATTCCAGCGAATAACTTCGAGATCAAGCCATGATGGATTCAACTCATTACATCCTCTATCCAGTTTCATGGCTTGAAGGATGAGGAGGCCAGGGTACATCTTTCCCGTTTCCTGTAGCTGACAAACGGGTTCAAGATGAATGGTGTACCCGATGAAGCGATTCGCCTTCACCTCTTCCCCCATTCTCTGGCGGGGCATGCTAAGAGGTGGTTGGAGACCCAGCCCCCATTGTCCATCACTTCTTGGGACGATCTAGCCAACAAGTTTGTGCACAGGTACTATCCGGCATCGAAGACCAGAGAGATCCAGCGGGAGATCACTCACTTCCGCCAAGAGCTAGATGAGTCACTTCGTGATGCATGAGAGCGGTACATGGGATTTTTCTGGCAGTGTCCCCATCATGGCTTCTACAGTGCTCTCTCTCTCTCCGGAAAGCCAGAGGGTGATTACTCCTCTATGCCCAGGAAGGGATATTCTTACTAAGAGCCCACCCGAACTGAACCAGATGATCAGTACCTTGGCTGCCAGAGATCATTCCTCGGGACAGAGCACTAGAGGAAGGAATTCCCGAGATCGAGGTGTGCACGCTATGGAGGCCAGGTCTGGGCTAGAGCGGGAGGTGGCTGAGTTAGTGCAGACATTGAAGCAGCCCAACAGTCTTATTCCGAGCAGAGGTTCGGCTGTACCTCCAGTAGCTCAATGTCAATGGTGTGAGAGCCCGAATCATCTGGTGGAAGACTGCCAGGCTATGCGGGAGTCCTCTACTCCCCAAGAGCAGTTAAACTTCATCGCCAATGCTCGACGCCTTGATCCATACAGCAATACATATAATGAGGGGTGGCGCCAGCATCCCAACTTTGCTTGGAATAGCAACACCACTAAACCACCTGGTTTCCCAGCACCAGCGGGTGGTTTTCAGTATAGGCAGCCTTTCCAGGCTAGACAGGGGCCAGTTCCACAACAACAGCCTTAGTATGCCCAGCATCCAGCAGCTGCAGCTCCAGATAATCAGATGACGGAGCTGAAAAATATTTTGCAGGCATTCAGGGCCACCAGCCAGGCGAATTTCACGAGGATGGACCAGAACATAGCCTCACTAGAGGCAGGCCAGAGGAACCAAAGTGCCATTTTGCAAGATTTACAAAATCAGATTGGTGGCATAGCTCGCCAAAACACTACCAGGGCACCGGGGACTCTGCCTGCCACCACCATTCCGAACCCTCGTGAGCCTCACCAGCACCAGCAGTTGGATGTCGTCACTACCAGGAGTGGCAAGACCACATCTGCTGCTCCTGCCCAACCCAGGCAGGACCAGCCACTACCTGATTCAACACTTCCAGCCGACAACGCAGAAGTGGGGACGTATAAAGAAGCACCTGCTCCCAAGCCACAACCAGTGGTTAAGGAGCATGTACCCTAGCTTTCCTTCCCCACTCGCCTACATAAAGACTAGTTGGAGACTGAGTTTGCCAAATTCATGGCAATGTTGAAGCAGGTCAACATCAGCATGCCGTTCGTTGAGGCACTGTCGAAGATGCCCAAGTACGCCAAGTTTATGAAAGACCTCCTCACCAACAAGAAGAAACTTGGGGATCTTTCGACAGTGATGCCGAGCGAGGAGTGTTCTGCTATCCTGGAGAACAAGCTGCCCGAGAAGCGTAAAGACCCAGGGAGTTTCACTATCCCTCTTGTTAATGGCAGCATGCATGTAGGAAAGTCCTTGGCAAACCTAGGCGCTAGCATAAATGTCATGCCCTACAAATTGTTTAAAAAGCTAGACCTAGGTGAACCTAGAGCTACTAGGATGAGCATTCAGTTAGCTAACCGTTCTATTGTGCATCCTAGGGGTATCATTGAGGATCTGCTTGTTAATGTAGGTGCATTCACATATCCTGTCGACTTTGTTATTCTGGATATAAATGAGGCTGTGGATGTACCTTTGATTTTGGGTAGACCGTTTCTCGCCACCGCAAAGGCGCTTATTGATGTGTATAGTGGTAAATTGATCCTGCGTGCTGGTGATGAACAAGCTACTTTTTCTGTGTCTGAGAATGGGAAACACTCTCATTTGCATGATGACATAGATTACTGTGATGTGCTTACTGATTTTGAGACCGCACTCGCTATAACGAGTGCGGGTACTACCGATACTCTTGAGCGTTGTATTTTGCTAGGTGAGCAGGCATCACAGGAGCCGCAGCTGGCGGAGCAGTTGGCCGCGCTGGAGAGTGGCCCATTCCTGGAGGGCGACAGGCTATTCAAACCGATCTCATCCTCACCCCGCATCACTACCTCCTTGGAGGAACCACCAGAGCTGGAGCTAAAGCCCCTCCCTCCTCATTTGGAGTATGCATTTCTCCGGGAGGGAAATAAGCTGCCGGTCATCATCAGCTCGACCCTCACACCCGAGCAGAAGGACAGACTGGTGGCCTTGCTGAAGCGGCACGAGCGGGCCCTAGCATGAAAGATCACAGATATCTGGGGGATCAGCCCCTCCTTCTGCTCCCACCGGATACTGCTGGAGGATGAGATGCGGTCAGTGAGAGAGCCGCAGAGAAGACTGACACCGAACCTGGAGGCTGTGGTTCGGTCGGAGATAGTGAAGCTGATGGACGCAGGGATCATCTTCGCCATTTCCGACAGCGAGTGGGTCAGTCCCACTCAGGTGGTACCCAAAAATGGTGGGATGACCGTGGTGCCTAATGAGAAGAATGAGCTCATCCCGATGCGTACGGTGACTGGGTACCGTGTCTGCTTTGATTATAGGCGTCTAAATGACGCCACTCGGACAGACCACTTCCCGTTGCCGTTCATTGATCAGATGCTGGAGAGACTGGCGGGGCACGAGTTCTACTGTTTCCTGGATGGGATGTCGGGGTACTTCCAGATCCCCATTGCACCGGAGGACCAGGCGAAGACCACTTTCACCTGCCCCTTCGGCACATTTGCCTACCGGAGGATCCCATTCGGGCTGTGCAATGCCCCGACCACTTTTCAGCGATGCATGCTCGCCATCTTTGACCGTCTGGTCGGCGAGATTATGGAGGTGTTTATGGACGATTTCTCGGTTTATGGAGACTCATTCTCTCACTGTCTCCATAACCTGGAGCTCGTCCTTAAATGGTGTGAAGAAACGAACCTAGCACTGAGTTGGGAGTCATGGTTCGCGAAGGCATAGTTCTGGGGCATAAGATCTCCTAGATGGGAATTGAGGTGGACCGAGCAAAGATTGAGACTATCTGCAAGCTGCCTCCTCCTACATCTGTTAAGGGGATCCGGAGTTTTTTGGGCCATGCAGGGTTCTACAGGAGGTTCATCAAGGATTTTTCGAAGATCACCCTGCCCCTGACTAAGCTTCTTGAGAAGGATGCCCCTTTCCAGTTCACTGATGCATGCACAGCGACATTCACGACCTTGAAGGAGAAGCTCACCCAAACACCTATCATGGTTGTTCCTGACTGGTCCCTGCCATTTGAGCTGATGTACGATGCCAGTGACTTTGTTGTTGGAGCTGTCTTGGGGCAGAGGCGAGATCAACACTTCCGACCTATCTACTACGCCTCGAAGACCCTAAATGATGCCTAGGAGAACTACACCATCACGGAAAAGAAACTGCTCGCGGTGGTGTTTGCCTTCGACAAATTTCGTCCTTATCTGGTCTTGTCCCATGTGACCGTGTACACGGATCACTCCGTGATTCGATACCTGATGAGCAAGGCCGATGCCAAGCCTAGGATCATACGATGGATCTTACTATTGCAGGAGTTCGACATTGAGATTCGAGACAAGAAGGGAGCGGAGAATGTTGCAGCTGGTCACCTCTCCTCCTTGGACGCACCCCCTGCGGACAACCTCGAGGAGGAGATCAACGACTCCTTCCCAGATGAGAGACTGATGATGATGTGCCTGGTGGAGAGTGTCACCCCTTGGTATTCTGATTTTGCGAACTATCTGGTGGGCCAGCAGCTACCCAAGGGGATGACAACTCACACTAAGAAAAAATTCTTCTCCAACCTGAAGCACTACTTCAGGGATGACCCACATCTCTTCAGGATCGGAGCCGACGGGATCATCCGTTGCTGTGTTCTGGAGAGTGAGATGGAGGGCATTCTGTCTCACTGTCATGAAGGGCCTACTGGCGGTCACCACGGAGGAAACCGCACGGCGAGGAAGGTGCTCCAATCGGGCTTTTACTGGCCCATGCTCTTCAAGGATCAGACGCCTTCGCACGCAGGTGCGACCGATGCCAGAGGTCAGGTAACATCTCCGCCCGTGATGAGATGCCCCAGAATGTGTTTATAACTTGTGAAATTTTTTATGTCTGGGGTATCGACTTCATGGGCCCCTTCCCTCCATCTTTTGGCAATACCTATATCCTGGTTGCTGTTGACTACGTCTCTAGGTGGACTGAGGCGCAAGCTTTGCCCACTAATGATGCTAGACGTGTTTGTGGTTTTCTGAAGCAGCTATTATCCCAGTTCGGGACACCCAGAGCCATCATAAGCGATCAAGGCACTTATTTCCAAGGCCAGTTTGATAAGCTATTGTCTCGCTATGGTGTGACTCACAAGGTGTCCGTGGCCTATCACCCACAAACCAGTGGCCAGGCCGAGCTGACGAACCGGGAGCTCAAGCGCATCCTAGAAAAGACGGTGGATCAGTCCCGCAAGGATTGGTCCACCAAGCTCGATGATGCTCTCTGGGCATATCGCACTGACTACAAGACACCCTTTGGTACTTCACCGTACCGGCTTGTCTATGGAAAGGCATGTCATTTGCCTGTGGATCTAGAGCACAAGGCCTTTTGGGCCCTTAAGCTGCTCAACTTGGATGTTAGTGTTGCAGGTGTTGAGCGCAAAATGAAGATGTTGGAGCTGGAGGAATGGCGTTACCACGCCTACGAGAACACCAAGATGTACAAGGAGCGCACTAAACACCTGCACGATGAACGGTTGTGGGGTCCAAAAGAGTTCCAGGTTGGTGATCGAGTTCTCCTTTATAACTCTCGTCTGAAGCTCTTTCACGGAAAACTCCGTTCCCGGTGGTCTGGACCGTTCACGGTCACCCATGTGTTCCTGTATGGCACGATTGAAATTGCCAACCCGCAAACTGAGCCGTTTAAAATGAATGGCCATCGTCTCAAGCTCTACCTGGGAGACGAGGTCGAACGTGCGGAGTTGGTAGTGGAACTCGCGGACCCTTAGTTCCGCCATGGGCATCCAGCTAAAAGACGGTAAAGAAGCACTTGTGGGGAGGCAACACCACCACGGTTTGCATTTCTTTTTCCCTTTTTCTTTTGTTTTGGTCTTGTGTCGAGTCAGTTGAGAGTCTGTAGAGCATTTAGGTCGTCTGATCTGCCTCGGCCTGGTGTTTTTGAACAGGGGAGTTCGAAGAAATGAGAAAAAGAAAGATTTGGCCGAAGGGGGAAAATACCCGGTCATGGCTAAAAATACCCGACCAGGTATTTTCATGCCACGGCTGGGACCCCCCTGAGTTGAGACCGAAAAGGGGAAATACCCGACCTTGGGCCAAAATACCCGACCGGGTATTTTGGCCACTTGGCCGGGACCCCCTCTGGGATTTTGGCCGAAAAGGGCAAATCCCAACCTGGCTCCAAAAATACCCGACCGGGTATTTTTGGTTCACGGCCGGGGATTTTGATGCCTTGGAACGCAGCGTTGCGTAACCCCCGACCGCGTCTCAAAAATACCCGACCGGGGATTTTTGTGGCCCGGCCGGGGATTTTGATTATAAAATGCGAATCCCCGGTCGCCCCCTCTCTCTCCTCTCATTTTTTTCAGAAATTCCCCCTCTCTTCCTTCCAAATCCTCTCCCCTCTCTCATCTTGAGCACCGGCGGCAGCCGCGCTCCGCCGTCGCCGGTCGCCGCCGGCCGCCGCACTACGTAGCCGGCCATTTTTTCGGATATTTCCGGCGACTTTTCGGCAGTTTTTCGGCGACTTTCCGGTCACTTTCCGACGAGTTTTCCGGTCAATTTTTCGGCGTCATTTTTGCATCCCTCATCCCTTCTTTGCATCCCTCTACAGTTCTACTTGAGTTTCCAGGTGTGTTTCTTGTTAACTATTCTTGTTCTGGAGAATCGAACTGTAGATTGTAGGACCGAGAACTGTGTTTGCATGCTTGAATTCGAATAGGGTGAGGGATGCCTTGGGTATGAATGGTTATGGGTGGTGCCCGTGTGATTGATGTGGTTGGTTATGTTGTTCTTGCCTGGTCTCTGGTTGGGTTGCTTGCAATTCAACCGGTTGAGCTTACACTGTTATCCTAGGTGGTCCTTAGTGCGGGGGAAGTGATGAACCCATATTGTTGGTCCTGACGAGTTTTTCTTGGCTCCACCTTTGTTTTGTTAATTTTGCAGGAACATGTCACTCGACCATCCGTTCGTGCAGGATCTGCGCCTGCACCCGGATTACGCGGACCATTTCCGCAGGGTCACCCACGGGAGACTGGAGCGACACCAACACCTGGAGTGGGCCGTATTCGAGCAGCACCACTGCATTCAGGAGCTCTCATCCGCCATCAGCCACTGGGATTGGCGGACACTCCTGACCATCGAGGAGCCCACTTACATGGAGCTGGTGTGGGAATTCTACACTACTTTCCACTACCACTCCAAGGCGCCCCGGGACTCCTATGCAGTCACTTTCAGCTGGGCGGCCACCCACGGGAGCTGACCATTGACGAGTTGGCCTATGCCCTAGGGATTCAGTACCACCCCTTCTCGCGCCACGAGGTTGAGATCGCGAACCCGACGGACTGGAACAGGACGAGTTCTACCCCCGGATAGCCAGACGCGCCTATGGGTCCGACTACTTTGACCCCGGTCAGACTTCCGTCTCCACCATCCGGCCGCATTGGCACATCCTGAACTTGCTCATCACCTGCTCGATCGTCCCCTGTGCTACTAGGTCGCACAAGATTCCGAAGCGGGTGCTCTATGCTATGTACTCGATGCAGGACCTGGAGCATATGCTGCACTTGGGTTCTTTCGTGGCTACTACTTTCTCCCGGTGCCACGGGAAACCCAACCACCTCTACTGTGGTCCCCCTAATCACCCGCCTGGCGCATCATTTCGGCATCGACTTCGCGGGCCTCACGGATTCTACTGCACGGGGCGGCTCCACCCCCCTCAGCCGGGATGTGCTCCACAATGCACTCCTCCTGGCCATTGATGGCACCCGCTCCTGGGTGGATGGGCTCTCCATGCCCCCTGAGGAGGATGCGGACCTCGATGAGGACGAGGAGGATGACGATTACTCCGACGAGGAGGAGGAGGAGGAGGATGATGATGATGATGGCGGGGCCATGGATGCTGATGAGCCACAACCCCCACTCTCTCCACCAGGGGACCTTCAGCCACGACGGAGATCTGAGAGAGGCGAGTCCTTCTGGTCCGTCGATGGCTTCTGGCCTGTCGATGGACTTCTTTACGGAGCAGTTCCAGCAGATGGGGCTCCACTTCCAGCAGCTCGAACTTCAGAACCAGCAGCTCATGGACAATCAGGTCCAGTTCTACCAGCAGTATTCGCCCCACCAGGCCGAGTACCAGTCCAGGCTGACAATTGTAGACGAGCGCCTCGACCGCATAGAGACCCAGATGGGAGTTACTGGTGCTCTCATCGAGCGGGAGAGAGATCGGGGCCGCCGATTGATGGAGTACTCAGAGCACCTGCTCCAGGCTTGTCACCCACCAGAGGAGCACCACTGAACCACCCTGTGGGATCACTCGCCACCACCACAACCAGAGGGGGTCGATGACCTTATGGACCAGATCGACTTCACCGGGCTTGAGTAGGCTGTACTCGTGGCCCCGTTTTGTGTTCTTTTGTTTTTGGCAGCGTGCAAACTGTCTTATGTGTAGGTTTCTTTTCGTTCTTTTATTTTGAATGATGTACTATTGGGCTGACCATTGGACCTAACGTATTGTGTGTGAGTTCTTTTGTTCCCTTTAGCTGTGCTTGTCCAGACTGGTCCTCTCTCCAGTACGCTTCACTCAGACTGGTCCCCGTCGAGTCTCATGCAGTCCTTGCACACCGGTAACATCGTTCCCTTATCCATCCCTCTTCTCCATTGAGGGCAATGTCGATCTTAAGTGTGGGGGGGGGGTGTTTCTCTTTTGACTGCATTAGATCTGTTTGTGTGCTTGGAGCCTAGTCCACTGTCCAAATTTTTTAATTTGAGGGCTCCAAGTACGTGTCTCCGTGCAAATTGCCTGCTCAGTATGCTTAGAATTGACAGTCTCTATAGTAATGTGCAACCTAACGAGGTAGTGTAGCACTATGGAGGATGTTGAAGTATATGATTTTTCCTATCTAGCTCTCTGTTGTGCCAGTTGATTTTGTGGATTAGTGGAGCTAAGACCGTTGAATTCATGTGGTAATGTGGACTCTGTTTGGATTGTGTTATGGACTCGTGTATCGAACAGGGTGCTCATGTGAGAAATAAAAAGCAGTTGGTCCTCCATGTCGAAATCATCAAAATCTTAAAACATGGGGTAAGCCCAACGTGTGTGGCACCGTTCATTGCACAAAATTGGGTTTTGGAGGAGATTTTAGTGATCCTTAGTGGGGTACTCCTACAAGGTGACACTAAGCTGTCTCTAGTACAAGTAAAACTTCCACCCGTTGAACGGTTTGCCTACTCGAGGATGTGTTTTTAAGGGCACGGATAGAGCTTCCGACCTCCCTTAATTTCATTGACCCTCCACACGAGTTGAGGAAAAGGAGTTAAAAGAAGTACTCTGGCGAGCGCCAGGTGTACAGAAATCGCTCTTGCTCGACTAATAAGGTTTGACCGTGCAAAAGACTGCAGTTGGAACCCCTGCTAAGTGAAAGAAAAAAAAACAAGAGAAATGTAAATGAAAGTGCAAAAGGGGTTCCAACGGTGAAATGAAGTAAAAGAGCACCCCGGTAGCACGAGTCCTTGGTTGTGAATGGTGTGAGTCCCTTTATCCATGAACTGACTGTCTTACTTCTACTTCTTCTCATGATCCTGGCTTGAGTCTAGAACTTGCATTGAGAGAGATAGGGAATGTCTTAGAAGACCAGTTGACATCGTAAGCTGCTTTATGATCTAGAAAATCCTCTACCGACGATCGAGGTTGTTTGTTTCTATAGAGTTCTGGAGAGCTGCATTGGTTTGAGTTAGGTTTGCTTGGGGACAAGCAAACGGTTAAGTGTGGGGGAATTTATAGACCATCGATTGCACTTGTTTTTACCCCTATTTTTGAGCCGTTTGAGATGTTGATTCTCGTGTTTTAAACCGATTTCACGCGAGGTTGTGTGTTTATGTCATATTTCACGGCTTGACATTGGAATCAAGGCGAAGAAACGAGTTTCGGGTCGAAAGGAGCACGTTTGGGTCGAAGTGTGCTGGAGGAGCAAAATACCCGGCCGGGTATTATTTGGGGCAGACCGGGTAATTAGAGTTTTGGACGATGAGAAGCAGAGGAGGCCCCGGCCGTGAGCATAAAATCCCCGGTCGGGGATTCCTGGACTTGAACGGGGATTTTCCCCTGTCTCACACGCTGCGTTTTGAATATCCCGGTCGCCACCCAAAATACCCGACCGGGTATTTAGACCGGGGATCGCGATAGACAGCTTCTTAAGGGAAAAGAAGGGCAAAATTGAGGGGTTCCGAGTTTTAGAGAGAAAAAGTGCGACCTAGAGAGAGAAAGTGACAAACCTAAGTCTTCGAGTGTCTTTGATCGATCTCCATCACCATTGGAGCCCGGCTTGAGCTTGGAGAAGATTCGATTGAGCGCCAGAAGCAGATTATCATCCTTCACAGTATGGTTTCTGCATCTGAGCTAGATTTCCCATCTCTCTCTATGGAGTAACTTTCTTATTCACCTGGGTATGAAGAACCCTAGATTTGTATGTTAGGTCAGATTGTATGAACCCAAGTATAGATTCTATGATTTGATTATATTCAATTGAGGTTTGAACTGTTGAATGGCATGAATCCTGATCAACTGCTTTCGCTAACCTTCAGGGCTTAGGTAAAACTTCTCCATATGACACGTGATTCTACCAGCCTCAAGAACATTATTCATGTTACTGATTTATCCTTGAGCGTAGCAAATGGCATGAAACAAAATGTTCATGGTGTGGGAACATTAGATAACTCGGCTATGTCTCTGCCGCATACTCTCCATGTTCCTGATTTGGTTCCCAATTTAGTTTCTGTGGGTCATCTTACTGAGCAAGGGTGTTCTGTATTGTTTGCTCCGACTGGATGTCTTATATAGGATTTCAAGAAGGGGAGGCATATCGGAAAGGGGAGTAAGCGGGGACGAATTATTCATTTGGAAGAGCTTCGAGGATGCCATCCATCGTCGTCCATCAGTAGTCCTTTCAATAGGTCTATCAGTAGTCCATCAAAAACTTTGTCGGCTATTTCACAGCCTTATTCCTTTGGTTGTTCTAGCTTGTCTAATAATGATGTGTGGGATCTTTGGCATTCCCTTCTTGGAAATCCTCACTCTAGTCGTCTTAAAACAATGTTCCGTCAATCTTTACTTGGAAAAAATGGTGTTAGTTCTTTTGCCAAACATTCTTGTACAAGCTGTGTTGAAGCCAAAACCACCAGTTCTTCTTATTCTTTGAGTAATACTGTCATTTCTGATCCTTTCCATATCATACATACGGATCTCTGGGGTCCTTCTCCAAAGGTTTAACAACGGGGTTTTCGATATTTTTTTCTCTTCATTGATCATGCTACCCGTTTTACATGGGTTTATTTCCTTCGTCTTAAATTCGAACTTAAGTATGTGGCCACCGATTTTTTGAAAATGATTCAGACTCAATTTGGTTCACTGTGAAAATCATTCATTCTGACCCTGGTGGAGAATTTAGTTCGTTTCCGTTGTATGATGTGTATCGTTCTCTTGGTATCTTAACTCAGCAGTCTTGTCCTGGTGTTTCCCAGCTTAATGGACTAGTAGAGCGCAATTTTTTTCATGTGATGGACTTGACTTGAGCTCTTCTTTAGCCTCACGTGTCCCTGATAGGTTCTGGCCTGAAGCAGTTGCCACTGCAGTTTGGTTAATCAACTATCAAGTTACCCCTGTTTTGAAAAATACTAGCCCCATACTATGCTCTCTACTCCCATCATCCTAGCTATTCTCGTCTTAGAGTCTTTGGTTGTCTTTGTTTTGTTCTTCTTCCAAAACGTGAACGTACTAAATTGTCTTCCAAAACTGCTCGATGTGTGTTTCTTGGGTATAGTGATATTCATAAAGGCTATTTGTGTTGTGACCCTTCTTTACAACGTATGAGAATTGCTAGCACAATAGTCTTTTTTGAGCATCTCATGTTCTACTCGAAAACATCATCACCGTTCCAATTCTTGGCATCCGAAGCTCTTCTGCCTACGTTTGGAGATGACCATGATGAATTCTTCATTTTGTCTGACTCCCCGAATCCTCCTCATGCCGATCTTTCCTCCCCCACTTCCACCTCGTCTGCGAGCTCGTTCACCATGCCTCGTCCGTCTCCAGCTACTAGCTCGCCCATCCAATCCAGCACGCCCAACACTTCTTCACCGAGTTCATCAACCGACAGTAGCTCCTCTTTGCGAATTGAAGAATCTCCTCCTCAAGTTGACCAGCTAGCTCTTAGGCGCTCAAACCGTGTCACACAAGGTATCCCTTCTCCAAAATTCAATGATTATTTTGCTTACAGGATTGATACTTTTGTAGTCCCTACCCGCTATCGAGAAGCACAGGGACATCCCTTGTGGGATGCAGCCATGAAACTAGAATTGGAGGCCTTGCATTCACAAAATACTTGGACTTTGGTACTTCGTCCTCCCTCTACTTCTGTTTTTGGTTTCCGTTGGGTTTATACAGTAAAGATGAATCCTGATGGGACAGTTGATCGTTATAAAGCACGTCTGTTGTTCAAGGTTTTACACAAGAATATTGTGTTGATTATAGTGAGACGTTTGCTTTAGTTGCTAAAATGTCTACTGTTCACACATTGTTAGTCGTTGCCTCACTTCAGAACTAGCCACTGCATCAGATGGACGTGAAGAATGCCTTTCTTCACGGTGACTTAGAAGAGGTCATTTACATGGAACGTCCTCCTGGGTATACGCTAGGGACTCCGGATCATGTCTGTCAGCTTAATAGCTCTCTTTATGGTCTCAAACAAGCACCTCGTGCTTGGTTTGAGAAGTTCCAGTCTACTATTTCTCAGCTTGGTTTTCAACATAGCCAGAATGATCCTTCCCTTTTCACTCGTACCACTGCGACTGGTGTTGTTGCTCTTCTCCTATATGTTGATGATATGATCATAAATGGTTCCGATCTTGAGGGCATTCAGAGTCTGAAAGATGGTCTTAATGCTTCCTTCAACATTAAGGATTTAGGCACCGTGTCTTATTTCCTTGGTCTTGAAGTTACTCGAGATTCGCGCGGTCTACTCCTTAGTCAGCGGAAGTATATTTCAAACCTGCTTGAAGATAATCATTCCACACCCATGGAGATGAATGTGAAGCTGGGGCGTGACTTAGGTGATCTCTTATCGGATGGTACATCTTATCGAAGCATTGTCGGGAGCTTGATCTACTTGTCTGTGATGCGTCCTGATATCTCTTATGTTGTTCAGGTGGTTAGTCAATTTATGGAATCTCCGAGTACTGATCATCTTGCTGCAGTTCATCGCATACTATGCTACTTACAGGGCATGTGGGATGTAGGTATTCGTTTTCCATCTACTGGTTCCATGCACTTACAAGCTTTCTCTTATTCTGATTTTGTTGGCTGCCTCGACACTCGTCGTTCTACTACTGGTTGGTGTGTACGTTTTGGAGGTTCGTTTTTCTCATGGCGCTGCAAGAAACAAGACAAGGTATCTAAATCTTCTACCGAGACAATGTATCTAAATCCACTCCCCATGGATCTTTTGGTTGATAATACTAGTGCGATTCGTATTGTTGTTAATCCAGTACTTCACGATCGCACGAAGCACATTGAGATTCACGTGTATTATGTCTGTGACCTGGTTACTGACGGTACTCTTTCGCTTTATTATGTTCGCACCGAGGACCAGATTGCTGACATCTTCACCAAGGCCTTCTCTACTAGCCGTCATTGGTACCTGTCGAGCAAATTGTTGCTTACCGATCAGCATCAATTTGGGGGAGGCTGTTAGCAGAGTATACAGCCCATGTAGACCTCGTAGTCCATTTCTTTGTACATACATATGCATCTCATGTATTGTAGGGTAGGCAGGCCGTTTTTCCCTTGTAACCCGACCCACGTTTCCCATGCAACGTGCCTTAGGGTTAGGGAGATTAGTTTTACTCCTTGTTTGGGGTTATATATTGTAGGTGATGGATTGTAGACGGTAACACACATACAGATAATCAGATCAGTAGCTGAAGGATTTTCACTCTTGCGTGGATTAGTCCTGGATATTCCAGGGATACCACGTAAATCCGGTTGTTCGTGTCATTTCTATTTTTCTCAATTCCGATAGATCAACATGTCATGAACTAGTTGATCCCAATAACTCGAGTTGTTGGGAGAGGTTCAATCGTGGATTATATACCGTTCACTAACACCCCCCCCCCCTTTCAAACTCAAGCCATTCAAATAGGCTTGGAGTTTGGACAGGCACAGGTCCGGACACCGTGTGCTTAACGATAACAGATGGGGGTCACCGGGAATCGAACAGAAGTCCTCACGGTCACAGAAGGCTCTGATACCATGTCATGAACTAGTTGATCCCAATAACTCGAGCTATTGGGGGAGGTTCAATCGTGGATCATATACCGTTTACTAACAATAGGGTGTGACTTTCGTAATGATTAAGACATTATGTAAGACATATGGAGAGATAGGCCTTTTTAAAGTATCAATTTTTTTTATGTATCAATTAAACAAAACATAATAGGTGTGAATTTTGTAGGGATTAAGACAATACATAAAAAATTATGGAGAGATAGTCATTTATTATTTATTATTTATTATTTTTTTTTATAAGAACCTGTATTTTATTAATGAACCAACCGGTTACAGTGCTCCACTCTCTCTGTTCAGTTGTTCAGAGATACAAGATGGTGGATCTTTAATCCAATACTCAAGATGGTCCCAGTCCACTTGATAATGAGCCAAAACATGGGCCACTGTATTTGCTGTTCTCGGAACATACCTCCAATCAATTACCTTCCTCTCTCTTCCTCCTCCTTCTTCTCCCAATTGACGTAGGTATTGACAAATCCTACCTACCTCTGTTCTGTCTTCTTCCCTGTTTACCATCTTCATCATCAACACTTGACAATCACCTTCTACTGAGATCGGCCAAAACCCCATATTAATAGCTTCAGAAACGCCCACAAGTAACGCTCGGGCCTCTGCCTCCTCCACTCCACTCCACATCTTCCTCTTTCTTTTTTTGAAAAACCCATCATAAATCTGCCATTGCTATCCCTGATTACTCCTCCCATTCCAATTCCGTCTCCAAACACACCAGCATCTGTATTTAGCTTGAAAGCTCCCTGCGGCGGTTTGATCCAAGCTCTTTGATTCTGTGTCGTACCATGTAAAACTGCTTCATATGATTTTTGTGCATCCAGGTAACTGTTAAGCCACCTTTGAGCTTTCTGGGAAACCTCTGATTCTTTCAGCTTCCCTTTATTATTACCATGGTTGTTTCTCTCTTTCCACAAGAACCACAAAAGCGAACAAAAATGCGCGATCTCCTCTTCCGAATGTTTTTCAAACACCGCTTCAATCCATTCGCAGCAAGATATGTTATCACCTTCGGCAAAGCAATCAGCCACCCAACTCATTCGCCAAATTCTTCGAGCCCAGGCACAATCCCACAGTATATGCTGCAGCGATTCAGGTAACCCACAGAAAAAAACATTCATCACTAGCATCGTCAATAAAACTAGAGATTTTCACCCCTGTTGGCAAAACTTCTCTCCCAACCCTCCACATAAACTGTTTAACCCTCGGTGGCATCTGCAATTTCCATAATTTTTGCCAGAAAGCAGGGCTAGATTGATGATTCCTTAACTCTCTCCTATCATTTGCACCCTTTAGACTGCGATAGAGAAGGTAAGCAGATTTAACCGTGAACTGTCCATTTTTTGTGTGAGACCAAACAAGCCTATCGCTATTCATCTGGTTTTGTAGAGGGATTCTGCTAATAAGATGAATATCAGAGTCACTGAAGTTTCCTTGCAAAGCTTCCAAACTCCAGCCCCCACTTGCATGATCAATGAGAGACTCCACCTTCTGAAGAGGGTCAATAGCGCGGTTTAGAGAATCAGGCTTCTGTGAATTCTTATAGGGAATCCACTTGTCTACCCACACCCTTATACTATTCCCATCTCCCACATTCCATCTACTTTCTTCTTTTAACAGACTCCTAGCACCCAGTAAACTCTTCCAAATGAAGCTTTCGGTTTTTTTTTGCTCTGGCCTCAAAAAAGGATGATCTAGGATAATATTTTAGCTTTAGGATTTTTGCCACTAGTGAATTTGGTCTTGTAATCACGTTCCAAAGTTGTTTTGCCAACAAAGCTTTATTGAATCCCTTCAGATCACGGAAACCCATCCCTCCAAACTTCTTTTGATCACACAATTTATCCCAACTAATCCAATGCTTCTTGCTTCTATTTTCCTTTTCTCCCCACCAAAAGTTTGATATTAAACTTTGGATCTCATCAATCAGCCCTTCTAGAAGTTGAAAAACTGACATAGCATACATCACTTGAGCTTGAGCAACAGCTTTGATAAGGATTTCCTTAGCTGCACTCGACATCGTCCTGCTTTTCCAGTCTTTAAGTTTTGTTATAACCTTCTCTTTTATTCCCTCAAAGACTGCCTTCTTAGCTCGCCCAATGAGAGTTGGCAGCCCTAAATACTTTCCATGTTTATCACCCTCCCTTACCCCAAGCTCCCCACATATCTCCAATCTTTGATCCCTTTGCACATTTTTGCTAAAAGTAACTTCAGACTTTGATAGATTCACCTTCTGTCCCGATTCCTTTTCATAAATATTCAGAATATCCCTCAACTTCCTACTCTCCTGATTTGTTGCCTGTGTGAAGATTATACTGTCATCTGCAAAAAATAGGTGTGTTATAATCGGTGCTCCGTTGCAGATTTTTATACCTTTGATCTCTTTCCTGCTTTCTGCTCGTTTTAACAATGCTGATAAGCCCTCTGCACAAAGCAGAAAGAGATAGGGTGATATCGGGTCACCTTGGCACAATCTTCTTGAAGGGCAGAATGTTGGGGACTTATGTCCATTAACAAGAACGGAATAAGAGACAGATGTTATACACATCATTATCCATCCAATCCACCTATCATGGAAACCCATCTTCTTCATTACTTCTTCCAAGAAGCCCCATTCAACCCTGTCGTATGCTTTTGTCATATCCAGCTTAACAACACTGACTCCTTTCTTCCCCTTCTTCTTATTCTTCATGGAATGAAAACATTCAAAAGCTGCAATGATGTTATCTGTGATTAACCTGCCAGGTACAAATGCACTTTGTGTCTCTGAAATCAGCTCATCCAGAATAACTTTTATCCGGTTTGCCAACACTTTCGAAACAATCTTGTATAGGACCCTGCATAAGCTTATTGGTCTGTATTCAGATGGTGAAACAGGCTGCTTAACTTTAGGTATAAGGGCAATCAAAGTATGATTCACTTCTGAAGGGAGATACCCTTTTTCCAAGAACTCAATAACTGCTTTTCTAACAAAAGGACCAATGCAGTCCCAGTTCTTTTGATAGAACCCTGCTGAGTACCCATCCGAGCCTGGTGCTTTATAAGGACCCAACTGCTTAATTGCCATATCAACTTCTTCTTCTGTAATTGCCCTTATAAGATAGTCATTCATCTCTTCTGTCACCTTATGATTGATAGCTTTGATCACCTCTTTGTCATTCAGATTATTGTCACTTGTGAAAAGAGGATATAAAAATCATTAATACACTCTATTACCTCCTCTTGTCCTTCATATATCCTCCCATTTTCAGTTTGCAATCTCTTTATAGTATTCCTTTTTCTTCGGGCTGTTGCTTTTGCATGAAAATACTTAGTATTCTTGTCCCCCCTACCCAATCCATCCTTGATCGTTGCTTCCATAATAACTCCTGTTTATACTGTAAGTCAGACTTCTCAGTTTCCAGCCTTTTCCTCTGTTCTATTACCTCCTCTGTTCTTGGTTGGTACTGAAGCTTCCTCAGTTTCTTTTTGATAATTCCCAGCCTTCCTCTTATACTTCCATATTTCTCTTTGCTCCACGCTGACAGTTCACTTTCACATAAGTCTTTTGTAATATAAATTTTAATGATATTTTAAGGTTGATCATCTCATCAATTTTATTATAGAAATTTTTTATAAGGTTAGTTACTTTTCACATAATAGTTTAATCAATTGTGATACTCTTCTTAATTTAATTCTTTAATAATTTATTAAAATTATTTATTATTAACTACCATATTCACTATCTCATCAATTCGCATTACAAAAATGTTTCATAAAGTAAGTTAACTTTTACATAATATTGTAGTCAAATATGATACTTTTTCTAATTTGATTTTATTATTAGACCACACATTACAAAAAATTTACATAACACCATTATATAACAACACGTAAATTATAAATACATCACGTTGTCGCAACCGTCTCTCCGGGGGTCCGTCGGGGTCGCGTTCGGCTTTTTTGGAGTCGCCATCGATCTTACTTGGAGTGGATCGAACACTCTTCGAATCGGCTCCGACCTTAGGGTCAGAACCGAGATATGGTCTGCGAAAATAAAGCTCTGGGTTCGGGAGTACGGTTACGTGTGGGGAAGTTAAGCAACACCCCCACAACGCCCTAAATCGGTACTACTAAAGTCTGATAAGTTTCTATGAGTTGGGTGTATTTTAGAAAATATGTATTTTTGGGATCCCACTAGACCATTAAATGATTTTGTTATTTTATTAAATATAATTTGACTAAACATCCATTGATGTATTAGTTTATTATTAGGTAATTTAGGTATTTTTAGGGCCTTACTAGACCACTAAAGAATTTAAGTTGTATTAGTTGTAAATTAATTATACGCCCACTGACGTAAAAATTAAAAGATGAAGTTAATTGGTTAGTTGGACTCGAACCTTATCGGTTGCCTACGTACCCGTAACACGGGATCAAAGTCCACGTAGTTCGTTTGAACTTTGATAATTTAATTGCAACTTTTACCACGTTCCACTGAACGTAATTCTCTTATTATATTTTCGTTAACTTTGATAGGCTTAATCATAATTTTTACCACGTTCTACTGAAGGTAGTTCTCGTAATAGAATTTTATTGGTAAAATTTAAATTGATTATTGTAAGGAATTTTAGTAATTAGGATGTATTTTCGTGTATTAGAAAAGAAACGAGATAAACTTAATCCGCATTTCACATTTGGTATTAAGGACTTTAAACATATAAAATCAAGCGGGATGGTTAAAATAAAACATGAAGTGCCAGCGGCCCAACTGGTTAAGTTACTAGCTTGGGCACTTTCGCCCCTTAGTACGCGGGTTCGAAACCCGTCACAAGTATTTTTTTTGGTTCTTTTGTTTTATTTCAGAGAAGGGGGAAGGGTAGTTTTGTAAATTCCGAAAAGGAAGGTGGCAAGGCCGCGTTATAAGCTGAAAACCCTAGGGGCATTTTCGTCTTTTTGAAACTCATGGTATATATACTTTTTAACCTAACCCTAATCAATCCGCAGCAGCCGCCGCCCTCTCACTCCTCTCTCGATTCTTCTTCGCCTTTCTTCTTCTCTTCCAGAGAAAAGAAGACGAAACCCTAGCCGCCTCCAAAGAGATCAAACCCTAATCCTCTCGCCTCTTAACCGCCGCCGCTCTCTTCTCTCACTCTCTCTCTCTCTCCCTCGAGTTATTCACAAGTAGGTAGAACATGCATATAGTGCTCCATATTAATTTAATCTATTTATATATTTTATATATAGGCATAGCCTCCCCAGTCGAATTCCAGTCTGCTTTACCGATTATTATTACTGGGTTTGCACTTTGCAGCCCGGGGGCGGAAGCGATTTAGGGTTCCTGAGCGTGCGGTCGAGATTGTCACCCAGCCAGAGCAAGGATCGCTTGTTGTTGTTGTTGTTGTTGTTGGGCCACTGCGCAGTTAGCATAGAATAATGATTATCGCGACGAACGAGTGGCTGGTGACGGAGGACTTACTGCTCAACTGCCTGGTTAAGAAGCACGGCCATCTTGGGTGGGAAAAAGTCGCTTCGTGTTTCGTTCGTAAATCCGCCGAGCAGTGCCAAGCTCGCTGGTACCATTGTTTTGATCCCTCAATCATAAAGGTAAACCGTCCTTGACTCCTTGTTATAACTGGCTGCAGGAGAGGTTTTTACAAGATAATCAGAATTCGGGTGGCAACTATTGTGTAGTATTATTGAAATTACCTAGGTTTATATAGAGTTAATGCCGGACTCCTAATATTATCTACTTGGATTTACTTACATAAATCCCGACTTAAATCTTAAAATTTCATGGTTTCATGATTTTACTTATATATCATTGATTCTTGTTGTGATTTCACTATAAAATCTATGGACCTTAAAATCCTACGCTATTCACTATTTAAATATTTAAAATCTTATGGTTCTACTTATTTTCAACAGAATTTGCAAAATTATGGCTCTTTTATTCTCCTCCACTTCCACCAACATCATCTAGTTCTCTCACACTAACCATCATAGAACATCATCAATTCACATCAACTTATTAATTACCATCGATTCGCCAACTCTTAACATTAATCTTCAGAAATTATTATTGTAAGCGTTATATGTTTTTTGTATTATTCGTGATTTTCCTTGTTAATATTATTTCTTCTTCATTTTTATCTCGAGCTTAAAATCCTACGATTTTGAAACTACCCCATTTTTTATTTTACGCAAAATCCCGATTTTGGCGGCTTTGATTACCATCATTACTATCTAGGTTTCTTGACACTGTGGGTGGCTGATGTGATTAATTTGTGATTTGATGGTTGTAGACAAGAGAAGAGGCGGAGAAAGCAGCTTTGCTTTGTCATCTTGCTGAGTTATCGGATGCAGTCACTCTCTTGAAGGAAGATAAAGCGGCAGTAGTAGCTCAGCTAGCTGAGCGGTTGGCGAACGGAAAAAAAAAAGGATGAAGCTCGAGCGTTTGGTCAAGTCGGCTGTTGAAACAAAGAGGTTTGAAGACGACGACAAGAAAGTAGATAAATCAATTTGTAATAATTCTACAGTTAATAGTACTCTTCATTACTCATTAGTCATTATATATATTTTGTAATTCAGCACTTGTCTCTTTCTGAAATCGGAGCTTGTTGATGAAGTTGAAAGCTGGCGACCAAGTCATTTCGAGGCGACGACAGGAGGATGTTTAATTTTTAAAAAATTTAAAAGTGTTCCTTGACAGGCAAGGCACAAATGGGATTTTGGCCATTCTGCAGTTGCAGGAAGGAACTGCTGTAGCCGCAAGCTCGGCTCCACTGGGGTTCCTCGATTGCTATCAAGCATAGATTTGGACATTTGGTGGTAGGAAAGACGCGTTGTTCCAATTGCGGATGCTATCGTTCCTCTTCCGTTAGGAGTAGTAGCTCAAAACCCCATCATGACCAAGTACAACCCTCAGGTAAAAATCCCTACTAGAACCTCCATTGCTGAACACGACCTTAGGCACGTTCCCAAAGCTGGTCAATTACAAACTTAATAGTATCGACTTAATCTCAGCCGTGTATATATGAGGCATTTTAGTATGCTATATATCACCCATGCTTTAATATACTTAGAGCCATTAGATCTTGTTATAAAATATCAGCCATTGGATTAAAGTTATTTAATTATTATTTTTTTCACTCGTTGGAATGGTAACCTATTGCACCGGTTCGTTACGTAATAATTAAAAAAAAAAATTTGAAATCCAGTCGGGACGGGGTAAAGGCGATTGAGCTTGTCGGAATTCAGAGCCTCTCTTCCGCGGTGGAATGTCAGAGCGTCTCTTTGTCGATAGTGACGGGGTTGATTAGCGGCGACGACGAACCTGCATCTGAAATAGTGTGACGGCGATGGCGACGACGAACCTGCATCTAGGGTGACGATGCTGTGAGAAGAAAGAGATTGAGGGGTTTCAACTTTACTCTTCCGCGATTGTGAACTGTGCTCTTCCGCGGTGGGTCTCTTCGTCGATTGAGCATCGGCGACGGGAACGGTGAGATTGTGAGGTGGCGGAGACTCTTTTACTAAGGGAAGCCTCAAAAGGAATCAAAGACTCCAAAGCCCAATCCAAAACGACGAGTCAACTGGCGCAGGGCAGGAGAACTTTTGCAATAGCGAGAATTGGGTGATAAAGAATTCGATTTCCAATTTGAAACGACGACTCAGTCATTCATTCGATGTAAGTGGCTGAAATTCTTATCCCCCCTTTGATAAACATTCAATTTCTGACATGGATTCAAGTTAGTTTGGGTTAAATATCCCTCTAGCTTCTAGAGCATCTCTTGGAGCAGCTTCAAGTACAATAATGGTGTAACCGATCAAAAAGCTGATCTTGGGGCACCTTGTAATGAATCCTTTAACTTATACTAGCTTTGAATGTCTGACTTATTTCTCTGGAAATGTCAAGTTGTCTACTATAGAATCGGTTGCCAAATCACAGGATGGTTAGTGAGTGGTAGGAAAGTTGATCGTGGGATAGCTAAAGAATGGTTCAGAATGGTAAAAGTACAGTTTGTACCAACTAGAGGGGTAAACCTTGGAACAAAGAATGGAGGATTATCAGAGATACTTACCAGATAGAAGAATGTGGGTTGGCGAGTTTAGTACGATAGTGTAGAAAAGTCCTTGTGTGCACGCTTTTAAGGTCGATAAAGATGTATTGTATGCTGATATGGACAGAGGATCATTCATTACATGCTGACTTTTGTGATGGGAGGCTCCAAGTTCACGATTACAATTAGAACATATTGCATTGTTTGAAGCGAGTTGAAGTGTTTTAGTCTACTGGTAAAGTTTTGATGTTGCTTGTTGATGTCCTTGTATTGGTTTAATAGTGGACCTCATAGATGTAGGTCGATGTTGATCGAAATCCTTCTGAAAGCCATTGCAGTTCATCTTGTAGACCGTCTTATTGTTTACAAAATTAGGGGTGAGTTGGTTGATTCTAAACTTGTCATGATAAGTAGCATGTTCTACTTCTGCTGGTCTATTTTCCTTGGTGTGGCTCTCCAGTGGGAAGGAACATGCTGTCAATACAAAAACCAATATTTCTTGGAAACAATCCTAATTAGATCAATATGCTAACATCTTGTCTTTGTGAGTCCTGGGAGAGGAGTCCTAATCATGTTACCATTGTTGTTAAGCTAGCAACTACTTGTAGTATGCTTGTTGTGTGTATGTGTT
Source organism: Linum tenue (assembly GCA_946122785.1). Lineage (NCBI taxonomy): Eukaryota > Viridiplantae > Streptophyta > Magnoliopsida > Malpighiales > Linaceae > Linum > Linum tenue. Next base: position 27,979,902 of record CAMGYJ010000009.1, read on the forward strand.
CTAGAAAAGGGTAATCGAAGCATTTGTCTTCTGTGATTCTTTGCATGAGCTTTTGTGTTGATGTGAACTGAAGCATTAGTCTTATGTGATTCTTTGCATTCATTTGAGCTTTTTATTTCGTTTGAATGCTGGCTCCGTCTACGTTTATGTGATTATTACTTCAGTTTACTATTAGAGCAAGATTGTGATGCAATTGATAGGTTTTCCCGTGATTCATCAAGTGAACCTTGTACTACATCTCCTCATGCTTAATCATTAGTTCCTTCTTTTATGCATTCCAGTATTATTTTTCTGATTAGAGACTCATCAAGTGATAGGTTTTGGCATGATTCATCAAGTTAACCTTGGACTTAATCTCAACCATGCGTGATCTCAAAAAAAGTTGCTCCAATCTGACCTAGCTAGCGATTGTGTTCCTTCCTTTATGCATGCCAGTATTAAATTTTTGATTGGAGGGACTTTATTTGTGTTTTATGGAGCAAATCGAATGAAAAAGTTCATACTCAAAGTTTGATTATGTTCAGTTTGGCTTGAGACAAGTTGGATTATTGTTTTCCTTGAAAGTGAGTCTGCAGAGAAAATTCTGGAAGAGTTGATTTGGTCTTGTTGGTATTGTAGTGTCGTTGCCGTTGCCTGTTGATTACATTTTGGACTGTTAATGGAAGGGTCTTGCTTGGCTGCATGAAAGGTGCAATTGAGTTTGTTAGTGAAGAATTAGTTCATGAAATCAGGGTGACTTTAGTTTTAGCCAGTTTGGATGGAAATAGAGTGGGAATGGATTAGAGATGATGTGAAGCAAAAGAGATTATTGATTCCATTTTGGACTGTTAATGGAGAAAGTAAAAGGGTTTAATATATCGGTCTCTGGTGTCATCATATGCAGATTGAATTGTTGGAAAATAAACTTTCATGTCGTTGACAGTTTCATCTTCGTCTTCTGTTAGTTGTAAGACCGATATCTTTTCAATAATATGTTAGGGAGAAGTGGAGAAGCTTAGCAAACTAAGCTTCTTTAGGTTTATACTTTTGTTCAGTGCTGCTGGGATTGAAGTTCATACTTGTTCTGTGCTACTGGGATTTCTAGGGTTCTTGTGGCAAAAGAGACAGTTGTAAGTGTATGGGAAGCCCACAAACGAGGGTGTGACTCGGCTCAAGTTCAAGCATAGCAAGCGATCGGTTGCAGAGGAACGTGCTGTGAGGAAGTTTGGTGGACTTAAGGTTCTCAGTTCTTACTGAATCATCGAGGTATGTACAGTTGGACACTACATTTAACTTCATTGTAACTTATATTCAACAGAATAATGTAGACTTGAATCGATAGTGTTGATAGATAGACTGAACGAGATTCCATGTTAGTGTAGCTTATTTTGATGACCAGATTAAACCCTATTTACTTATTTTGGTGGCTGCAAAGTTCTTTTCCATATTCCCCCTCTTATTCTTGTTGGTGTTATGTTGCCCAAGTTAGTAGGGATATCACTTGAATTTTTCAATGTTAAAGCTTGTTGAGGTTGAATGAGATCAGAGCTGGGAAAAGGAAGTATTATGTTTTGCTTACCTCATGAAAAGATGTCACGGCTGTGAAATTTCCAGAATTAGCTGTGATAATGTTTAGTGGAATCTAGGTGTTTTTAGTTTCACGGCTTCGTTTAACGGCCGTGATTTATTAAGCCAAAGCCGTGAGATTGCCTGGGGATATGAAAACTGCTCTTTACTTCTCACGGGGCATGTCACGACCATGAGAATACGAGAATGAACCGTGAGAACTGTTTAATGAAAGCCGTGTGTCTTGGGTGGATTTTATATATGCCAATGGCGGATTTCATGGTTAATTAGTATACTCAGGTATTCAGTGGGGGGTTTTCAGTTCTTCTGATAGTTGGAACTTGATATCGAGCCAAGTGTGCTTGTGAGTTGTGGTATAGTCTTGTATTTTTTCAATGATACCAGCCATATAATGAAAATCAGGATTGAAGTCACTACCTGGAGAATGTGTTTACCTAATGATTGAATGATCCTTATCTGGAATCAAACTTTGTCATAACCACGTTTTCTAGAATGTGTTTACCTTTGAAAGTTGCTTCTTTTAGATAAGTTGAGGACGACTTTGGCTTTGTGTATTTTGTTTGTACTCTTGGGCATGCTTCTAATTTGTTTTTCAAGGCATGCTTATAATTTTGTAGTTTGTTAAAATTGTTTTATAATGAAGACGAAGAGGCATGACCTTTTTAGCACGCGATGTTCTCCCAGGAAATTATTCTCTCTAGTCTCAAATTTAGAGGCTTGTCAATCAGAGGCCATTAAGAGATGTGGCTTTGGTCGGATTCTTGAAGTCAAGGGAAGAATGCTACAACGTGAGTTGTTGGAGAAACTTTTAAAGAGCTTTATTCTGGAAGAAAGCACAATTCAGGTGATAGACCGTTAATTATACATGTTTTTACCCCTCTTCTTACACCGTTTGAGGTGTTGATTCTCGTGTTGTAGGCCGATTTCACGCTAGGTTATGCTTGTTTGTGATATTTCAGGTCCTAGTACGTGAATGGGGGCTTGGGAGCGAGTTTGGGGTCGATTGGACGAAGATCGGACGCGTGGCGAGGTGCTAAGGAAGCCGCACGGGCATTCCTGGACATCACACGGCCGTGCACCTAACATTTGTGGCCGTGTGATTTTCGCCGAGAACAAACACGGGCAGGGCAGAAAATCCACACGGCCGTGCGACCCTGGCCGTGTGGGAAGCCTGAAGTGCAACTAATCCATACGCCGCGTTTTGACTCACACGGGCAACTGGGTGGGCCACATGGTCGTGTGGCCGGCCCGTGTGAGTCGGGAAATCTTGGTTTTTCAGCCAATTTCGAGCCAAAAGTGATCGAATCGGATTTTCAGAGCAAAAACAGAGCCCTAGAGAGAGAAAGTGTGAAGAACACATCCTAGAAGCTATCTTGGAGCTGGGTTTCGTCAAATCGAGCTTGGAGATCGTCATATGAGTGGAAATCATCATCCCAGATCAGATTTTCCTCATTTTTATGAGTATGACTACTCTGATTACTGTTTTCTTCTCTCTCTCTCTCTCTATCGAGTAGAACCCTTCTCTCACTTGGGTATGAAGAACCCTAGTTCCTTGTGTTAGGGATTTGATTGTAATGACTTGGGATGATTATACTGTTTGGTTTTAATCGAATGATGCATGTTTATTGAATTGATTGATGTCTGATCAGCTTTTCTCGATTTCTGCTGCAACCTGAGATAGATAGAATCTGATTAGGTTGTTAGAGCCTCGTCATTCGATAGTAGGAGATTGGTTATACGAGAGTTAGCCAGTTTACTGCTTTGTACTGGAATTCAATTCCAGTAGTGGAGTTTTGTGTTCATAGCCTCAGCTTTCTATCCCGGTGAAGACTAGTCGTCTGCCGGGTAGTTAGATTGAGAGGGCTTGGTCAGCTTAAGAGATTCCAAGCTACTGTCGGATCTTCCGAAGTCTAATCAATAGTGAATCAACCCAGGGTAATTACAATTGAACCTAACTAAGGAGCCAGGGGGACTCATTCCCGAGTGACTCTTTCCTGCTTTTGAAAACAGAACCATTTCCTACTTTCTTACTACTTTTGCTTTAAACACAAATCACTCGACTTAGTTGGCTAGATAATAAATAATCACGGAGTAAGCAGTAGATCTAGACCCCGGGTTGATAATAGAACTTGCCTGTTACTGCATTCCCGGACTGCGATTACACTTGGTCGAAGAAGAAGAAGAGATGGCTGATGCACAGAACCATGATGTGATCAATCCAGATGAGCAGACCATGGGATCCTACTGGACCGCTAGAGCTGCGGACATGAGGTCACCCATTCAATACCCTCATGTCCCAGCCAACAATTTTGAGGTGAGCACCTCAGTAATCACCATGCTGCGCGGTTCAAGGGTGTTCCGTGGTAAGGAGGGGGAGTGCCCCCGATCACATCTCAGGCTATTCCACGAGCTCATCGATGGAATCAAGATCAATGGGGTACCAGCAGATGCCATCCAGCTGAAGTACTTCCCATTTACTCTGGAGGGGCAAGCCAAGGAGTGGTTAGACACTCGACCTCCGGGCTCTATCACCACGTTCGCCAACCTGGCGGACAAGTTCCTCACCCGCTACCATCCTCCATCCAAGACAGCTGACTTGCAGAAGCAAATTACACATTTTGCTCAGGATGAGGATGAGACCATCACGGATGCTTGGGAGAGATACAACAGTCTCTTTCTCAGGTGTCCCAATCATGGTTTCAATGATGCTTTCAAGGTGGGCACCTTCTATCATGCCCTCTTCCCGGAGGACAAGCAGCTGATTGACTCGGTCTGTGGCGGGAACATGCTGACTAAAACACCGCCACAGCTGAATCAACTCTTTGAGGAGATGGCGGAGAACGGGTACGATTGGGGCACTGCTAGGAGGTCGAGGAGAGCACCAAGCCGAGGTGTACATTCTGTGGGAGCCCATCCCTCTGATTTGGTGCAGGTAGCATCGAAGCTGGTTTCAGCTATCGATCGTTCCGTGATGATTCCAGGGACCGGACAGCAGCAGGCGATGCTCTGCCACTGGTGCGAGAGCACCCATCACACGGTGGAAGTGAAACGCCCCGATACTTTTAAATGAACCGATACTTTTAAACGAACCGAAATAACCATGGCTCCGGAGCCGATTAAAAACAATACTCAAGATTTCATTTAAAACAAATACAACAGAATCATTTTTAAATGAAATGCCCTAAACACGTGGGCGACCTCAAATACATAGTCGACAAAACCGCTCAAACTCAAAATCTCGAATCTCCAGTTTATATACTCATAATCATGAAACATCAAAACTTCACAAGTCTAACTCTAACTCCTCACTTAGCTCCTTGACATCTCGTTAATGTTGGTGCGGCTGCCCGCATCTCCTTGCCTCTTCTCGAAATCCCCCTCTGCTAACCCTTCCTCGACCTGGTGAGTGAGAAGGGGTCAGTCTCGTCGTTACTTCCTAAGGTCTTTGCCCTAGGCAAACTCCTTACTAAAACACGTTATTAGCGTTTCATTCCCTTAGATGAAAACCGTTCTCGCTTTCATCTTAATAACTCATTTAAACTTTAACTCATAGAGGTTCTCAAATTTTATCCTTAAATCATAGAAGTTCTCTACTTCTATCCTTAACTAATAGACATCAATACCAGGGACCACCGCGTTACGTCTCGCCGTCCGGTGTCCTACCCTAGTATGCCAACCGCGTTACGTCTCGCCGTCCGGTTGCATACCCATACTCGGCAATGGCACTGCGTTACGGCTCGCCGTCCAGTCCATGCCCGTCAACTACTGCGTTACGTCTCGCCGTCCAGTAGTGACCACAACATACTCGATCAACTGCTGCGTTACGTCTCGCCGTCCAGCAGTGACCTGACCATCTACCGCGTCCAGTAGTGGCCCAACCGCCCTGGGGTTCCATTAACAACAACCATACACATTCACATTCATAGCACAACGCGTGCCTCCACCTTAAGTAGGCGGTGGGATGCCTCACACACATAATCGCGCTTACTTGAAAATTAAATAACATAACTGAATTAAAAAGGCATAAACTAAAAGACCTCGACGGAGATTTTACCCCCTTTACACTCACCTTATTGGTTGTTAAGTCGACTGACTCGAGTTTACTTCCTCCGCCGTCACTTCTCGTTTACCATCCTCTTTTTCCATACCCCATATCACCTAATCCATCCATCCATACATACCATTCCCAGAAACGTTAAATATTTCCATCTAATGTAATAACCCTTGCATACGTAAACACTAACCATGTGAAGCCACTAAAACCCCATTCCAATTTCCAAGTTCTTCTAATTAACCCTTCTTTTTTTTTTTTTACCCAACTGATCCTTCTTCCACCATTTACCAACCAACCCCTTGCCCACTGTTTCTTGTAGCTTATAATATAATACCACTAACCAATTCCACGTCAAAAGCTATTCCAAACCTTTAGTTCATAAACAAAGATTTATACCCACTAAAAATTCATCTATTGAATCCTGGCCCTGCAGCACCAAATTATCTATATAATCCACCATTTATATATATTTGCTCCAAATCGTTAATCCCACCATCATTGCCAAAGACGACCTAGAATTAAGTGTAGAGGGTAATTCACTTGCCTCCGTTACCTTTAGTGTGGATGGGGTTTCAGCAACGGGTGCGGCTGTGACGAGGGAATTGAAGAGCTGCTTCAATTCCTCCCCCGAGTAAAGCTTCCCTTCTTCTCGCTTCTTTCTCCATCCCATCACCATGCTTGCGCTGCCGCCAGTCCAATTCCATCGCTCCCTTGTCAATGGATCAGGCCGCGAACGCCATTGTTTGTACCTGTTCCGCTCGGCGCCAACGAGGAGGAAAAGAATGAATGGGAAGGTTGAAACGTGGGGGGTCATTAAAATGGGGAATGTGAAAATTGCATCGGAAGTAACCGATGGAGAAATTAGTAGGGGGAATGGGTAACGGGTAAATGGGTTGGGTTTTTTTTTCATTTTATCTATATATATATAATAATTATAATTATAATAGTTGTTATTATTATTGTTAGTATTACTAATTCACGATTGCAAACTTTCGTACGTAATTGTCGATCCAACAATTCGGTTGAACCTAGACTCAAATGTTAGGGTGTTACATTTCCTCCACCCTTATAAAAATTTCGTCCTCGAAATTTGATCGGACTCATCCTTGCATAGTCCTCATTCTCGTGCTTCCTTGGCTCAAGAATTCACTCTTCATATATGACCCTCAATATGTCGGTTTCTTGTCTCGCATTATCTACCTCACTTCTTATTTTTCCTCTTGGCCACAAAAGATATTCTTCCAAACTCGTTAGCAACGAGTAGCTTCGAGTGGCTATTTGTCCTTTTAAATCCTCGAAATTGCACCGCGGGACAAAATTTCAATTCAATTTATTGGTCCGGCTCACTTAGTACTTGTTGTTGGACCTTAAATCGAAATCGAGGTATCACATTTCCTCCCCCCTTAAGAAAAATTTCGACCTCGAAATTTGTCCCTCCCGACTTTCCCAAGCCTCGTTCCTTACATCGTCTATCTCGTTGAATGACTCCTCCTTTCCAACACTTGTCGCCGGGCTCCTTGAAGACTTGTCGGACTCCTTTAGACCTATTCTCATTCCTCCTTATATGCTCCCATCGTTACTGAAAGCCTAACTTTCCATTGCTCCCTGGGGTCACACCCTAAGTTCGACCATCTTGATCCTTGCGAATCCTCTTTGCATCATTTCCTCTCGATGATGGCCGCCATTTCTCATAACTCCTTGGCCATCGCCTGTCGACGTACTAAATAATCGGCCCCGTCCTGAACCTTATTCTGGTAAGCTCACATCCCCGTAGGATCGGAGATGCCTTGACCCTCCTCTTCTCACTCATGAAGAGGTTTCACTAAACGATCCTCTAAGGATCTGTTGTTTCTCCTTCCCGAGACGTGTCAAAACCTCGTCCTGTCTCCTGGAGTTATTTTCCTAATCATGATTTGAGTATAAACTGGAGATTCTAAAATTCTCAAAAGAACCCTGACTCGTTTGGCCAAACCTTTAACCTGACAACCCTTTTTCCTTTCCTTTAAAAACGTAAACCTTGAAAAACTCCGATCGTCACTCCAGTATTCCTTGGAGACCAAGAAACAGAGGAGTGCCGGCTCTGATACCAAAATGAAACGCCCCGATACTTTTAAATGAACCGATACTTTTAAACGAACCGAAATAACCATGGCTCCGGAGCCGATTAAAAACAATACTCAAGATTTCATTTAAAACAAATACAACAGAATCATTTTTAAATGAAATGCCCTAAACACGTGGGCGACCTCAAATACATAGTCGACAAAACCGCACAAACTCAAAATCTCGAATCTCCAGTTTATATACTCATAATCATGAAACATCAAAACTTCACAAGTCTAACTCTAACTCCTCACTTAGCTCCTTGACATCTCGTTAATGTTGGTGCGGCTGCCCGCATCTCCTTGCCTCTTCTCGAAATCCCCTTCTGCTAACCCTTCCTCGACCTGGTGAGTGAGAAGGGGTCAGTCTCGTCGTTACTTCCTAAGGTCTTTTCCCTAGGCAAACTCCTTACTAAAACACGTTATTAGCGTTTCATTCCCTTAGATGAAAACCATTCTCGCTTTCATCTTAATAACTCATTTAAACTTTAACTCATAGAGGTTCTCAAATTTTATCCTTAAATCATAGAAGTTCTCTACTTCTATCCTTAACTAATAGACATCAATACCAGGGACCACCGCGTTACGTCTCGCCGTCCGGTGTCCTACCCTAGTATGCCAACCGCGTTACGTCTCGCCGTCCGGTTGCATACCCATACTCGGCAATGGCACTGCGTTACGTCTCGCCGTCCAGTCCATGCCCGTCAACTACTGCGTTACGTCTCGCCGTCCAGTAGTGACCACAACATACTCGATCAACTGCTGCGTTACGTCTCGCCGTCCAGCAGTGACCTGACCATCTACCGCGTCCAGTAGTGGCCCAACCGCCCGGGGGTTCCATTAACAACAACCATACACATTCACATTCATAGCACAACGCGTGCCTCCACCTTAAGTAGGCGGTGGGATGCCTCACACACATAATCGCGCTTACTTGAAAATTAAATAACATAACTGAATTAAAAAGGCATAAACTAAAAGACCTCGACGGAGATTTTACCCCCTTTACACTCACCTTATTGGTTGTTAAGTCGACTGACTCGAGTTTACTTCCTCCGCCGTCACTTCTCGTTTACCATCCTCTTTTTCCATACCCCATATCACCTAATCCATCCATCCATACATACCATTCCCAGAAACGTTAAATATTTCCATCTAATGTAATAACCCTTGCATACGTAAACACTAACCATGTGAAGCCACTAAAACCCCATTCCAATTTCCAAGTTCTTCTAATTAACCCTTCTTTTTTTTTTTTACCCAACTGATCCTTCTTCCACCATTTACCAACCAACCCCTTGCCCACTGTTTCTTGTAGCTTATAATATAATACCACTAACCAATTCCACGTCAAAAGCTATTCCAAACCTTTAGTTCATAAACAAAGCTTTATACCCACTAAAAATTCATCTACTGAATCCTGGCCCTGCAGCACCAAATTATCTATATAATCCACCATTTATATATATTTGCTCCAAATCGTTAATCCCACCATCATTGCCAAAGACGACCTAGAATTAAGTGTAGAGGGTAATTCACTTGCCTCCGTTACCTTTAGTGTGGATGGGGTTTCAGCAACGGGTGCGGCTGTGACGAGGGAATTGAAGAGCTGCTTCAATTCCTCCCCCGAGTAAAGCTTCCCTTCTTCTCGCTTCTTTCTCCATCCCATCACCATGCTTGCGCTGCCGCCAGTCCAATTCCATCGCTCCCTTGTCAATGGATCAGGCCGCGAACGCCATTGTTTGTACCCGTTCCGCTCGGCGCCAACGAGGAGGAAAAGAATGAATGGGAAGGTTGAAACGTGGGGGGGTCATTAAAATGGGGAATGTGAAAATTGCATCGGAAGTAACCGATGGGGAAATTAGTAGGGGGAATGGGTAACGGGTAAATGGGTTGGGTTTTTTTTTTCATTTTATCTATATATATATATAATAATTATAATTATAATAGTTGTTATTATTATTGTTAGTATTACTAATTCACGATTGCAAACTTTCGTACGTAATTGTCGATCCAACAATTCGGTTGAACCTAGACTCAAATGTTAGGGTGTTACAGGAAGACTGCCAGGCGATGAAGGAATCAACCACACCCCATGAGCAGGTGAACTTCATCAATAACGTCAGGCGCAATGACCCCTACAGTAACACTTACAATGAGGGGTGGCCCCAGCATCCTAACTTCTCCTGGGGTGGGGCAAATTCCAGACCACCAGTCCCCCAGGGACCGCCAGGCTTCCAGAGGCCGCCATATCAGCCCAGACAGGGGCAATTCCAGCAGCAGCAACAGTCTCTCTACCAGCTCATGCAGGGGCATGCTGCTCAATCACAGCCGCGACCTTTCCAGCAGCCAGGTGCAACCCCTGCTGCCCCAGTGCAGATTGATCAGATGGCTGAATTGCGGGACTTGGTGGGTTCTCTCGCCAGTTCTAGTGCTTAGAAGTTCAACACTATCGAGCAGTTCATGGAAAAGGCCTCGGGTAAATTCCTGGCTCTTGCAGGATATCCAAACCCAGCTGGGGAGCGTGGCTCAGGCAGTGGCACAAAGGGCTCCTGGTACTCTACCCGGTCAGACCATTCCTCATCCGTAGAACCCGAATGAGCACTGCAATGCCATCACAACCAGGAGTGGCAAGATGACTGTTGATCCACCTGTTCGGGAACAAGAGAGAGAGACCCCTGTCTTAGCATCTCCAGCGGTTGAAAAAGAAGCAGAGAAGGAGGTTGAGGTGCCTGCACCTAAGCCGCAACCGGTAGTGAAGGAGTATATCCCGAAACTCCCCTTCCCTACTCGGCTGCACAGAGACAGGCTGGAGGCAGAGTTCGAAAACTTCATGTCCATGCTTAGGAAGCTGAATGTCCAGGTGCCCTTCCTGGATGCACTATCGCAAATGCCTAAGTATGCGAAGTTTCTGAAAGAGCTTCTCTCAAAGAAGCAGAAGCTGAGTGAGCTGGCCACTGTGGAGCTCAGCGAGGAGTGCTCAGCTATTCTGCAGAACAAGCTTCCGCAGAAGCAGAAGGACCCAGGTAGTTTTACTATCCCGTGCTCTATAGATAAATTGCATGTAGAGAGGTCCTTGGCGGATTTAGGTGCTAGTATCAATGTTATGCCGTATAAATTGTTCAAGAAACTAGGCCTAGGTGAACCCCGTGCTACTAGGATGACCCTTCAATTAGCTGACCGATCTGTAGTGCATCCTAGGGGCATAGTGTAAGACCTTCTGGTTAGGGTTGGCCAATTCAATTATCCTGTGGATTTTGTTGTCCTGGACATCAGTGAGGACACAGAAGTGCCCCTTATACTGGGAAGGTCTTTCCTGGCCACCGCCAAGGCTCTCATAGATGTGCATGATGGGACCTTAGTTTTGAGGGATGGCGAGGAGAGAATAACGTTTTCAATTGCTAATACTCTACCTGCTTCGTCACCTCTACATGTTGTATCTCACCAGGAGCACGAGTCTGTCGTGTATCCCTCTGTGTTGCCTATTTTGCAGGATCCGCCTCCCACACCTTCGCCGCCACTCCTGACCACTCCGTCATCAAAAGAACAAATCAAGGAGGAGTGGCGGCCGAAACTGCAGGCAGCTAAGCCTGCTCGAAAGAGAGCCGGAGACCACTACGAGCTGGTCCCGCCCCCACCTTGGCCATCCGAGTATTCACTCGGTTGCATCTTGCAGGATGGCCAAGTCGAGTTGGCGAATGCTGGTGCCCACATTCGTCGCGTGCATGTCCACCATTTGAAGCTGTACCTCAAGAGCGATGTGGATCCGCTCTTGAAGGCACCTGATCCTACACTTCTCTGAGCATCCATACTGGCGTCCAGCTAAAAGACGGTAAAGAAGTGCTTGTGGGGAGGCAACCCCACCGAGGTTTGCATTTTCTTACTTTCTTCCTTTTGTTTTTTGTGTTTTTTTTTAGTCTTGAGATGTCATTCCAGAGTCAAATGTCGTTTTCGAGTGAAAACAGGTTGAATTCGGGGCTCCAGCAGTTCGCACGGCCAGACCTGAAACTCACACGGCCGTGTGAAATTTTTCCCCTGGCCGTGTGAGCTCTCGGCAATTTCCACACGGCCAAAAGTTCAATTCGCACGGCCGTGTGGATTGGCCTGGCCTGGCCATGTGGCTGACACGGGCAGCTCGTCTGCTCGCACGACCGTGTGGATTTTATCACATGGCCGTGTGAGCTATCGGCAAATTCCACACGGCCAAATGTGCAACTCGCACGGCCGTGTGGAGTTCCTCGGCCAGCCCGTGTCGGCCTACACGGGCAAAAGTGCTCTTGACACGACCGTGTGTGTTGCCCGTGTGTCAGCAGGGAGTGACTCTCACACACATCGAGCGGGAGAAGCGCCATTCACGGCGCATGCAGGAGGTCCAGCAGCATTTACTCCAGCTGCTACCGGGCGAGCAGCCCGTCTGGAGGACTCCCTGGGAGGACTCTCCACTTCCACCTCCCCCAGCGGATGGTGATGATGGTGCTGATGGTGATGACGCCTTCATGGACGACATCGACTTGGATGATCTTGGCGACGTTACTCGTTGCCCATCTCAGTGTGTTTTGTTTTTCTTTTTAGACTTTTGTGTGTTTTCTCCATGTGTGAGGAGCTTGAACTTAGTGTTGTTTGTTTTTCTTTTTCTTTTGTGGTTTGTTTATGTTGTAGCCGTCTGGGCTAACACTTATCCCTAACGCACAGTGTGCTAATGTGTTCTTGGTGTTCGATTCGTGCAGAACTGTCCATCTCCCCGTTTGTTTCTCGCTGACTGGTCCACTTCCAGTCCCCCAGCAGTGTTTCAATCCGGTAACATCGTTCCCCTTATCTCTCCCTCTACTCCATTGAGGGAAATGTCGTGCTTAAGTGTGGGGGGGGGGTGCTTTATATCGGTTGGAATATATATTTGTGTGCTTGGAGCCTAGTCCGCTGTCCGAATCTTACGATTTGAGGGCTCCAAGTACTGTTATTTGATCATATTGGCACTGTGTTGTGATTGAATAATTGAATGGTTTTCGGATTGATGCATGACAACTTGATTGTGACTAGGACAACCTATGATGAGGACTGAGACGTGCAGTAGAATGATGTAGGGGTTCAGTTTTCAACTGTTTACTTACCAACTGTGACTTGGATTGATCACTTGTTCTTGACAGTCGTTTATGCATCTAGTTCAGGGTATCAGAATGTGAGATAGAGCATATAGGTAGGCATGTGAGATTTGAGCCTGCTCATTTCTTTCTCGTGTGATAGATCCCTCTTCCATGATGTGTAGCATTCACGTTGTCACTAGCTAAGATGATGGGGGCATAGGATTAGCCCACGACCAAAATTGACTGTCCTGATGTGTCATATCCCCTAGTCAGCCCCTTTGAGCCGTGTGTTATCTGTTCTTTTGGTCTATAATGAAAAATCACCCTTTTGCATCTTTTAGAAGGTTCCACAGAGTGGTTTTTACATATTCTCTGCTGTTTCTGCTAAAGTTTATGTGAGTGTTGGAGGTAGTGCTTAAAAGTTGGGCAGGTGTTTGAAATATGTGCAGAAGTGGTGGCTCTCTTAAGAAATGAAAATAAAAAAAAAAAAAACAAAGAAAATTTGAAAGCAAAAGAGAGCCACTACCAAAAATCTGAATAATGCCCATTAAGTAGTGTTTCTTAGCAGTCTGGCTTGGAAATGCTAACATTTATACCTCCTTCACTTTTGTGCTCTTGAGATATTGAGTAATGCAGAATAGCAAGAAGGAAATACCGGTTTGTTTGACTGTGATCGTGTGGGTTTGGAAATGTGGAACCTTCTGCTATGAATACTTCCACCACCTAAAAGGCTTTTTCCCCATGTCCAAGACCCTAGTCAGTCATTTGAACCTGTGTCTAAGACTCCTGATTAGTTAGTGGTGACACCCCATATGTGAACTCTAGCATTTAGAGGCTGCCATCATGGTGAAGAGATTTTAGGGATTGAGAGAAATAGCATGCGCATTTTTCGCATCGAATCGTCCTGACCCCACTGGTCGAGAGTGAGTGATTCATTTTCATATTCTATATACTCTTGTACCCCGGTGAGGACCTAGATTGCTCGGTCTCTATTCTGATGTCGTGAGTTGGATGCATGAGTTGACTTTTTTGAGTAAGTGGTCGAGTCAAGTCTAGGTTGGTTGGTGAACATAAGGGAGACTCTTCCATTACTCGATTTTGATGCGCTCGAATGTCCTTTGTGGTGGTTGTCCAGGTTGCTATTGAAGTTGTTCATGTGTTGATGCTTGAAAACCAGTACGATTCACGTGTTCTGTGCCTTTATGACTTGTCCCCATGTTGGTTGATTGAAATATGTAAGCTTACCTTGTGTCTGACTTGGTTTGCTTGGGGACAAGCAAACGGTTAAGTGTGGGGGAGTTTGATAGACCGTTAATTACACATGTTTTTACCCCTGTTCTTACATCATTTGAGGTGTGGATTCTCGTGTTGTAGGACGATTTCACGCTAGGTTGTGCTTGTTTGTGATATTTCAGGTCCTAGTACGTGAATGGAGGCTTGGGAGCGAGTTTGGGGTCGATTGGACGAAGATCGGACGCGTGGCGAGGTGCTAAGGAAGCCGCACAGGCATTCCAGGACATCACACGGCCGTGCACCTAACATTTGTGGCCGTGTGATTTTCGCCGCGAGCAAACACGGGCAGGGCAGAAAATCCACACGGCCGTGCGACCCTGGCCGTGTGGGAAGCCTGAAGTGCAACTAATCCATACGCCGCGTTTTGACTCACACGGGCAACTAGGTGGGCCACACGGCCGTGTGGCCTGCCCGTGTGAGTCGGGAAATCTTGGTTTTTCAGCCAATTTCGAGCCAAAAGTGATCGAATCGGATTTTCAGAGCAAAAACAGAGCCCTAGAGAGAGAAAGTGCGAAGAACACATCCTAGAAGCTATCTTGGAGCTGGGTTTCGTCAAATCGAGCTTGGAGATCGTCATAGGAGTGGAAATCATCATCCCAGAGCAGATTTTCTTCATCTTTATGAGTATGACTACTCTGATTACTGTTTTCTTCTCTCTCTCTATGGAGTAGAACCCTTCTCTCACTTGGGTATGAAGAAACCTAGTTCCTTGTGTTAGGGATTTGATTGTAATGACTTGGGATGATTATACTGTTTGGTTTTAATCGAATGATGCATGTTTATTGAATTGATTGAAGTCTGATAAGCTTTTCTCGATTTCTGCTGCAACCTGAGATAAATAGAATCTGATTAGGTTGTTAGAGCCTCTTCATTCGATAGTAGGAGATTGGTTATACGAGAGTTAGCCAGTTTACTGCTTTGTACTGGAATTCAATTCCAGTAGTGGAGTTCTGTGTTCATAGCCTCAGCTTTCTATCCCGGTGAAGACTAGTCGTCTGCCGGGTAGTTAGATTGAGAGGGCTTGGTCAGCTTAAGAGATTCCAAGCTACTGTCGGATCTTCCGCAGTCTAATCAACAGTGAATCAACCCAGGGTAATTACAATTGAACCTAACTAAGGAGCTAGGGGGACTCATTCCCGAGTGACTCTTTCCTGCTTTTGAAAACCGAACCATTTCCTGCTTTCTTACTGCTTTTGCTTTAAACACAAATCACTCGACTTAGTTGGCTAGATAATAAATAATCACGGAGTAAGCAGTAGATCTAGACCCCGGGTTGATAATAGAACTTGCCTGTTAATGCATTCCCGGACTGCGATTACACTTGGTCGCAGTTTGGTGTTGTGTTTTGGTGTGTCATCAGGCGTATGGGCTGAAAGTGCATATTTCGGCCAAAGATTTCCAGTGAATTATGGGTGTCCCCGAGGGAGGGACGAATATCGTCTTGGATGGTGAAGAAGTGGTTAGAAGATCCAAGGAACTAAAAGAATTTAGATTTTATTCGACTCGTGACTATGACCGACAGGCGATTTCCACAAGCTTAATGCGAAAGACGTTGTTGAAGATAAAAGAGAGTAGCGATCTATTTGTTAAAACTTTTATATTGTACGTAATGGGGGTGCTATTAGTACCTACTAAAAGAGATGACATTTTGTTATCTTCGGTATAAGCTGTCACCGATGTTGTGGAAATTCTGAAGAAGAATTAGGCATCCTATTGCTTCAATGAATTGGTGAAATGCATCTGTGACCATAATGCTGATGGGAAAAAGTATATACCTGGTTGCTTGCTGTTTTTGGAGGTAAATAATTCCTAATCCCTACTTTCTAAATATTCGTAATGATTAATCATCATGTTGATTATAGATTTTTTTGTAGTTAATATTCTTGGAGCATGCAAATGGTATTTTCCACACCATTGATGGAAGTTTGGATTTGATGAGTTGGGGGAGCGGAGACGTAGAGTTATTGTTAACGAAAGTGGTAAGCCTGATAGAGCAAAATTGTATATTTGATTCTTTTGACGAGTTGGAGCATGCTAATGGTATATTTGGTTCCCTTTTTAATTAATTTATAGGTTTCAAGCAGTTCGGTGAAAAGATCATCTGAGGATGCAGGCTTGAAATCACCTCCAAGGAAACAGGAAAAAAGAGACGGGAAACTGCACAAAAACAGGCGGGGATGAGCTGCTTCTCTGTGAGCGTATTGATGCTCAGTTTAGTACCATGGAGGCTAGATTTGACAAATTCAGTCAAGAATTTAAAGTCTCAATGGGTGATGCTGCTTCTAGAGATGAGGAGCTAATGGGTCGGGTTATGAATATGGAGAATGAATTTCGGGAATTTAGAGACGAAATTGGTACTGCAGTGAAGTCAATTATAGAGGCAGTGAATGCAACTACAGGTGACTCGTTGTCAAGTGAGCAGCCTACTGAATTGAAAAAGAACGATCAGAAGGATGTGGCTGATAATGTGAAAGCTTCTGCAGTTGTTTTGTTGTCAATGGAGCAGCTTATCAGAGGGGAAAAGGGCAATCAGAAGGGTGAGGTTGAAAAACCAAGTGAACCCATTTATCCTACCTCCCAATGTGTCAAGACTCAAGGGTTAGGTGTTAAGATTTGGGGAGAGGCTGAGGGGGAAATTGGAGATGACAGCTGTTCTGAATCTCCTTATGTCAAAGTTGTGAAAAAGTCTCCTTGCAAGCAGGCGAAAGTGTCTAAAGTTGAGAAATTCATACTTTTGAGTAATGAAAGTGTTGCTGCTAATGATGGTTGGCCCAAGACTGTGAAGGTATTACACTTGATTAAGTTTTCTAATTCTTTGTTCTTATGGCGTGGTTACTAATGAACTGGTTTTGTTTTTTTTATTATGTTTTTGAACAATAAAGGGGCGAAAGGGAGGTGGACTACGTAGTGTATCTAAATTGAAGCGTATGTGGTCTCTCCATTCGAATGGGCAAATCCCAGTGCTAAGAAAGTGCTTTTAGTAGTAAGCTTCCCGGAAGGTACCTCCCGAAATCATTACAAGTAAGATTGGAACATATTTGTAGGATGTTTTTGTTATTTGCCTTATTCTAATGTTGTGGTGTTTGAAATTGGTCTTGTATAACAGTGACATGTTGGTTAGTCTTGATGGCTGGGTTCTTCCCTTGCTCCGTGAAGATTTGATCCAGCTTTTGCCCACCAAACTTTCAACAAGGGCGAGTTCCTTTATGAGTGTAATTTAGTAGATTGAACTTGCATTGCTGACTTTGGTATATGTGATGATGATGCATTAGATTATAGAAATGGTGTGTCTGTGCAAGACACTAGAAGAACGAAGTTGTGGTCGCAGTGGTGGCTTGTCTTGGTTCTTTCCACCTTCAGTTTCGGTACAGTTTCTTAGGGCAAGACCTTAGGAAGTAACGACGAGACTGAACCCTTCTCACTCACCAGGTTGAGGAAGGGTTAGCAGAGGTGGATCCCGAGAAGGAGCAAGGCAAGGCGAGCAACCGCACCAGCATTGACGAGGTGTCAAGGAACTAAGCGAGGAGTTATAGTTTGTTTAGTCATTTGTGTTTATGATTATGAGTATAACTGGAGGTTCAGAGGTTGAGGTTTATTAACTATGCATTTGAGTTTTGCCCACGTGTTTAGGGCATTGCATTTGACGTTTTTCTTGGGAATGTTTAAGTTGTATTTGAATTTTAAGCTTTGTTTTAACCGGCTCCCGAGCCATGATTATTTCAGTTGTTTAAAAGGATCGGGGTGTTTCATTTTGGTATCAGAGCCGGCACTCTGTTTCTTGGCCTCCGAGGAATACTGGAGTGGCGATCTTTGTTTTCAAGGGTTTCGTTTTTAAAGGAAATGAAAAAAAAAGGGTTGTCAGGTTTAAGGTTTGGTCAAACGAGTTAGAGTTCTTTTGAGGATTGTAGAATCTCCAGTTATACTCAAATCATGATTAGGAAATAACTCTAGGAGACAGTACGGGGTTTTGACACGTCTCGGAAAGGAGAAAGATCAGCTGATTGCTAGGATTATTGTTCAGTGAAAACCCCTTTCTTGAGTGGGAAGAAGAGGTTCAAGATATCTCATTCCTATTACTATGCGAGCTTATCAGAATAAGGCCCAGGAAAGAGTCACGTATTTAGTACGTCGACAGGCAGTAGCCAAGCAGTTGCAGCAAATGACGGCCATAATCGAGAGGAAAGGATGCAAAGAGGATTCGCTAGGATCAAGATGATTAAACTTAGGGGACGTGACCCCAAGGAGCAGTGGAAAGTTAGGCTTTAAGTAAGGATGGGAACTTATAAGGAGCTATTAGCATAGGTCCTCAAGGAGCTCGGCGACAGGTGTTGTAAAGGTGGTGTAAGGAACGAGGCTTGGGGAAGTCACGATGGAAAAATTTCGAGGTTGAAATTTTTCTTAAGGGGGGAGGAAATGCGATGCAGCGACATCGATTTAAGGTTCAATGATAAGTATTGAATGAGCTGGAGCAATAAACTGATTCGAAATTTTGTTCCATCACGCCCTTGGGGCGAGCGAGGGAATTAAAAAGGGCAAGTAGCCACTCAAAGCTACTCGATGCTAACGAGTTTGGTGAGAATAGCATAATGGCCAAGAGGAAATGTAAGAAGTGAAGTAGACTATACGGGGCAAACAACGAGCATCGTTGAAGTTCAAATAGCAAGAGTGAATTCTTGAGCTAAGGAAGCACGAGAATGAGGACTATGGAAGGATGAGTCCGATCAAATTTCGAGGACGAAATTTTTATAAGGGTGGAGGAAATGTAACACCCCGATATTTGAGTCTAGGTTCGACCAAACGATTGGATCGACGGTTGCGTACGAAAGTTCGACCGTAAATTAGAAATAATAATAATAATAATAATTTTGTTAACAACAATTATTGTTTTTATCATAATCTGCACCCGTCACTTTTCCCCAGCAACATCATAAATAAATAAAAATAACTAAATAAACGAAATGCCAATATCTGTTACATCATTAACTCCCACCCCAAAGTTTTCCATTAAAACCCAATTGTGCTTTTTATATATACTAGATTGTTATGTGCCGCGCTTTGCTGCGGCAATGGAAATGTTTCCAAGTCTTATCTGCTAACCTGTTGGACATACTTATGCAAGAGAACGTACTGTTCAAATATATATATATATACACGAAGTTTTGTTCATAGTTAAGTTCTAAACTTTAGTTCCATGCACAATTAAAGGTTTTTTTTTTAATCAATAAGACAATGTGACACTATTGGTATCTGTATCCGGTGATCCACAATGACATACCCCTAACCTATCCCAACAACGTAATCGTTTATAATGTCAATCTTGAACTTTCTCCGCCCCAGCATGAACTGCACACAATCAGTTGCCTTGCAGAAAGCACTGAACCTAGAGATGAATTTCGACCTGATCTATTTCACCCGACCTGCTTAACCTGTTTTGGGGTGATATTACCCGCCTCGTAGACGGGACGGGGTGACATGGATACTCTCTTTGTAGGCTTAAAGTGATGTTTGGTACTCGTCTCATATGGAATCTTGATTCTTGAAAAGTATGTGGTTGAAGTTGAAGATGCTAAAATTATTATTTGATAAATTTAGTTAAATTATTCAAATCAACCTGTCCCGATCCACAATAAATTACCCAATTTGAACCTGACATGCTATGGAGCGAGTATGAGTATCGAGATATCCCGCCCACCAACCTACGCATTGTCAGTTGTAAATTGTAATTGAACATTATGCTTGTCTCCTCCTCCCCAAAGGATATGAATGAGGTAATGGGGCTAGAGTGATCTTTATATTGTAAATTAGGATACATGTGGGTGGAAATTAATCATACACAAATCACAAAAATATGAGAAAAATGCCACAAGTTACATGTGGCAGCAGGGGATGCTTTTACCACTAATTGATGCAGACTTCTCACTGCTGCACTTGGTGAGCAAAGAAAATGACAGCCTGTCCAATTAGCAAAACCGTTATGAAACAGTAAACCACTTATACGTTTAATAATATTCATGGATATGTTAATTTCTCTCATCGTAACCGAGAGTTCAGAGAAGCAGTGGGAGTCCTATCGCCAGTTTCCGAGTTATTTCCCCACCTGCTCTCGGCCAAGCTGCTCCACCTAGAAGACTCCTATCCGCTCGCACCAAAAGTAGCGGTGATGATTGGGAGAAGCAGCCACCACCGAGTCCTGATCCAATAAGAGGAGATGGTGGCTCTATTGTGAGGACACAAGAATTTCAATAGGTGGATGTGATCATGAGAGATGTGATACCTCGACTTCGTCGAAGAAGGGTGTGAAAATTGAAACAGATGAGAAAGCAACCAATGGTCCTACCTCGTCAATCGATGATGCAAAATCTAATGGTGAGCTGGTTTTGAAGTTAGAAACATGAAGGCAGCAACTAGTGACTGGATTTAAGATGGCTCACATTCAATCTAAGAAGCGATGGCCATGTTATCATTTGGGTAAGTAACGTGTATTGGGGTTTGGCCACAGCTTGTGTGGGTGCATGTCATTAGGCTAATTTTTGCAAGTTAAATAATCATCATCATAAAACCTACTCACGTGGGACATTGGATTTTCTTTGGACTGGGGGATGTATTGTTCGACGTGATGAGGAGGAGAACAAGAACGAGAAGGAGGCCAAGGTGTAACAATGGTATGTCGAGGCTTAGGCACGATAAAGAGGTTAATAAAGAGTATTTTGAGCTCCTAAAATTGGCGACTAATTCGAGAAAGCCGACTTGCAAAGGTGAGTGTAAAGGGGGTAAAATCTCCGTCGAGGTCTTTTAGTTTATGTCTTTAAATTCAGTTATGTTGGTTATTTTTCATTTAAGCGCGATTGTGTGTGTGAGGCATCCCACCGCCTACTTAAGGTGGAGGCACGCGTTGTGCTATGTATGTGAATGTGTGTGGATGATGGTATTGAACCCCCGGGCGGTTGGGCCACTACTGGACGCGGTAGATGGTCGGGTCACTACTGGACGGCGATACGTAACGCAGTAGTTGACCGGGCATGGACTGGACGGCGATACGTAACGCAGTACCATTGCCTTGAGGATAGGGACACCGGATGGTGATACGTAACGCGGTGGTCCCTGGTATTGATGTCTATTAGTTAAGGTAGTAGTAGAGAACTTCTATGATTTCAGGATAAAAGTTGAGAACCTCATGAGTTAAAGTTGAAATGAGTTATTAAGGATGAAAGTGAGAACGTCTTTCATCCAAGGAAAGGAAGCGCAAATAATGTGTTTTAGTAAGGAGGTTGCTTAGGGCAAGACCTTAGGAAGTAACGACGAGACTGACCCCTTCTCATTCACCAGGTTGAGGAAGGGTTAGCAGAGGTGGATCCCGAGAAGGAGCAAGGCAAGGCGAGCAACCGCACCAGCATTGACGAGGTGTCAAGGAGCTAAGCGAGGAGTTATAGTTTGTTTAGTCAGTTGTGTTTATGATTATGAGTATAACTGGAGGTTCAAAGGTTGAGGTTTATTAACTATGCATTTGAGTTTTGCCCACGTGTTTAGGGCATTGCATTTGACGTTTTTCTTGGGAATGTTTAAGTTGTATTTGAATTTTAAGCTTTGTTTTAACCGGCTCCGGAGCCATGATTATTTCAGTTGTTTAAAAGGATCGGGGTGTTTTAAGTTGTCTGCGTTGTCTATTCTTGTCATGAAATTAATCTATTTGTTTGTTACATGTAGCTTATGTGGGTAACTGCGTTTTATTTTTCTAGGATCATTGTTGATAGACCGTTAATTGCACATGTTTTTACCCCTATTCTTACACCGTTTGAGATGTGGATTCTCGCGTTTTAGGCCGATTTCACGCTAGGTTGTGCTTGTTTGTGATATTTCAGGTCCTAGTACGTGAGTGAAGGCTTTGGAGCGAATTTGGGGGCGATTGGACGAAGATCGGACGCGTGGCATGGTGCTGAGGAAGCCACACGGGCATTCCTGGACACCACACGGCCGTGCAAGTCATGCTTGTGGCCGTGTGGCTTGTGCCGAGAGCAAACACGGGCATAGCAGAATTTCCACACGGCCGTGTGACCCTGGCCGTGTGGGAAGCATGAAATTCAACTAATCGATACGCTACGTTTTGAAGCCACACGGACAACTGGGTGAGCCACACGACCGTGTGGCATGCCCGTGTGAGTCGGGAAAACTTGGTTTTTACCCAATTCCGAGCCACAAGTGAGAGAATCGGATTTTCAGAGTAAAAACAGAGTTTTAGAGAGAGAAAGAGCAAAGAACAAACCCTAGGAGCTATTTGGAGTGGATTTTTCACCATTGAAGCCCAGATTGCGTCCCCAGGAGTGAAGATTGACATCCCAGAGCAGATTTTCCTCATCTTTATGAGTATGACTACTCTGATTTCTGTTTTCCTCTCTCTCTATGGAGTAGAACCCTTCTCTCACTTGGGTATGAAGAACCCTAGTTCCATGTGTTAGGGATTTGATTTTAATGACTTGGGTATGAAGTCTGATCAGCTTTTCTTGATTTCTGTTGCAACCTGAGATAGATAGAATCTGATTAGGTTGTTAGAGCTTCTTCATTCGATAGCAGGAGATTGGTTATGCGAGAGTTAGCCAGTTTACGACTTTGTACTGGAATCCAATTCCAGTAGTAGAGTTCTGTGCTCATTGCTTCAGCTTTCTGTCTTGGTGAAGACTAGTTCATAGACCGTCATTTACACATGTTTTTACCCTCCTACTTACACCGTTTGAGGTGTTGATTCTCGTGTTTTAGGCCGATTTCACGCTAGGTTGTGCTTGTTTGTGTTATTTCAGGACCTAGTACGTGAATGAAGGCTTAGGAGCGAGTCTGGGGTCGATTGGACGCAGAACGGACGAAGGGCGAGCTTTTGGGGAGTGCACGGGCAGACCAGGAGGCTGCACGGCCGTGCACTTGAGCCATTTGGCCGTGCACCTCATGTCGAGGCCATGCACGGCCAGACCCTGAAGCTTGCGCGGCCGTGCGCCTGGCCGTGCAAGGTGGATGAAGGCCGAATAATTGATACGGTGCGTTTTGAGGGTGCACGGCCAGAATTGTGTAGTGCACGGCCGTGCGCCTGGCCGTGCAACTCGGGAAAGTCGGTTTTAAAGCCTAATCCGAGCCAAAAGTGGGAGAATCGTGTTTTCAGAGCAAAAACAGAGCCCTAGAGAGAGAAAGTGCGAAGAACACACCCTAGAAGCTGTCTTAGAGCTGGATTTCATCGAATCGAGCTTGGAGATCGTCATAGGAGTGGAAATCATCGTCCCGGAGCAGATTATCCTCATCGTTATGAGTATGACTAATCCGATTCTTGTTTTCTCTTCTCTCTCTATGGAGTAGAACCCTTCTCTCACTTGGGTATGAAGAACCCTAGTTCCTTGTGTTAGGGATTTGATTGTAATGACTTGGGATAATATTACTGCTTGATTTTAATCGAATGACGCATGTTTCATGCATTGATTTGAGTCTGATCAGCTTGTCTCAATTTCTGCTTCAACCTGAGATAGATAGAATCTGATTAGGTTGTTAGAGCCTCTTCATTCGATAGTAGGAGATTGGCTATACGAGAGTTAGCCAGTTGACTGCTTTGTACTGGTGTTCTTGGCGCCAGTAGTGGAGTTCTGTGTTCATAGCCTCAGCTTTCTATCCCGGTGAAGACTAGTCGTCTGCCGGGTAGTTAGACTGGGAGGGCTTGGTCAGCTTAAGAGATTCCAAGCTACTGTCGGATCTTCCGCAGTCTAATCAACAGTAAATCAACCCAGGGAATTGCAATTGAACCTAACTAAGGGGCTAGGGGGACTCAATCCCGAGTGACTCTTGCCTGCTTTAGAAACCCGAACAATTTACTGCTTTCTTGTTGCTTTTACTTTTTACAACAATCACTCGACTTAGTTTGCTAGATAATAGAGAATCACGGAGTAAGCAGTAGATCTAGACCCCGGGTTGATAATTAAACTTGCCTATACTGCAGTCCCTTTCATTGGTTACACTTGGCCATTGTTAGGTGTTGTGTTTTAGCGTGTCAAGTTTTTGGCGCCGTTGCCGGGGAACCCTCTAGGTTATTGGGGAAACGTGAGAATTTGTTACTCTAGCTTTTATTTACTGCATTTTATCTCTTCCACCTGTGTGCCTTCACGGGTTGCTTCTGCTGATTGTGTGCAGGTAGTGCATGACCCGTAGCCAGTCGGGAGATCTACTACCACTTGACCAGGAGCTTGAACGAACCTGCAGGAACTCCAAGCGGGTTCTAAATGCGCGACTGGCTGCGGAGAAGGCGCTGTCACAGCTACAGATCGGAGAAGAAGAAGAAGGCGAGATGGGTGATCCGCAGAACAACAATGTGATCCCCGGGGAGCAGACCATGGGATCCTACTGGACCGCTAGGGCTGCGGACATGAGGTCACCTATTCAACACCCTCAGGTCCCAGCCAACAACTTTGAGGTGAGCACCTCCGTGATCACCATGCTGCGCGGTTCAGTAGTGTTCCGTGGTAAGGAGGGAGAGTGCCCTCGATCACACCTCAGGCGATTCCACGAGCTCATCGATGGAATCAAGATCAACGGGGTCCCAGCAGATGCCATCCAGCTGCGGTACTTCCCTTTCACTCTGGAGGGGCAGGCCAAGGAGTGGCTAGACACTCGACCTCCGGGCTCCATCACCACGTTCGCCAACCTGGCGGACAAGTTCCTCACCCGCTACCATCCTCCATCCAAGACTGCTGATCTCCAGAAGCAGATTACACACTTTTCTCAGGATGAGGATGAGACCATCAGGGATGCATGGGAGAGGTACAACAGTCTTTTCCTCAGGTGTCCCAATCATGGTTTCAACGATGCGTTCAAGGTGGGCACCTTCTATCACGCCCTCTTCCCGGAGGACAAGCAGCTGATCGATTCGGTTTGTGGCGGGAACATGCTGACAAAAAACCCGCCACAGCTGAATCAACTCTTTGAAGAGATGGCGGAGAATGGTTATGATTGGGGCACTGCCAGGAGATCGAGGAGAGCACCAGGCCGGGGTGTGCATGTTGTGGGCACCCAGTCATCTGATTTGGTGCAGGTAGTATCGAAGCTGGTCTCAGCTATCGATCGTTCCGGGATGATTCCAGGGACCGGACAGCAGCAGGCGATGCTATGCCAGTGGTGCGAGAGCACCCATCATATGGTGGAAGACTGCCAGGCGATGAAGGAATCGACCACACCCCAGGAGCAGGTGAACTTCATCAACAATGTCAGGCGCAATGACCCCTACAGCAACACGTACAATGAGGGGTGGCGCCAGCATCCTAACTTCTCCTGGGCTGGGCCAAATCCCAGACCACCAGCTCCACAGGGACCACCGGGCTTCCAGAGGCCACCATATCAGCCCAGACAGGGGCAATTCCAGCAGCCAGGTGCAGCCCCTGCTGCCCCAGTGCAGAATGATCAGATGGCTGAACTGCGGGACTTGGTGGGTTCTCTAGCCAGTGTTAGTGCTCAGAAATTCAACACCTTTGAGCAGTTCATGGAGAAGGCCTCGGGTCAACTCCTGGCCCTGGAAGCTGGTCAGAGGAATACACAGGTTGTTTTGCAGGATATCCAGACCCAGCTGGGGAGCGTGGCCCAGTCAGTGGCTAAAAGGGCTCCTAGTACTCTACCAGCGCAGACCATTCCTCACCCGCCGACCCCGAATGAGCGTTGCAATGCCATCATGACCAGGAGTGGCAAGATGACTGTTGATCCCCCTGCTCGGGAACCGGAGAGAGAAAGCCCTGTTGCAGCATCTCTAGCGGTTGAACAGGAAGTAGAGAAGGAGGTTGAGGTGCCTGCACCTAAACCGCAACCAGTAGTGAAGGAGTATGTCCCTAAACTCCCTTTCCCTACTCGGTTGCACAAAGACAGGCTGGAGGCAGAGTTCGAGAACTTCATGGCCATGCTTAGGAAGCTGAATGTCCAAGTGCCCTTCCTGGAGGCACTAGCGCAAATGCCGAGGTATGCGAAGTTTCTGAAAGAGCTTCTCTCAAAGAAGCAGAAGCTGAGTGAGCTGGCCACTGTGGAGCTCAGCGAGGAGTGCTCGGCTATTCTGCAGAACAAGCTTCCGCAGAAGAAAAAGGACTCAGGTAGTTTCACTATCCCGTGCTCTATTGATAAATTGCATGTAGAGAAGTCCTTGGCGGATTTAGGTGCTAGTATCAGTGTTATGCCGTATAAATTGTTCATGAAACTAGGCCTAGGTGAACCCCGTGCTACTAGGATGACTCTTCAATTAGCTGACAGATCTGTAGTGCATCCTAGGGGTATAGTGGAAGACCTTCTGGTTAAGGTTGGCAAATTCACATATCCTGTGGATTTTGTTATCCTGGACATCAGTGAGGACACATAAGTGCCTCTTATACTGGGAAGGCCTTTCCTGGCCACCGCCAAGGCTCTCATAGATGTGCATGATGGGACCTTAGTTTTGAGAGATGGCGAGGAGCGAATAACGTTTTCTGTTGCTGATACTATACCTGCTTCGCTACCTCTGCTGTATCTCACCAGGAGCACGAGTCTGTCGTGTATCCTTCTGTGCTGCCTATTTTGCAGGAACCGCCTCCCACACCTTCGCCGCCACTCCGGACCACCCCGTCATCCAAAGAACAGATCAAGGAGGAGTGGCGGCCGAAACTGCAGGCAGCTAAGCCTGCTCGAAAGAAAGCCGGAGACCACTATGAGCTGGTCCCGCGCCCACATTGGCCATCCGAGTATTCACTCGCTTGCATCCTACCGGATGGCCAAGTCGAGCTGGCAAATGCTGGTGGCCACATTCGTCGCGTGCATGGCCACCATTTGAAGCTGTACCTCAAGAGCGATGTGGATCCGCTCTTGAAGGCACCTGATCCTACACTTCCCTGAGCATCCATACTGGCGTCCAGCTAAAAGACGGTAAAGAAGCGCTTCTGGGGAGGCAACCCCACCAAGGTTTGCATTTTCTTACTCTTTTTCCTTTGATTTTGTGTGTTTTTGAGTCTTGAGACGTTGATCCAGAGTCAAGTGTCGTTTTTGAGTGAAAACAGGTTGAATTTGGGGTCCCAGAACTGTGCACGGCCAGGCCACCAACTTGCACGGCCGTGCCAAAATTTTCCCTAGCCGTGCAAGCTCTCGGTGCAACGTGCACGGCCAGAAGTGCATGTTGCACGGCCGTGCGAAAATCACCCCTGGCCGTGCAAGCTCTCGGCACTAACCGCACGGCCAAATGTGTGATGTGCACGGCCGTGCGATGTCCTCGGCCAGGCCGTGTCGGCCTGCACGGGCAGAAGCAAGCCGTGCACGGCCGTGCGTGCCTGCCCGTGCGGCCCCAGCTGACGGTGATAATGGAGCTGCTGGCGCTGCTGACGATGATGCGTTCATGGATGACATCGATCTCGACGATCTTGGCGACGAGTAGGCTGTACTCGTTGCCCGTCTCAGTGTGTTTGTTTTTGTTTGTTTTTTGTTAGCCTTTTGAGTGTTTGCTCCATGTGTGCGGAGCTTGAACTTTTTGTCGTTTGTTTTTGTTTTTGTTTTTGGTTTTTCCTTTGTGGTTTGATGTAGCCGTCTGGGCTAACACTTATCCCTAACGCCAGTGTGCTAGTGTTTCTGATGTTCGATTTGTGCAGCAATGACCACTTCCCCGTTCGTTTCTCGCTGACTGGTCCACTTCCAGTCCCCCAGCAGTGTTCTTACCCGGTAACATCGTTCCCCTTATCTTTCCCTCTACTCCATTGAGGGCAATGTCGTGCTTAAGTGTGGGGGGATGTTTTGTATCGGTTGGAATATTTTTGATGGTGCTTGGAGCCTAGTCCACTGTCCGAATCTTACGATTTGAGGGCTCCAAGTACTGCTGTTTGATCATATTGGAACTGTGTTTCGATGGATGAATTGATTGGTTTTCGGATTAATGCATGACAACCTGTTTGCGACTAGGACAACCTATGATGAGGACTGAGATGTGCAGTAGAACGATGTAGGGGTTCAGTTTTTCAACTGTTTGCTTGCCAACTGTGACTTGATCTGACTTGATCTGATTACTTGTCCTTGACAGTCGTTTATGCATCTAGTTCAGGGTATCAGAATGTGAGATAGAGCATATAGGTAGCCATGTGAGATTTGAGCCTGCTCGTTTCTTTCTTGTGCGATAGACCCCTCTTCCATGATGTGTAGCATTCACGTTGTCACTAGCTAAGATGATGGGGGCATAGGATTAGCTCACGCCCAAAACTGACTGTCCTGATGTGTCATATCCCCTAGTCAGCCCCTTTGAGCCGTGTGTTATCCTTTCTTTTGGTCTATAATGGAAAAAATCACCCTTGTTGCATCTTTTAGAAGGTTCCACAGAGTGGTTTTTACATATTCTCTGCTGTTTCTGCTAAAGTCTATGTGAGTGTTGGAAGTAGTGCTTAAAAGTTGGGCAGGTGTTTGAAATTTATGCAGAAGTGGTGGCTCTCTTAGAAAAAAAAGAAAAATGAAAGTGAAACAAAGAAAAAATTGAAAGCAAAAGAGAGCCACTGCCAAAAATCTGAATAATGCCCAGTAAGCAGTGTTTCTTAGCAGTCTGGCTTCGAAATGCTGATGTTTATGCCTCCTTCGCTCTTGTGCTCTTAAGATATTGAGTAATGCAGAATAGCAGAAAGAAAATACCGGGTTGTTTGACTGTGATTGTGTGTTTGGAAAATGTGGAACCTTTTGCTATGAATACTTCCGCCACTTAAAAGGCCTTTTCCCCATGTCCAAGACCCTAGCCAGTCATTTGAACCTGTGTCTAAGACCTCCTGATTAGTTAGTGGTGACACCCCATATGTGAACTCTAGCATTTAGAGGCTGCCATCATGGTGAAGAGATGATAGGTATTGAGAGAAATAGCATGCGCATCTTTCGCATCAAA
This sequence comes from Linum tenue, assembly GCA_946122785.1. Classification (NCBI taxonomy): domain Eukaryota; kingdom Viridiplantae; phylum Streptophyta; class Magnoliopsida; order Malpighiales; family Linaceae; genus Linum; species Linum tenue. The sequence goes on from CAMGYJ010000009.1 coordinate 28,008,873, forward strand.
TTGTCCTGACCCCACTGGTCGAGAGTGAGTGATTCATTTTCATTTTCTATATGCTCTTGTACCCCGGTGAGGACCTAGATTGCTCGGTCTCTATTCTGATGTCTTGAGTTGGATGCATGAGTTGACTGTTTTGAGTAAGTGGTTGAATCAAGTCTAGGTTGGCCAGTGAACAGAAGGGAGACTCTTCCTGTACTCGATTTGCTGCACTCGAATGTCCTTTGTGGTGGTTGTCCAGGTTGTTAGTCAGGTTGTGCATGTATTGATGTTTGAGAACCAGTGCGATTCACGTGGTTTGCTTGGGGACAAGCAAACGGTTAAGTGTGGGGAGTTTGATAGACCGTCATTTACACATGTTTTTACCCTCCTACTTACACCGTTTGAGGTGTTGATTCTCGTGTTTTAGGCCGATTTCACGCTAGGTTGTGCTTGTTTGTGTTATTTCAGGACCTAGTACGTGAATGAAGGCTTAGGAGCGAGTCTGGGGTCGATTGGACGCAGAACGGACGAAGGGCGAGCTTTTTGGGGAGTGCACGGGCAGACCAGGAGGCTGCACGGCCGTGCACTTGAGCCATTTGGCCGTGCACCTCATGTCGAGGCCATGCACGGCCAGACCCTGAAGCTTGCACGGCCGTGCGCCTGGCCGTGCAAGGTGGATGAAGGCCGAATAATTGATACGGTGCCTTTTGAGGGTGCACGGCCAGAATTGTGTAGTGCACGGCCGTGCGCCTGGCCGTGCAACTCGGGAAAGTCGATTTTAAAGCCTAATCCGAGCTAAAAGTGGGAGAATCGTGTTTTCAGAGCAAAAACAGAGCCCTAGAGAGAGAAAGTGCGAAGAACACACTCTAGAAGCTGTCTTAGAGCTGGATTTCATCAAATCGAGCTTGGAGATCGTCATAGGAGTGGAAACCATCGTCCCGGAGCAGATTATCCTCATCGTTATGAGTATGACTAATCCGATTCTTGTTTTCTCTTCTCTCTCTATGGAGTAGAACCCTTCTCTCACTTGGGTATGAAGAACCCTAGTTCCTTGTGTTAGGGATTTGATTGTAATGACTTGGGATGATATTACTGCTTGATTTTAATCGAATGACGCATGTTTCATGAATTGATTTGAGTCTGATCAGCTTGTCTCAATTTCTGCTTCAACCTGAGATAGATAGAATCTGATTAGGTTGTTAGAGCCTCTTCATTCGATAGTAGGAGATTGGCTATACGAGAGTTAGCCAGTTGACTGCTTTGTACTGGTGTTCTTGGCGCCAGTAGTGGAGTTCTGTGTTCATAGCCTCAGCTTTCTATCCCGGTGAAGACTAGTCGTCTGCCGGGTAGTTAGACTGGGAGGGCTTGGTCAGCTTAAGAGATTCCAAGCTACTGTCGGATCTTCCGCAGTCTAATCAACAGTAAATCAACCCAGGGAATTGCAATTGAACCTAACTAAGGGGCTAGGGGGACTCAATCCCGAGTGACTCTTGCCTGCTTTAGAAACCCGAACAATTTACTGCTTTCTTGTTGCTTTTACTTTTTACAACAATCACTCGACTTAGTTTGCTAGATAATAGAGAATCACGGAGTAAGCAGTAGATCTAGACCCCGGGTTGATAATTAAACTTGCCTATACTGCAGTCCCTTTCATTGGTTACACTTGGCCATTGTTAGGTGTTGTGTTTTAGCGTGTCACTAGTCGTCCGCCGGGTAGTTAGACTGAGAGGGTTTGGTCAGCTTAAGAGATTCCAAGCTACTGTTGGATCTTCCGCAGTCTAATCAACAGTAAATCAATCCAGGGTAATTACAATTGAACCTAACTAAGGAGATAGGGGGACTCATTTCCCGAGTGACTCTTCTTTGCTTGAGAAAACCGAACCATTTCTTGCTTTTTACTGCTTTTAGTTTTAACAACAATCACTCGACTTAGTTGGCTAGATAATAGATAATCACGGAGTAGGCAGTAGATCTAGACCCCGGGTTGATAATAGAACTTGCTTGTTACTGCATTCCCGGACTGCGATTACACTTGATCGCAGTTTGGTGTTGTGTTTTGGCGTGTCAATTGTATTATTGCAACGTGGAGCAATTTATGGGTACCATGGGTTCATATAAGGAACTTGAGCGATACCGTATAAATGAGCTACTTTACTGCAATAAGGTATGTTGTAATGTTATTTTCTAAAAGGAAATGGCATAACCCTCCTATGATAAATTGATAATTATTGTTTGTTTGTGCACTATTTCATATTCAAGTCCCAATTTTCAACCTCATGTTGACCCACTTCTATCTGGCGGTCTTTAACTTGGAAACCAAAAAAATTGAAATCTGGGACTCATTACTAGGAACTCATAACCAAGAATATGATGCAAAGTTGCAGAAACGGGTTTGCTTCTTGTCTTGTTCTTCAAGTTTTCAAACTTGACTTATTGCTTAGTTGTTAGTTGTTTTTTATTTGCCAACTTTGTCTTTAAATATCGATGAGGGGGATGTTTTCATTTGCAGAAATTGGGTCTAGACTTGTTGCTTAAGGAGGATATCTGCGGGGCGTTTTCATTTGTGGACTTTGTGGTTAGATATCGCCAGGATATTGCTTACCAACCAAATGGTTATCCTTTGTTGTTGTTCAATTTTGCACTGTTCTAATTAAGTTCGGTAATTATTTGTTCGCATCATGACCATGGTAATTATTTGTTATATTACAGATTTGATTATGGACTATTTGTCGCCAATTACTTGCTGGATCCAGATCGATATTCCAAGAAGCTTGATCAGTTCAACAGTGACTATGAACGGGCACAATCAGATGAATATTTTGAGAATCATGCGAGACTTGCCCAAATTGAGACTAAGAAGGTGAATTTCAAGAAGAACTTACTCAATCGAGGGAGAAAGTCGTTGCACGCACATGGGAGAAAAAGGGTAGAAAGTCTAAGAAGTATTGAGAGTTGTGCTTCTTTTATTTCATGTGTCGATAGTGAAGCAGTTAATGTAGAGTTTAGTTAATGTGGATGTTGAATGAAGTTTAGCAAAATGTCGAAATTACAATGAAGTTATGAATGAAGCATTTTCTCTTTTCTCTATATTATGTTTAATGTGTCGACAAGGAAGAAGTTATGAATGATCGTATACCGAAAAATGGTTGAAAATTGAACCTTGTCATTTTTACGGTCCAATGCTGGAAACCTCACGACTGTGACAGTAACAGTGAAACAAGACCTAATTCACCCTGCTAGTAGCATTTTCACGGCCTCAACAAGGTAATCTCACGCACGTGAGACTGAGCCGTGAGATTGTGATTTTCTCACGCATTAAGGATGGGGATTTCACGCCCGTTAGATGGTACCGTGAGAATGAAAAAATATCCCCTAGAGTCCAGGAAACCTCACGGTCTTGAAAGGTGTATCTCACATTAACCAGTTAGACTACATAACATGTTTTGCTAATTTCATATTCCATTTGCACTTTAAAACCTATTACTAATTTACCATTAGTCGTTTGATTAGGGGTTTGGGTTGAAACCCATCTACTTGTCAACCGATGTGAGATTGTGTTTACGGTATATGGTTCAGTGAGCATTTGTTTACAGGTTTGGGTTGAACCCATGTAATTGTGAACCGACGTGGGATTGGGTTTACGATATATGGTTGATTGAGAGTTTGATTATGGTTTTGGGTTCAACCCATGTAATTGTAAACCGATGTGAGATCAGTTTAGGGTATATGGTTGAGTGAGCGTTTGATTATGGTGTTGGGTTGAACCCATGTAATTGTGAACCGACGTGGGATTGGGTTTACTGTATATGGTTGATTGAGCGTTTGATTATGGTTTTGGGTTCAACCCATGTAATTGTAAACTGAGGTGAGATTGGTTTAGGCCAGGGGATATGGTTGAGTGAGCGTTTGATTATGGTTTTGGGTTAAACCCATGTAATTGTAAACCGATGTGAGATTGGTTGAGGGTCTATTGTTGAGTGAGTGCTTGATTATGGTTTTGGGTTGAACCCATGTAATTGTGAACCGAAGTGGGATTGGGTTTACGGTATATGGTTAATTGAGCGTTTGATAACGGGTTTGGGTTTAACCCTTCTACTTGTTAACCGATGTGGGATTGGTTGAGGCTATATGGTTGAGTGAGTGTTTGATTATAGTTTTGGGTTGAACCCATGTAATTTTGAACCGACATGGGATTGGGTTTACGGTATATGGTTGATTGAGTGTTTGATTATGGTTTTGGGTTCAACCCATGTAATTGAAAACCGATGTGAGATTGGTTTAGGGTATATGGTTGAGTGAGCATTTGATTATGGTTTTGGGTATAACCCATCTAATTGTAAACCGATTTGAGATTGGTTGAGGGTATATGGTTGAGTGAGTGTTTGATTATGGTTTTGGGTTGAACCCTTGTTGAACCGATGTGGGATTGGGTTTACGATATATGGTTGATTGGATGTTTGATTATGGTTTTGGGTTCAACCCATGTAATTGTAAACCGATGTGAGATTGGTTTAGGGTATATGGTTGAGTGAGCGTTTGGTTATGCTTTTGGGTTGAACCCATGTAATTGTAAACCGACGTGAGATTGGTTGAGGGTATATGGTTGTGTGAGTGTTTGATTATGGTTTTGGGTTGAACCCTTATATTGTGAACCGAAGTGGGATTGGGTTTATGGGATATGCTTGATTGAGCGTTTGAATACGGGTTTGGATTTAACCCATCTACTTGTTGACCGATGTGAGATTGGTTGAGGGTATATGGTTCATTGAGCGTTTGATTACGGGTTTGGCTTTAACCCATCTACTTGTTACCCAATGTGAGATTGGTTGAGGGTATATGGTTGAGTGAGTTTTTTATTATGGTTTTGGGTTGAACCCATGTAATTGTGAACCGACGTGGCATTGGATTTACTGTATATGGTTGATTGAGCGTTTGATTATGCTTTTGGGTTGAACCCATGTAATTGTAAACCAATGTGAGATTGGTTTAGGGTATATGGTTGAGTGAGCGTTATGGTTTTGGTTTTAACCCATCTATTTGTAAACCGATGTGAGATTGATTTACGATATATGGTTGACTGAGCGTTTGACTATGGTTTTGGGTTTAACCCATCTAATTGTAAACCGATATGGGATTGATTTCCGATATATGGTTGACTAGCGTTTGTCATTCTTCCTTCTCATCCTTCGACGACGTTAGAGGACTGATCCTCGGTTCCTTCTTGTCGCCTTCTTCCTTCCTGCTTCCCTCCCTCTATCCTCGGTTCTCTCTCATCTGTCATAGGTGGCCAATTCTTGTTTCCCAGCCTCTGCAGGTCACTCAACCGATTTCGTTTCCCAGCCTCGGTTCTTAGTTGTCATCCTTCGTCAATTCCTCGTATTGTCCTTCTCATACCGAGTCGTTGGTTCTAATCCTGAATCTAGGTTATAACCTTCTCTCCCTCCTACTGGGTTTCATTTGGGGTTTTTATCTACCTTGATTCGCTGGTTCTAACTCTGACTAGGGAAATCTCGGGTGAAAATGGGACAACCAGTCAAATACTATACTATGCTTTATTGTGAGAAGAATTAGGGGTTACATTTGTGAGAAGAATGGGACAATCATTTCACAGGATGATTGATTCGCTTGGTTCCTAAATTTATTTTTGGCACTAAGTGATTCTTGGTTGTAAGTTCTTGCCATTGATCAATGTGCTTACTTAGAGGTATCTTATGCATTCAATTAGCAAGTGTTCTGCTCCTGTGACCCCAAATGAAAGTGAAGTTGTATTACCCTTCTCCTATTGAGTCGTTGCTTCTAATATGACTTTTACACTAATGACTATAACACTAATTCTGGAATTCAAGAAATGTGATGAAAGTCAAGCTGTAGTGATTCTGGAATTCAAGAGTAGCTTTCATAGAGGGTAACGAAATCGAGTTTGCTGTCTTCTTTAATAGTTTTTTTTGCGTCCTCCTTAGGGTTTGTAGTTAGTGTGATTCTTTTGCTTTTGGTTTCTGTGACTGCCACCATGAATGAGACAATACTAGTTTCATTGATTTTTACCTCGTCTCTTGGTAAATGAAATAGGAACCTATGCGTCTTATATGCATATGCCTCTAATCTAGTGTACTGTTGGATTCAGTGGGTTGTGGGTGGTGAATGTGGATTTTAATTGTCTCTAAACTTCATTTTTTTGGTTGTTTTCAGTTGATCAACTATGGAAGGTTTGATGGATGATATGAGCACAGGCAAGGACACGGGAATTGAGTTGAATGTTGGTTTAGATTGGGGAATGGATTATGGAGATGATACCGGTGGTGTTAGAGATAGTGTCGATATGGAGGACAATGTCGACACCAGCGATAGTGATTCTGAGGATGATAATAACACTAACATTGGTGATGATGATAAGGAGAACATCTCATATGAGCATTTGCACAGCTTCGAAACAGATCCACACAGCTCAGATGCACCTCTACACAAAGATGCTGCAAATCCAGCCAAGGCTCCACCGTCCTCGAGTATGTATGACTGGACCCTGCTTGATAAAGTCGGGAATGGGAAGCCATATGCAAAATGGGAGTCGGATGATGTTGTGGGTTATGAGTTTGAAACCCTTGTGGAGGCTTAGAAGTTCTATTCAACTTATGGGTGTGCCATGGGATTCAGCGTACGAAAGAACACTCACACATATTCAAAATATGGAGTTAAAAATATGCAACGATGGGTTTGCTCACGCGAGGGGGAGCGTCAGCCAGTGCACAATGACAAGGAGAACAAAAAGCATAGGAATGGCAATGGGGCAGGTCCGGGGCGGGTATCTCGATACCCATACCTGCCACATAGCAAGTCGAGTAATTTATTACGGGGCACGGGTCGGGGCAGGTCGACCCAATGGGTATGTAATTCATGTGAAAAACATAAAAAATATTTGTTATTTTCATTAAAAGACCAAGAAAGAACCCATAATATGATAAAATCTAGTTAAATTATTGAAGAAATTGAGGTTTTCACTTAATTGTAACTTTATTATAGCTAAAATATAATGTAATAAGAGGAGAATTCTAAGTAATTTGACTAAGATTATATGTAATTTAGGCAAGAACGGGTCGATAATAGGGCGGGTCAGGCCAGGTCGGGTCGATGAGAGGTACCCATGCCCGCCCCAAAACAGGCCAAACAGGTCGGGTAAATCGGGTCAGGTCAAAATTGCCATCCCTAAAAAAGCGTGAACCTAGGCCTGTAACAAGGCTCCATTGTCCGGCTGCTTTCAAAGTCAGTTTTGTTAAGGCAACTAACCGATTCAAGGTGAAGCAGTTTGTACCAACACATTTTCATCACTTAGCTGGAGCACATGAAGTGCAGTTTTTGAGTTCTCATCGCAAGGTAGATGACGAAAGTAAGGCTCAGATTCGATCACTTAGGGCTGCTGGTGTTCACACCAATCAAATCATGGATTATCTAGTGAATTGTGCGGGAAGCTTTCAGAACTTGGGTTTCACTAAGATCGATGTCTACAATTTTGTTAGTGCGGATCGAAGTTCTGAGATCTTGGATAGTGATAGTGAAGCTGCACTTGCCTACTTACAAGCACGGGCAACTACCGATCCTCGTTTTTATTGTAGATACATAGTAAGTGATGGTGGTGAACTAGGCAATATGTTATGGGCTGACTCTACTTCACAATTGGATTATAGTCTCTTTAGAGATGTTCTTGTTTTTTACTCGACTAATGCATACAAGACTAATGCATATAATCTTCCATTTCTTCTATTCATTAGTGTGAATAATCACAATGCAAGCACTGTTTTTGCATGTGCTTTACTTGCGGATGAAACGGCGGAGAACTACATATGGATTCTAAATGCTTTTTTACATTGCATGGGTGGTAAGAAGCCAACCGCAGTTATAACAGATGGTTGTTCTTCAATGAGGAAAGCTATCAAGTCGGTTCTTCCTGGATCCCGACATCGGTTATGTTCTTTGCACTTGGGCAATAACGCAGAAGCGCGTGGCCATGCAAAATGATTCCTGGTGGATTTCAAACAATGCATGCTAAACTGCAGTTTTATTCCACAATTTGAAGCTACGTGGAAGGAAATTTTGTCCAAGTATGATATGGAGCACAATGCGTGAATGAAGAAGATGTATAGGCGAAGAGTTTTATGGGCAACAACTTACTTGAAAGGTACTTTCTTTGCTGGGATCAATACGTCTCAACGTTGTGAGAGCATGAACTCTTATCTAGACAAATTCTTGCAAAGTAAGATGAAGTTGTTTGAGTTTGTCAAGCAGTTTGACATGGCACTTTTGTATAGGGGACAAACTGAGTTACATGACCAGTTTAAGACAATACATACTGATGTAGTTTTAATGACACATTTACATGAAATTGAAAGACATGCCTCTATAGTATATACAAGAAATGTGTTCAGGAGCGTTCGAGCAAAAATAGCGAGAGAAGTTCATTACTATATTACAGACAAGTGTGTGTTGGCCAATAAAACAAGTTACACATTGTCACAATTCAAATACCTTGACTCAAAGTGCACCGTGGTCTTTTACACGAGTGGACATGATGTGCATTGTTCTTGTGGAATTTTTGAGTTCTGCGGAATTCCAGGTCGGCATATATTCTGTATATTGAAAGCAGAAAATCAAGTACAAATTCCCAAGTCACTCATTTTGAAGCGTTGGACCAAATATGCGAAAGAGTTCGATCCCTCGAGTATGGGAAGCTGTCCTACCCAGCAAAATATTAGCAGGTATTATAAATTTAAACTGCTGATTTAGTTCTTTGTTTACTTCTATTGTGCTTGGAACCAACTACAAAAGTGCTTGATTATTTGGAAAGGTTTGGATTCTTGGTTGGTCAATGTAGTAGAATGTGCCATTATGCTGTGAGTTCGGATGAAGCATTTCATACTGCCAAAAGGTTGATTGAAGACTTGACCTTGCGAGTGAAGACAATAAGTGAAGAAACAACCAGCAAAACAAATAATGCTACTACGGATGTTGGAGTGAACTCCTCTCAGTTTATTAAGGACCCCCATCCAGTTCGAAGTAAAGGGAATGTGAAGCAACCTCAAGTTAAAAGACGGTTGTGCAAGTATTGTAGGCGTCCTAAACATACAATCAGAAATTGCCCGCTGAAAAGAATGGCTGAAGCAGGTGCAGGTGATAGTCATTTCATGCAACAAAAATACAACTTCGAGTCCGTAGGAGCAGGTGAAAGCAGCTTTCATGTGGAGACTCAAGAATCTGTTCTACTTCCCAAACGATCCAAGCACAATCTGTAATGCTGGTGTTCGGCTTCAAAGAACATTATGTCTCATCTTGTAATGTTTGTTTTGTGCAAGTTAGTATCTAGTGACATTGAATGGATCTATGTAATGCTCGTGTCTAGCTTCGAAGAACATTATGACTCATCTTTTCATAAGCTTGTAGTTTCCAAAAACAGTATATTATGTTTCTTACACCATTATAATAAGTACAGGGGTTAGTTCTACAGGTGAATGTCTGTGCAATATCCTTCTCGAAATTTCACGGCTCGTTCTGGAAATCTCACGGTCGTGAGATCTCCCGTGTGATGTGAAAACACAAGTCTCAATTTCCAGAGATTTTCACGGGTTGGATTCGACAATACCACGCCCGTGAGAGGAGTCTTGTTTTTGTATTCGACAATCTCACGGCCCATTCTGTAAATTCTCACGGGCGTGAGAATCACCCGTGCGAAAATATCACGGATTGTAATTAAATTCTCACACCCGGGAGACTAAGCCGTTGATAACATCGTATTTGCACATGTTTGCACCCTCGTTTCTTGATCATTTTGGCTTGAGTTTTTGCTTTCTTTGAATATTTTACCCTAGGTTGTGTTCCTTTGTCACATTTCAGGTCCTAGCATGTAAATTGAAGCATAGGCGTAAGTTTCAAGTCAATCGGAGATCATTTGGCAATTCAGGAGAAGAAACACGAGCATGACCTGAGGTATAATGGACTTCTACCTCATATTATGGAAAAATAATCATGGAATTTTGTCATGAAAAGAAAGAGGACGAGACTACGAGCGTCTGGGATCAAACGGCGACTGACTCGGAGTCCGGACGAGAGAGAAACAAAGCATTAAACAGAGGCAGAGCAAGCCACACGGGCAAGCCTAAAAACCCACACGACCGTGTGGAAATCACCGAGCCTTCACACAGGCAGCTGGGAAAGCCACACGACTGTGTGGCCTGCCCGTGTGGTCGGGAAAATCTGGGTTTTAACTCAATTTCGAGCCAAAGGAGAGGGAATCGACTTTTTGGAGCAAAAACAGAGCCCTAGAGAGAGAAATTGCGAATAACTCATCCTAAGAGTGGTTTTGGAGTTGGGTTTCATCAAATCAAGCTTGGAGATCATCATAGGAGTGAAAATCATCATCCCAGAGCAGATTCTTCCCATTGTTATGAGTATGACTGCTTTGTATTCTGTTTTCCCTTCTCTCTCTATGGAGTAGAACTTTCTCTCACTTGGGGATGAAGAACGCTAGTTCCATGTGTTAGGGATCTTGATTGTAATGAATTGGGATTGTTATACTGCTTGATTATAACGAATGATGCATGATTCATTGAATTAATTGAAGTCTGATTAGCTTTTCTTGATTTCTGCTTCAACCTGAGATAGATAGAATCTGATTAGGTTGTTAGAGCTTCATCATTCGGTAGTAGTGGATTGGTTATACGAGAGTTAGTCAATCTACTGCTTTGTACTGGAATCCAATTCTGGTAGTGGAGTTCTGTGTTCATAGCCTCAGCTTTCTATTCCGGTGAGGACTAGTCGTCTGCTGGGTAGTTTGACTGAGAGGGCTTGGTCAGCTTAAGAGATTCCAAGCTACTGTCGGATCTTCCGCAGTATAATCAACAGTAAATCAACCCGGGGTAATTACAATTGAGACCTAATTAAGGAGCTAGGGGGACTCATTCCCGAGTGACTCTTCCTTTGCTTCAGAAAACCGAACCATTTCCTGCTTTCTTACTGCTTTTAGTTAAAACAACAATCACTCGACTTAGTTTGCTAGATAATAGATAATCACGGAGTAGGCAGTAGATCTAGACCCCGGGTTGACATTAGAACTTGCTACTTTACTGCATTCCCGGACTGCGATTATACTTGGTCGTAGTTTGGTGTTGTGTTTTAGCGTGTCAAGTTTTTGGCGCCGTTGCCGGGGACCTCTAGGTTATTGTAGAAAAGTGAAAGTCTGTTACTTTAGCTTTTTTTTCCTTTTCCACCCTTGCTTTTCACTTGGGTGTTATGTTTTTGTTGGTGCAGCTCTGAAACATGGATCCTCATGGCTTCTCCAACCATTGGGGGTATCAACCACCATCCGTGTGGTATTACCCCGAGACTTCCTGGAGCAATCAAGGAGGAGAATACTATGTATTCAGATGTCAGTACCAACCCCCTACTACGGAGAACAACCAAACCCTTGGGAACCTCAAGAACAATATCCTTTTCAAGAAGAGTTCCTGCCACAACCAGAGGGGCCATCTGAGTTGGAGTTAGCCATGGAGGCCTTCACGGGTCACTCTACAGAGCCATGCTACACTTCACTGGAAGATCCGAACAAACAATTAAGGCTTCTCGTGGAGCAGTTTGCTCGAGACACTGAGAGAGCATGCTCCAAGATGGATCTTCAAATCCAAGCCCTTGCCTCTTCCGATCCCTCATTTCTCCATGAAATGGAGGAGACTGTTCAGTGCTCAGCGAAGCAAACAGAGTGGGTGGAGCAAGTTTGCTCACATCCTGCTCAAGATCACCTTTCTGCTACCACGCTAGAAGAGGTTGAGGATGACAAAGGCTACGGGGGCGTTGAGGAGCATACAGAAGTTATCATAGAGAACTCCCATGATAATCATGATCAGGAAAGTCCTTTGGATGCATATCACACCTTTCCTCATTTATGCTCTAATATGCTAGGCCCGTGCGAGGAGATGCAAGATGATCCCATTGAAGAAATTGATTGGCGACTTGCTCTCCAATCTGTTCTAGAAGAAGAAGAGCGAGCAAGGATGAGGAAGGAAGTTGTGGAGGATGAGGAAGAAAGCAATGAAGAGTTAGTTCTTGATCTTTTCCAAGGGGAGAGACCACATTTTGAAGAAGGAAGGGGGGTTGAGGAAGCAATTGGCGTCCAGGCTGAGGATGAAGTTGAGGTGGAAGAGGCTTGCACCGGCCCTATGTTACATTTGATATCTCCACCAAACTTCGAGGAGCTGCTTGGCAAGGACCCATTTGTAGTGTCTCTTTGCCAGACCAAGGCCACATCAACATCAATCCCTCTTGGTGGATGCGAAGGTGGTCAATCGAATATATCTTATCTGATTTGGGGCAGTGAGACAAGAGCAGACGCGAAGGAGAGGTCTCGTGAGTAGAGACTTCATCTTCCTCAAGGCCACGAGCCATCTTCATCACCTATCACATCACCTGCTTGTGACTTGAGACTCCACATCATCGACGAGAACCTCAACTTCAAGGAGGTTCTGGGATGGACCGAAACTTAGGAGCCACCGTCTAGCTAAGACGTAAAAGAAGGCTTTGTGGGGAGGCAACCCCACCAAGGTTTGTTTTTCTTTCATTTGTTTTTCGGTTTGTCCACTTGGAACTATGGTTTTTATCACCCAGTGTGTTTTGGTGACTCTAGACCTACTGACTAGTCCCATTTCCAGTACCCTGACAGTTCGTATTCCCGGTAACATCGTTTCCCCTTATCTTTCCCTCTCCTCCATTGAGGGCAATGTCGTGCTTAAGTGTGGGGGTGTTTATCTGTTGTTGACTGCTAGATGAGTTTGTGTGCTTGGAGCCTAGTCCACTGTCCAAATCTCGAGATTTGAGGGCTCCAAGTACTGTTGTTTGCATGATCATATTGGCACTGTGATTTGATTGGTGAATCGAATGGTTTTCGAATTATTGCATGACAACTTGTTTGTAACTAGGACAACCTATGATGATGACTGAGACGTGTAGTAGAATTGTATAGGGGGTTCCGTTTTTCAACTGTTTGCTTACCAACTGTGACTTGGATTGATCACTTGTTCTTGACAGTCGTTTATGCATCTAGTTCAGGGAATCAGAATGAGAGATAGAGCATATAGGTAGCCATGTGAGATTTGAGCCTGCACGTTTCTTTCTTGTGCGATAGTTCCCTCTTCCATGATGTGTAGCATTCACGTTGTCATTAGCTAAGATGATGGAGGCATAGGATTAGCCCACGACCAAATTGACTGTCCTGGTGTGTCATACCCCCTAGTCAGCCCCTTTGAGCCGTGTGTTATCCTTTCTTTCGGTCTACAATGAAAAATCACCCTTTTGCATCTTTTAGAAGGTTCCACAGAGTGGTTTTTACATGTTCTCTGCTGTTTCTGCTAAATTTAATGTGAGGGTTGGAGGTAGTGCTTAAAAGTTGGGCATGTATTTGATAAATGTGCAGATGTGGTGGTTCTCTTAAGAAATGAAAAAGAAAATGAAAGAAAAACAAAGAAAAAAATGAAAGCAAAAGAGAGCCACTACCAAAAATCTGAATAATGCCCATTAAGTAGTGTTTCTTAGCAGTCTGGCTTGGAAATGCTGACATTTATATAACCTCCTTCGCTCTTGTGCTCTTGAGAATTTGAGTAATGCAGAATGGCAGAAAGGAAATACTGGTTTGATTGACTGTGATTGTGTGGGTTTGGAATTGTGGAACCTTGTGCTATGAATACTTCCACCACCTAAAAGGCCTTTTCCCCATGTTCAAGACCCTAGCTAGTCATTTGAACTTGTGTCTAAGACCTCCGGATTAGTTGGTGGTGACACCCCATATGTGAACTCTAGCATTTAGAGTCTGCCATCATGGTGAAGAGATGTTAGGGATTGAGAGAATAAGCATGCGCATTTTTCGCATCAAATTTTCCTGACCCCACTGGTCGAGAGTGAGCGATTCATTTTCTCATATTCTATATACTCTTGTACCCTGGTGAGGACCTAGATTGCTCGGTCTCTATTCTGATATCTTGAGTTTTGTGCATGAGGTGACTGTCTTGAGTAAGTGGTTGACTCACTCCTACTGTCACTCTAGAAAATGGCCAAGTGTAACCACTTCCTAAAGCGTAGTATAGCGGGTTTGGGTTTTATTGTCAACCCGGGTCCTAGATTTGATGACTACTCGGTGAATTCTCGTTATCTAGCAGTGAACTTTTAGTGCAGATTCAAACAAACAAAAACGCAAAGCAAGTTAAACGGTTGTTCAAGTCAAGAGAGGTCACCCGGATATGGTTCCCCCTAGACTGTAGTTAAGCCGGATTGTAATTTACCAAGTTCAGTTTTCATGAAAGTTATACTGCGGAAGGTTCTTAAAAAGTCTGAAGTCTCGACTAAAGGTCTCCAGACCCTCTTAATCTGAGTCTCTAGCGGGCGACTAACCTCCACCGGAGTAAACAAATTGAGGCCCTAACGAACCAAACCTCCACTACCGAATTGAATTCGGTGCAGAATAGCGAATTGTACTGGAATCCAATTCCGGTAGTGGAGTTCTGTGTTCATAGCCTCAGCTTTCTATTCCGGTGAGGACTAGTCGTCTGCCGGGTAGTTTGACTGAGAGGGCTTGGTCAGCTTAAGAGATTCCAAGCTACTGTCGGATCTTCCGCAGTATAATCAACAGTAAATCAACCCAGGGTAATTACAATTGAGACCTAATTAAGGAGCTATGGGGACTCATTCCCGAGTGACTCTTCCTTTGCTTCAGAAAACCGAACCATTTCCTGCTTTCTTACTGCTTTTAGTTAAAACAACAATCACTCGACTTAGTTTGCTAGATAATAGATAATCATGGAGTAGGCAGTAGATCTAGACCCCGGGTTGACATTAGAACTTGCTACTTTACTGCATTCCCGGACTGCGATTATACTTGGTCGCAGTTTGGTGTTGTGTTTTAGCGTGTCAGCCGTGATATGGAAATGATAGACCGCTAATTGCACATGTTTTCACCCCTATTCTTGAGCCGTTTGAGGTGTTGACATTAGAACTTCCAGACGTTGTACACCCTCCTCGCTCGGCCAGGCCAGCGTCCCTTCTCGGCGGGGAAGACGAAGGCCAGCACATTGCAGCTCGACAACCGCATCCTCCACCACCTACTGGCCAAGTCTTACACTCCGGCCTCGGACAGTGCCAGCGCCATCACCCGGCGAGCCATGTACCTCATTCAGTCTATGCGCCAGAGGGATCATCGTCTCCACTTGGGTTCGGTGGTGGCGAGGACCTTCGACAAGAGTGCTTCCGAGCTGAAAAACTCCACTGCACCCCCCTCATCACCCGTCTGGCAGCCTACTTCGAGATATCCCTGCAGGGGTGCATAGAGCAGGGAGACACCAGTGCCTTTGGCGAGTTGACCACCAGTAAAATGCACCTGCTTCGGGAAGAGCGAGGTGTTAAGTGGATCGAGGGGTTTCCTCAACCTCAGATCCCAGATGAGGTCTAGCCGGAGGTTCCCGAGGGTGCGGCTGATGAGGATGTGGAGCCCGAGGAGGTGGATGAGGCTGCTGCCCCCCGCCCCACCACCTTCGAGTATGGGTGTGGCAGCTCCGCTTTCCTCGTGCAGGACTACTTCGCCTACCAGTTCAAGCAGCTGCGTCTCCAGAACCAGCAGATCCTTGACCAGCATCACCAGTTCCAGCAGCAGTACGCGGCTCACAAGGTCGAGTACCAGCACAGGATGGCTGCTTATGATGAGCGCCTAGACATGATGGCGACCCAGCAGGGGGTGACTCTGGCTCATATCGAGCGAGAGAAGGCTCGATCTAGGCGCATGCAGGAGGTCCAGCAGCACCTGCTCCAGCTGCTGCCGGGCGAGCAGCCCGTCTGGAGGACTCCCTGGGAGGACTCTCCACTTCCACCTCCCCCAGCTGATGGTGATGATGGTGCTGATGGTGATGACGCCTTCATGGACGACATCGACTTGGATAACCTTGGCGACGAGTAGGTTGTACTCGTTGCCCATCTCAGTGTGTTTTTCATTTTAGACTTTTGTGTGTTTGCTCCATGTGTGAGGAGCTTGGACTTAGTGTCGTTTGTTTTTGTTTTTGTTTTTCTTTTCTGGATTGTTTATTTTGTGGCCGTCTGGGCTAGTTATCCCTAACGCACAGTGTGCTAGTGTGTTCTTAATGTTCAATTCGTGCAGAACTGTCCATCTTCCCGTTTGTTTCTCGCTGACTGGTCCACTTCCAGTCCCCCGGCAGTATTTCAATCCGGTAACATCATTCCCCTTATCTCTCCCTCTACTCCATTGAGGGCAATGTCGTGCTTAAGTGTGGGGGGGTGCTTTGTATCGGTTGGAATCTATATTTGTGTGCTTGGAGCCTAGTCCGCTGTCCGAATCTTACGATTTGAGGGTCCAAGTACTGTTGTTTGATCATATTGGCACTGTGTTGTGATTGGTGAATTGAATGGTTTTCGGATTGATGCATGACAGCTTGATTGTGACTAGGACAACCTATAATGATGACTGAGATGTGCTGTAGAATTGTGTAGGGGTTCAGTTTTTCAACTGTTTGCTTACCAACTGTGACTTGGATTGATCACTTGTTTTTGACAGTCGTTTATGCATCTAGTTCAGGGTATCAGAATGTGAGATAGAGCATATAGGTACCCATGTGAGATTTGAGTCTGCTCGTTTCTTTCTTGTGCGATAGATCCCTCTTCCATGATGTGTAGCATTCACGTTGTCACTAGCTAAGATGATGGGGGCATAGGATTAGCCCACGACCAAATTGACTGTCCTGATGTGTCATACCCCCTAGTCAGTCTTTCTTTTGGTCTACAATGAAAAATCACCCTTTTGCATCTTTTAAAAGGTTCCACAGAGTGGTTTTTACATGTTCTCTGCTGTTTCTGCTAAATTTAATGTGAGTGTTGGAGGTAGTGCTTAAAAGTTGGGCATGTGTTTGAAATATGTGCAGAAGTGGTGGATCTCTTAAGAAATGAAAAGAAAATGAAAGAAAACCAAAGAAAAAATGAAAGCAAAAGAGAGCCACTACCAAAAATCTGAATAATGCCCAGTAAGTAGTGTTTCTTAGCAGTCTGGCTTGGAAATGCTAACATTTATACCTCCTTCGCTTTTGTGCTCTTGAGATATTGAGTAATGCAGAATAGCAGAAAGGAAATACTGGTTTGTTTGATTGTGATTGTGTGGGTTTGGAAATGTGGAACCTTGTGCTATGAATACTTCCACCACCTAAAAGGCCTTTTCCCCATGTCCAAGACCCTAGCCAGTCATTTGAACCTGTGTCTAAGACCTCCGGATTAGTTAGTGGTGACACTCCATATGTGAACTCTAGCATTTAGAGGCTGCCATCATGGTGAAGAGATGTTAGGGATTGAGAGAAATAGCATGCGCATTTTTCGCATCAAATTGTCCCGACCCCACTGGTCGAGAGTGAGTGATTCATTTTCATATTTTATATACTCTTGTACCCCCGGTGAGGACCTAGATTGCTCGGTCTCTATTCTGATGTCTTGAGTTGGATGCATGAGGTGACTGTTTTGAGTAAGTGGTTGAGTCAAGTCTAGGTTGGTTGGTGAACATAAGGGAGACTCTTCCTTTACTCGATTTTGCTGCACTCGAATGTCCTTTGTGGTGGTTGTCCAGGTTGCTATTGAAGTTGTTCATTTGTTAATGTTTGAAAACCAGTACGATTCACGTGTTCTGTGCCTTTATGACTTGTCCCCAATGTTGGTTGATTGAAATATGTGAGCTTACCTTGTGTCTGACTTGGTTTGCTTGGGGACAAGCAAACGGTTAAGTGTTGGGGAGTTTGATAGACCGCTAATTGCACATGTTTTCACCCCTATTCTTGAGCCGTTTGAGGTGTTGATTCTCGTGTTTTAGGCCGATTTCACGCTAGGTTGTGCTTGTTTATGATATTTCAGGTCCTAGTAAGTGAATGAAGGTTTAGGAGCGAGTTCGGGGTCGATTGGACGAAGATCGGGCGCGAGGCAAGCCGCTGAGGAAGCCACACGGGCACACACAAACACCACACGGCCGTGCAAGTGACCAATGTGGCTGTGTGGGATTGTGCGAGCCTTCACACGGGCACAAATAAATTCCACACGGCCGTGTGAAGGAGAAATGTGGCCGTGTGGAATTCTACGAGAGCAAACACGGGCAGGACTGAATTTCCACACGGCCGTGTGACTCTGGCCGTGTGGGAACCCTGAAGTTCGACTTATCGAGACGCGGCGTTTTGGAAGCCACACAGTCAACTGGGTATGCCACACGGCCGTGTGGCCTGCCGTGTGATCGGGATATTCAGGTTTTTACCCAATTTCGGGCCACAAGTGAGAGAATCGAATTTTCAGAGCAAAAACAGAGCCCTAGAGAGAGAAAGTGCGAAGAACTAGTTCTAGAAGCTATCTTGGAGCTGGGTTTCATCGAATCGAGCTTGGAGATCGTCATAGGAGTGGAAATCATCATCCCAGAGCAGATTTTCCTCATCTTTATGAGTATGACTACTCTGATTTCTGTTTTCCTCTCTCTCTCTATGGAGTAGAACCCTTCTCTCACTTGGGTATGAAGAACCCTAGTTCCATGTGTTAGGGATTTGATTGTAATGACTTGGGATGATTATACTGTTTGGTTTTAATCGAATGATGCATGTTTTATTGAATTGATTGAAGTCTGATCAGCTTTTCTTGATTTCTGCTGCAACCTGAGATAGATAGAATTTGATTAGGTTGTTAGAGCTTCTTCATTCGATAGTAGGAGATTGGTTATACGAGAGTTAGCCAGTTTACTGCTTTGTACTGGAATCCAATTCCAGTAGTGGAGTTCTGTGCTCATTGCTTCAGCTTTCCATCCCGGTGAAGACTAGTCGTCTGCCGGGTAGTTAGACTGAGAGGGCTTGGTCAGCTTAAGAGATTCCAAGCTACTGTCGGATCTTCCGCAGTCTAATCAACAGTAAATCAACCCAGGGTAATTACAATTGAACCTAACTAAGGAGCTAGGGGGACTCATTCCCGAGTGACTCTTCTTTGCTTGAGAAAACGAACCATTTCCTGCTTTTACTGCTTTTACTTTAAACAACAATCACTCGACTTAGTTGGCTAGATAATAGATAATCACGTAGTAAGCAGTAGATCTAGACCCCGGGTTGATAATAGAACTTGCCTGTTACTGCATTCCCGGACTGCGATTACACTTGGTCGCATTTTGGTGTTGTGTTTTGGCGTGTCAGGAAACCACTCCCACTTTCTCACGCCTCATAACCTAAATTGCACGACCGAGAGATGTACCGTTAGATGTTAAAAAAAAAGCCATGAAATCCCAGGGAGTTTCACGGGTTGGAGTTGGTAATATCCTGCCCGGGATAAAATGTCGTGAGATGGGAACCCTAAAAACTAACCTATGCAGATTAAAATTTGAAACTCCCCTCCTCCCTCTGTTCTACTTCGACCCCCAACCCTCTTCTCCTACCACGCCCTCACTCGCTCGCCCTCAACTCCTCCTCCTCCTCGTAACTGCTCCAAGATTCTTCCACCGCCGATCAGCAACTGTCCCCACTTCCCCGACGCCTCCTCTCTTCCCCTTCAATCCCTAACGCCTCACAAGGTTCAGCGGCGACGGCGACCACTTCCCCACGAGTCCCGTCCCTCTGTTCCACTTCGATCCCCACAACGCCTCTGGTGAGTTCTTCTTAACCACAGCGCACTCTTCTTTGGTTTCTTGCATTTTTAGGGGTTAGTTGCCCAAGGTTGGTCTGAATTAGGGTTTTGAATTCCTTATCATCGATTTTCTTAGTGCATTCTGATTGTCGTGCCTTTGAACAGTTGCCCAAGGTTGGTCTGAATTACGGTTTATTATCGTGGAAAAGGTACTTGAAAGATTGTTTGAAAGATGCAAGTCCATGGGAGAGGAACTGCAGGAACTACAAAATGTGTACATTGTAAATATTTTCTCGAGGTTTTTCCCCATTCTCCAAAGATCTACTGGCCATTTGTGTTGCTCTTTGTTTCCTTTTTGCAGTCAGGTCTCTGTTTGTTGGATCGGGTTCTGTTTGCTTCTTTTGTAACGGATCGTATGATGTTTATCACCGTGTTTCTTAGTGCTGGTGGCTTTTGCAGTGAGAATTGACATGGTTCTGACTGATCATGATGGTGTAGACGTGATTAGAATGGGATCCCAAACCCCTCTCAATCTGATTGTGCGTCAAATTTCCTTTGAAGCTGGTGGTGGTTAGGGACTTAGATTTTGCTCCTAGGATCTTCTCCCTTGATGTCACATTGAGTATTCCATCCTCGTCGATATCCAAGGAAGGAGGCAAGGAGAACAAATTTTCCAAGCTCGATACATTCCTTGGACAAGGAAGGAAGCAAAGAGATAGAGGTGTAGAAGACGATGGCATTCGGGGACTTGACTTCATACGCCCTCGATTGACCGGCGAAGACTCGGAGAGATATAAACGAGCACCCAAGTAAGAACATCAGCTCCAAATCTCAAGCAGAGAGATCAAAATACAGAGAGATAAGTTTTGAGTGGGAGGGATTTTATGGGTGAAAGACCCCTGACCAAGGATTGTATCGAGCTTGGAAAATTTGTTATGTTCAGTATCACCCCAGCTCCAAGGGGAGTTACAATAGTAGAGGATACCTTGGAGATCGACGAGGATGGAATACTCAATGTGACGTCAAGGGAGAAGATCCCTGGAGCAAAATCTAAGTCCCTAACCATCACCAGCTACCAAGGAAATTTGACGCAGAACCATATTGAGAGGGGGTTTGGGATCCCATTCTAATCATGTCTACACCATCATGATCAGTCATGAACTAGTTTACTATGGACTGTAACATATAATCAATGCCTAAGGTATATAAGTCTATATCTTCCCTCTCATTTACTAATGACTAAATGTGCTGAGTTGATTTTTGTAGGAATGGCTAGAGCTAAACAAAAAACCACGCAACCATCAGCCTCACCTGCCAAAGAGAAGGCTCCTTCTCGTCGTCGCTGCCAAACCCAACAACGAGACAATCCCCCCAAACGACAACGCAAAAACAACCAAGGACGTGCACGTCAACCATCTCCACCACCACCACAACCAGAGGCTCAACTTGGAGGAGGGGGACTGCACGACTTCCACCAACTACCCGAAAAACATAGGAGGGCTTTGGAATGCTTCCTTCCCCTCCCATTTGGGCAGCAAAGATGCTTTGATTGGTGTCTCCTGGAGCGCCTTGGAGCAGCGGACCATGTTCGCACATGCCTCCGTCTTCCGGAATGGTGTGAGGTTCTCTCCATCAATGGGGTCATCTACCGAGAGCTAACCATTGAGTGCCTCGGCACTCTCTCCATCAAGTATATAACCGAGTTTAACCTTGAAAAGCCCCAAGACAACATAACTTTTCACCTTGGAGGACAGGCAAGACAGATGAGCATCACTGAGTTCATAGAGGCCCTCCAAATATACCCACCAGGATTTCTCACCACAGATGGACATGGTTTGATTTCAGAGAAAATATATCCACCAAGAGTACCATTGGTCCATATTGTGTGGAAAAAGCTGAAACAAAGCCATGTGGAAAAGTCTAACCCTTCCCACTATAAAGGGAATGATCTTCTTCCCCCATGGCGTATCATCCACAACATTATCGCTCGCTCTGTGGCATCTAGGGAGGGGAGTCCGGGGAGTGTGACCAAGCGGGATTTTGAACTTTTTCCTCTCTATGGTAAAAGATCCCCCAATTCATCTTGGTTTAGTCATATTGAAAACCCTACAGAAGATGAACTCCAACAAACAAATCAAGACCATCCATGGAGTTGCCTACAAACCAAGGCTAGCTCGCCATTTTGGCATCGATCCGGTGGGTGCTCATTGCACCATTGCCCAGACCACTCAACCAATCTCCCAAAAAAACCTTGCGGGCCTAGATTTGGTGTCAAAGGTAAAGGTTCCAACCAACACTTTCCTTTTCACAGTGAATGCTACAACAGAACTAGTTGGGATTCTAACAACTAGGATTGATGTTGTGCAAGTTTTGGATTGCCTACTAGTCTAGTTCCTTTTGAACATTGACCAAATGTAACTAATGCTTCTGATATTGATCATGTCTGTGTTTGGTGGTTAAGGAGAATGGTGTGCTAGGCAGTATTGGTCTCCCCCATCCTGCTCCTCCTCTTCCAACAGACGAGGCAAACGCATCGGAGCATGTTGTTGAGCAAATGGTCGAGGAGACTCCGCAACATCCTGCACAACCTCACCAAACTACGACTCAAGCTGGACCATCCACCAAAACATACTTATCCCATTTGGAGGCATTGGGTCGGCAGAATGCCCAAATTCTAGAGCAAAATGCACTCATTCTCTCCTGCCTCGACCGAGAGAAGGAAGCTCAACGCTACATCATCAAATGCAACATCACATCATGAGGTCCTTGAGGATTGACTACAAAAAAAGTCCCAAGACCTTGGGAACTATCTCCTAAGTCAACCGAGGAAAGCAATGAAGAGGGAAGTGAAGAGGATGACGAGGGCAATGACGATGATCAAAACAAAGAAAGCAGTGAAGAGGACAATGGCACCAACGAGGAAGAGGGCAGTGAAGAGGATGACGAGGGAAATGATGATGACCAAAACAAGGAAAGAAATCAAGAGGACAAAGGGACCTATGAGGAAGAGGGCAGTGAAGAGGACGATGAGGGCAATGACGATGACCAAAATAAAGAAAGCAGTGAAGAGGACAATGGCCTCAACGAGGAAGAGGGAAGTGAAGAGGATAACGAGGGAAATGACGATGACCAACAAGGAAATAAATAAAGAGGACAAAGGGACCAATGATGAAGAGGGCATTGAAGAGGACAACAAGGGCAATGACGATGACCAAAACAAGGAAAGCAATCAAGAGGACAAAGAGACCAATGAGGAAGAGGGCAGTGACTCTAGAGAGGTCAATGAAGATGAGCAAATACAGGAAAACAATGACGAGGACGAGAGCACTAACGAGGAAGAGGGGCAGTGAAGATGAGCCAACCAAAGTCCTTAGTACTTAGCTATGTGTTTTTGCGTTTGTGCTTGTATGTTTTCCAATTAGAACATGATGATGCACCGGTGTGGGCTACATGCAGCTAAACTTAAGCATTAATTAGACAGATTTAATCGTGTTATGGATGCTTATTTTATTAGACAAATGTAATGCTTTGTCTGCTTTTTACTTTTTTTGTTAACAAGGTAATCCATCTAATATGATGTACTGTTACTAGATCTGTTCCTACTTGACATTCCTCAGGCAAATCTCACGGTCGTGAAATGTCCTGTGAGATGCAAAGAGCAGTTCTCACTATCCCAGGAAATTTCACGGCTTCTACTTGACATTCTCACGTCCGTCAAAATCTCACGTGAAATTGAAACACACAGCTGCCACTCAAACGTTCTCACAACTCATTCTGGCAAAATAACGATTGTGGAATTAAGATGTACCCACACTTTCTAGAGTTGTACTTTTACACTATGGTACAACTTAAAGTTATGGTACAACTTAAAGTTGTACCTACACTTTCCCAAAAATTCCTCTATGGTACAACTTAAAGTTGTACCTACACTTTCTAACAAATCCCTCTATGGTACAACTCAAAATTGTACCTATACTTATGGTACAACCTTAAGTTGTACCTACACTTTCTAAAAATCCTTCTATAGTACAACCCAAACTTATACCTATACTAGTGGTACAACTTTAACTTGTACCTACACTTTTTAACCAATCCCTCTACGGTACAACTAAAAATTGTACCTACACTTGTGGTACAACCTTATGTTGTACCTACATTTTCTAAAACTCCTTATATGGTACAACCTTATGTTGTACCTACCTTTTCTAAAACTCCTTATATGGTACAACCCAAAATTGTACCTATACTTGTTGTACAACTTTATGTCGTACCTACACTTTTTAACAAATCCCTCTATGGTACAACTCAAAATTGTACCTATACTTGTGGTACAACCTTATGTTGTACCTACACTTTCTAAAAATCCTTCTATGGTACAACCTAAAATTGTACCTATATATGTGGTACAACTTTAAGTTGTACCTACACTTTCTAACAAATCCCTTTATGTACAACTCAAGATTGTACCTATACTTATGGTACAAGCTTAAGTTGTACCTACACTTTCTAAATATCCTTTTATGGTACAACCCAAACTTGTACCTATACTGTGGTACAATTTTATGTTGTACCTACACTTTTTAACAAATCCCTTTATGATACAACTCAAAATTGTACCTATACTTGTGGTACAACCTTATGTCGTACCTAAACTTTCTAAAAATCCTTCTATGGTACAGCCCGAACTTGTACTTATACTTGTGGTATAACTTTCAGTTGTACCTACACTTTTTAACAAATCCCTCTATGGTAAAACTCAAAATTGTACCTATACTTGTGGTACAACCTTATGTTGTACCTACACTTTCTAAAAATCCTTCTATGATACAGCCCAAACTTGTACCTATACTTGCGGTACAACTTTCAGTTATGCCTACACTTTTTAACAAATCCCTCTATGGTACAACAAGAAAATGTACCTATACTTGTGGTACAACCTTATGTTGTACCTATACTTTCTAAAAATCCTTATATGGTACAACAAAAACTTGTACCTATACTGTGGTACAACTTTAAGTTGTACCTAAACTTTTTAACAAATCCCTTTTGTGGTACAACTCAAAATTGTACCTATATTTATGGTACAACCTTATGTTGTACCTACACTTTCTAAAAATCCTTCTATGGTACAATCCTAACTTGTACCTATACAAATGGTACAACCTGAAGTTGTACCTACACATTCTCAAAATCCTTCTATGGGTACAACCCAAACTTGTACCTATACCATGGTATAACTTTATGTTGTACCTACACTTTCTCACAAATCCCTCTATGGTACAACTCAAAATTGTACATATACCTATGGTACAACTTTATGTTGTACCTACACTTTCTCACAAATCCCCTATGGTACAACTCAAAATTGTACCTACACTTTGTGAAACAATTTCTTCAATGGCACAACTGAAACTTGTACCTATATGATATGGTACAACTGTAATTTGTACCTACATTTGCATACATTGATTCATTATTTACAAGATTGGCATTAATGATGTGGGACTAGTCATTTAGTGGGTTTACCTCCCCAATAGGTCACCTTTCTTGATGTCTTCTCAAAGTCAGAATCTAATAATATTCCTCCCTTGACTAGTCTTAATAGTACTCCCTAAGAAAACCATGTAAATTTTGTACACGTTTGATTGTGCTTCGGTTTACATGGTAATATCGAACAATTCAAATATGCATTTCAAAGAGAAAGAATTTAAAGTTAAAATTTTTATCTTATAAAATCAAGCAACAAACTCGAACTTGTAATATAAATTATGTCATTACAGATATCGTTACAACAGAGACAAAAACATATGAGGTAACGTATGTATAAATACAAGTAATTTAAACAAACATTATTTATAAGTTAGAGAAAATAAGTCGTGAATAGGAATGGGTCAAGGCGAAAGGAATATGCTTGCCCCGCATCTATCCATGAGTCGGGGTCCCGCCAAATTAACAAAATATTTTTGGACTTTGACGTTTTCTTTCCCCTCCGGCCACGCCATAGCGGCTCTGTTATTTCTGCTCCCGAACTTCTCCATTCCTCACGAAGCTCATTCAAACCTCTCCAATGGCAGCCACTGCAGCTCCTCTCCGTGTGCCTGAACGTCTGGTAACATCTCGATACCACTTCATATGCTCCGAGTGGTAGGCTAAAGCCTCCTTACTGTATGGCATCCTTGCTATGAACTCATGTCGACGGCTCCACAAATCAAGCGACTCTCTGGAGGCGTGTACCAACTGCTGCCCACGCGATGGCCCACGATGAGGTTGGCGAAGGAAAACCTAACCTCAGCCTCACTATGTGGCTGATGAGGATCATCCTGCCTCATGCCAAACTGGCAGAGCACGCGGTCTGGATGGTGCTACATCATCTCTGATTGAATCACACTACCTCTGAGATGTTGTGCTCTCTCAACGTAAGGTTGCCATCACACACAAAAAGTGGTCACATGATTACTCCTAAATTTAAAACAAACCAATGAAAACTATTCTACTAAATGAAATGTTATATACTGACCACCATGGTCTCCATCTCGTCAAACCACAACTTGTACTGGAAGAACTGGTTACCGTACTGACGAGTGTTAACCGGAAGCCATCGAACACCACATGGGAAGGCGTCCTCGGTAATCTACGCCCTTGTCTCTTTATGTCACGGTGTCAAATGTGGAAATCGCTACCACGCCCAGAGCTGCAGTGAGGGGACGCATCCACCAAGGTCACCTCCTAGGGAAGAGGAATGCGTAATGCGCAAAACTGGTCTACCCATCTCATGGTACAGGTAGGCTAAAACAGCTGCTCGCCAGGAGAATCGTCCAGCTCTCTGCCAATCCTCCACCAGGTACTGTAGATGCACCGTAGCTCTTGATCGATCCGGGAACAGTACAACTCTCATCAGAGATAGAGCATAAGCTCGTGCAAACTGCTCTGTAGTCTCCCTTGATGCATTTACCGACAGATGATTGAATTCATCTCTGAGCCAACCAATCCTAATGACACCGCCGGAAAGATCTCTGACCACTACTCATCTGGTATGTCTACTATGTTGGCATCACCATCAATCGCTAGACCGGTCAGTGTCACAACGTCCTCTAAAGTGATCGTCACCTCACCAAATGGCCAGTGGAAGGTCGACGTCTCGGGTCGCCAACGCTCTACGAGCACAGTAATCAAACTTGCATTAGCATTCTTAGGGACCAGGGGCAGAATACTAGACAAGCCTGCCTCTCCGAGATACGTCAGATAATGATCATGGTACGTGACTACATTGGTCGTACCTCGAATATGATAAGATCGATCACTAGTCTATCGTGCACAAAACTTATATTAATTCAATTTCATGTGTAATTCTAATTTCACCTAGTAAAATCTATCTAATCTAAAAATCTATCTAATCTAAATTTATACTAATTTAAAAAAAAAAATCATACATAATTATGTTCTAATTTCAGTTCACATAGTAAAAATCTATAATAGTCTAATCTAACAAGCTAATGAACTTTAAATAAGTAGTTGTTATGAGAGACTTACCTCGTTTGCCCAAACTGAGTCGACACGATGTAGACCATATCCCCAAAGAAGTACCGAATCGAATGGACCTGGAACAATTATCGTAGGCGGTGGTCTCATGGAATAACTATCCATAAGTCTGGGAACTGGAAAAAAAACCCAAAACATAAAAACTAAATTACAAAAAAAGCCGCCGACGAGATCCTCACCACGATACCGGCCACCGCCGCCACGACCTCGCCGTCCTATCCCCCTTCCCCTGCGGACGACTGCTTCTTCGTTGTCGGACATCTTCTCCCCAAATCAGAAAAACCAACCAAATCTGTTGGGAGGAGTGAGGGAAGAAGAAAGGGGATCCAGCGAGTCTAGCTGCTTGAGGCAGTGGTGAAACCACCTTTCTATCTGGCGTGGGCGCTGGGGGTCTGGCGAGAAGAGAAAGGGAGATGCGTGGTGATTTTTGGTGTTTGCAGAAGAAGAAGAAGAAGGTAGATGGGTGCGAACGAGGGAAGTAAAAAAAGGAAGTGGAAGGCGGGGCCGCTTGAGTCTTAGGCGTCACCGCTGCCCTTTTAGCATAGCCACCTGTGACTCGGGTGGGTCCGCTCAGTTTGAACTAAGAAATTCAAAAAGCGGCTTCGCCTGAGTCTTGGGCGAACGCGCTCTTTTACCTACACAAAAACACAATATTTGTCAATTCTTTTAAAACTGCCGTATTGATGATAAATTAAAAAAATAAAATTTTGAAAATTAACCCTTAATCAAGCTACTGTCATTCTGGCCGTAGTACTATTTGGTTAGTAAGTGGAGGGGTTTGTCTTTGGTAGGGTAGAAATCAGTATATTCTTGTATCAAATTCAAAATCTCAAATTTCAATAGCCTTCTAAATTTAATTTCAATCTCAAAATAAATTTGCAATTACATTCACAATCTATAATATTTTTGTTAGGTATGTGTATATACCAAATTGATTCCCTTCAAAATTACCGATCAAATATATAAAAACAAATACTTCTCATTTTCTAGCAGCTTCACAAACCTTTTTGAAAATTAAAAATATATAGAAGCAAACAGTGGTGCTAACACTCGTGCAAAGCAAATGAAAAAAAATCTCAAGTATAATAACAACAAACTAGACAAAATGCGGTGCTTGAGAAACATATTAACAAACTAAAGCAACAAACTGAAACATGAGACTATTATATAGCCAATAAATTAAACATACTATAAGTAACGAAATGAGCTTGGTCTGGATTTTAAAATAGTGAGAGAATGGACTATGTTAAATTAATTGGTGATTTGGGCAATTGAGGGTTTGTTAGCGGTGAGTTAGAGAGCCTAGTTGAGAGGGATAAAATACTCGCTATTTATATTTCAGTTTTGATCAGTATTTTGGTATACACTGATCTATCGTAATTTCTAATCCCAAATAAGTAAATAACACTTCAAATTCAATTATAATCCCATGAAATAATACCTATATTCATTAATATCATATATATATAAATAAATTCGATACCGTATTCCCATATATTAATATCAAACTTCTAGCCTTACTTAGCTTCTTGGTTTGCACTATTGATGTGTCAAGGAAGTGAAGTAACTAAAAGACTAGTATAATCCTTTCATTATTATATAAGAACTTCGAACTCGATCATAAAAAAAATACTACTAGAATTCTCCAAATAAAGAAAACCATGTAAAAACACTAGAATTCTAATCTCACTCATTTACCGAAAAGCGAAGTAGTTCCCTCCAAGCAAAAGAGAATTTGACGCGAAATTAACATACCGAAATCTAACAATAACTATATAGACATTCTACTTCAGCACCCTGTCAATTACATTTTTCCTGGCTCCTGCGTACAAAGCGGAAGGGCCCTTT
Organism: Linum tenue; assembly: GCA_946122785.1. NCBI lineage: Eukaryota > Viridiplantae > Streptophyta > Magnoliopsida > Malpighiales > Linaceae > Linum > Linum tenue. The sequence goes on from CAMGYJ010000009.1 coordinate 28,037,886, forward strand.
GGTTAAATTGTAATTTTTTTAGTTGGCCTCTACAGAACGGAAGGGCCCATTATGTGCACCAGTAGATTGATTCCACCACCTCCTTGACAAATCACAACCCATCACCAGAAACACATCCAAAATGAATTGATAACTTGATACAATTAACCTACACAACTGGCCGATATAATTAATTGATATTCTTGCAATATAACGTTCATTTTGGGGTTTGCATTATTGTTTACTAATTGCATTTAAATATTAGAAACCATAAACAAAGTTTAAGTAATTAATTGCTTCTACTATTTAGACTAATATTTTTAGTGACTACATTTTTATTTTTAGTTTTATGACTCGGAGAAATATTCCCGTAGAGAATTATCTAAACAATCACATAGTGGTTCGATTTGATCGCAAAAAATTGAATATAAGTACAAATAATTATATTATATATCACAAAAATAATATACATCTTATGATTTAATGTTTTCTCATGTCACATGCGATTTAGGGAAAAAGAGAACCGTTTTTATGTCATTTAAAAGTGTGGTTGGTTCTTATCAATTTCTTTCGAGAACAACATAAATTTTTTATGGTACGAACATAGATGAACAATCAATAATTTATAATCTATATAACTATTGCACACTGCTTGATCTTACAAAATCATTGTTCTCCATTTTATATTTTCAGAAATAGATGTACATACCTCGGACTTGAATAGAATTTATCAATCATTAACTAAATTAGCATTCACAATAAAAAAAACTAAATTAGCAAGAAAACACATGTTTTTTTTATACAAGGCAAAAGGGTATATATGGATAAGTTCCAACATTCCATCTGGTAATTCATAGATTTATTATTATTATTATTATTATTATTATTATTATTATTTATAGGTTATCAAATTCAGTATAGGGTGCTAGGATTTCATATTTTACTGATTTATGTACAGAACTTCAAAATGAAATTAATAACTTAGAAGCAAAGAGAAACAGATTGTTAAATTTCATCAAACTTGCTGGATATCATTATAATCGTCTGCAAATGATGAGCTATGAAGAATTTCCAGGTTTATTAATATTTATAGTATTTGATGTTTCTTCATTTATTTTCATTTTAATTTTTTATCAAATTATAATCGTTATACTAGATTTGTTTTATTTTATTGCGGTGGTTGCAGTGTTTGATATTGGAAACTCATCTCATGTATGTGAATACTGTGGACCAATGATGTGGAAGGTGAAAGTACAAAACCCACAAGGAATTCCGATCAACCAAAGTTTTCATTGTGATGCAGACAAGTAAAAGAGAACCTCCTTTCCCGAAGATAATGTCCAGCTGTATATCATTATAATCGTCTGCAAATGATGCTCTATGAAGAATTTCCAGGTGATGTGGAAGGTGAAAGTACAAAATTCACAAGGAATTCCGATCAACCAAAGTTTTCATTGTGATGTAGACAAGTAAAATAGAGCATCCTTTCCCGAAGATAATGTCCAGAGGTTTTGAATATTCTGCAAGCAAACACTTCAACGAAGTGTCGCTTTTTTGGAACATATTCGAAGCTATATTATTAGGTTCATCGTGTTATATTTGCTCCGCATCATGAAATGGTACCGACAATAAATGTGATGGAAAGGTTTCCAGGTGATGAAGTTTGTTATCATAGTTTAGATTCAATAAAGGTTGATCCTACTAACCCGCATCACATAGAGAGAGATTATTCTATGGAGTTTCTCAATACACCAAAAGTTAGTAATTTGCCATACCATTCTTTTGGATTGAAGGTTGGATGCCCTTCATTTTATTGAGAAATATGGATAAGGATGATCATCAAGAGACTTGGCACATGATTTATTGAAGTGGAGATTCTAACAGGTTCTCATTATATTGGTGAAAGAGCCTTTCTACTTTGGATTAAATAGTCTTCTCATTACAAAAGTTTGGATTCACATTGGTTAAGCGACAATATCCTATTGCAGTTTGCTTTGCCGTGACAATTAACAAAAGTCAAGGCCATACTTTAAAACATGTCGGTCTTTACTTGAAAAACAAGTGTACTCTCGCGGCCAATTTTATATTGCATTATCACGAATTACAACGCACCATGGACCAAAGATTTTAAACTGCAATTCAAAGGTGAAGAATCGAGCGCACCATAGAACAAAGATTGTCTTTGAGGAATTTGTTTTACTAATATTGCAAAACTAGATACAAATTACTTTCGGGAAGACGGTTGATATTTATGATAGTTTTTAATTCATTTACTTCCATCAGAATTAAATTTGAGTTTAGATCATAATTTGTTTGTTATACATCAGTAGGTCTCCACACATTGAACCTTTTAAATGAACCAAGTCTCAAATAAATTTTGAAAATGGTCAACCTTTTAAATTTCGCCGTCAGAATTATATATTACTACATCGCTAATCCAACAAATGAGTACACCATTATCATGATAGGAAAGGATGAGCAAGAGCAGGACACATGTGATCTTTCTAACTTGATCGATGTAAATTCTAATTGCATGAAAATGATTCTCAATATTAATCACAAATTTGTGTTATTTTCTATTGGGTTTGGATTTTTATACCAAGATACTTAGTTATACTCTCTCTTTTTTTAAGACTTAGTTATACTCTTTAACATTTAGACAAATGCTTTAATTAATTGTATAATTTAAAATTTATTTTCCTTTATTTCCCACTTGCATGCCTACAATTGTATACTTGATTGCATTATAAGGTGTACACGTCTTCAATTTTAATACAATGCACAAACTTATGTCCTCAACTTTTAAACCATGTGCAAATGATACTTAGTTGTATTATTTAATCTATAAACAATGAATGTCATTTATAACTTAAAATTCCAGTAAAACTTTTCTTCTTTTAGCACTAACATGCAAGTAATTCTATCAAGTTACAATTTTATCTCCAACATATATTAAACACTTATGATTCGTTAAAACCATACCATATATTGTTCATTTGAATTTCATTATATTAATGCATAATGCTAATGCATGAGAACAAGAATTACAGTGCTGATGGCGGAGGTACTGAATCAGGCACTAGAGATGATGATGTTGAGAAGAAGAAAACATTGTTGATGTAGAAGATACAAAGACTGACTGGAATGGGAAGAACGAACAAATTCTTGATATTGTTCATAACTCGGATGAGGTAAATCCAACTCCAATGAAAAATATGTATTAAAAATATTTAACATAAATTTTATTCCTGAACAAAATAAAGAAAAAATGAAGAGATTATTGAAATGCAAGAGAAGAAGGAAGATGCATACATTATTGGCGGAGATGAAGACATTACTATTGGCAGCGATGACTATGTTAATATTTTTGAATGGCTGAACTATTTTAACAATTTGGATTCTTTCATTCTACCTATCAATTCAAATATTTCAAGTATTTAAATAATTTAATTTTTATTATACTACCAAAGAAACGCGTATCTCGAATACAAATTGTTATTGTTGTCTAAGTGATTAGAGACTGAATCCGGCCAACTGGCCGGGCCCGTAACTAGTAAAAACAAAACAAATTCCAACAAATTAACTTGCAAATCGCATTAGTGTGACATCACACGTACGTTGATTAAATTCAAGTAGTACGTACTTCCTTCCAATCGCAAAAAATCCTAATCCTAATCAACTAACTAATAATCTTCACATCAGTTGACTAAAAAAATAATAAAAAATTAACCAGTAATCATATCCGTGATTTCTAATACATTATCGAAAATTATTACCACACACAAATTATAATAATCATAATTATTACTCTAGTAGTACTTTTCCTTTACGGTTTTGGAACAAAGAATTCTACAGCCATGGAGGATAGCTAGGTGAGGTACTTTAACTTAACTACTTAGGTCGCTACCTATAAAGCTCTCCCAGCCTCAACTAATGGCTATATGGAGATGCTAATAATATGGTCACCGTGAACGAGAAACCACCGCCACCTAACTAGCTAGTTTTTACTACTGCCTACGCAACATGGCGGCGAGTACCGCCGCGGAGATCACCGCCAGTGCCAAGAAACGGCGCCGCTCGACTAACCACGGCCGCAACAAGAAAGTGCTAGTTCTGAGGGAACTCCCACTTTTCCCTCTCGCTCCCGGCGACCTCAAGCAGTCCCAATCGCCCGACGCCGGCGATCTGAACAACGTCCAGCTCGACGACGCGTCATTAATGCTCCGCTTGGGCATTCCTAATGATGATCAGCCGAATATGATGATGATGGCCGGGTACGTATATGGTAGTATATATCTAACTAACCTATATTTGTGAAACCGTACCAGAAGTTATATCGGAAAAGTTAGTGATAGCGTATTTTGTATTAAAATCGTGGTTCGACCGTTTTGTATCAAATATAGTCAAAATCGCGCTTTAAAACTTATGTTATTATACACTTCTAGGTCACCAAAAAATGTTTTGCTGACATGAAAGCGTAAAAATGTAAGTTTTTAAGGTTTAAAGCGTAGATTTTGACTCATCTGTAAGTGACAAGTGCGAAAAGTTAGTGGTATGACATTTGTACTAAAATCATCGTTTCGACATTGTTCAGCCGTTTTGTATTCAATGTAGTAAAAATCGTGCTTTAAAAATTAAAATGTTATGTTTTTATACACTTCTAGATATAAAATGTTTTGTATTCAATGCTTTTACATAGAATCGCGCTTGTCACTTTTAAAATCAATGCTTTAAAACTTGCGTTTTTACACTTATAGGTCACAAAAACGTTTTTACATAGAATCGCTATTTCAAACTGCATTATTTGTACCTTTAAAACAACCTACTGTTTAGGATTCTAGTATCCGGTAAGTTAGGGTTTCTCAAACAATGTAACTAACTCGGTGCATGCATGCATTAACTCATTCAATTTCCCTACGTGATCAGGCACGAGGAGGAGGAGGAGGTGGTGTGGAGGATAAGGAAGGTGTTGACGAAGAGCGACACCAACGACTGCTCGAGGCTACTGATAGCCACCGATACGGCGCGGCAGCACGTGTTCCCCTACCTGGCCCCGGCGGAGGCGGAGAAGGTGGAGAGCGGCGGGCCGAAGGGGGACGGGGCGGCGGACGTGGTGGTTTGGGACGGGGACACGGGCTCGGAGCACCGGCTGCAGTTCCGGAGGTGGAACTCCAGCGGGTGCTACGTGTTCAACAATGAGTGGCAGGGAGGGTTCGTGCGGAGGAGGCAGCTGGAGGAAGGCGACGAGGTCGGTCTCTACTTTGACGGCCGACGCCGGCGATTTGTCTTCTCCGTCCTTAACCGGGCGGCGAACCGTAATTAATTACGTGTTGATTAATCTATTTGGGGATGTTTTAGTGCTAGGGTTTGGGGTGATTGAGGGGTAGTTACGTTCTGATGCGGTAATTCCCTGTGTTGTCAAATTGGTGGTTTCTTGGACCAATTTAGGGGTTTAGGGTTTCTGTTTGTTGTTAATGGTAATCTATATTTTTTTTTTTTTTTTACAAATGATGAATAGTTTGTTACTGTGATTATGTGTTCACAGTAGATATGTGATGAAGAGCTTGTGATGTTGTTGTATGTTGTGTGGTGATCGTATTTGTGGGATGAAGAAATATGAACCGATGTTATTTGCGAACATGATATGTCCCTGTTTAATTATTAATTGAGTTAAAATTTAAGGAAATGATTATTTATTAACCAAATTTTTTTTGGATTTTTTTATTAACTAAAGCTTTTGAAATATTAAGAATTAGTCAAATGTTAACTTACAGTAAAAAATTTTGTTAGTAATTTGACTTGGCAACATGATACTGACTTGGAAGAGACACATGAAGGTCAACATCCAAAATTTTAGTATTTTAAATAAGAAAAGAGTTAAAAAAAATTATTAACGATAACGTAAAAATGGCTAATATTTTGATGCATTACGAAAGATTTGGCTAATTAATAGAATTTCAATAGGTTTGGATAATATAAAAGAATTTGAAAAAGGTTTGGATAAAAATTTTACATTACCCACAAATTTATAAGATACTTTTATCAGTTTTTTGCTTATTCTTCGTTTAATTGATTTAAAATTTTTAAAAATTGAACTTATACAATAGCCTTACAGGTAAAAGTTCACTTTACACCATAAAAGAATTTGTACATTTTTATGTTATGGTATAAGTTAAGTTTGTACCATTATATGAAGATACAAATTCAGTTTCTACCATAAAAAAAAATTAATGAAATTGCATAGATACGTACAAACTAAATTTGTACACTAACGTTGAAAGTACAAGTTCACTCTGTAACTTTGTACAATCAAGGTTTAACCAAAGCACCTAAAAATTCCTCATTGGTAACTACCTGATTCAATTAGTATTTTGATTGAAAGTAATGAATGTTGTTATTGTAAATAATTGTGAAGATTCGAGTCATTTTTTTATTTTGTGTTAAGACAAGAAAAATGCTATGTATGTTGTTTCACAGATATCACCTGGCTAAAAGTGAAGTACGCCGATTTTCCTTCACTTAATTAGCTCGTCTACATGTTCTTCAGTACACTTAGCTGCATAATCAAACACTTATAAGACATCATAAATAAACACCTACGTAAATTATCAACCAAGTCGTTGTAGTATAGTGGTAAGTATTCCCGCCTGTCACGCGGGTGACCCGGGTTCGATCCCCGGCAACGGCGCGTTTTTAAATTTTTATTGTAATAGTTCTTTCTTTTTACGCCACATAATGCTCGAGTCTGGTCAGACCAGGACAAACTGCAAACTTTCTCCCACATTGTAAAATACAAAACCCACGACGTAGTGAAATGCGACAAATTGAGCTGATTCTGTCAAATACAGACAAACAAAATCCAGAGGAAGAACCAAATCCAGAACCGACAAATAATATGTGATTACTTTTAGATTCCATGCCATATAAACAACTGCTACTCGACAACTTCCAAATCTCATGCACGTTACCACAATCAATCCGGCGGGAGGAGGCAATGAATGAAAGAGCCAAAACAGACTGACAGGCAAATGAATCAGCAGCAAGCAAGCAAGCACTTCTAGAATCTCAATGGTCTCGTTATATTTGTTTGAAGAACCTAACAAGGAAGAAAAAGTTGCAGAAAGAACTCCTTGCAGCAGCTTTAGAGAGATTTAATATAATACAGCCCTCAATAGTACATTAAGAATTAAAATCCTCTATCCCACTCTCTAAACTGTACTTCATTCCCTGCTCTATTTTCTCGAGCTACACACTTTATGCACAGTATTTGTGTTTCCTATCTCTAACTCTCTACTCTAAACCAATGGCTTCCAAGAAACAAAAAAGGGGGAAAGATCAAAACGTTCGACTGTACATCTTACAACACCATTCTCCTCCTTTGTCACCACCCGGTCAACGGAAGTATGATCCTTGGTGTCAACAATCAATGCCCTCTTCTCTTGCTTCATTTGTGCGGTGATCTCCGGTTGAGCCTACTACACACGAGAAAATGGAGATATTGGAGGCTTGAGCTTGTAAGACTGCTGCTTTTTTCCAGTTTCTTACAGGGTTTCTTCTTCTCTTCCTCGGTCACAGCGTCAATCAAGAACTTGACCTCTTCCTCTATCATTACCTTCAGCGAGTTGCAATGTGGCAGCATCGGCTTCTTCTTGCTTCTGCTATCTCCAACTGCACTTGCAGCTTCTGAGCCGTGCAGCATGGCAACACAGATGGAAAATGCCTGCAAAGTGGATAGCTTTGCATGGAAATCGATTTCATACTCGCCTTCTTCCAATGCTCTCATAATAAGTGTTGGTATCTTCTCTTTCGTCCCCTGCAACACAACATTCAGAAAGATCTTATAGCCAACGGCAGAAGTGAAAGACTAAAAGAAACTCTGATAATAGCTGGAACTGTTAAGGATGAACTAGTCTGATAACTAAATTCCTTAGAAATAAGAAATTTAACTGCAAAAATTTCCAGTTACCAATAGATGATTTTTTACCTGAATAAAGAGCTCCAACGGCTTCTGCCTATCGACAAGAGGTTCATCTTCACCACATTGGATGTCAGGGTTTCCAAAAACATTGAGGGGACAAGCCATACCCCACCCCCCACAATCACATCCCCCACCTGATCTCCACCGGTCGAGCAACGAACAAGGTCCCCGGCTTTCTGCATCACTTGGCAAACTGTGATTTCCAATTGGAATTACCACCTTAACCTTTTCTGTACTTTCCCTATCAGGGCTTTCCTTTGCACTTCGCTCAGCCATGGAGAGGTTCAGCAGGTTCAAATGCACTTTCTTCCTGCTGTTGTAACCTCTCTTGTACTTCAAGCTTTCCCTCTTGGCAAAAGGGATTTGAATAACAATTGCTGCAATCTCAAGGTCAGGCTGCAAACCAACAGATATGTTGTTAGGACAACTGTTATGACTCGGGGTAGCTGAACCATCATCCGAGCCATGATGCATCCCACCATCCAAACAAGGGAAGGAGCCACTGCTACTAGATTTGTTGACATCAGGGGAGCCTTATGAAGAAACACTGTTTCTCGCATGTTTAATGTCGTACAACACAAATTCAGTCACCATTGAGTTATCTGAAAGGGGGCAATCTTGTACCTCATAATGCAAATATGAGGAGACGTGCATCTGCCCTGCTACTACCATGGACTCCTTGCTCTCGTTGGCCCCACCTCGTCCACTCACGTTGCTCCTTTTTCTATTGCAAATGAAGTGGAAAGTGTAAACCCACTTGGAAGCATTGTTTACTTTCCAAGTCTTTGCCACAAGAACTTCCTCGGGGGAAGACAACGAGAACTCGAAGTACGGGATCTTGTTTTTATTCTTCCACTTGAGACTGCCATGTAGGTGAACTGCTGAATTTGCAACATTTGATGAATGATGATTCTGCTGAGAAGTATGTGAGAATTCATGTAATAAAGACTTCCTTAGGAGCTCATTCCTTCTCATGGATGCCACAGTACTATTTGCTTTAGGATGATCACTTGGATCAGGAGCATTGCTCAATGGACTGCGCAGAGACTTGGACTTCATGAACGGATCAAACATCTTTCTAATTGGTACGAATCTCGAATTCGAAGTGCCACTAGTGGAGCAATCACTCTCGGAAGCAGAAGAAGGTGAATGAGGCATTTCTAGCTTAGCACATAGTGTTTTGTGAAACGTTGGCGCATCTCTTTCAAGGAGGTAATTAGCATTATTCTGAGGACCAGCTACATTATCACTCCTCAAGCCTTGACTCTCACTTCTCAAATGACTTCTTCCAACAGTTCCAGCATCTTGACGCTCTCTGACATCCAAATTTGGACAAATTTCGATGAATGCATCAGCTGGTGGACAAGGACGATCCAAACGAGGCCTTTGACCAGAAATCAGGTTCAATTTCGCATCTAAAGCTGACGAAGGATGCACCTTCCGAGCATCATCTTCATCTGAGCTACTCGAAGACTCAACAACATCCAAGGAGAACGAAGTGTGGCTGCCACATGACAATTCGATTTTCCTACGTCCTGCATTATAAGAAGAAGACTCCATTTTCTTCAGTCGCATTACATCGCTAGAGCTTTGATACATGGAACCTCGCTTCAGGTCGACGCTAGGTACTAGTACTCCAGAAGGCCTAGAAGATTGTACATTCTTACAAGAGGTACTTCGATAACGACGGAAGCTTATCTCTGTGAAGCCTTCCTTTACCCTCAAGAAATTATCTTTACGCGTGAGATTCTGATGGTGGGCAGTTTTGTTATCGGCATCAGAACAATGTCTGAGTGGAAGGACTGTGTTAGGACTCAGATACGAAGTACTACTCTTCAACTTGAATTCCAACTCCTTTTCTAGTCCCATTGCTAGATTTGGGATCCTGCCAAAGGTGAACAAGAATATTGCAAGCAATTCAATTGTTGAAACTTGAAAGACAACACCCACTGAATTAATCTCCAAAGTGTTTACTAATAGTAGCAGCTCCATATGGTCGAACACCAAAGCTACACAACATTAACATGAGAATTTGAGCAATTGCGAAATTGAAAGGGAACCCCATTAGACTTCAAACCAGAGAAACAGAGTTAATAGCAATCCAATCAAGACACCAACACAAGGAAAGGAGAAAAGGAGGGGTAGAAAACAAGCTCAATATCAAACACCTGGTTAAAGCTATAATAAGGGATGTGTGGCAGTTCATCCCCCAAGAAAGAAAGCTCACCATGCATCCCCCAAAAAATAAAGCTCACCATCATCAATGATTTCGAGCTTTGAGATCAGAAGCTAAAGAAGAAAAAGGCTCAGCGAAAACCCAGCATTTGATCCCTACGGAACTGCAATTAGTGAGGCAATGAAGCAAACAACCACCGGAGGGAACAAAAGGCTAAACAGCAATTATTAGCTTAGCAGCACACAACACTTTACCTTGCTTCACTTGCATTCCAATCCAAGGCAATCAATTAAAATGGAAACATGCTCCACTTTCCCTCCACCTCAACCTGTTAGATCTCTCTCTCAGAGAAATGACCAGGAAACCCCACAAACTGGCAAGCAGAGGGAACCCTATCATTAAACCCCTTTTAAGCTCAATAAGAGCGTTATTTTAATCCCATTGATATCAAACAGGTGGAAAGAAAATGGAAAATGGAAAGAGAGCAAAACCCAAGTACCCATCTGAAAGAAGCTCAGAAACTACCCCCAAAGATGAGAACTTTGGTACATATCGGATTAGTCCCCTCAAGGAATCGGCAAAAGTACCCAAAAAGAAACATAAAGCAAATGAGGAAACAAGGAGGAAAAAAAAAAGCAAAAGGAAGTGGAGGGACCAATGGGCAGCAGTCAAGCAAACTGAACAACAGAATAAAGAAGAAAAAGTGAAGTTGCTGAGTGTAGAGAGAGACTGCATGCCTTGGCTGGTGGTGACTGGTGAGAGCTTCCTCTGTTCATGTCCACCAAAGCAGCAATCTTTCCTTCCCCATTTTCTTTATTCTTCGCTCACTTTCACTCACATATGCGAAACCTCATTATTATTTTAATTGTGTTGGGTTTTCTGTTTTGTCGATTGTTCCACGCCTTTAGGCGAATGATGGGGGTGGGAGCTGAGCTCTAGGAAGAAGCCAATGCATGGTTGAAAATAGGGGAAAAGACGATTGTTGTCCCTCATCGAACTTTAGTTTCCCATGGTTCGGATGAGGACGTTTCTGGTATTTCGTTTGATCTAATAACCAGTGGAAAAGAGGAACTAATGCTCTTGTTTATGGTATTTAATTTAATTGTTTAAGAAAGAAAGGATGAGAGGCTCAGTGGTTTTGGGGAAGTGCGGTGCAGATATAAAAAGACAAGGTGATGCCTACATTTAATTTAGTTGTTCCCAATCCCCTAATTAAATTGCCCTTTTTGAATGATTTTGTGTTTCTTTTCTTTGTGTTGAGTTTTAACTCCAGATACAGTTCTTTTTTTATAAGCCAATTTGATCAATTAAAACGAGTCAATTCGAATTACCTGTCCCACCTCAGGTAATTGAAATTGACTCAAAACGGATCAATTCAAAATACACCATGCAGATTGATCCATCCAAATTTTTTGTTGGCAAACGAGACAATTTGGTATAATTGTCTCAAAATGAGACAATTGTATCAAATTGATCCGTTACAATTCCGAACCAACCTAAATCTTTTCTCTAGTGGTGTCCTTCCCTCCTAGTGTAATTACCACCCTGCAATTACCATCATGATCTCACCTTGTAGATGGCATACTGAAATTACATCGAAATTATTATAGTTTTCATGTTTTAGTTACAATTCAATTTGGTTACAATCATCACAATGAAATCAAAATGGTTTTCTTCTTTTATCAGTGAATCAGATCCTAAACTCCTGAAAATGGTTCTAGTTGATTACGTAGCTTTGAAATTTAACCAACTCTATATATGACCAAAATTATAACCAAAATGCCAACTCTGCATGGGAAGAGGGAGAATGTAACAGCCAAACATGCACTCATTTTAACTCTAAGAGAAAAAATCGGTAAATTAGGTATAATAATCAATTGGGGATGAAAATAAGTGTGAGTTTATGATTGGCATTACAAGTACTTGAATTATGATTTACAAATGGTCTATCGACATATTCAAATTTTTTTAGCGAGCTACGCACAAATGGCAACGGTCCACTGAAAATCAAAGGAGTATTTATTCAACATCAAAAACAAAAATTTCCACCAAGCTAATTTGTAAAAAAAAAATTATTTCAACCAGATGCAAAAGGGAGAGTGTCACAGGGTGGGTCCTTCGAGGAAATGTGCAAATTAGGTATAACAGTTAATTGAGAATGAAAATTAGAATAATCTACGAATTGAAAACGGTCAATCAAGAGATCTTGTGTTTGAAACTTGCCGACCTGATTTGTTAAGCACATAGTATTTGAATTTGTGCAATTAAGTGAGTGTTAGTAATGGCATAGGATCCATTGTTGAACTTCTCTCAATAACTCAATTTTTTATTATAACCGGTTCTTAGCAAATATTGTCATTCGAAAGCGAAAAACTAACTAGATCATAAATAATTGTCTGGTACACAGAGATATTCTTGATACATTTGACTACGAACATATTTTGATTTGCCGATTGTTTCCAAGATAATATCATGGATGATTAAAAAAACTAACAAAAAATATTCTATCATTTGTATGTTTTTTTGTAAAATAACCAACTTTAGATGACAATTTGGCTACGCCTCAAGTATGTGCAATAAACGAGACCATTTTAATGGTGTTCAACCTCTTTAGAAGACAACAAATAAAAAAACTGAATGACGTAATCAATGACGAACCTAAATGTTTTGAAGAGGTGTATCAATCGATAGTAAGTGACAGACTCGAAATTACTAGAAGGATAGTGAAGTGGGGATGTGAGCTTAGATTTTATTCTTTGAGAGACTAATCAGTAATCACTAGTTGTGGTCTTGTGGACCGTGTGGTCCTAAACTCCTAATACACACTTTATTTACATGCAGCGAAGATTAACTGAATGGTCAAGGTGAAAGGAGAAGATGGCAATTACGAGTATAGGTGTCAAAACAGAACCCGATCCGATTAACCCGACCCGATTAACCTGCTCGATTAACCTGACCCGCAACCCGACAACCCGAATTGACTAAAAGTCAACAACCCGCAACCCGACTGACCCGCAACCCGATTAACCCGAACCCGATTGACTCGCAACCCGATTAACTCGAATCCGATTGATCCGAACCCGACTAACCCGTAACCCGATCGACTCAACCCGAACTTCACCTAATCCACTTGAATAATTATTATATCATACAATACATAGTTTTTCAAATTAAAGTTTTTCATTCTAAACTTAGGTAAAATTTATTTTTCATTTCGTATAGTGTATTTAAGAAAATATGAAACTTCGGTGATATTATGTATTTCAAGAAAATTACAAAATTGAAACATGAACGTCACTTGAACACTAAGTTCTTTAACAAAATTAAAAAAGTAAATATAAAATATAAAATCAACACAATTTCAATATTAATAATGAAGAAATAATAATTGAGATCATAGACAATATAAATATAATATATAAATTAAAATTTGGGTTAATTTAACTATTCAATAAAATTATTAATTACATATAAATAAAGTAAAGTAATGTATTTAGTAATTTGATGCTTTTAAAAGAAGAGGGAATTTTTAGTGTATTCAACTTTTTGGGAAGAGAAAGAAGAGGGAAATTTGGTTATTTGAATTTTTGAGAAAAGAAACAAGGGGGAATTTTGGTGGTTTTGATTTATGGGAAGAGAAAGAAGTGGGAAACTTTGATTCTTTTGATTATGAAAGAGAAATAAAGAGGAAAATTTTGAGTTTTCAACTTTTTGTGTAAGGAAGGAAGAAAAAGGGAAATTTGGTTATTCAATTTTATGGAAGAGAAAGAGGAGGGAAATTTGGTTCTTTCAATTTTATGGAAAAGAAAGAAGAGGGAAAATTGAGTGTTTCTAATTTACGGAAGGAGAAAGGAGGAAAATTTTAGTTTTTTTTTTAAATAAAGCAGGAAACAAATTTTGTATTTTCAACTTTTTGGTTTTTCAAAATTTTAGCCTTTGAATATGAATCTTTAATTTTAATATGGAGGTCATGACTAGTTAGATTTATTCTTATATGCTTTGAAGGCTCTAATTAAATTGATCTTGGGGTATAAGATTTAGAGAATTAAGACCTAGATTTTGATCTTTATGGGTTAGAGTATAGTATAGTGTCCGAAAGATCAGTCAATTCAAGTTCTAGATAGCGTTTTCTTACTTAAGGTATGCGGTACCCCGGATTTTACCCGGGGTATCATAGAACTCCCCATATATATATATATATATATATATATATATATATATATATATATATATATATATAAATAATTGTTTATGGGCTAATAACTAAATTAACCATTAGTTACAGCAATCATTTGTTTTACATATCACTTAATTTGTCTACTTGTTTTCTATGCTTCTACATTCATTGCAACTTCAACACTACGTGATCGTTGTTTTACAACACTTATTAGTAAAATTTTGGCACATTTAAGTTTTGTTCGTGTGAACTTTTATTTCAAAATGGGAGTTAAACTTGGCATGTTAAATCATACGATTGCAATAACTCAGTAAGGTTGCGAGTTTTAAAATTTTGGTTAATCGGGTTGCGGCCTTGCGGGTCACTTTGGAATGGGAGGTGAGAGGGAGGTTTGGGTGGGAACTTTGAAATTGAAAATTTATGGGCAGGTGAATATGAGCCAACAATTATAATAAACTTGATAAGTAATTTTTGACGATTCGTTGTTTAGGGTATAAACTATAAAGTATATGGTTAGGGTATAGGGTATAAGGTACATATGGTTTAGGGTATATATGGTTAGGTTATAAGGTATTGATGATTTTGACGGTTCTAAGTTTTTTATTAACATATTTTCACTTGAAGTCATTTGAAGTCTTTAACGGCAGGAGATCCCTTTTTAATTTATGTTTATAGTACGTGGTTAGGGTATAGGGTATATGGTGTAGAGTATATGATATATGGTTAGCGTATAACAATTAGCAAATATCACTTTTTCATTTGTGTTTTGAAAATCAAAGTATGAATTTCACATTTAAATTAACTATACTAGCAAAATCACAACTCATAAGGATATATGGTTAGGGTATAGGGTATGTGGTTAGTGTATAATGTATGGATGGTTTAGAGTAATGTTGTCAAAACCAAACCGAAGCACAACTCGGTTTAGCAAACGGTTCACACTTTAGTGGTCTAACCGGTGTTAAGCCGTTAATGAACCGTTACTTATAAACAAAAATATTATAAATAGACACATGATTACACATCCAACGTTCTAAATCAATACACATATATGAATGTTAAACAATAATTTCCAACTATAAAACACCCAAATTGGTTAGTAACAGGAAAAGTGATGATCAAGCTCTAACGTTACTGCGAATGAATTATGGGAAAAACAAAACTTAATGGGGTTGCACAGTGCATCCAAGAGGCAGAGAAAATTAGCTAAAACTGGAGCATTGCAAAAAATGCCAACCCCCGCGCAATGAAAAGTGAAAACAGCTACCACATCGAAAGGAATGAAAAATCTCAAACTTCCTTCATGTATATAATACAAAGTGGTGTTCCTCTTTTCAAAGTGTAACCGTTAAAGCCCAACAAGCAGCATTAAAATAAACTGCGAGATTTGGTCTTTTGAGTTTTGGGTTGTAAAGCCCATTGTAAAATTTTGATGTTAAAAATTTTGGTTGCGGAATGATAAAACCGGATGGCCGGTCAGAACGGTTTGTGCAGTTTTTACTTCCTTCCGCTATCTGGCCGGCCATTTTAATCGTGGCGGTTATATAGCTAGTCCGAGCCGATCTTGTGCCCGGGTCATAGTTTTACCGGTCCGACTATACGGCTCGGCTATGATAACAGTGGTTTAGAGTATACGATCAACAACATACACTAATGGATAAGTGTATAGGATATATGCTATTGAGTAAGTTATGATTGAAGTCACAACAATTTTACTAAATTTGATAGTTAATTTTTAATGGTTCAATTTTTAGGATAATTCCAACAATTTTACAAATAAATTTTTTTGTAACTGTTTACTAAAGTTATTTGGGCAATGAGTTATTTCGAAATTACTCCTTTTATCACTCTGCTTTTGCCAAATATCACACACCAAATACTAGATTTGCATGGTTATACTAAACGAGATACTTTAATCCAATTACTACTGAAATAATATTAAAATATCAAATAAACAATTAATGGTGTCTTTTCGTTGCGAATGTTGATATCATCATTACTATTAGCTAGTGTACTTTACCAATTATGATTAATAACATAACAAGTTTGCAAGTCATACAAATCGATTCAACATTTTGACTAGTTTTTTTAATTAAGTATATATATACGAGGTAGAAAGAAATTTGTTAAAAAGTTGAGAAAAATATTTTAAATTAGTGTAATAAAATGTGTAAGTTGGTAACGAGTAATGAGTAAGTTACTCGATACGCTGACCCGAACAACCCGCAACCCGATCCGTCCGCAACCCGCCCGATCCAAAACCCGATGAACCTGCAACCCGATTTGCCCGCAACCCGATTGAACCCGAACCCGATGAACTCGCAACCCGACTAACCCACAACCCCTTTGAACCCGAACCCGATTAACCCGAACCCGATGAACCCGCAACCCGATTAACCCGCAACCCGTTTGAACCCGAACCCGATTGAACCCAGCCCGAACCCGCCCGATTGACACCTATAATTACGAGCATGTAAATAAGTGTCATGTGACTTTTTTTTTCTTCATTTTTTTCCTTTTTTTAGGTTTGAGGCCGGATCCCAGGATTAGGGGGTCCTAACTCATTTGATTAATCTTATTCTAGTCCTTAGATTTGAACACACAAATTTAATGGTTAAAAAGTGAGAATGCCTTCTAATTAGTGACAGAGTATTTTGAGTATTATGAAAAAATATAAAGTATACAGATCGGACTTACAATCAGTAAAAACATACAAATAATACAAACTAGAGCGACAAAACAATGAAACATACAAACAGATTTACAAACAATACAAAACATACGAACTATACAAACAATACGAACTAGACCGCTAAACAATATAAACCTTAAAAAATGAAAAAACAATCGGATTGACTTTGGAGGCTCCATCCCAATATAGAAGATTATCGTTCCAAAGTCAACCGGGGTGTGTTTTAGACATACAAACACTACAAACATGGTTGACAAAAATGACAAACTAGACCGACAAACCATACTAAATGGAAAAACACTCGGGTTGACTTTGGAGGCTTCACCTCTATATAGAGGAGTTGCGTCCGAAATTTAGTCATAAAAAACATTACAAACATGGTGGACAAAAATAACATACTTTACAAACCTTACAAAAGAGACCAGCAAGCCTAATGGTAGGGAGGGACGACACTTTTCCCCTACTCGCCAGGTGAGAAGGAGGGGTGGTAGCTCAGCGGATTTGGAAGGTCAAGGTGCCACTGGGTGGAGGCCTACTAATAAGGGAGGACCACCAAAGGGAAGCCGGATGGACTCTGGGCGTGAGTCTGGTAGCTTGGGCAAAAAGGAAAGAAGTGGGCGCATACACACATAGAGGAAGGACATGACCCAGGACTCGATGCCTGAGCTAAGAAAAGAGAAAGGTTCAATGGAGAGAACACAGAGTGAACAGCACTGGGAACCGGAGATGGAACAGTCTGGTTCTGTATGATGAGGCTGGTGATGACCTCTTATCGTCTCCCTCTCCGCATACCTTTCCATCGCGCAAGGTGCAGGTGAACGTAAGGATGCAGGGTGAGGAGGAGTACGAGAAGTAGGGGTTGGATGGCGATGACTCCAGCCCGGACCCAATGGATGATGGCCAACAGTTTGAGTTGAAGAGCCGGGCAGATATCAAGAGGGGACCTGAGCCTATCTTACCAGGGAAGGGCCATGTGAGGCATGCTGTCGAATCCTTCGAGTTTAAAGCGGCTGGTAAGCTCACAAAATCTGTTGAGACTGGCTGTATGGATGCTGAGGTAATGAGAGAGGGGACTTTGATGGAGAGTCTACGTCTAAATGAGTATGGCTCGAATGATGGTAAGATGATGATGGGATCTAAAAAGCGAGGCTTTCAGGAAACAGGAGGGGAGTTGGAGGAGGATCCGTCTCCCAAACGACAATTTATAAAAGTGGAGGAAGAGACTGAAGAGGTGGAGGTAGCCAGCCATAAATGGCCTCAACCGGATAAATGAGGATGTTGGCCTGGGATTGGGCCAACCCTCACATTGCGTACTGCATTAGGTCTTCTGCATTCCAATAAGCCTGGTCTTGTCTTCCTGTCTGAAACAAGATCGACTCGTCGAGTAGTCTCCCGTAGGATGCGCGGGTTAGGTTTCAATTTGTCCAATTGTTTTTTTGTTGACGCGGTTAATGCGTCGGGTGGTCTAACTGTTGGTTGGTCCCCCGGAGTTGATCCTCTGGTATTGAGTCATTCAAATTATCATTTGTCGGTTCGTATTAATGAGAATAATTTTTCGTATGTGGTTGTGGTGTGTATATTAGTTGTAATGATACCATCCGCGAAATGCAATTGAACCAACTCCGAATCTTGTGTGAAGAAATCCAGCTACCTTATGTAGTGATTGGTGATTTTAATTCCATTCTATCTGGAAATGAGAAAGATGGTGGGAACCCTTGGAACCCAGCCAGCTCCGCTGCCCTTAGAAACTTTGTGACTGACCTGGGGCTTCATGATGTGGGGTTCCAGGGGATCAGTTCATGTGGTCCAATAGGCATATGGGGCAGGCCTGTATTCGGGAAAGGGTTGATCTGGCGTTATGTTCCCAGTTTTGGTTGGAGCGTTTTCCGGAGACTTTGGTGAAACATCACACAGATCAAGGGTCGGATCATAGAGCTTTGCTCTTATCGGATAAACCTTTCACGAGACAGAGTCGACCCTTGTTCCGCTTTGATGCTCGTTGGGCGGATAATCCAGAAGTTCGGGCTATGGTTGTGTATGTGTGGAATGAGCATATCCATGGGTCCCCCATGTTTAGACTATGGGAGCGGTTAAAACGGTTACGACATCTTCTTTATGATTGGAATAGGGCTGACACGACTAATTCCCTCCGTAATATCAAAACGCTTCAAACAGAGATTGAGCAGGTAAAGGTCTCAAATCCTATTGATTGGAATAAGGTGAGAGGCCTTGAAACTGAGCTTAGTCGCCAATGGGAGGCGGAGGAGATTTACTGGCACCAGAAATCAAGAGTCCGATGGGTAAAAAAGGGGATAGTAATAATTCTTACTTCCATACTGTCACGCGGATGAGGAGAAAAAAGAACTTTGTGGCAGGGCTGCGTAATGGGGTGGATGAATGGGTAACGGATGAGAAAGGGAAGTCGGATATAGCAATTGATTTCTTCAAGCTTCTCTTTACATCTGAAAATCAGATTGAGAATATGGAGGCTCGGGTGGCGGATCTTCCGATTGCACAGACAGTTACTGAGGAGATGACCTTAGTACTGACTGCTGATGTGTTGGCATCGGAAATCCGTCAAACAATATTCTCGATTGGCCCAACTCAGGCTCCGGGATCCGATGGATTCACTGCGAAATTTTTTCACGCATTTTGGGATATCGTTGGGGATTCTGTGGTTGAAGCTGTCTGTGCCTTTTTCCAGACAGGGCGGCTTTTACGAAGTTTTGACCATACATGGCTAACGCTTATTCCAAAAGTGGATAACGTCGAAAGTATGTGCCAGTTGAGACCAATAAGTTTGTGTCAGTTCGTGTATAAGATCATTTCTAAAATAATGTCTGAACGTTTGGCTCAGTTCCTCCCAGGGATAATCTCACCTGGGCAGAATGCGTTTATTCGTGAACGACAAATAGTGGATAATGTCCTCATCGGGCACGACCTGATGCATTACCTTAAAATTAAGACTAAAGGAAAGAAGGGGTATATGGCTCTGAAGGTTGATATGGAAAAGGCCTATGATAGAGTTAAATGGCCCTTCTTGCTTGCGGTCTTAAGGAAAATGGGGTTCAGCCCAATGTGGGTTCAGTGGATCGAGGAGTGTCTGCGGTCTTCTTCTTTTTCGGTCCTCATGAATGGTACACCAGCCAGGTACTTTACCTCGACCAGGGGGCTTCATCAAGGGGATCCATTATCTCCCCTCCTATTTGTTATCTGTACTGAGGGCTTTGTTGCGTTACTACGCAAGGCCATTGCGGACCGGAAGCTCGCTGGTGTACGTGTTAGCCCTAGAGCCCCGCAGGTTTCTCATTTGTTCTTTGCAGATGATTCTTATCTGTTTCTCAGAGGATCAATGCAGGAGTGTGAGAATTTGCTGGTGGTCTTGAACGAGTATGAGGAGCTTAGTAGCCAGAGGGTAAATCTGGAAAAATCTGCGGTTTGTTTCAGTAAGAATATTCTGCCCGTGGACCAAGAAGCGCTAGCTGCCCGGCTTGGTGTGGGTGCGGTCGGTGTCCAAGATAAATACCTCGGCTTACCCACTCTGATTGCGCAGTCAAAGGTGGCTACTTTCGGGTATTTGGAGGAGAAGTTGTTGGAAAGGCTTCAGGGATGGAAGCATAAGGTGTTGTCTTGGGCGGTCATTGAGACGTTGATCAAGTCAATTGTGTTCTCCTTGCCGTTGCATGTAATGTCCTACTTTAAACTTCTGGTTGCTCTCTGTCGTATTCTAGATAAACATGTTGCTAGATTCTGGTGGAAGGTGGAAGGGGATCGTTAGGCGGGTCCGGTGGATCTCTTGGCGAAACTTATGCACAAGTAAACATGATGGGGGGATGGGTTTCCGACGATTTGAACACTTCAATCAAGCTCTCCTGGCGAATATTGGGTGGCGTATCCTTCGTGAGCCGGACTCCCTCCTGGCCCAGATTTATAAGGGTAAGTATTTCCCGAAAGGCACTTTCCTCACGGCGACTGCTCGGTCCCGTCCTTCGTGGGGGTGGCAGAGTATTCTTCATGGCCGTGCTCTCCTCCAGCGAGGCCTTCGCTGGCAAGTGGGGAATGGTGTTCAAATCTCTATTAAGAACTCTAGCTGGGTTGCGGCGTTTCACCCTCACCCCCCGATGTGTAAACCTCAAGTAATACCGGAGGACTCTGATCCAAAAGTTGTGGAGCTAATTGATCCTGTGGAAGGGGGGTGGAGTCGTCAGGCACTTCGGCAGATGTTTCCTCCGGAAGTTAGTCGGGAGATTTTGGCAATTCCCCTGCCTAGTAGCATGAGTATTGAGGATAAGGTAGTATGGCACGATACGTGTGATGGTGTGTTTACTGTCAAATCTGCCTATCACCTAACGGTGTTGATGGATAAGCAGGTGGGGGCATGGCGCCCCCGAGTGAGCTTGATGGATAGAGCAAGTTGGATGAAAATGTGGGCCCTTAAAATTCCGCCTAAACTTAAGTTGTTCCTATGGCAAATGTTTCACCGGATTTTGCCCAATATAGAAGCCCTGATCGAAAAAAGGGTCCAGATATTGCCTCGTTGTCCGGTGTGTTGGGCAGAGTCTGAAACGATGGAGCACCTGTTTTGGGAGTGTCCAGTCGCTGAAGCTCTCTGGGCTCATTCGGGGTTGGAGTATTTGGGTCAAGATCTTCCTCGACACACTTTCCCTTTGTTTCTTAAGCGGTGTTTGCTTCGATTGACTCAGCCAGATCAAGTTATGGCCTTAGTAGCGCTCCTCTGACGTATTTGGAAATCAAGAAATTGGGCTGCCTTTGAGGGCAAGCAATTCTTGGTTTCCCAGCTGATGCACCAATATCATCAGCAGGTACATGAGTGGGTGTCGTTGCCTGAGGATCGATTGATCGTGGACCGGGTTATCGCTCAGCATCATCAGGGCGAGGAGGATAGGGCTCCTCTTGTCTGTATGTGGGATGGTGCGGTCTGTGCTGGCTCCCATTCAGCGGGAGGGTTGATTGTTAAGGATAGAGGTGGAACTGTGGTGGGAGCGAAAGGGTGGTTTTTGAGGGTGTGGTTGACCCCCTGGTGGTTGAGACTATTACCCTGCGTGAAGCTCTTAAGTGGTGTCAGGGCCTTGGCGTCCCTCAAGTGAGGTTTGAAGGTGATGCAAAGGTACTCATTGACAAAATAAATGCAAAGGATGCGCGGGATAGTCGGGTAAGAGCTATAATCGCAGAGATTTTGAGCCTGCTAGGGGTGAATAGTGGTTTTTTATGTTCGGTTCGTCGGTCGGAATAGCAATAGGGTAGCCCATTCAGTGGCTAGAAAGGTCCTTTCTTTGTCTCCGGCCTCGTGTTGTTTGTATGATTTTCGTGCCTGGGTTGGTTCCAGGGTGTAACTTCTGAGCTTATCAATATATTTCTGATTATCTTTGGTTAAAAAAAACATTACAAAACATACCAACAATACAAAATGTCACTACTTACAATACAAATCAGAAAACTTTTATTACAAATAAATGAATACAAAGTATACAAACTAGACAAACAAATATTACAAATTACATTATATACAAATTAGCCATATAAACATTACAAACTAGAATGATAAAAAATATAAAAATCACAAAATAGTCCGACAAACATCACAAAACTGTCGCTGCTGTTGGAAAATTTCCATCGTCGGAAAACGGCACCAGAAAATTCTTGCCGCCGAAAATCAACTACCTCTCTCTATGTCTCTCTAGGCAAAAAAAACATAAATCTCCCATGGGAAAAAACCTGCCAAGATAAATTCCCCAATGGAAGAAAAAAGGGACACCGACCGGGAAGGGAACTGGCACCGGCGAGGAAGAGACAGGACATTGGGCCGGTGAAGAAGCCGGAGGAAATAGACGGAATGGGTTACAGTGGATACTAATTTTTTAGTAACCACCGTGTCAACTTACATCTAAACCTTTCATTAGCTCTATTTTTTCCTTTTTTAAAATGACGGTTAAGATTATATTAAGGGTAATGTTGGAATCAAAATATTACTACACCAGATTATTACCTATATTTATAACTTACCATTTCCTTCCTCTCCCCTAACCCTACGCCCACTCCCTAATCAAGATTTCTCCCAACCCTCCACCACCTTCCGCCCCGGCCATCCCTCCTCCCCCCTCTTTCTATCTGCGCCGGCCATTCTTCTCCCCTCTCTCCCTCCTTCTATTCTTCTTCTTCCGCAGGGGACCCTTCCCACAACTATTGATCTCAGGTAAACCCCGATCTCTCTCTCTCTCTCTCTCTCTCTCTCTCTCTCTCTCTCTCTCTCTCTCTCTCTCTACTTCTTCTACAAATCTCGATCAATATGGCTTTTTTTTATCGGGAGAATTGGACTAAAGAACAGATGGCTATTTTTTTATTGGTATATATTTTTTTCATATTCGTAGTGATTTTTTTGTAGTGGTAGAGTTTTTCGCATTGGTATTGTTTTTGTCGCATTGGTATTGTTTTTTCGCAATGGTAGTGTTTTTTTCCTCATATTGGTAGTGATTTTTTTCTATAGTCCTTGTATTGGTAGTTTTCGTAAATTGAGTGGTATAGATTGTTTATATTGGTAGTTTTCGTGTAATGGTATAGATTTATTTCTACAATGGTATTGATTGTTTATATTGGTACTTTTCGTGTAATGGTATAGATTTATTTCTGCAATGGTAGTTTTCGGGTAATGGTATAGATTTATTTCTGCAATGGTATTAATGTTTTTCAAAGTGGTAGTGTTTGTCTAATGGATTGGTACTGATTTCTTTTTTTTTTTTTTTTTTTTTTTTTTGCAGAAAGATTGAGAAAAGTATGGAAAGGAAATCTGGCTGGAGATCACGGAAGTGAGAGAAAGAGATAATTTTAATTAATAGATTTTTGTAACTACCTAAAATGTGATTTATTAAAAATTAATTAATATAATTTATTTTTCCATACCCAATTTACCCTTAGTAACTACGGTGATTACTACTTTGTAGTAATCACCGTAACCTGTCCCGAAATAGACGCTAGGATTTTTTTCTAACCGACGGGGAATGTAGGTGTGGGGAAGAAATATTTTTAATTAATAAATTAAATAGTAATGTAATTACTTCATTAAATTAGATTAATTGTAATCATTGGATTTTAATGAGGCGGAAGGGTTGAAATTCAATAGTCATGTGGACTAAGGGATCCTCTTAATCACCTGATCTTAGCCCACAGATTTAGGCGGAAGATGAGGAAGCAAACTGGAAATCTGAGAGCGATTGCAACGGAGCAACCGTCAGTCGGTTGGGCTGTTTTTTCATGCATTGTTTGCCAAGTCCCTCCCTCCCTCTATTTTATGTTTATATCTATTTCACCCCTAAACTCTTTCATTAAGAGCATATCTTAAATTCGGCCATTCACTACATAACTAGTAAATCGAAATTCCTCACACTTCACCCTATGAACCCTGTGCAACAGCAGGGCAACACTCACTTCTCGCTACCCTTGATCATCATTGGCTAACTTCAATAGTGGTTGATTGAATACGTCAAGTCTTCAACCGCTTTTCTCTCATAAGAGAAACTAGTTAATTAGCCCGTGCTACGCAACGGGTTTGAGTTAATCTATGAATTGTGATGATTAACCAAGGATAAAAGTATCCAATAATTTTTTATAGAAAAAAATCCCAAATATGCAAGGTTTGAACCTATTGAAAATATGAAAATTTTAATTTTACTATGTTAGAGAAAATAAGTGAAAGTATCAAAGCAATAACTAAATAATGGATATTAGAAAAGGAAATATGTTAACTTGAAAAGGATTTTCGGTAGAATGAAAAATAAGTAACAATGACGGATATACAAATCTTCAACCGATAATGCGAGTTCTAATAGTGTACTACTTGAAAAGTAGTGATACATCCAAGGCCAAACGACTAATCGAGTGCTTCAAGTAATCGTAAGTCCACTAAAGAGATCTTAACTTCGGATGGAATAGGTAATAATGACATGGTTTGGGTGGTTGGTTACAATATAAGGAATAAATTCGCCTATCAGTTTTCGTTACGAAAACTGTAATGACATTCTCAGCAATAAGAGTGGTTGCCTTTCTGATGGGAAAAGAGTTGCGAACAAAGATATCTTTAAGTGAAGAAATGAAAGCGCACTATGAAATTGCTTTAATAATAATTACAGATGGTGGGAATCGTAGCATGCTAACTCATTCTCAACTATTACTTGCAAGTACTTCAACCCCTATATCTTTTCAAGCATTCAAACATAGATGAAACTGCATGCTACTCTAATGAAAACAAATTTCCAGAATGAAAAGAGAATAGAGAGAAATAAGATTATGATCTAAATTCACAATCGAGGCAAACAATAAGGGTTCATGATAAAGCTGCTAGCATGACCCAAGTGAATCATCAACTGATGTGCTAAAATTCTAGTCTTTCCAAAGTTGCAATCAGATTGGGAAATCCAAAAGTCATATTATAGTTAAACAAACTGTGAATCAAATTATACTATTCCCACTTTGCTGCCTATTATCCTCAAGTTCATATGGGCTAAGGGGGGAAATAAACAGTACTGCAAATGGATCAATGAATCATCGCAAGCAGCTCCTCCTAATCAAACAAAATGAATAAAATTTGGGGTCTGACCTTAGCTTGGAACATTTACTGGATAGAGAAAACTGAAATTGAAAAGAAAGGGGAAAAAAACAAAGAGGGAGAAGGATACAAACAGAGCAACGGAGTAATCCCTTCTTCTCCATCAAATCCTATAACAAAGCAATCCCAAACAAAGCTTTCCTCAACAAAGAATCCAACCACGACCACCATTGAACCAGCCATTCTCAATCTCGCTCAATCCACCAGAGACTTCCATCAATTAGGGTTTCTAGAATGGGGAAAGGAAGAACTAATCCCCAATCAAACTTGGGATGTCAACCGTGCTAGGTAGGGCTTAAACCCAGTATGATTGAGTGGTAAGCATGGAAATGGCAGAGAAACTTTCCCCATGGAATCGATTTTGAAGAGAAGAAGACTTAATCCGACTATCGCACCTTCAGTTTTCGCGGAGGTGATTAAGATATATAGGAGGCAGAGCATGCTCTTCCCTTCCAGATCCATCTTCCCTGAGATCCTTCCTTTGCTTTGTTTCGATTCTCTGGAAAAGAAACGGGAGATGAAGAGAATGGAGGTTAGAGAAGAATGGGGTAGAGAAAGGATAGGGAAAAAATTTAAACATGAGAGAGGGAAGGATTGTCGCAATTTGCAAAAGAAAAGGTCTGACAAGAGAGAGATGCACAAAGACGTGTTTTTAGAGATAAGAATTACAAACTAACTGATCAACGGTCAAAACTTAGCTAGCCCAAAATAGTGAACCGGATCAGCTAAAACCGCCCTCGGGAAATCATAAAGTTCCACGGTGAACAGTGTTCTGCGCTTTTTTCGTGATGAACCGTGTTTTTCGATTTTTGGTAATTTTTGTCGGCTTGTGGCTTAATAATTCTAATAATAGTGTTACGAGTAAAATTTAATGGATTATTTTCATAGTCTAAACATCACATTATATATTTACCACTTATTTTAACGTTTGAAAAGGTTTTAGGAAGCTTTTAAGAGGAATTATTCGCCTCTTATTCTTGAGACCAACCATTTGTTATTGATTAACAACACCTCCATTCAAGATGAGGGCATAAATTAGATAGAGTTGCTTTGTGAGAAGTTGGAGGAATGAAACGGTTCGGACATATTGAGAGTCTTGGATCAGGGCAATGTCGTAATAAGATGGCATGTGCACTTGGCATCTTGGAAGTTGTAAAGACCAAATTGAGCTTTTCACCTACCTTTTCATGTATGTTGTGGCTTTCGGGACGTGATTTTTGTAAGTAGCTCTTTGTCTTGTTAAGTGATTAATGAACATCCTTTTGGCTAGGGGTGGAAATCGGTACGGTATCAGTATCCCAATACCAAATATCGAAATCCCGAATACCGAATACACCCTAAAATCAATTCCAATCTCAATCCCTAAATAATTTCGGTATCCCAATCACAATCCCTAAATAATTTCGGTATCCCAATCGGTACCTCGGTATCCCAATCGGTATTATCGAATACATAATTAATTACCTTTGCAATTAATAATTAAATATATAAATTATATTTTATTATTTAATTTAGGGCAAAGAGACTAAGCAAATAGTCTTGAGTTGCCTAAAACTAACATCTCAAGTTCTTGTAATTGGTAATCTTAAATTTGACGAATTTGAGGTTGAGAAACGACTAATACTAGTGTGAAATAGTGATGTAATGATCTATGTATAATTAAATGACACTTTTGGTGGTTGTTGGTCGCGCAATAGTGAATGAGAGAGTCTAGTTGAGAGGATAAAATACACACTAGCTTATATTTCGATATTTCGGTATATACCGATCCCAATCTCGTAATCCCTAATACCGAATAACAATTGAAATTCAATTCCAATCCCACAAAATAATACGTGTATTTTGTAATACCAAATATAGACAAATTCGATACGGTATTCGGTATATCCCAAATACCGGTACCAAACTTCCAACCCTACTTTTGGCACCTAATCTCATGCTCGACAGTCAGATATAGAGCTCCATGTTGGATTTGGAGATCTTACACGACGAGATTATAAGAATTCAAATTGTTCTCAAGTAGTTCAGTGAATGATTGTTTTTTATGCGTGAGTTGAGTTGGACCAATATGTCGAATGTGTTCATTTGATCTTGAAGCCACGAAAATCACTAAGGCAAGTGCGCTCGATTTCAATTTTCGGGTTTCTTGTGTTCACATCCCAACACGAAGATGCGACCATAACAAAAAGACGCTGAATCAACCCCTCAACTGCTCTTACAGCCACCTCGGTGTTACATTAGCAAACTACATTCTCGAAATGCTAGTCTAAACCCTACTTCTTAGTTCTTACTATTTCATCACCTGCATTAACCCCATTTCCAGACTCAACATATACAACTAACTCTGTCCATTCTGCTTCTGTACAACCCCCTAACCCACCGGCCTACTTCGTCTGAGGATGATCCTTCTTCGAGACGGCGCCTCCATGATTCTCATCATGTACCTTGGACTTGCCGATCGAGTTCTGGGTTTCGAGCACAGGTGGTACGTGTGCCGGCGGCTCATTTGCAAGTTTCTTCGACAAGTCTACTGCAGTTGCCTTGTCTGATTCCCGAGGACTCAACAGCTTTTCTACTTCTTCAAACTTTGCGGTCGCCAATGGTGCAATCCCTACTGTTTTCGAGGTAGTCGGACCATCTATTGTCAACATGGATGCTTCGTCCCTAGATGCATACCAGGAGTTGCCGCAGCCAATGCACTCAAGCTGAAAACCACGCCCATAAAAAGATGCAGCTCAATCATTGTTCATGGCATAGATAAAAGAGAGTAAACCACCACCTATGGAGAGGGAAATCAGTGCCTGGAAACGAACATGGGGTGCTTATGTTTTACCTTTTGCTGAAAATAAGTGATGTTTCTCAAAGTGGAGCAAAAATGTAGAAAAGGCTGTGTTTGATAAGTGGTTAGAAAAAGCAGTTTAGAACCTGATAGCGGTCTTCGTGTCCTGCTTGAATGATGTCCCTTATACCCACTTTGGACTCATTGCACCTCCCGCAACGAGCATCAGTCATCTGTCACAGTGGTCATGGCCAAAAGAAACGCGCAAAACACGTGAGATTAACAAATGGGCATCGAACCAAAATGCTTCGGCAGGCTATGTCTATTTCTGAAAATAGGTGGTTGGAAAGTCACCTGCATGCGCACAGATTCTTCAGGCTCGTTGGTCTTTCTTTCCTCCGCAGTTGACCCTTCCTGAATTTTGGACAAATTAGACTAAATAATGTCCAACACACTACCAAAAACCAGAAGAAACCAAATTACAAACACAAAAGAGAAGTAGACACGCTATTTAATTACCTTTAACTCATTCGGTGACATGACCAGTATTTTGGAAGGTTCCAACTCTTCATTCAAAACGCTCATTATTCTGTTAAAAGGGCAGACAGATAATCTTTTAAAGGAGAAACAACGAAAACCAATACAACTTAAACAATCATTTTAGTTTTAGGAAAACATGTTCCTTCAATAACATCAAAACTATTTCTTCTCCATGCACTTCGTACTTTTCTACTCGGGCCGTCTTGGTGGAAAGTTAATGACTGAATAAAACCATGGAAGTGCCTTCACAAAATATTAGCGAATAACTGAATTGAAACATAATGATAAAGAGATGCATGTAAAACATGATAGATAGACTGACCTTGAGATTGAACACAAGTTGTCTTAACTTCTGGTTGTACTTATCAGCAGAAAGAGTCTCGTGTGTGACCCGCTCAAGAGTACTGACAGCAGGAACAGCAGCATCTGGCCAGGGGAATGACTTGTCATCCTGCAGAATACAAACAGATGGACAGAATCAAGTATTGAAAGTTCAGAAAACTTGTGTTTCAACTAATAATTCACCACAGCAGGAAAATATAAACTCGGCCTATATTTCTAGGGAAAATACCATATGCAAAACAACTAACCACACCTTTGGGTTTTTCTGTTGGGTACTATCATTTTCAGTTTCCTGGGGCTTATCCTCCTTTGCACTAGTCTGCCCATTTGAACCAGGTTTCTCTTTAACACTGTCATCTGTACCACCACCAGTGGAGGAGCTGCAAGCATACTGAACACTCTGTAACAGCTTCTCCAAACACCTGTCACGGTGGGTGTCTCCAGTCAATGCATTAAACTTCACCAGGATAGCATAGAATTCAGAATTGCTTGTGCAGCTTCCTGGTGTCTCGGCTCTCAGACCATCCCTTGCCAAAATTGTCTCTTCCTCTCTTGAAATATCAACAGGTGAAATGTTCCTTTTCCTCACGCTTCTTTTAACCTTTGACTGGTCTTCAGGCTCACCAGAAGGCGCAGCGGTAGCATCATCCACCTCAATGTCTGGAAGATCTACTAGACGTGAGAGAGTCTTTTGGACAAGAATATCAATCTCATGCTGCTTATCATCTTCATAATCCTTATCAGTTAGATGCCACAGCTTCTTATTATCTGTGTCATAAACTTTCTGTACAATGAAACCAGGATCCTGCTTTCGATTAGGAATCTGCTTGTGGACAGGAATGAAATGCGCGACACACTTGTGCAGTACAGACTCTGCAGGAACCTCGTCAAGATGGAAACTATAAAACAGCTCCCGGGTATCAGATGATATCCAGTTTCCGCCTCCTCTTTTCTCAGCCTCGTATGGCCGATAAAATCATTGCCCAGTGATCATCATAGTGCCCTCTTTTGTCTGAGTGATATCCTGTTAACAGCAAACCAACGTCGCTGAACAAATTGGGAAAGACATAAAAAGCAAAATGGGTAGAGGTAGAATTAACATATATACACAACCAAGAAACTTCTATAACCACAAGGGTAAGCAATCGTATTCAAGGGAACTGTGTAGATTTTGAACATTATACAAGGAAAATAATGTTCTTATTCTCCAGGAAGAAAACGGAAGCAAAGATCAACCTATGAAAAGAGAAAGACATCAAATAACACAAAAAAAATGTGGCGACGTATGAAGAAAGTAAAAATCAGTAATGATCTCCGGTATCACCCTTGTAAAGTGTTTATCTCACTGGCAGGCATCAGCGAGTTGGGAACGATAGGGGAAAAGTGCACATCAGATTTTTTTAATCATTCCAGCATACCCAGTTCAGCTACCACTACAATGAACAAAAGTACATAACACAGATCTTGAAATCCAAACCGAATACATGGGTGTGGTCATGTAATATAGTACCACGGATGCATTTGTGTTCTTTAACCAAGCCTAGTAACAGGAAACAAACCACCTATTTATTTTACAAAACTCTACCGCCAGAGCTACCGCTTAACATGTGCTCAGTCTCATAATCAACTCGAGCAGCAAAACTAGCAGCATTGACTAGCCACACAAACTTCAAGTTCAGGGAAGGTGATTCAACGTGGTCTGCCTAGTAAAGACATACAAAAATGGAAATAATTACGTCCATTCAACTCCCCATGAAAGAAAAAGAAAAACTATGTATAACCATTACCTTGATGATTGCAACGTAAGGTTTCTGGTCCTGGTCCTCCGGAGTCAAAAGTACTGGATCCTCCTACAAACAACCGAAGCAAAACCAGGTTGACTAATAAATGAGTGATTGATCAGAAAGGCTGAAACTTCAAGGAAACCAGAAGCTCAAAGTTCCAAGCCTTAAGCAAACCTTCAACAGCCAAGTTAAATTTGTGAAAATTAAACAATGTAATGGATTTTTAGCTCTTGCAAAACCAACATATCATCGATTATCTATCCAACGGGTACTTCAAACCCACAGCAAACGCAAAAGCAAGCCTAGTTTGTGGTACTAAGTGTAACAACTTGAGAGATATCAATCCACAAATGTAATTCATAATCCCCTCACCAGAAATTCAACCTACAAAGAAAATTCCGAAAGCAGCGAAGGAAATGGGACGAAAAATAACTTACTCCTCACTAGCTCATATTGAATGCCGTCGAATTCAAAGCCCTTGTAGTGAGTTCGGCGGTTTTCCCCCTTCCCAGTAACCTTCACAGATTCGCCTACAGGCTTCGCGTCCTCCTGAACTACTTCTTCCTCATCCTCTTCCTCGGGCTCTTCTTCTTCGACCTCTTCCTCCTTCCCTTTCTTCCTCCGCTTCCCTCCCTTGTCTTTCTCTTCTACCGCCTCGTCTTCATCTTCGTCCGCAAGGCGAATTCTCTTCAGCCGCCGCGCCAGAGTCCTCCGATTTCTCCGTCGACCGAGTCCGGTGCTGTGACGGAGTGTCCTCGTCTTCGTCGCTCGTAGCCATCTGGACAAACCTTCGATTTCTCATTTCTTTCTAGCGGGCATGGAATGGAATTCTTGATTTCCAGTTTTCCATTGTGTTACTATTTTTTATAAAAAAACTTTTTATATTCTTTTATATTATCAAAAATTATTAAAATAGCTAAATCTTTCGTAATTCATCAAAATATTAGCCATTTTTATGTTATTGTTAGTAATTTTGTAACTTTCTTTTAGTTAAAATACTAAAATTTTAGAATGTTAACCTTCATGCGTCTCTTCCAAGTCAGTATCATGTTGCCAAGTGAATATCACTAACAAAATTGTTAACTAGAGGTTAACATTCGACTAATTCTTAATATTTTGATAGGTTTGGCCAATAAAAAAATATCCAAAAAATGTTTGGTTAATAAATAGTCATTATCCAAATTACTATTTGTCACCCACAATTTAAAACAAAATGACAATTTTTCCCTTATCTTTTGAAATGATGTTTGCCGAAAATTGAAAAAACAGATTCCCAAAAATCGTCGACGTTTCCTACCTTCCTCCCTATTCTGATCTAGTCGACGAGGCAAATCTCCAAAAGCCCTTTGTTCTCCTTTTCCCCTTCATTGTTCCCGCATCACTTCTTCCAACCCACCACCAGCCACCCCACAACGGCAATTAAGTCACCACTATCATCGACCGGACGGTGTGGAAGATTTCGAAGAAGGAGAACGGACGGGGAGGCACGATCCGACGCTTGCATTCGGACGGGGTCTGACTCCGACGTTGGGACGGTAGCCGCCGACGACCTTTTTTCGTTAAAAATTATTAATAAACTGATTAAATATTATTTTAAATTATGATTTTAAATTATTGCTATTTATCTAGGCAATGATTTTGAAAGTTCTAATCTAATCATGGTAATTTTTTTCTAATTTTAGGGGCGGAAACAATGAAACTAATAAAATAAACTATATTATTGAAGTAATTGACGGACTATCACGACTGATTATATTTACATAATTAATAAAGGAAAATTTTTTCTTAATTAAAATACATTACCTTTATTCCACAAATTTCCTTATTACTCACGTCCGATTGACAACCTAAGTACATAGAAAAAGGAAAGAAACCATCAGTCATATTGAGCAATAAGTGGTGCATGTAAGAATTAGTGGTTTACCGGTTGTATATTATGTTATTATTATTTCAAATTTTAAGTAATTTTCTTTCCTTTTATCACTATTTACGTACTAAGAAATTAAACAATATGGTAGGGTACGAATTTTACCTATTAGAATTAGGGTTTGACTTTGAAAAAAATAGGGTTTACCTTTGACAAATAGGATTTGACTTTGACCAATTAGGAAAAGGTTTAACCACAATTGAATCAATCTAAGGGGTTGTTTGGAAAATTTGAGTTTAAATCTATAGATTGTCAACAATCTAAAGATTCTAACTCTTCGAATTGTTGAAAATAGATTTTAAAATGTTTATTGTTTGGTAACTGTGATTGTTAACAATAAATGAAAATAAAAATAAATTTTTTATATTAAATAATATGTTTATCCTTAATAAAAAAAATTAGAGTAGTTCGAGAAATATTAAAAACTTTGTTAGTAAATATATTTAATATGATAAATAAATAAAAGAAAGAGAAAAGGTAGGAGAAAAAAAATCTCATGAATCAATAATAGAATCTCTCTGATTATGAGAGATTTGATATCCATAGATTTTAGGGATTTGAAATCTCTAAAGCTAAAATCCACAATACAAAAGGCAACAAAAAAACATAACTTTCTACAAAATCTACGGATTCAATGAATCCACGCCCTAAATCCCGTTCTCCAAACGACCCCTAACTCAAGATGACATATAACAATAAAAAATAAAGCATATCTTCCCCTCTTAACATTCTACCCCTCTCAAACCCTAATTCCAAACTACCCTAACCTCAATATATCCAATCCTACTATGTCATTATTTTAGAGCCAAATCGTCTTTGCCTCCACTAACAACAATCTTTCTCATCTTGAAAATATACATGATAGGATCAAGAAACTCTTAGTTACCACCCTTAGAGCCCCCAAAAACCTCGATGGAAGTTTTGGCACTATTTATCTCTTTTTGTCGGGAATGTTCGATCAAGAAATGGTCGATTGCAACACATTTGTATCCACATTTTGAGAAATCAATGATGGTTTCAATAATTTTTCATGTCGATAACTCTAGTAATTGCGAAAAGATTTATTTGCCTGACCTTCCGCAAGCCACAAAGAGCACTTTATGTGCCCCGATTCCGTAGA
Organism: Linum tenue; assembly: GCA_946122785.1. NCBI lineage: Eukaryota > Viridiplantae > Streptophyta > Magnoliopsida > Malpighiales > Linaceae > Linum > Linum tenue. The sequence goes on from CAMGYJ010000009.1 coordinate 28,072,000, forward strand.
AGTTTTATAAAACTTAGTTTAGGGATGATGATCTAATTACCTATAAAATAAATACAATTTAAAAGGTTTAATCAAAATTTGGAAATATTATACATAATTAAAATGAATTATTCATATTTACAATATTTATGATAATTTATGACTAAATATTCATACTCTTATACACTCCTTAAGATAATTTACAATTTTTAAGATACTATAATTATTTCATTGCTATTATACTTAATTTACTTATTTTAGCACTATTTACATAATTAAAAAATAAGTATCAATTAATTTGTACAAATATTTTTCATAATTTATGTTTATTTTTAATTCATAAATATAATTACTAAACATACATATAATATTAACATAATATAATTATTTAAATAAAATAAAGGTTGAGTTATATAAAAACATTTAGCGACGATCTTTAGTGACGGTTTTAAAATCGTCGATAAAATGCGCGGTCCGAAGAATGGGGGTTTACGCCTAAAAGTACATTTTCGCCAGGAAAATGTATTTTTGCCCGAAAAGTGATTTTTTAGCCTAAAAATATTTTTCTATGTTTTCTTTCGGGTTAATTGTAAGGTTGGTTATTGAGTTTGTTAAAAACGTTCACATTTGGTCACTAAAAAAAATTAATTCCATTCGTGGTCACTAAGATTAGTGAAACGTTTAAATTTGGTCACTCTCCGTCCAATTCCGTTAACTTTGTCTGATGTGGCAGTCAACTCTCAAAGTTGACCGATAACTGGGTGACGTGACAATTAATAAACAAAATAAAAAAATTCTTTATCAATTTTCAACTCAATTCACAATAAAATAAAATGAATAAAAGATAAAAAAATATTATAATTAGAGATTTAATCTTTCCTCCGCCGCTGCCGAAGCTAATGAATCCGAGCGAACAAAATAAATAATAAAGGAGGAGAGATGGCAGCCGCTTCACTCTCTCTTCTCTTTCATCGCTCTCCTCTTCCACTCTCATTCACCAGCCAGAGGAGCAGCCATACCCATCAGGGCACATTAGAGATTAATTTGCTCCCCTCCTTCTAATTTCCATTACTCCTCCACCATAGCATCTTCTCCCGTCTCCGACTCCGAGTCCAAGCCAGCCGCCACTTCCCAAACCCTCTCCTCCTCTGCCGTCGTCGACGCTAGATGGCGGATTCGAGAACGCACGAATCGTCGAGTCTTTTAAATCGATGCAGTGATTCAAATACAAAATATGTTATAAACGCGCTGCTACGGATCGGGAAATCGCCGGAATCGACAAAGCAAGAATACGAAAGCGAGAATCGAAAACACGACACACGATTTACGTGGTTCACTAACACGATGTGTGTTAGCTACGTCTACGGGCGAGAGAGAGCCAGTTTCAATATATCAAGGAGATTACAGATTACAGAGGAGTATGAGAAGTATTTATAGTACTTCTCCATGTGGGTCTAAACCTAATCCAATCTGCCAAAGGAAACGGTTACAGACCAGGCCCAGAACCCGAACCCAAATAACATTGAGCCCATACACCGTAGCGGCTGATAGTCCGATTCAAGTCATATCAACAAATCTCCACCTTGACTTGAATCCTCTTCCTCTGAAATCTCTGATGTACTCTGCTCCTTCTCTCTCTCTCCCGCCATCAATGGCCCGTAGGGCGGAGTCACCCACTCAAGACATTCAGCAAGTCCAAGCAGTGTTGGAACTTGCCATGTGGAACCGGCTTCGTGAACATATCAGCAGGATTATCCGCGGTGCCAACCTTCTTCACCTTCATCCTCTTCTCTGTCCTCAAGAAATGATACCTCACGTCGATGTGCTTAGTCCTCTCATGGTGGACTTGATCCTTGGCCAAGCATATTGCACTCAAACTGTCGCAATACACCACTGCCTGATCATGATGTAGACCAAGACCACCAACCAGTCCCTTCAACCATATTCCCTCCTTTGCAGCTTCTGTCAACGCCATATACTCTGCCTCAGTAGTAGACAATGTCACTGCCGACTGCAAAGTTACCTTCCAGCTCACTACAGAACTCCCAAGAGTGAATACATAACCGGTCATCGATCTCCTCATGTCAACATCTCCAGCATAGTCCGAGTCAGAATACCCAGACACCAAGCACTCTGCATCACTTCCGAAGCTAATCCCCACATCAGGTGTACCCTTAAGGTACCGGAAGATCCTCTTCACAGCCTGCCAATGCTCCTTCCCAGGTTGTATCATAAACCTGTTGACAACACTAACAGCATGAGCAAGATCAGGTCTAGTGCATACCATAGCGTACATCAAGCTACCTACTGCACTAGCATATGGGACTCTCGACATGTACTCCTTCTCAGCCTCTGACTGCGGTGCATAAGCTGAGGATAGATGAACATTTGAAGCACTAGGAGTATTTAAGGGCTTTGCTGAAGACATGCCAAACCTCGACAGTATCTTCTGGACGTAGCTCTTCTGTGACAAGAAAAGCTTCTTATTCATTTTGTCCCTGTAAATCTCCATACCCAAGATCTTCTGAGCAGCTCCCAAATCCTTCATCTCAAACTCAGCACTGAGAAGCCCCTTTAACTTCTGAATATCAGACTTCGACCTCGCAGGTATGAGCATATCATCCACATACAGAACTAGATATATCATCGAACCATCCTCTGCCTTGCTGTGATATACACAACAATCATATGGACTTCTGTTGTAGCCCAACTCAAGCATGTAACTGTCAAATCTCTTGTACCATTGCCTCGGAGATTGCTTAAGTCCATACAAGGACTTCTTCAGCTTACAAACATAGTCTTCTTTTCCCGGAACCTCGAATCCTTCAGGCTGAGTCATGTAAATTTCTTCTTCCAACTCTCCATGCAGGAAAGCTGTCTTCACGTCTAGCTGCTCGAGCTCCAAGTCATAATGTGCCACTATTGCTAGTAGCACTCTGATCGAAGTATGTCTGACCACTGGTGAGAAAATCTCATTGTAGTCAACTCCTTCCCTTTGCAAGAAGCCTCGTGCAACCACCCGAGCTTTAAATTTCATGCCCTCTTTAGAAGTGATTCCTTCCTTCTTCTTGTAGATCCACTTGTTTGTCACAATCTTTCTTCCCTGTGGTCGTTTGACTAGCTCCCAAGTCTGATTCCTGTCATGGGATTCCATCTCATCACCCATTGCGGCAAGCCACTGATCAGCTTCACCACCCGAAACTGCTTCTCTATAGGACTGTGGCTCTCCTACATCCACTTCCTCAGCAACTTGAAATAAATATGCCACCATGTCCTCGAAGCCATACCTTTGTGGAGGTACTCCTGCAGTCGCTCTCTTTGGTCTACCGGAAGCAATAGACTGTTGAGCTCGTGCACTGGACTCTGAACTTTCTGGCTCTGCAGAGACATCCTCATCATGTTGATCTTCTCCACCTTGGTGCTCAAACTCACTCTCATTGAGAGTTTGTAGCTCTACCTGCTTATCAACATTCCTGCTACCTTAAGCAACAGTAACCTTCAACATGGGGTTAAACATAGACTTCTCATCAAATATCATATTTCTACTAAGTATAACTCGATGCTCAGAAGGCGACCAGACTCGAAATCCTTTAACTCCATCTCCGTAACCCACAAATACACCCTTCTTTGCCCTTGGGTTCAGTTTACCCTCATCCACATGATAATAAACAGGACACCCAAAAACTTTCATTGAAGAGTAATCGGCAGGCTTACCATACCACACCTCATAAGGAGTCTTACACTCGATACCTGTGTGAGGTCCACGGTTGATCAAGAAGCATGCCATGTTCACTGCTTCTGCCCAGAATCTTCTCTCTAGTCCAGCATTAGAGAGCATGCACCGTGCTCTCTCCAACAATATAATGTCTGGTTCATCCTTTCTGCAACGCCATTCTGCTGGGTGTATCTCTAACAGTCCGATGACGGGCAATCCCTTCATCCTTGCAGAATTCGTTGAACTCAGAATTGCAAAACTCCAGACCATTGTCCGTTCGCAGCTTCTTGATCTTCTTACCGGTCTGATTCTCCACCAATGTCTTCCACTGCTTGAACTTCGTGAAAGCCTCACTTTTCTGCTTCATCATGAAAATCCAAGTAAATCTCGAATAATCATCAATAATAGACAGAAAATACCTGTTGCCTCCAATGGATTCAACTCGTGAAGGACCCCAACAGTCGGAGTGGAGGTAATCCAGTATCCCCTTCGTCTGGTGGATACCCTTCTTGGGAAACTTGCTGCGATGTAGCTTCCCAAACACACAATGCTCACAGAATTCCAAATTCTGCACCTTGTGCCCGCAAAGAAGATCCCTCTTCGATAGAACTTGCATCCCCCGTTCACTCATATGCCCCAGTCTCATGTGCCAGAGAGTGGTCATATCTTCCTGTTGAACCTGAGATGATGCAATTGCAGCAGAACCAGACAACACAGACCCTTGTAATGCATACAAGGTCCCACGCTTCACGCCCTTCAGTACCTTCCTCAAACCCTTACAGACATACACAACTCCACCTTTTCCTTTGAAGCTGAAGCCCTTGCTGTCGAGTAGACTCAAGGAGATCAGGTTCTTTGTCATTCGTGGAACATGCCAGACATCATTCACGGTACAGAACGAACCATCATGTATCCGAACCTTTATAGACCCGATTCCAACAACCTTGCAGACAGCTCCATTAGCCATGACCACGTTACCACCATCTATCTTCTCGTAGGTTGTGAAGCAATCCCTGTTCGGAGACATATGGTATGAGGCTGCAGTATCCAGAAACCACACATCCCCACGATGTGCCTTCTCATCTACAGCCAAGGCGAGATCGTCTTCAGAACTGTTGTCCACTTCTGCCACGGCAACTGAACCTTGTTTCTTCTGTTGCCCTCTTCTCTTGGGACAGTTGTACTTCCAATGCCCCACTTCCTTACAATTGTGACAAGCATCACCTGGCTGTGGACCGGGACCCTTGGAATTCTTGTTCGAATTCCCTTTACCGGATTTCTTCTTTCCCTTTCCACCTGTAACAGCCAAACCCGATGCCTCACCACCTGTACCAGAACCAGACGCCTTATGCCCGATCTCTCTCGTATGAAGAGCAGACCTGACATCCTCCAACGACACGCTTTCTTTACCAGCAATGAAAGAATCAACGAAATTTTCATATGAACTCGGCAAAGAAACCAGCAGGATTAGGGCAGCATCCTCGTCATCAACTTGAACATCTATATTACGCAGATCCAGCAAAATAGAGTTAAGCTGTTCGAGATGTTCCCTCAAAGGCGTACCTTCTTGCATCCTCAAGCTGAACAACCGTTGCTTGAGATGCAGCTTGTTGGTTAGAGACTTCGTCATATACAGACTCTCTAGTTTCAACCACAAGCCCGCGGCAGTCTTTTCAGCAGCGACTTCAATGATGACGTCATCAGACAACGATAGCATGATGGTCGAGTGGGCCTTCTCCTCCAGGGTATTCCACTCATCGTCATCGACCGCTGCCTTCTTCTGTTTCGCAGACAGCGGCCCCACAGCCCTTGCTGTTTTAATTAAGCCTGCATCTTGATCTGCCATATAGCGAAGCTGTTCTTCCCCGTGAACTTTTCGATCTTCATGTTCACCGACGTCATTCTTATGAATCGAAAACCCTAGCCTGATTTCCAGCCGCGGCTCTGATACCACTTGTTATAAACGCGCTGCTACGGATCGGGAAATTCCGGAATCGACAAAGCAAGAACACGAAAGCGAGAATCGAAAACACGACACACGATTTACGTGGTTCACTAACACGATGTGTGTTAGCTACGTCCACGGGCGAGAGAGAGCCAGTTTCAATATATCAAGGAGATTACAAATTACAGAGGAGTATGAGAAGTATTTATAGTACTTCTCCATGTGGGTCTAAACCTAATCCAATCTGCCAAAGGAAACGGTTACAGACCAGGCCCAAAACCCGAACCCAAATAACATTGAGCCCATACACCGTGGGCCGGGGGCGTTGCCCCCGCACCCCCACCGGGGCGTTGTCCCTGGACCCCACTCGCTGAACGGGCAGCGAGACCCCCGATTACCAGTCGTAGCGGCTGATAGTCTGATTCAAGTCATATCAACAAAATAAAATGTGATCCTCAACGCATTACTGATTCTGGGCACTAATCTCCGCGGCACATATGAGCTGCTGCAAAGAGGAAGTTTCCATTTGCATCTCGCGCCACAACTCCAAGCCCTGCTCCGCCGGTTCCAATAAACCCTGCATCTAAGTTGACCTTAATCAGCCCCGTACTTGGTCTCCTCCACACTACATTCTCACTTGACCTTGGCAGTGTTTCCCCACGTTGCTGGTACTGCTGGTAATCCATTATCATGTTCCTAGCTCTTCCCACTATAGTGCATTCTTCAGTCTTCGATCCATTGCAGCATTGAGCATTTCGCTCTTTCCGACCTTTATATGTTAATCAGTTGTTTTATTTAATTTGTGTTTTATTTCAGGAGTATTTCGCCGGCAGGGAAGCATAAATTTCTAGTTATAGTAATATTTTGTGTTTTATTTATTTTACTATATTGTGAAAATGAGTTGGAAATTGTTAAAGATTAAATTTTATTTTGTTTATTATTTTTAATTATCACGTCACCTAGTTAACGTTCAACTTTGAGAGTTGACTGCCACATCAGACAAAGTTAACGGAATTGGACGGAGAGTGACCAAATTTGAAACGTTTCACTAATCTTAGTGACGACGAATGGAATTCATTATTTTTAGTGACCAAACGTGAACATTTTTAGTAAATGCAGTGACCAACCTTTTAATTAACCCATTTTCTTTCACTTACAGTTTTTTGTGCCGATTATTTGTTTGTCAAAAAGAAATATTTTCCCTCAAAAATCTGTGTTGATGGAATTTTAATTCAATAAAACATACTTTTCCAGAAAAGGGCAAAATTGACTTTTTCACATAAGTTGTGGGCGGCAAACAGTAATTTGATGGGCTGCAAATAACAACCCCCTTTCCATATTCCATACACGAACACACAACATCTCTTCGTTAGTCTGGTCCATTAGTCCTAACCAATCGGTTCGCCCTTAATGCGATGTCGTTCCATTAGGGCTGTCAGTATGGTTTATTGGTTTTAAAACGTTAAGCATCTTACTGATTTCAGTTTTGCTTATTAAATACTGGCATGCCAACAAACTAACCTATGCTGGGAAACTACAATTGATTTCTTCAGTTCTTTACTCCATCACCCAGTTCTGCCAAAGAAAGTTCTTAATCGTATTCAAAATGTCTACTATGATTTTCTCTGGAATGGTGAGGGTACTGTCACGACCCGAAATGTCGTGACCGTGTTGATCGTCTGAAGAACGCTGCCATCTGGTTGTCTTGCCACGAGAAGGGTAAAGGGGGCGACATTAGAGATAAGGCGTTGTCTACCTGTGCATCGCATCTAGCCGAGTCAGGATGTGGCTATGAAGGGGATCGTTGCAAGAGAAGGCACAACTGGTCGGAGGCTATTGCCGTCTCCCTGATGAGCCCAAGGCAGGGCGAAACCAGTTGGCATGCGTATGCAGAGAGGCTGGTCTTGAGGAATGAGTGCACCTCAAGACGCCGCACGGACTTCGGAAGTCTATGTCCGTGACAAATGGTATCAGAGCCTGGTTAGGCTGAAGAGCCTAGTTCCTCTCTCAGTACGGCATAGGTCGTGTATGGGCCGACCCTATGTCCGAATGAGAGGCGGTCCTGGGTGAGCATATCAGGCGGTCCGGACGCAGATACACATGTGTTGCACCGTTGCGGGGGACCTCGACAGGCTGAAGATGCAGCGGCCGAGAATGCCGTTCAACCGAGGAACTAACGCTAGCAAGAGCGTAGGGTGAAGGTCGATTGAGGTACAAACGCTGGGAGTAGCGTAGGGTGAAAGTCGACTGAGGTACTAGCGCAGCAGAAGCAAAGAGTGAAGGTTGATGTCGAGGGGCGAAGCGGTATGTGCGCGGGGCACAGCAGGCTAGCGCGAGAGACGCGACCGGAGCCTGTCCATCAGAGGATGGTATCGTATGCGGACGCCCACAATCGGTTCGAGAGTTGCAATACATGCTGCGGAGAGAAGCATTCTTCACCAGCACGAGGACGTGCTGCATTATGAGTGGTGGAGAATGTCACGACCCAAAATGTCGTGACCGTGTTGATCGTATGAAGAACGCTGCCATCTGGTTGTCTTGCCACAAGAAGGGTAAAGGGGGCGACGTTAGCGATAAGGCGTTGTCTGCCTGTGCATCGCATCTAGCCGAGTTAGGATGTGGCTATGAAGGGGATCGTTGCAAGAGAAGGCACAACTGGTCGGAGGCTATTGCCGTCTCCCTGATGAGCCCAAGGCAGGGAGAAACCAGTTGGCATGCGTATGCAGAGAGGCTGGTCTTGAGGAATGAGTGCACCTCAAGACGCCGCACGAACTTCGGAAGTCTATGTCCGTGACAGTACTGGGAGGGCCAAATCCGGACAGGATTTCATGTGTTTGCCTAAGAAGGAGGGAGGATCAGGGTTGCGAGACCTATATACATTGAATGTGGCATGTCCAGGTAGAATGGTTTGGATGTGGTTTGGATGCTTCTCATGCGTGGGGGCCCGTTTTGGGTGACTTGGATTGAGAAGCACAGGTTTAAAGGGAGATCGTTGTGGTTAATTCCTGATATGCAAACTGGTTCTTGGCCATGGATAAAACTTCTTCAGTTGAGATCTTGGTTTTAGTATCGATTGATAAGAGAAGAAGCTGGAGTCACTTGGGAGGGAAATTTACTAGAGAATTTCTCCATTCGAGCTGTGTGGCAGACTATTCGACCTAGAAATCAAGTAGTGAGGTGGTACTCAGCATTGTGAGGAAAGTTTAATATACCTAGGCATCGATTCTTAGCATGGTTAATCATGCATCATTGGATCAAGACTCGAGTGCAACTAAAAGATTGGGGTATTGCTGAATCTGATTGATGTTTACTTTGTCGTACTGAACTTGAAACTCGTGACCATTTGTTCTGTAATTGCTCTTATGTTGTGGCACTATTACATGAGTTATTTCCAAGTATCTTGTGGTCCGTAAACTGGGAGGGGATGATGCAGCAGCTATGTCACTTGATATCGCAAGGAGACAGATTAATTAGAGTGATTTGGTGTTGATATGTGGCTTTAATGTGGAAGGAGAGATGTGCTAGAGTTTTCACAGCTACCAGGAAAAGTAAGGAGGAGTTGTTGCTTCAACTCAAGGAAAAGAAGTTAGATATTACTATATAGGTAATACTGCATTTCATCAGAAATTGGTCTGTAACCCTGTCGACTCTCAGGTGTGGAAATTGGAATAATGGTGGTAGTTCATTCAGTGATTGGTAGTTAGCCGTTAGCATAGTTAGCAGTAGCTATAGAATTAGCAAGTATTTTCGTTTCTTCATTGAGTGGTGAATGGTGATAATTTTTTTATGTATACTGCTGCATATAGCATATGTATTTTTCGAGGATGCTTGGTTTCATCAAGCTTGAGCTTAATAAAGGGACAACACAATTACCGGGGGAAAAACCAATAATAAACCAATAACACTTTAAATAAGTTATTAATTTATTATCCATAAACAACACACATTGTCACTAGGGCTGTTAATGAACCAAGCCGCTCATGAACGGTTCGGTGTGCGACTCGAGAAAAACTCGTTCGACACTCGATTCGTTTTAATCGAGCCGGCTCGCGAACAAGCTCGTTAACTAAACGAGCCGAACTCGAGCCACCCCATGTTCAGCTCGAAAGCTCGCGAACAAGCTCATTTAATGGTTTGGCATAAAAAAGGATTAGAATTCATGGATTTTATGTATTGAAATTGGGATAAATATTGTGTTTTACTTTGCTAGACTTTGCTACAGGTTTGAATGTAATTTTGTGCGCAGTTCTAGGTCAATCTTGAGCTATCATGAGCATTTTATGAGTTGAACTCGAATTTGGGCTCATTAAACTTATTTGACGAGCCGAAGCTTTCATTTTCATAAACGAGCCGAGCTCGAGCTTGCATATTAAAGCTCGTGACGAACACGAGCCGAGCTCAAGCCTGGAAATATATTAACGAGCCGAGCCCGAACTATGGCAAAGCTCGGCTCGACTCGGCTCAATAAAAGCCCTAATTGTCACCAACTTTCCCATCAAATGTTGGTTTTTATTTTCCTTTTTTGAAAACAAAATGTAAAAGCTATGATATGGTTAGCACTTACAAGTCACCCCAATCAATGGTATATAATGCCTAACATTGCACACTGTGACCCTTGTAGAAGAGATGATTTTAAAAGGAATTATCTTCTCTATAATCATATGTACTATAGAATTCTCATATATAAGTTTGTTATGCTTTCAATTGGTTTATGATGCAATGAGCTTGAACTTTGAGGCAATTGTGGTTAAATTACCTCATATTAGAAAGATGGAATGAGCCAATTAGACCAGATTACCTCATCAGAAAGATCCATCGAAACCACCCCTAAACGAAAAGATAGTTTGAGTTCAAGAAAATATAATATGGTATGTGAATTTGAGCCCATTTGATATATTATAAGAAAGCACTTTCTGGGTTGTTTGGATCATAAGTACAAGTTCATTAGTTAAGGGATGGAATATGTCAATTACATTAATAAGGTTTAATCACACTTGTGTGCTAAGCATAAAATTAGCAAATAATCATCATGTAGAAGTATCTCACAAGTCACAAATGAAGAAAGAAACCAAGCAACGTGTGTACTTCATTCACCGACACGTGTCCAACGCTGTGATCACCCCCACCGGCCTCGCCCGTCACCCTCTCAAGTTGTCGTAATTATAAGCCACAGAAAAATGAAAATTAGGGGGAAAAGCCATAAACGTTGGCAATAAAATTCTCAGAGAAAAGCCACCTGGTTGCTGCATTCTTCCGATTCCTTCTCCAACAAACAAAAAACTCACCCACACAGATTCATTTCCCATATCCATAAACCATTTCCATCATTCCCCCCGTCTTTCTGTCATCAAAGAAGGAATCTTGCCTGTTTCCGCCATTGATTCTTCTTCCTCCTCCTGCTCCCAATTCTACCTGATCTTCTGCTTCCAGGTTTCTAATGACCCCTGTTCTCCTTCTTCTTTCTTCCTATCCGTTTGCATTCGTCCTGTTTCTTTATATATGATATCCATCGAATAGCGTTTTAGAGTTCCGCCTCTTTACTTTAATTTTGATCGGAAAGGCCGCAACTTTTTTGTTAATTTGGCGGGTGTTATTACTGAGTTGTTGGCTGCTTTCGCGTATTTGGTTCTTGGGTTGTGCTTAGTTTGGCTGGTATAGTAGTTGTAATTCAGACAAATGGTTTCCTAGTTTTGCTTGAAATTTATCAGTTCTTTCTAAAACAAAAGCTACTGTCTTTTAATACCTAGCGTTTTGGATTAGGGCTTGTGGAATCGGATTACAATCGGATAACAAGGGTCTTCCTTCTTTGAGTTTGGAAGGTAATAGGGGGGCCTCTGAAGCAGTAGGTGTTTGTAATTGCATCTTGTGAGCATGGCAGAATCAATTGCAGCAACTTCCATCGCTGGGTACAGGCCGTTTGTTTGGGGATTTTCGGTTAAAGATCCTTCTTCCTCGAGAAAGCAACGCTCCTACGACTGTAGGTTGCCTCTAACCGAGTTTATGGGCAGGAAGGTCGTCAATTTGGCTCCCTATTGCCTTAATTCTGGCCTCAGTAACGTTTCATTGAACACATCAATCAAGGCCTTAGCCACAGACCTAAGGAATAAGGAGGCCTATGCATTCAAAGATGAGAAGATTCCACGAAACTGGAACCATGGTCAGGATACAGATGTCGACAGAAAACCAGGTCTGTGGCCACCAGAGAATCGAGCTGACAATGCTTCCCTGCACAACCCTTTGCTCAGACAAGAAAGAATGGGCTGTGGTTGGTTAGGTGCCATATTCGAATGGGAAGGTGTCATAATTGAAGATAATGCAGAACTCGAGAAGCAATCCTGGCTTGCTCTAGCTCAGGAGGAAGGCAAATCCCCTCCACCTGGTTTCTTACTAAAGCGAGTAGAAGGGATGAAGAACGAGCAGGCAATGTCGGAAGTCCTCTGTTGGTCAAGAGATCCCTCAGAGCTCAGGAGAATGTCATCCAGAAAAGAAGACATCTATCAAGGTTTGCAAGGTGGGGGTATATACCAGCTTCGAGATGGGTCGAAAGAGTTTGTGAGAGTGCTGATGAATTACAAGATACCCATGGCACTGGTCTCCACTCGACCTAGGAAGACACTAGAGAGCGCCATTGGCAAGATCGGGATCGAGGGCTATTTTACCGTGATTGTAGCAGCTGAAGATGTTCACAGAGGGAAGCCTGACCCGGAGATGTTTATGTACGCTGCACAGCTGTTGCAGTTCATACCCGAGAGGTGCATTGTGTTTGGCAACTCAAATCGAAGCGTGGAGGCTGCTCATGATGTGAGGATGAAGTGTGTTGCTGTTGCCAGCAAGCACCCGGTTTATGAACTTAGTGCAGCCGATATGGTGGTGAGGAGGCTACATGAGCTGTCGATAGTCGATCTGAAGAAGCTTGCTGATATCGAGTCGCCAGAGTTCGGTTCTCCTGAGCCGGAGATGGAGCTGGAGGAGGAAGATGATCTTCCATCTAGGGCAGTAGGAGTTGATGATATGTTCTGGTAGCCAGCCATCCCAGAGAAGAAGAAACAAAAGGCATGAAAATTTGTACAGTGCCCCTCCCATTTGTGGCTGTTCATGTCAAATTGTTTGCATTCATTCAAGGTAGTGTCATAGCATTGTCTTCTTATATATCAGCTTGTGATCTGCTGATTTGTAAAGGGGAAGAAGAAGGCAATGGGGGAAATAGGAAACAGTAAAGTGGGAGAACAGTGGGGAAATTATTTGAAGGCAGATTAAGCATTGGATTTGCCTTAAAAGTGTCATGTATTTACATGCACATCTTCTGTACCATATTATAGATAATATAGATACTACTTTTGTTCTCCTAAGCAGTTTTGCTTGTTCTCTTGTTAGTTATATCTAGCTATAATTGATGGTGGCAGGAAGCTCGACTCTTTCGCGAGTTTTACAGAGATGGAGTCTTGTTAGGTTTGGTTGATAATGACAGTTGTTGTTCTACTTTTGCTCATTGACTTTCCAACAGAAATTTCTCCATATGCATGGATGGTTGCTTACTTGGAGATGTAGCCACTGGCGTCGGACACGGAGGGGAAAGCTTGAAGACAGAAGTACCTTTCCCTCTGGTTCTTTCGTCGTCGACCGGTCGGATGACGTTTTCCCGGGTTCAATCGGCGGGAGGATGAAGGCGACTGGCTCGGGGTGGGTTGGTGGGAGGTTCACTTCCTCAGTCCTCCTTCCGAGATAGGCGAGAATCGCTCTCCTGTTTTGGTTCTTGGCGGCGGTGGCGACGTCGGTGGGGTGGCTTAACGGCGGTGGTGGTTTTCGACTGCGGCGGCGCCGGTTCCAGAGGGGTGGGGATGTGCGGCTAGGGTTTGGGAGTCTATACCTTTTTAGGCCCGGGTCCGGGCCCTATTGGGTTCTGGGCCGCATGTTTTTGGCCTCTTTGTTGTAGATTTTCATGTCTGGTCACCATTTCTACTTGTATTTCTCCATTTGGGCTTGGCCCAGTCGTATTCTTAATGAACACCCTTTCAAAAAAAATGCTTACTTGGTTGAGAGACTTGAAGATGTAGAGTAATCCAAATTCCAAACCCATATTTTATGCATCTCATCTCAGGTCCAACAACACATACAATGATCGACTTCAGACAATTTTATTGCCTAATTGTTATGAGAGGCACCTTATATTTGCGTCGATTTTGCAAGAATTTGCCACGATACTGGAAAAATGCCAAATAATCGCATTAACTTAGGATCAGTAGCTTATTTTGATGTATTACCTTTACATTTCCCACCTACGGATGATCACACAAATATAAGATTTGTAACCAATAAATTAGAATACGATACTTCACAGTTTAGGGTACGTAGGTTGGTTGTCGCATTTCTGCATATCTAATCTTTTGGTTTTTAGTGTGGTCATATCTAAATGATGAGATTTAAATAAATTCATTTTTTTCCTATGTTTTTAATCCGTTTGTATCTAATTTGTTTAACTCAAATTAAAATATATATTTTATTTATTTTCCATTCATTAATTTATTTTCTTATAAAATTACTTGGGTCCACCATAAATGTAATTGCGAGTGAATTGCATTGATGTAAATAGTATGAAAATAATATGAGTTGGGTTTCATAGTTAGTAAAATACGGTACGGGAAAGTTACGTAAAAGATACGTACGGGCATTATAATTCATCTTTAAGCTAAAATTACGTTTAATAGTACGTTAATAGTCATAAATTTATAAAATTAATCATATTAAAAATAAATAAATATATAAATAATAGTAAAGTTAACAATTTAATTCGTAAAATACGGATAATAAACGTGTTATACGGGTTTTATACGTGTTTAGTACGGGAAACATGAAATGAACGGGGGAAAATGAAACGGCTTGACAATAATACGGATACGGAAGTTTTAAACGGATAAAGTACGTACGGGTACATATACGTGTATTAAACGTAGTATTTACTAACTATGGGTTTCATAAATTGTGAGGTGACAATTAAAACTACATATGCAATTTGTTTTTGCAATTGCATTGAGGCGAGTGCTATAAAGGGGTTTGAAGTTGGGACCTGCAGGTTAAGGACCAATGATAGAACCACTAGAACAAATGTTGTTCTCACGATTAATGTGATTTTTTTGTGCAGAGAAAAAATAATTTTGACTTAAAATGAAAAAGAAACAACACTTTAAGTTTAGTTAAGAAATTAGGTATATGCATAATTACTAATTAGTAACCGACTAAGTTCAGCTACTCCGGACATTTGACCATGGAGGTCAATTTGTGGTCAACCTAGCAAACGTCTCAGATTAATCTAACCCTCTTATTGGGCTAGGCTCACTTCCTAAGTGGGCCCAAGTTACTGATTTGTTTCGGAGACTGATGGGTAGCAAATACTTAGGTTGGGCTCACTTCAAAGTTCTATTGAATCTACAACTACAATTATGCAGATGGCAGACGGCAAACAGTTAATGTGTACGTTTTTGCTTAGTATCTTAATTAAATTCTTTATTCTCCCGAGTACAACCTAGTTATTCTGCTAATTTGAAGATTCGTTAGTATATACTAACTAATATTTAAAATGTATGAACTAATATCCAAGCCTGCTAAGTATCTAAATAGCACATGCTAGTATTCAAAACATCACAAACTAGTATCTAGATAGCAGATACCAACTAATATCCACAATCAACCAACTAGTATTCAATATGGATACTCTTATGGGTTATCTGGATACTCTTATGTGTTATCTGAATACTACTTATGTGCTGTTTGGATACTATTCTTTGTTGTCTAAATATTAGATTGTGAATTTGGGATAATAGTTGATTCATGCTGGATATCAGTTAGCAAACTTTGAATACTAGTATGTGCTCCCTAGATACTATAATACTTGGATATTAATTCATTTATTTTGAATATCAGTTAGTATCTGCTAACGAATCTTCAAGTTAGCAGATTAACTTTCCCCCCGAGTAGGGTCCTCAATTTATTCTATAAATAGATTTGGACCCACCTGTTGGCCGGCTGAGTTACTATAATAATGATATAAATAATAATAGTAATTGATTGAACGAAGTTACGCTTTTATTTGATAGGATGAAAGAATCCAAATTATTCAACTTTTGAAAATATAAAAAAAACTACATACATCATAAGTTTTATGCCATCTTGATCATTAATGGACAAAATACCTTATCAAAAGTAAAAAACACAAATCATTCAAGAGTAAATTAAAAAATACATTTAAATTTACTCTTCGTTATATCGAATTTTCTTTGGACTTCTTTGTGATTGCTCCACCATGAAAACCATTTTCACCATGAAGTTTCATCTTTATTAATGAAATTTTTAGATTCACCATCAACAATCTCTTCCTTCAAACTTAAAAAAAAAAAAATCTTCCTTCTTCTCATGCATTTCATCAATAATCTCTTCTTTTTTATCGTTAGTCGGGAATAAACACCTATAAAAGTAATTATATTTCTATTGGTTTTGAACTTCATACTTTTAGATAGGGATAATGACCTATCTTTCATCAATTGTAAGAGAAAAATCAATACCTTAAAAAGAATAGGCGAATAAACTAATAATTAGTTACAAAACCATTGATAATTGTATTCATAAACCTCCTCACCATGGGTGTCAAACCATTTGTATATAAGTCGACATATCTGGGTTCAGCCGATATTAAACAAAAATAGGCTAGAAGACTACTGGTAGTAAAAAATGGTAACAAAAACAATCAAATCGAGAAAAGAGTGATACTACTGGAATGTTCAAAATTTTATCCCTAAAAAATAACGTCGCTTTGGTGGAATTAACTAGCAAAAAAAAAAAAAAAATACAAATATGTTGAATTCATATATGAACACTTAGATATTGATTTTATCTACTAGATTCAAGTCTAAACTGTTGGATATTGACGGTAAATATTGCATTTACATATGATGATTTGTCATTTGTTTGTAATGTAATATATTATTTAAATATTGATGAAGATTATAAGTAGATTGTCTTAAGATCATAGGGCGAGGTAGATGATTTGCAAGGGATTGAACTTGCCAATAATAGTTAACATAAGAGCATCTTTATATATAGGTTAATAAACCCACAATTCATTTGGTTTTAATGATTTCTCACTTCCTCGTATACTTTGTTATTCAAAATATAAAATGTTTGTTTCTCGGTCTGAGCATACCACTTGCTAAACTGGCATAACGTTGTAAATTAGTTTGACAACCTTACTCATCATCCTTAATTGTCAGTTATCAATAACGCAACTTAAATATATATATATATATAAACAAACTTTTTTTCAAATAAGGAGTAAAAAACATAACTGAATACAACTGAAACATAATAATTAATTTACAATTACAACACATAATCAAATAGAATAGAAAAATAGAAAATATTTTTTATGTACGAAATTTCTTCTCCACTAGTAATAATTAACAAAGTCTTTTTTTCTAATATAGGTGGGATGTTTAAATTGTGAAGGTCGGGGTTTCATTAAGTATTTTGGAATTAGACATGTTCTCACAAAAAACCCCTAATAGTGCTCATGATGAGAAACGTTGAAAATATAGAGACTATAGAGTACATTGTTATGTAATTGAATGGTCCTTGCGGATTCAATTTAAGGAAGGACAATTCAATTTTGACCCTTTTGGGCAAACACTACTGTGTCATCGTCATGGAATACATCAGCGAAAATATTCATTTCAGTTCTTTGTATTTGGCTTGCCGCTTATAATAAGAACCAAAAAGCAAAAACTATCTTTTTCCTTCACCTTTAGACTTCATTACATGCATGAATTTAAGTTTGAATTATTATTTTTTAATTACGAAAATGAATATTTTGTCTTCGTTCATAGGGCAAATTTTCAACCCTTATTTCAAAATCTAACCAGTAAAATTTTGGATTCTACCGATCCAACTGTATTGAAAGAGAATTTTGAAAAGTATTCTTCTATTAGTTTTTAAATATTTTTTTAATAAGCTCGACACATCAATTTATATATATATTTTTTTTAATATATATATATCCAACTGTATCGAAAGAGAATTTTGAAAAGTATTCTTCTATTAGTTTTTAAATATTTTTTTAATAAGCTCGACACATCAATTTATATATATAGAAGAATATATATATATATAAATTGATGTGTCGAGCTTATTAAAAAAATATTTAAAAACTAATAGAAGAATACTTTTCAAAATTCTCTTTCGATACAGTTGGATATATATATATTATATATATATATATGTTAGAGTTATAATTTTTTCTTGGAATTTATCATGTAGATAAGTACAACTTTTGTGGTCAAAGGATTCGTATTAGTATATAACATTACTCTGTGATAAAATACTATATGATAATCTTTTTAATGGTGATGATTAAGATTCCAAGTTCGTTTTAAAAGAAAGGTTCCCAGCTAAAGTAAGTGGAGTACTTTTAATATATTTATTTATTTGGGTTTTAAATATTTTCTTTATGAATTATTTGTTTCATTTATTGGGAAAAATAACCAATACTACATTTTCTTTTGTTAATAGGTCTCACTCTAACATAGGTTATTCAGGCATTTCATCTTTTTTTTAATGTTGTTAGTAGATACTCAATTCAACTAAATATTTATCGAACATTGTGTAAAAAAAGCCAACAATGACACAATATTCATTCTCTTGAGTCTTGACATTCAAAATATAGAACCTTATTACCATAAAATAAAAAGCTGATCCCAATTTACTGGTCAAATAATCAACTCAATGATCGATCAATCAACATCATTTTCGAGTCCTATCTCACCAAGTTGTATAAATTACCATGTGCCCTTAATCTGGTTCAATTTTATATAGGTACACTAAGGAATCAACAACATTTCTCAACAAAAAGATTCATATAATAGATCTAAAAAAAATTATTCATATAATTGAGACCTATTTACAAGAATCAAGATCGTTGTAAAAAATGATTCCCCAAACATTGTTTTCCAAAAAGCTAGTTTTTGTAAAATATGGATTTTTATGAACAACCATTGAAAAAATAAGAAAATAAAAAACGAAATTGACGCAGCAGAGACAAGTGGACACGTAAGCAGTCCAAGTAGTGGCGCAGCCGCACTATATAATCCGCCCGGCACTTGCCTCTGCAAAACCCGGCTGCGGCTTTCTCCTTTCCAGTGTTGGAGAAAGGAATAGGAAAAGAGGGAAAATAGAAGTTATCGAACAAAATTTGCCCAACCGAAAGAAATTAAAAATTACATACACAAGTTGCAGAGGAACAAAGCTATCCGTTCTTCTTCTCAGTAGTCAGTACAACCGTTGTATTGGGCAGAGTGGGAGGGCGGCCAAAACCCTAAGTCTCATTGCTGTTTCAAGATTTCAATCCTGTCAGGAAACTCGTATAAATCCAGGTGAAATTCACAAAGCAATTCTTTTTTTTTTTTTCTCCTGCGAATTCTGTCTCAAGTTCGAATCTTTCCTGCTTTGGGTGCCAAAATTCCGCAAGTCTCAGCTTTGATTTCCTCTGTAATGCTGTCCCTCCATTTTGTGTTTATATGATAATCATTTCTAGTGGGTTCTGTGAAGTTGGGAAGAATGCGTGCTAAAGTCGCCATCTTGGCTGCAAGAATTTTCTTAGCCATTTTCCTTGGAGGGGCAATTTCCATGGCTGGCATTTGTAATTTGTCGAGTTTTACTATGAGGATTAGTTAATCAGTGTTTATGTTCCATGCGTTTCTGGTTAGAAGTTTGGTCTAAAAAATGGAATAATGGTTTTGGGATAGCTCGTTTATGTAGAATCGATGCTATGTCAGTAGAAAATTAGTTTTGGACGATAAGGTGGGCAGCCAGTTTCTGGATTCGTTACATTTGCTTGATTTGGTTTGTCTGCAGGAATGGCACTCTTTTCGCAGGCTGGTCCATCGTGTACCCTCCCTAGGGAGTTTGTGCAATGCAAAGCAGGACAAGGTGCCCTTTTTGTCGCACCTAACAGTAGAGAGTCATCTGATCTTAGATTTTCCTCACCATCATGCAAGAAACCCGGGTTGCTAAGGTTGCATACTCCGGCCAAAAGAAGCCGTCGTGTAGTTGTTAATGCAAGCCCTCCTACAGAAGATGCTGTGGTTGCTACAGAGCCACTAACCAAAGAGGATCTTGTAGGATACCTTGCCTCTGGTTGCAAGACTAAAGAAAATTGGCGGTTAGTGTCTGGTTTTGGGATAAGAATGTTGCATGATGAGATTTGATGATGGCATTATATAGTAAACTAAAGATGAATCCCTACTTCTGGAGCTGAGAAATTATTTGCAAATTCCTTCTGTTTTTTCATGAAACAGACATAGATGCTTGTGTTCACTCCCTTATTTTGGCTTAATTTTCATGGATTCTCTACGTAGGCACTCAAGGAGCCTAGCTATTCTCTATTTAATGGTGTTTATTCTTGTGGAATCACCACCTTTGGATTGAAAATGAATTTACATCAAAGTACCTACTTGGTTGTTGTGTGGGAGTTTCAACTTATTTTGGTCTCTAACCCAAAATGTGCTACTTTTACAGGATAGGCACAGAACATGAGAAGTTTGGTTTTGACATTGGAACTTTACGTCCTATGAGATATGAGCAAATTGCGGAGTTGCTTAATAGTATTGCTGAGAGATTTGATTGGGATAAAATAATGGAAGGTGACTACATCATAGGACTGAAGCAGGTAATTGATTGGTATTTTGATTTTTCATGGTCCGACATTCGTAACATCTCTCTGCTTGGAATTTCTATACAACCTTCATTTCCTTGTGGAACAGGGGAAACAGAGCATATCACTAGAGCCTGGTGGTCAGTTTGAACTTAGTGGTGCACCTCTTGAAACATTGCATCAAACTTGTGCTGAGGTCAACTCACACCTGTATCAGGTGAGTGTAGTTGGTATTTAAGGAGCTTTAATGCTGGATCTAATGCTTGATATAATGCTTTACTCTATGGCTTCTTGAGTTGTTTACTTTGGTGATCCTGAAAGCACAATCCCATTTCACTAGTTCTTAGTGGTACTGGCTTTATAGGATAAGTGTTTCTTTCATCTTTGTTGGCACAGTCTAGTGTGGTCTGTGGAAGTCCGCATACTTGCATCATATGGAGTTCAACTTAACACCTTGAATAATTTTTACCAGGTAAAAGCTGTTGCTGAAGAAATGGGAATTGGATTCCTAGGAATTGGGTTCCAGCCTAAGTGGGGAATCAAAGACATACCTATCATGCCCAAGGTATTTTCATTAGTCTGTTATTCAAGTTGGTTGGAAATGTTTGTTTACTAGAAATGTTGAAAGGGAAATCAACTATTGGTTATGAGTGATCTTAAGCATAATTGTATAAAAGGTGGCATCAGATTGATATAGATATTAACGTGCCATAATCCGACCTTGTCATTCGAAGAGTGAATTATTAACTTCTGCACTTCCATACATATGCCTGTATGCTCTTTGTAGCCATGTCTTTCCAAATCTTGCTTTGCTTGAGGATTAATTGGATGGTACGATCAATGTTGATTGACTATTGTGCTAAATCATTTCACTGGTTCATCATTAGTTCTTTTAAATTTGAGTTTCTTTCATAAGTGATAGCATCACATCTTCCCCCCCCCCCCTTTCCATTGTTTTGTTTTTTAACAAGGAAGCATTGCAGATGTTTGCTTTCACCTTATGTACAGCGGGACAAGTGATATTTGCATTCAATTTTTTTTTTTTTTTGTAGACAGACATGAGTAACGTTTTAAGCTTTTACACAGTTTATTCCAGGAGATCCAGAATCTAGCTTGTATGCTATGAAAGCTTTTTGACATCTTTTCTTCTAAAACGGAACTCTCAGGGAAGATATGATATCATGAAGAACTACATGCCTAAAGTTGGCACATTGGGACTAGATATGATGTTCAGGACATGCACTGTTCAGGTTAGGTGCATTTCATGCTTTCTATATTCCATAATGATAGCAATTGCTTTTCATTTGGTTAATTCATATAGAAATTCATGATCATTAGGTTAATCTGGACTTCAGTTCTGAAGCTGACATGATAAGGAAATTTCGCGCTGGTCTAGCAATGCAACCGGTGAGAGACTTCTCTATGTTTGTCTTTGGAAAGATTTAAAGAGTCTCTGTAACTAAACTAGTTTGGAAATGGACAGATTGCGACAGCTCTCTTTGCAAACTCACCTTTTACTGAAGGAAAGCCAAATGGTTATCTCAGCATGAGAAGGTATTAAGCTGCACTGTAGTTTACTTCATTTCCATATGGATCTTCTACGTAAAATGCAATAATTACAAATGAAAATCAAGTGGATATTACATTGACTCTTCTTTTGTGAAACAGCCATATTTGGACTGATACTGACAATAACCGCTCTGGGATGTTACCTTTTGTCTTTGATAACTCGTTCGGGTATGTCAGGACTTTTTTGGCTATGAATAAATGGAAATTTTTGAAAGTTTTCCCTCTTCAATTAATAGTGCATCAAGTCGTTTCGAGCTTGCTAATTTTGTTGTCAATTGCGTTTGCAGATTTGAGCAGTATGTTGATTATGCTCTTGATGTTCCCATGTATTTCGTTTATCGGAACAAGAGATATGTTGACTGCACTGGAATGTCATTCCGGGTTCCAATCTATCCTTATTACTCTTGTAATTTGAGGTTTTCTCTTGTTGCAAATTGTTTGGACTTGAGCAATGTTTTCTCAGAAATAATAGGAAAACCCATATTTGATGGTTCTGCAGGACTTTCTGGCTGGAAAGCTTCCTTCCCTGCCTGGTGAATTGCCGACCCTTAATGACTGGGAGAATCATTTGACAACAATATTTCCAGAGGTTAGACTGAAAAGATACTTGGAGATGAGGGGTGCTGATGGAGGACCCTGGAGACGGTTGTGTGCGTTGCCTGCATTTTGGGTAATCAACTGGAGCCTTGTTTCCATTTGACCAGACCTAATTTGTGGCAGTCCAGTCCAACATGCAAGTTTCATGAACTTGTCTGATTTCTGTATTATCAGGTAGGACTGTTGTATGATGAGGACTCCCTTCAAAATGTTCTTGACATGGTAGCTGATTGGACGCCTGAAGAAAGGCAAATGTTGCGTGATAAGGTAAGTAAAAATTCATAACCCTTTTCACAACTAATATTTGCAGTAGTCGAATGCAGTTTGTATTAATTCTGAGCACAACGAGTTGCGTTTAGGTTCCAAGGATGGGGTTGAAGACTCCATTTCGAGATGGATTTCTAAAGCACATTGCTGTAGATGTTGTGCAGATGGCCAAGGTAACCCTAATGTTGTCAATGGCACCCTCGATCTAATCTCTTTAACCACTTCCATTCCCAGAACATGAACACCACTTTCTTTCTGTGTGCAGGATGGATTGGAAAGAAGAGGGTTCAAGGAAGTTGGCTTCTTGAACGAGGTTGCAGAAGTAGTCAGAACAGGTAAACTTCAGTCTATTTTCTTTTCTTCGGCATCATGTTTCATTTTGATGATTGTCTTTAAGGTCATCTTGACGCATGATGCACTTATCATCGCAGGTGTGACTCCGGCTGAGAAGCTTTTGGACTTGTACAATGGGAAATGGGGACAATCAGTTGATCCTGTTTTTGAGGAGCTTCTCTACTAAATTGCTGCAATTAGGTTCTTTCACTAGCACTTTCCGATGGCTGCTACTTTTGTGTGTAAAATACTTTTGTCCTCCCAAGCCTTTTTGCAATAATCATTGCGGTGGGTTTCTGGTTTCTCTCAGGAGACCAGTAGATAACCCCACAAGAATAAGTTCCCCGTGCTGATGTATATCCTTGGAGGAGGACTCTCTCCAACAGGGCTCTCCTCCTGGAATGTAGCTTAAGATACCTGTGTTGAAGTGATGAACTAGTTAATGTGTTCAGCTCCATGAACCTCATTTATGCTAGAACATGGTCTTTCCATGGCCATTTTGTGGATCTGGTCTGGTTAACTTTACAAACTTGGTTGGTGTCCCTTGACCCAGTACAGAACCATTCACCACTAACCTTTAGGACACTACAGAGTACAGAGTGACCTATTACATCACCTCCTGTCATGTTGGTGATTCCATAGATTGGCCATGTGGCTGCCACCATGGACCATGTGGTTGCTCTCTCTCTCTCTCTCTCTCTCTCTCTCTCTCTCTCTCTCTCTCTCTCTCTCTCTCTCACCAACATGCAAGTTGCCTGGCTGTGGATTATTATCCGTTTGCTTCTTTGTTTTTCTTGCCTACTTGTTCTTATACTCGCTGAATCCCCTCAAGAGTGTTCCAACTTCCAATCAATCAAGTTGCATGTGCCATTGACAGGGGATGATGGAAGGGAAGTCTGATTTGCTTAGCATTGAGACCTTCCATCCATATTTGTGCATTGATATTCATCATCCACTGTTGAGTAAGGTAGCTTGGTCTCTGAATTAAGTGTGAAAATGATGCTTCAACAACAAGGAAAGAAACATAAATGAACCAATATGATGCGTGGAAGCAATGGCTCAGTGGCTTGAGTGTAAAATCTGTCTATTCCCAGCTCT
Organism: Linum tenue; assembly: GCA_946122785.1. Lineage (NCBI taxonomy): Eukaryota > Viridiplantae > Streptophyta > Magnoliopsida > Malpighiales > Linaceae > Linum > Linum tenue. The sequence continues at coordinate 28,096,198 of CAMGYJ010000009.1, forward strand.
GGTACCCACTCAGTGTTCTTCTGCTGGTTGATGGTTTTAGCTGGGATGTCACTACTCAGTCACTGATGCAAATGTTTGGAAATCATTCAAGCAGTGTTTAGTAAATAGAGCAGTAGGCCATTGTTGATTTTTCCTTGTGTTTTCACTGGTTGCTTGAGAAAATGTTATTGAATTGTGAAGTGACAAATATTCATAATGTGATGATAATAACTAATAATGTGTTTGTTTTTCCTCCTCGGAATAATGTAGTGGGTGGGTCGTCGGTGGCTGAGAGTGAGAGATAGATGTAGTATTCTTGCTTCATTATGGTGCAGATGGGTAGGCCATGTTTGGATGCTCCCCCATCCTTAACATTTTTTTCTCCTATGGTGTCTGCGTACTGAATTCGGAAAGCAGAAACCTAGTAAATTGAAAAAATCACGTGAACATGGTCTTACAACTTTGTGGAGACCTGTGTTATTGGTGAACAGTCGGCCGAGTCTGGTCACTGCGACTCCTCTTTGTGAGAAGGCACCCGTATCTTTCGAAGATACGGTTCTAATTTTCTTTTGGGGATTTTAATACGTTACATAGGATACCAAACTGGGGATTTAAATCTTTGAGTAGGAGACACACTGACAAAAAATCTTCCCCATCCCAATCTGCATCCAAATAATTGATGGTAGAATTTCTTAATCCCCAATTTTCTCCATTGATTATCTCTAAACCCTTTATTTTAGGTACCTAATACGATCTCTTAAAGATTATAGAAAAGGATTACAGTGATTAACATGGCTTAACTAATCTTACCGTGTGTCGCCTTTCAAAACCATTACCAAACTACCCTCCCCTCTCCCCTCTCATAATGTGCCATTACCCTTGAGGCCTTTTCACAAACACAATCCCAAAAACTAGTTCTTCACTCAAACCGGTATTAGCAAAGCTAGTTTCTGTTTTGTTACTCAATCAAGCTGACTTAACCGGTTGCAAGCGCAAATCTTAACAGTAAACTTTCTCCTGTTGAGTGTTGACCAACATCTTATTCAACGGTGTTGTTATATTGATGCAAAGATGTGATCAGTACATGTTAAATCATCCTCCTACATATTCTCGAGTTTAAAAGAGTAACACCAATAGACGTTAGGTTATCATCTGACTCCTCACAAACCGAATTCACACATATGTCAGCACCAAAACAACCTCAAGCCATCTAACTCTACTTGGCAACAGAACAAGATGGTAGATCAAGGTCAAGCTCCCAATTCCATTTTTGAAGCCTAAAAGAGCAAGAAACAGAAAAAACAAATGGGGAAACGGGTGAAAGTATGATGGGGTAAAACCAAATGACGACGGTAAGATCGTATTGGAGGCTCTACTGAAATATTAATGCTAAATACTTCTGTTGGGGGTGTTGCTAAGGGGCTCCCCGCAGAGACTAAGGAATACCGCGTTCAATCGACAACGTACGACGCTCTAAACCCGCTACGAGTATATAAAGGTATGAAACCCACCAAGGAGGGGGACTCCTCTCTCTCTCCTCACTTTCCACTTTCCACTATCTCTCTACACTTTATCTCTCTACCTTATTCTCTCAACTCTCTCCAGAAACTTATACTAACTTGATCGTCGGAGCTTAATCCGGGGGGCATCCCCGACTCTTTCACAGGTTCTCTCCCTCCCGACGAGATTGGACGAACGGATCGTGAGTCAACCCCACACCAACAAATCATTATTGTTCCTGCCTCGAGCTAGATGGTTCAAACAATTGGCGCCCACCGTGGGGCGTGACTCGACATCTGTTTCTTCAATTTCCGAAGGAGGGAGGGATATCTATAATCCGAAGTTCACAAAAGCCCCGTCGGAAGGAAGGGAAGAGAACGCAGCGACTTGCAGAAGAAAGCCGCTTCTCCTTTCACCAACCCAGGCGTCGGCAACAACCACTGAGAAGAGAGGAAGCAACTCCGGCAATGGTGCCCCGGCGCTGGACCTTCGGCGCTGATCTTTGAAGGAGGCAAGACATGTCACGCAACCCTCACTGGAAGGAAACAAAGAAAGAGTCCAGCAGTAGCAGCCGAAAAAAAAAAAAAAAAAAAAAAAAGTGGCGAATTGTCACATCATCCTGACTTTTCTCCCAAAAAGCGGGTTACTTTCTCCTTGAGTCAGAAGAAAGAAGATAGACGCAAATATCGAGGCAAAACCCATTGCAAGTGGGTGCCAGGCTGTAAAGTACCTTCCCTTTTCAGACTGGCCAGCCCGGGACGCGCGCAAGCCCCAGCTCGCGGTCCGCTTCACCCAGATCACAACCCGAATCTGCCTCTCACGTCGATTATGGGCTCCGTCCCACTCCAGCTCGCGACCCAACAACACACAACTAGCGGCCCACTTCACCAAAGCCCGCGCCCGAGTCAAGCATCGCAGGCCACACAGCCTCGTCGCGTCGCGGCCCACTCGCGTAACGCGTACCCGCCTCAAAAAATGTCGTCGCCGCGGATACTCGAACCAGCAACATGCTTCCGCCAAACAAACGACGTTACCAGCACGCTACATGCGAACTTTGTCCTTCAATTGCGCAGCGTCTCCTCTTCATCTATACCTCCGCGCCACCCTACTGCGCAAGCCGGTGGCCCACCGCCGCCATCGCCTTGGCCGCGTGCAAGCCCAGACTCGCAAGCCCATCTCCACAGGCGCATCCACCGCCTCTTAAGCCCGCTCCACACCTCCAATACTTGGCCCACTCCGCTCCAACTGCAATTGGCGGCCCACACATCAAGTCCCCAAGCGGACTTCCAAAGCCCCCACCAAACCCGCAGGCGCCCCAACTCGCGACCCGCGTTCAGCTTCCGCCGCCTCGACACTCGCGGCCCGACTCACAGGCGGCCCAACTCGCGTCCCACCTTCCGCCTCCAAACCCACTCGCGGCCCGCTCGACCCTTCAGCTCGCGTCACCCGGCCCACTCGCGCCAGATGGGCCCATCACCGCTCAGTCGTGCGCGAGGCACCCAAAAACCACGCGTGGGAGGCGGGATTCGAACCGCTGTCCGTCCATTATCCTGCAAGCAAACAGAACCAGTGGACTACGGGCCAACTGTTGTCAAATGAGCGCAGAAGGTTTATTTTACCCTTTTGTTCGCGCCAGCCCGAGTCGCGGCCCGCACTCATGAATCGAAGTCCGCCCACAGTCTCGGCTCTCACTCCCATCCCTCTCGCTATCTCACGCGGATTGGCCCGCTTCGTTCACATGCCCAGCCCAACAGGCGCTGAACTCTTCAACAAAAAATTATTGTCGCCGCCAGCCTTTGAACCTGCGCCACTATTCCACAAGACAAGCATCTTTACCAGCAGGCCACAAGTACCTTGTGTTTCAACGGTGTGGCGTCTGAATTTTAACATTCGCGCCCAATCAGTTCGAAAGAACAAAAAATTAGTATGAGTCCAGCACTCTGCGCTCAGTTCCACGGAACAAAACTTAGCAATAGTCCAGCACTATTCGCGCCCAATCAGTTCGAAAGAACAAAAAATTAGTATGAGTCCAGCACTCTGCGCTCAGTTCCACGGAACAAAAAATTAGCAATAGTCCAGCACTATTCGCGCCCAGTTCCACGGAACAAAAAATTAGCAATAGTCCAGCACTATTCGCGCCTAGTTCGAAAGAACAAAAATTAGCAATAGTCCAGCACTATTCGCGCCCAGTTCCACGGAACAAAAAATTAGCAATAGTCCAGCACTATTCGCGCCTAGTTCGAAAGAACAAAAATTAGCAATAGTCCAGCACTATTCGCGCCCAGTTCGAAAGAACAACCTGCAGGCTACCACTCAGGTTCTGTTTCAACGGCGCAGCGCCCGCCTTTCAACTACTCCTGCCGCCACTGCCAATATAAAGCTAAGTACTCTATCCCTCCATCATTATTAAATTTTTAAAATATTTTACTATCCTAAGCGTTAATGGCGCTAATGGGGGGCAAGACGCAAGAAGCTGGCACCGCGTCACTAAAACGCGCCACCAGCTGGGGGGCAACTGGGGTACATAGGCCCCACCCAAAATTACCGACAAAGATTTAAAAAAAATAAAATATAAGCTAGTGATGAGTTAAAACTCACCACCAGCTTGGGGGGCAATTGTTGGGGGTGTTGCTAAGGGGCTCCCCGCAGAGACTAAGGAATACCGCGTTCAATCGACAACGTACGACGCTCTAAACCCGCTACGAGTATATAAAGGTATGAAACCCACCAAGGAGGGGGACTCCTCTCTCTCTCCTCACTTTCCACTTTCCACTATCTCTCTACACTTTATCTCTCTACCTTATTCTCTCAACTCTCTCCAGAAACTTATACTAACTTGATCGTCGGAGCTTAATCCGGGGGGCATCCCCGACTCTTTCACAGGTTCTCTCCCTCCCGACGAGATTGGACGAACGGATCGTGAGTCAACCCCACACCAACAAATCATTATTGTTCCTGCCTCGAGCTAGATGGTTCAAACAACTTCCGATAAAAAAAAAATTCTCAATCAGATTGTCGATATGGTGTGGTTTTACCAAGGTTGTCAAACCGGTTTAAGTCATTGAACCGCTCAAGTAAGGGGTTTGAGGTTTAATGGTCAGATCGGGGTTCGGCCGGTTTAAACCGTTTTCTAAATATATAAACAAATAAGGTAATAATTAAAGATTTAATGACTGAAATAAAATTTATTTTACATATATCTATTAAAAAATTATTTTTCAAAAAATAAATATACCTAACCTACATGACTCACTCACCATTTCTCTTTTTCTTTTTCCATCTTTTCTTCTCCCTCTTAAAACTTTTTGAAAGCCGTTTTGAAGCCCAGGGTTTCTATAGAGATTTAACAAATGAAACTATGAAAACAATATAATATGGTAAAAATCAAAACCAATGGCTACGAGTAGAATGAGGACAAAGAAATTAAGAAACCCCCTAAGATCCATCTATCTGGTTGTCTCCTTCCCATTTCCAGCTAATACAAACACTGAAACACTCTCCTCCCACACATCAAAATGACACGCCACATGCCTAATGTGAATGAGTCTCACACCTCTTTTCCCTCCATAATTCCCCTCAAAATAAAAAAACCTAAAATTAATAAACAAATAAATAAAATACCCACCTCCATTACAAATACAATCTCAAATAATATCTCATCTTCTTCCCAACACAAACCACTTACAAAAACCCTCTCCCTTCCATTCATCTCTTCCTTGCCCCTCACCTCCATTCCCCCAACCTAACAAAGCCCACCAGCATCCCATCCCATCCCAGCAAAATGAGAGAAATCCTCCACATCCAGGCAGGCCAATGCGGGAACCAGATCGGCGGCAAGTTCTGGGAAGTGGTGTGCGACGAGCACGGCATCGATCCCACCGGAAAATACGTCGGCGACTCCAGGGTCCAGCTCGAGCGAGTCAACGTCTACTACAATGAGGCCAGCGGCGGGCGCTACGTCCCCCGGGCCGTCCTCATGGACCTCGAGCCCGGCACCATGGACAGCCTCCGGACCGGCCCATACGGCCAGATCTTCAGGCCCGACAACTTCGTCTTCGGCCAGAACGGCGCCGGCAACAACTGGGCCAAAGGCCACTACACCGAAGGAGCCGAGCTCATCGACTCTGTTCTCGATGTCGTCCGCAAGGAAGCCGAGAATTGTGATTGCCTCCAAGGTAACGCCATTACACAAATTCAAACTCTACACAATCCACATTTGCCTCAATCCATCCATGTTGACGCTGTTGGATTTGTTGCCAATCACTGGATCGAACTTGCGTTTCGAATTTACAAAGTTGGGACATTGCGGTGATCTAGCTTTGACAATTGAGCGCGCACGATCCAACAATGTCAGCAGGCACTGAATTTCGTTTTACTTGTGCTTAACAACCATGATTATTGGGGGGAAAATTGGTGTAGGGTTTCAGGTGTGCCATTCTTTGGGAGGAGGGACGGGATCTGGGATGGGGACGTTGTTGATCTCCAAGATCAGGGAAGAGTACCCGGATCGAATGATGCTGACCTTCTCCGTCTTCCCGTCGCCCAAGGTGTCTGACACCGTGGTGGAGCCTTACAATGCTACTCTCTCTGTTCACCAGCTGGTTGAGAATGCCGATGAGTGTATGGTGCTTGACAATGAAGCTCTGTACGATATCTGCTTCAGAACCCTCAAGCTCACTAACCCTAGCTGTAAGTCATGTTTAAATCACAACAATCAGGGGATATGTGATTTTGGGTGATTGAGCAAATTACTGATTTGAATTGCTTAATTCGACAGTCGGAGATCTGAACCACCTGATCTCGACCACGATGAGCGGAGTGACCTGCTGCCTCCGCTTCCCGGGGCAATTGAACTCCGACCTCCGCAAGCTGGCCGTGAACCTGATCCCATTCCCTCGGCTCCACTTCTTCATGGTCGGATTCGCTCCGTTGACCTCCCGCGGCTCGCAGCAGTACCGCGCCCTGACGATCCCGGAGCTGACGCAGCAGATGTGGGACTCGAAGAACATGATGTGCGCCGCCGACCCGCGCCACGGCCGCTACCTCACCGCCTCGGCGATGTTCCGCGGCAAGATGAGCACGAAAGAGGTGGACGAGCAGATGATCAATGTGCAGAACAAGAACTCGTCCTACTTCGTGGAGTGGATCCCCAACAATGTGAAATCGAGCGTCTGCGACATCCCGCCGACGGGGCTGTCGATGTCGTCGACGTTCATGGGGAACTCGACCAGCATTCAGGAGATGTTCCGCCGGGTGTCGGAGCAGTTCACGGTGATGTTCAGGAGGAAGGCGTTTTTGCATTGGTATACAGGGGAAGGGATGGATGAGATGGAGTTCACGGAGGCGGAGAGCAACATGAACGATTTGGTGTCGGAGTATCAGCAGTACCAGGACGCGGCGGCGGACGGGGATGAGCTCGAGGAGGAGGAAGAGGAAGGGGAGTTTGATGGCTGAGAATTAGGGCACCGCCACCGGAGATGGGGATCGGGCGACGGCGGAGGAGGGAGGAGGGTTTTGGATTGGGGATTTATATTTTGTTTGGGGATCTAAAAATAAAAAAGAAAAAGCTTCAATTGAAGTGTTTTCTTTTTGTCTCTTTTTGTTTTTTCCCTGTTTTTATTTCGTGAGATCGGTTCGTGAATTTCTACTGTGAATTTTGTGGGGTTGTGAATTGTGATATAGTTAGTTAAATTATATTTGTTCGTGTGCAAAGTTCGTGAAATTTTTTATGTTCAAGTGATTAATTAAATTTAAACTATTAATCTTATTTAGTTTGCCTAATTGCCTCCTTCTAAACATAGCTAACAACAGACTACCATAATTTACGGGACCGGCCACTATAACAACACCCATTGTGTTGTTATTGTAACAACACTAGTCCCCAACCAATAGGAAGCTAGGATTGTGATGACTTTTTATTAGATGAGTTGACCTAGTGTAAAATCAAAACAGGGTATAATTGTCATTATGAAAAATCTATTTAAATAAAAAAATAAAAAAAATATTTTTTTATTTCCCGCCCAAAAATTTGGTCGTCGAAATTCTGCCACCGGTCGCCGGAAAATGGTCGCCGGTCACCGGAATATGCTTTTTGTCGCCGGAATATGCTATTTGTGGCCGGAATATGCTTACCGGCGTCGGAATCTAGTCATCGGGGCCGGAATACCTATCGGCGTCGGAATCTGCTCACTGACGGTCACCGGAGTTCGGTCAACGAACTTCGTTGACCGGTCAATGGTCAACGATCACCGAATGTTATGGTTAGCATAGTGAGATTTATGGTTTGGTTTCTCATATTTTTTTTATGCCTTTTATGGTTTGCTTTATCGTGTTTCTGGTTTGCATTGAGAAGTTTCTGGTTTGCTTTCAAAAACTTTGTGGTTTGCATTGTGAGGTTTCTGGTTTGTTTTAATATATTTGTGGTTTGCATTAGGACGTTTATGGTTTGCTTTTTGTGGTTTGATTTACTGTGTTTGTGGTTTGCATTAGGAGGTTTCGGGCGTGCTTTCACAAATGTTGTGGTTTGCTTGTGAGGTTTGTGGTTTGTTTTAGGAGATTTGTGGCATGCATTAGGAGGTTTCTGGTTTGCATTAATAAGTTTCTGGCGTGCTTTCGAAAATGTTGTGGTTTGCATTGCGAGGTTTCTGATTTGTTTTAATATATTTGTGGTCTGCATTAGGACGTTTATAGTTTGTTTTTTATGGTTGCTTTGCAGTGTTCATGGTTTGTATTATGAGGTTTCTGGTGTGCTTTCAAAATATTTGTGGTTTGCTTTGTGCGGTTTCTGGTATGTTTTAGAGAATTTGTGGTTTGCATTAGAAGGTTTTTGGTATGTTTTCTGTGGTTTGCATTAAGAAGTTTATGGTGTGCTTTCGAAAATTTTATGGTTTGATTTGTGGGGTTTCTGGTTTGTTTTGTGAGGTTACTAGTTTATTTTAGAAGACTTGTGGTCTGCATTAAAAAGTTTACGGTATGCTTTTTTTGGATTGTTTTACTGTGTTCGTGGTTTGTATTGAGAAATTTATGGTATTTTTTCATATGTTTCAGGACATTTGTGGTACTTTTAGATAATTCTGATTTCATTTGTCGTAAATTCATTTTAGCATATTACAACGTCGTATAGGCAAATAAGTCACAAAATTATTTGCATAAACAGAAATTCCAATAGGCAAAAGCAAAAAAAAAACATTATTTCTGTTAAATAAAGAACACCCAACTCCAATTAGCACAACATTATATCAATTTTCTACATAATTGCAATCTTGCCCCTAACCTCCAACCCAAAATACTATCACCGGAAGAAGAAAGTAGATTTCATAACTCTAGAATTAAATGCTTGTTGTGGACCAAACTACTGCCTACAAACAAATCCCCAAAAAAAAAAAGGGATTAACCTTCCAATTACAGGCCCCAATTTCAAATGTAAATTCTGGACAAATTTAGACCTCTCACTATCAATTATATACATCAACAGATCCATTGAAGATCTCCCATAGCCACGACCCCTGCTCATTCAATACCAACTAAGCCATAGAAGAAGATTAGAAGAATGTCGATCATAGCTATTTTGCTGCTATCTTTTCTCTTCTTCATATCTCTATGGTGCTCGATAGCATTTCTATCCAAGAGCAAAAGCGCTTCCGTCGTCGAATGGCCGGTGGTGGGCATGCTTCCGGCCCTGCTTTGGAATGCAACCACCGATCTCCACGGCTTCGTCGATCGAGTCGTGAAAGAGAGCGGCGGCACGTTCGTGTTCAAAGGGCCATGGTTCGCCAAGCTGGACTTCGTCGTCGCCAAGCTGCTCCCTCGGCAGCGGAAACTACCTCGTCGCCGCGGCTTCGGCACTCCGAAAACAAAGCTCCACTTAATGCACGACTCCGGCAGCGAGTTCTCGTGGGTGAATGACCGCCAGCCCGGCGAAATCGACAACTGCTTCGACCCTCGATCCTCTTCCACCTACTCTAGGGACGTCCGTGCTTGGTCGTTTGGATTGGCATCGATCGATAGCGGCGGCGCTAGGAGAAAGAAGAAACGAAGGAAGAAGACAGTGAGATTTGAAGGATTGGGGATCGGAAGAGAAACACGCTTTTCTTCCTTCTTTAATTCTATCTTTTATTTTTTAATTTTCTTGTAATTTTACCCTTATACCCTTGTTGTTACAGTAACAACAAAATGGGTGTTGTTATTCTATCCGAGCCCATAATTTACCAAGCTTATTCACAGAAGGTCAAAAGCTAACAAGAGAATCACCCTTTTAGCGGGCGATTTGCATAATTATTGGTAAAACAAAAAAAAATTCTCACAAATTAGTGGGAGATTGTATTTACACGATATTGTGATGAGTAGGGTTGGGAAACGGTGCGGTCTGGTCATATATACGGTCTACGGTCCAGACCGAGAGGCTAAAGTATAGACCACAGACCAGACCACAGACTATACGGTCTGGTCGAGACCACGCCTGTGCGGTCTGGTTCGGTCTGGTCTGGTCCAGATAGACCACACTCAACGAAAAATGAATAATTTGTTTAGTCAACCACACAAAAAATTGAACCAATAACCAAGAAAAATAATTGTTATTTGCCTTAAAAAATTAATCCTAACATGCATGAATAATTTTGATACTCTTAATCTTAGTACATAACAAAGATACAAAGTAAAAGCATCTCGGCTTGCACCATAATGTCATAAACATTAACATAATGCCATATGGAGACACGATTATCTCTACTCTGTGGTTAAATGTGGTTGTGAATGAAGGAGGGAAGAGATTCACAAAATTAAGGTTGAGACTTGGGTGTCGTTGTGGGAGTTTGAAGAGTGGTCGAATGGGCTGTTAACACGTATTGACAAGTCAGTTGGGTCTACGGTTTGGTCCGGTAAACCGCGGTCTAGACCAGACCAGACCAAGAGATCAAATCATAAAATAATACAGACCATGGACCAGACCAGACCATACTTCACGGTCTACGGTCCGGACCAAACTGTGCGGTACGGTTTGGACCACAGTTTTTCTAATGGTCTGGTCTATTTTCCCAGCCCTAGTGATGAGAAGTCAGAATGCGCCTCCTCATGCATACAAAGCGAAATTAATGTTATTAACTTAATATGCGCACAACCGCACTAGCTGAGAAAAATTGATAAATATTTAGCTCAGCATGCACAACTATATCTACAATTTAATATTATGTACCTTGGTGTGTACGATAACGCAAGTTGAGATAGTTGAGAGTGAGATATTAAGAATCAAATTCTACATGGAGGGTATGCACAAGTGAAGGCATCAAGAATTGGTCAACTTATCACTATACGACCCGCAAGTTGAGAAATTTTTGGAGCAAAATTGGAGAAACCGTGAACGATGAAGAGGCTTGGTGAGGAAGTCTGTGACTTGATTGTGAGTATAGATGCAGCGGACCAATGCCAACTCGTTTACGAACAATATGAAAATCAATCTTCATGTCGACATCGTAATCATAACTCGTCTAGTTCTACTGTTGCTTCCCAATTCATTGCTTCTTCATCGTTCCAAACAACTCTCCCTCCTCTTCACCATCATATTGTTGTGAAGTTGACTCTTACCAACTATCCACTCTCGCAAATGCAACTCTTACTTCTTCTTACCATCTAGCTACGATATTGCTAAATATGTTGATGGCTCCTCACTTGCTCTCCCGAAGTCTTGACGTTCGGCTCAACTCTACCTATGATGCACGATACCAGCGTGATCAAATTGTCTTCCCCTAGATTGTAATGTCCCACACTTACTCTGTTATTTCCAAACTTTATAAGCAACCCACAAGATGTAACCAAACGATTTCAAGCTTCACAAACACTAGAGCAACCTACAAGCTTTGAAGAACAGAATCGGTGAGGGACATAGTAATCTAGGAGAAAAAAAGTTGATCATGTATGTACCAGGTTTCATAGCCAGATCGAGTTGTCATCAAAATACCCCGAGGGAGGAGCAGGAAAGGTTTCGTCAAAGTATTTGATAACATCATAGTTTGTAAGAAAGAGTTGCATACGCTAGAGTAGATAATTGATTATTAACTCACTATTTGGGAAATTAGGGTTTCCAAGAAAAGAGGAAAGAGGGGAATTGAATTGGAATTTGTTGGTTCAAAGTGAACGACTGAGATGTCTAATCTCTTCGTTCTTGTTGAAACCAAAATAAATACACAATGATTGGGCCTGTATATTAAATAGTCGGCCCAGTATGAAAAAATAAAGAAGACTGACTTAGTTGCTGGATAATAAAGATCAAAGGCATGAATAATTTAAACTCTGAGTTGTTTTGCTTTTCTAAACTTAAAACTCAGAGACTCCATACTTTGTTTTTCCAAGAGGATGAACTAGAAATAGAGTAAGCAAAACGAAATAGAGAGGTCCAGAAAAGAGAAGGCACACGAGATTTTTAACGTGGCTCACCAAGTTGGCTACTCCTCGTCCTGTAATCAGTGCCCATTGATTTCCACGAGACTTTATTACTGATTTTCTTCTATCAAACCAGAAAGCTGTGAAAATTAAAGGAAAGAGTAAACTGGAAAACCCATATCCCTAATCCGACTTGTTGCAACCTATCACAATTTAGAACCTCGACCTCTAAATTCGTAGCACACTTTGTAATCCACTCCCAATTACAAAGCTTGATAAGAGAGAGCTCGGTATGAGCTATTTATACAAGGCATCCATGCGACCGTTGAGCTTGAAACAATCTAGAAAAGGATAGCTGGATTTGCTGAGTGATCTCCTTTAATTCTCCAATTTCGTATTTCCATCCTTCAACAATCTCCCCCTGAAGTTTAAATTGCATATTGCAAAGAGTGCCTGCAAAAATAACAAATATCTTTCTACGCAAAGAGGATGATAAACTATAATTAATCAAAACTCAGCCAACAAGTTGGACACAATCACCAATATATCAAAAGAAAGTATCACCACATCCAGGCCGAGCAAACCAAAGTTATTAGAAGTAAATCAGAAAATATAATCAGACAAATCTCCCCATAAAGTCTAGACGTCTTCATTGCCAGGGTCTAATCCATGGATAGCTTGCAAGGCAAAAACGAAGGGTTCCAGTTCAGGAGCATCTACGCCAGAACCATCGTTGGAGTTGTTAGATTCATATTCCTCTGAGTCGTTGCTAATGATGTGAACATTAGGCACGTTCTCCCCTTCAATCACAATTTCTTCTTGTCTCCACTATAGATCTTTGGATTATTTCCCATGTTGTTCACAGGGTCCCATAATGGAAATTGCGATTGAGGGGGAGGACATGCCCTAATGTCCACAAAAGGAAATTTTATTTGCTGAATATTCTATTTTAAATTTAGAATTTCGGATTTCCATCCTTCAATTAGGGATGGCAATTTACCCACCCATGGGTAATTTTGCCCAAACCCAAGTAGACCCATTTATTATGGGTAGGGTTTGGGTGATGTGTATATAGGTTTGGGTTAGATATGGATATTATCTAAATGGGTATGGGTTGGATATGGATATCCATTTACTTGAGAGTGTTTTAACTACACATGCAAAAATTGGACTTATTTGTAAAACTTGAAAATTTTAGGTACCAAAATGTAAGACCAAAAAAATTTAGGTACCAAAACGTAATTTTCCATCGATATTTTGAGGACTTATATGCAAAAAAAATTAAATTTAGGTACTAAATATGCATATCTATTAAGTTTAGGTACCAAACTGTAATTTGTATTTGGGCATGGGTACAAACCCAAATCCAACCCAAAGTAAATGGGTATGGGTACAAACCCATTAAACTTTACCCATATCCATATATTTGGATTTCATACCCAACCCAATTGGGTTGGATAGTAAAATACCCATGGGTATGGGCAAAATTGCCATCCCTACCTTCAATATTGGTGTGAGTCGATTTCATAGCAATACAAGTAGGTGGTGGAGGGGATTGGCAAGATGAAGAAACAAAGGAGTGGGAAGCAACACTAGAACCAGAGGAGGTATAAGTACCTATTGACATGGTAAGAGCATAATAGGAAGAAAGGGATGACAGTATGTCGTGAGGTTTTGTGGATTCGATAACATGAAATCTCTAAATGTTTCACACTCTTTCTTTCCATTGCTAAGGAATTTATACAGAGAGAGAGAAAATACTGTAATGTGAAAAAGTGGAGGCGAGATATTAGGAACAGAATTCTACATGGTGGGTTTGCATAAAAGAAGCCATAAAACTCTGTCAAATGGCCAAAAAAAAGAAAAAACAAGTTTTCTAGTACAAAGGGACATTTGAATGAAGTGCATTATTAAAAGTAAAGATGAGTGATTTAGCCCTCTTATAAATCATAAAAGAGTTGAAGTTCCAATTGAATTTGTTATACGTAAGTAAAATAAATTATTTTTCATATTTTCGTTGTACTTTCATGAGTTGTATCAACATTCCTGCATGACAAATGTGATCACTAATCTATGTGCCCTACTGGACATTATTATTTAACAATCTTCCATTAAAGAGATGTGAACATATAAAAATATAATAAATGATGGAACCTTTTGAACAAAAATAAGACGACCTTATCTATTTTACATGTATATCACTTTTTTAATTGTTAAGAAGAAAAGAATAGTTTTATATTCGGTATTGTTTTAAACATTTTGACGATATTGGTTAAATACTAAATAGATCAATATGTGATTGAATGATATATTGATCGATTATTAAGGAATGCTCCACCATGAGTCCTAGGACAAAAAAAAATCCTTAAGGAATATAAATTTTATGGTTTGTGTTCCCTCTTTGTGAAATTTTGTATGCTTAAGTGATTAATTAAATTTAAACTGATGATCTTATTTAATTTGTCTCTTTCCAAACATAGCTAACAAAAAACCACCAGAATTTATCAAGGTTATTCACAAAAGGTCAAAAGCTAAGAAAAGAACCACAATTTTAGCGGGTGATTTGCATAAATATTGGTAAAATAAAAAATTTCTCACAAATATAATGGGAGGTTATATTTACACAAATAATGTGATGAGAAGCGAGAATGCGCTCCTCACGCATACAGAGCGAAATTAACGTTATTTAGCTCAATATGCGCATACCGCCTAGCTGAGAAAAAACTAAAAAGTATAAATATTTAGCTCAGCATGCGCGATAGTGCGTGTACCAAGGTACATAATATCAAACTATAGTGATAGTGGAGACCGAGATATAAGGGATCGAATTCTACATGGAGGTATGCACAAGAGAAGGCATCAATAATCGATATGCTTATCACTTCATGACCCGCAAGTTGAGAACGTTTTGGAGCAAAATTGGAGAAATCGTGAACGATGAAGACGCTTGGTGAGGAAGTCTGTGAATTGATTGTGATTATAGATTCAGCGAACCAACACACAACCAATGTCAACTCGTTTATGAACAATCTGAAAATCAATCTCCATGTCGACATAGTTATCCTACCTTGTCTAGTTCTACTGTTGCTTCCCAATTCACTACTTCTTCATCATTCCAAATAACACTGCCTCCTCTTCATCATCATATTGTTTTGCAGTTAACTCCTAACAACATTCCAATCTGGCATATGCAACTCTTACCTCTTCTTACCAGCTAGCTACAATATTGCTAAATACGTTGATGGCTCCTCACTTGCTCTCCTAAAGTCTTGACGCCCGACTCACCTCTACCTATGATGCATGATATCATCGTGATCAAAATGTCTTCCCCTAAATTGTAATCTCCCTCACCAACTCTGTTCTTTCCAAACTTGATAAGCAACCCACAAGATGCAGCCAAAAGATTTCAGGCTTCACAACCACTAGAGTAACCTACAAGCTTGGAAGAACATAATCGGTGAGGGACATTGTAATTTAGGAGAAAACAAGTTGATCATGCCTGTACCAGACTTCATATCCAGGATTGAGCTGTCATCAAAATACCCTGGGGGAGGAGCAGGGCAGGATTCTTCAAAGTATTTGGCAACTTCATAGTTGGTAAGAAGAAAGAGGTGCATTCGCTAGAGTAGATAATAAGTTACTAACTCACTATTTTGAAAATTAGGGTTTTCAAGAGAAAGGGAAAGAGGGGAAATGAATTGGAATCTGTTGGTTCGAAGTGAACGACTGAGATGGCGTATCTCTTCGTTCTCGTTGAAACCAAAAAGAATTTGGCTAGAATTTTTAACAGTCGGCCCAATACGAAAAATAAAGAACACTGACTTTGTTGTTGGCCCAATGGAGATAAAACGCAGGAGTGATTTAAACTTTGAGTCGTCTGCTTTTCTAAGCTTCAAACTCAGAGACTCCACACTCTATTTTTCCAAGAGGGTGAACTAGAAATAGAGTAAGCAAAACCAAATGGAGAGATTCGAAAAAGAGAAGGCACACAAGTTTTTTAACGTGGTTCACCAAGTTGGCTACCCCACATCCTATAATCAGTGCCCAGTGATTTCCATGAGACTCTTTTTATTGGTTTTCTTCTATCAAACAAGAAAGCTGTGAAAATTAAAAGAACGAGTAAGCTGAAAAACCCAGACCCCTAATTTGGCTTGTTTCAACCTATCACGATTTAGGATCTCTGCCTCTAAATTCGTAGTACACTTTGTAATCCAAAGCCCTTTACCACTCCCAATTACAAAGCTTGATAAGAGAGAGCTCGACAGGAGCTATTTATACAAGGCATCAATGTGACTATTGAGCTTGAAAACAATCCAGAAAAGGATAGCTGGATTTGCTGAGTAATTTCCTTTAATTCTCCAATTTCATATTTCCATCCTTCAACAATCTCCCCCTAAAGTTGAAATTGCATATTGCAAAGAGTGTCTGCAAAAATAACAAAAAATAATAAATACCTTTCTACGCAAAGAGGATGATAAACTTTAATTAATCAAAACTCTGCCAACAAATTGGACACAACCACCAAGGTATCAAAAGAAAGTATGACCACATCCAGGCCGAGTAAGCCAAATTTATTAGAATTAAATAAGAAAATATAGTTCCAAAGCAACAAACGATAAACAAACAAACCTCCCCTTGAAGTCTGGACGCCTTCATTGTCAGAGTCTGATCCATAGAGAGCTTGCAAGGCAGTAACAAAGGATTCTAGTTCGGGAGCATCTGTGCCAGAACGATCGTCGGAGTCTTAAGAGTCAGAATCCTCTGAGTCTCTGCTGATGATGTGAACATTAGGCACGTTCTCCCCTTCAATCGCAATTTCTTCTGGTCTCCATGCTGCTCACAGGGACCCATAATGAAAATTGCGATTGAGGGGGAGAACATGCCCTAATCTCCACAAAAGGAAAGCTGGTTGCTGAGTAATCTCCTTTAATTCTGCAATTTCGAATTTCCATCCCTCAACAGTCAACATTGTTGTGAGTCGATTTCATAATTATACAAGGAGGAGGTGGAGGAGATTGGCAAGACGAAGAAACAGAGGAGTGGGAAGCAACAGTAGAATCAGAGGATGTAGAAATACCAATAGACATGGTAAGAGCATAATAGGAAGAAAGGGATGTCAGTCTGCCACTCTGCCGTGAGGCTTTGTGAATTCGGTAACATGAAATCTATAAATGTTTCACACTCTTTCTTTCCATTGCTAAGGAATTTATACAAGAGAGAGAGACAAAATATTGTAATGTGAACAAAGTTGATGCGATATATTAGTAATATAATTATACATGGTGGTGGGTATGCATAAAATAAGCCAGAAAACTCTGTCAAAAGGTGAAAAAAGAAAAAACAAGTTTTCTAGTACCAGTATTTGAATGAAGTGCATATTTATAGGTAAAAATGAGTGACTTAACCCTCTTATAAATCATAAAAGAGTTGAAGTTCCAATAGAATTAGTTATACGTAAGTAAAATACATTGTTTTTCATATTTTCATTGTACTTATTAGTTGTATCTACATTCTTGAGCGGCAAATATGATCACTAATATATGTGCCCTACTTGACATAATTATTTAACAATCTTCCATTAAGAAGATTTGAATTTGCGAAAATATAATGAATGATGGAACCTTTCCAACAAAAATAAGATGACCTTATCCATTTTACATGTATATCACTTTCTTGATTCTTATGAAGAAAGTAATAGTTTTATATTCGGTATTGTTTTAAACACTTTTCCGATATCGGTTAAATACTAGGTAGAGCGATCTGCGATTGAATGATAGATTGATCGATTCACGAGGAACGCGCAACCATGAGTCCTAGGAAAAACAAATCCTTAAAGAATATAAAATTTATGTTTTGCGATCCATCATTCTACTTTTATTCGTTACAATATTCCGTCATCAAATAGGATAGGATTGCATAAAAGTATTGTTCTAACTTCTAAGTTCTAACTCAAATGTCTATTGAGTTCATTGACTCTAGTTGTAAAACCGAAAGATTCTATAGCAAACGGTAATAATATCTTAAAATATATTAAAGGGGTTTGAGAAAAACACCCACTCCACGTCAGCCTTAAACGCCTCCCCTTAATTCTCGGTAGATTTTTTTTTTTTTTGCTTTTCTTTTTTATCGTAGGTTTGAGCGAACTTCAGTTTTTTTTTCTTCCGTTAATTAACTCTTAACACGATTTTTAAGCATGCGTTCAACATTTCATATAAAAAAATTATTTAATTTTCCTATCTAAATGGAACGTGTGGCCTTTCTCTGAAAGTTGGGTATTTTTTTAAGAAAAAAATATCCTTTTTTAATAGGAGGGGGAAATATCATATTTAAGTTTTTTTTAAATGCCTATTTAAGTTTGTTTGTTCGGACTTAATTCCCATATTTTAAATGTAGCAGTAGTTATTTTAGAATGTGTTAGATAATTGCTAAACGTAACTAAATTATATATCATAGATTCCAAATGAATAACAAATGTCTCAATTTTTTATAATAATTAAAATTTTAAATTATATTTTTACATTGTAAAGTTATTCTTGAAGCGGCACTGTGTTTTTATGCTCTTGAAATTCATTGTTTGTCCATTATATAAGATAATAATCAATTTGAGGGTACTCATTGGTGTTAATCCAAATATAGAAAACAATTATTGTATATGATAATCATTTTAATATTTTGGTGGATAAATGTTTCATGTTACCTACATTGAGACTTCAAAAATCATGATTGCAACTGCTTTAGAATATTAGAGAACTGAATAAACATGACTACCATGATAAATTATGAGAATTTTGAACATATGTCTACGAATGACACAATCGATAATCAATTTACTAAATTAATAGTTGATGATATTGACATTGAGATATGAATTTATGATTGAAAAACACAAAATGTATGATTGAGTATTGAGTGCGTGTTTGAGAAGTTAAGTCACAAAGTCAAACTTTCATATACTAATATTGACATCACACACTAGACATCACAAATTATTTTTTGAAGAAATGTGTTATAACAATGTCATCAATTATGAATAACCAAAATAATTTGAACATATACGAATGAACATAATTAAAATATAAAAATTAAAATCCACCCGGCCGACGGCCGGGTACAAAGCTAGTAACATCATATGGGGCTATATTTGATGTGTTAATAGATTCAGATCTGATTCAGATTTCATATGATTAGTTGAATATTGTAGCTTCTAGTATGGTTGCAATTTGATTGACGGTATTATTAAGTGATTGAAATATTAATCCAACGAGGGTCCATAGCTCAGTGGTAGAGCAATTGACTGCAGATCAATAGGTCACCGGTTCGAACCCGGTTGGGCCCTTATCAATTCTTTTTGGCAACCAGACCAGTTGATTCATTCAACAACGTTGGCTTAGCATGTTTCTTCACCTAACTTATTGCCATAATAGCATGATCCATTCTCTTAACGTGTTCCACCTGTAGCAGGAAGTATCAATAACCTCTACTACAAGGCCACTAATTAACTCAAAAGCTTATCAAAGCTGGTAAATGATAAACTGGAAGCAAACAGGAGTTGATATGACAGCTGACAATAGCCACAAAACCAATAATAGCATTTTACATAAGATTTCATAAGTTTTTGAATTAAGAGAAACCACCATCCTGCTGTATTCAGCATCTAGAAGAAACATCATCTTCAGGTGAAATACAAAGTTCTAAGACAAAAAATGAAAACCTCTACAAACATGTACTCCAGTCCGAAGAATGTCTTCCAAATATATTATCTTTTCTTCTTAGGATTCTTGCAAATGAAAAGGAGCAGAAACAAAAAGGTCAGGAAAAGAAAAAGGGAAAAAAATAAGAGTCTCAGAGAATCCAGGGCCAGGCAGTCCATCTTCATATCTCCAGATCCAGCATTACAAGAAGATAAACTGACTGATATAAACCCACCACAATCCCAATCTCTGACGAAAGAATTCTCTTCATTTTTACCCCAACCGAAGCAACCAACTATATGCAGATGATTCAGAGCGCAACTCCACCGTTTCGATGTGAGGTTAACAAGGTAAAAGGTAAACGAAGCACAGGTTTTGAACCACCCTACCCTTGGTGGTAAACTATGCTTGTGCTCTCTCACTCTCAACCAAATACAGCAAATTTTGGATTTTTTTAACTGCTGGATTGATTGATTATGAGTTTGGAGTCTTTTTACTTTCGAGGGCTGATCCTTCTTTCAGAGCTGCTTGTGCTTCAGCCTCTCTTCCCAGGGCGAAAAGAGCACCAGCTTGCAAGTAAGATGCAAAGTGCCAGACGGGGGATATCACTTGGGCTTGAATTGCATCATTCAGGGCTTCTTGTGGCATGTCGCTCATCAGGTAAGACAAGCTTCTTCGTGCATACACTGTTGGTGACACCATTGTCCCCACTTCTATGAACTGCAATAAGAATTTCAGAATAAAGGTCGTCAGATAGGTAACTCTAGGAGATATTTTTCATTTCAACAAAGGAAATGAATGAAGGAAACCAATGTATATAACCTGGGTATAGCATTCAATGGCAGCTTTGAAGTCCTTGTGCCGAAAGGCAACATCACCCTTTTTCTTTGAATTTAGTGTATCCTGCATTTGGTTGGTCCACATCTGGAACGAGAGCTACAATACCAGAAGAATGAATCGACTAAGCATGGCAGAAAGTAACATGCTGCACCATGAAGGCCAAGCAAGGGCAGAATGAATGGGTTTGTGCAAGCACCGAGTGGATGTAAAGTTCAAGCACCATCACCAACTCAAATGCATTTTTTATAAATTAGATCAGAAACTGACATAACAACATAATCAGAGCTGGATTCCCTATGCATCGAATTAAAAGCAAGGAAGTAATCAAGGGGCGAATGACTCCGCGAATAAGAATCCACAGTATGTATTTTAGATTAAAAATGGAATTTCAACAAACCTCAGTGGCAGCACCTTCGTCATCTTTATACCCTATCTTTTCTAAGATCTCATGTATGGCAGTCATATCATTTCTTAAGCAAGCCTCGCCAAGGGGTGACAGAGGTACGGCTGCAGCAACATCTGGTACACCCATCAATACATGTGAAGGAACCTGCACAATCAATGCCCTAAGTTCATCTCATTCATGACAACAAAAGGACTTAAAGGGATGGCAGTAGCTTGCACCTAGAGAATTTCAACAAAACTAGGCAGCTGACTGTTTGAATAGATAATCTACAGGTAGTTCTCCATTTACAATTTTGAATAGTAATATGCTATGAGCATTCATATCCAACACAAAGACTAGAAGACAGAATGAGTGGTTACACAAGAAACTCACCTCAGTTTCCTTCTGAAGAGGAATCAAAGCAGTAACCAATGACTTGGGATTTGGTCGCTCTCGCGGCTCAAATTGTAGACATCGAGAAGCTAACCTCACCAACTCAGTTCCGTCATCGTTGGTGAATTGGCCTTCCAGGCAGGAATCTGTCAGCATTTGAATGTTCCGGTCTCGTATTAAGTCCAGTGCCTAAAAAGTAATTGTGGAACCAATGTTACAAGACATCAAGGACAGAGATATTCAATTCTACTACGCAGTAAAAAAAATTTAGCAAACTTTATTGAGACTCCAACCAGAAACAATTTGCATTACTCATCCTTCCAGGCTCCAACATGGTTACGTACTGTAAACATTCTGGCTCATGTTATTGCCAGACAGGAAAAACATATGCAGTTACATCTAATTTTCTAATTTTATACCACTGGTCCTTATGCATCCTACCCAAGAAGATAACTGCAGACAGCTATGAGCAACCATGAATCCTGATTACTAACAGCTCTCTGGACCTCTCAATTAGACGAGATAACTCTAAAATGTTTTCTCTATCCCCGTGAAAATGCAAGAAAAGTAAGACAGCATATATGAGAGATGAAGGAGTTTAAACATAGAACCAAGTAACAGACTTCTCTTGTGACTGGTTAAAAAATGACGATATCAAGGTAGAAACTTACATGGCTTGGAGGAATGTGTTTTCCACTGAGGAGGTCAAGCAAAAGGGTGCCAAAGCTATAAATCACACTTTCTGGTGTTACTCTACCTACAAACAAAGAGAACAGCAGGTTATAATCATATAAAAAATTACTATTCAGCCAAGGCATAAGTCGGAGAACCGACAGGATAATGATCATGCAACTCAGTCTCTAATGCTATCAGTAGCCAGTGCACTTGAGAATAATAACACATATATCAGGGTCAAGTGTAAATGTACAGCAAATTTTGTTTCAGCGTGTTTACCTGTTCTTAGATACTCTGGAGGAGTGAATGCCAAGTTTGTACTGTAACTTTTTCCATCTCTACTGTTCTTCATCAGACCAAAGCATGAAAGTCGAGGATTTGCTTCCTAGGAAACAAATAAAGTTTTAGACAGGCCTTTAACATATTTTTAATTGAGGACTGAGGGTTCGGTCATCTTAAGAGATCATTGAGTACTTACATCATCAAAAACAATTCTATAAGCATTCAGATCATGATAAAGAGCACGGCCTTTGCTCGTACAATATTCCAGGGCCTGAGCTAAATATAAAGCCACTCTCAGTCGCATTGCCCATTTCATTGGTTGTGCTTCCCCTGAGGAAAGAGAAATAAGTTATGCTACAAGGCTGGTACAACAAAAACCTCAGGATGAGGATAGACGACTTATGACAGAACACCTTTCTCTGTGAACATAGAATGGAGGATGCAAGTGCTGAAATTTGTTAAGACATGTTTCCCCAAACACAAAGCCCTGGCCAGACCAAGAACCCTAAAACTTACAATGAAATAGGTGCTTTGCTAGGGTATCATTCGGCATAAATTCAGCTACAAGAAGCCTCTCTTCTCCCTCGCAGCAACAACCGAGTAAGTTAACCAGCTTATGATTTCGGAGCTGCCCAACTGATCTTGCTTCATCCTAAAGTTAAAGGAAAACAAATTAGTTAAACTACATATGGTACATTCAAGAACATCAGCAATAAAGCATTCAAAGGAACATATTTTTTGGACCCACCAAAAACTGCCTGGAATCAGGCCAAGCTGATCTATTGAAGCGTTTGACCGCAATCTTCCTCTGATTATCAAGCTTTCCCTTATAAACAACATTAGGAGCCTTCTCTCCATGTTCAGAAACTATATTCTCCACTGCAAAACCAGAAGTTGCCATCCTGATTGTGTCAATGGAGTATTCGCGAAATGCAGGCAGGTCGTCAGCTTCACCCTTCTCCTCATTTTCTAGAAAGTAAAAACCATATGAAAAAAATTCAATCTCATCTCATAATTGACTTAAGAAACCAAGGCAACAAGAACCAATCAACACCAACTTTCTTTACCTTCTCTGTGGTCCTGAGGAACTGCTTCATTATATTCTGAATTCCAACAACATGAGGAGAGCTTTGAACACTCGCAGCCCATCCCAGCTATAAAAAAAATAACTTAGAAAGGGGATGTTCTAACTAATGTTCAAATCTTCTAAAACTGTGCCAACTTTTGCTCCGCTCAATTATTCCATCCAACTTTGCAGACTAATGATTCAATCAAAACAGTTTCATAGTCAACAGGCCAGAAAGTTCCACCAAGTGCTCCTCCAACCTGCGGCAAGAACAGTCATTCACTGATGTAAAATTCTGTAAACAAACAACTCAATACACAAAGCAGAAAACAGCTAAAAACAAGGACATTAATCATCTGTTTACTGTAGGCACACGTTAAAAAGGAAAAACAAGGATAACCATAAATCTCTAATTCCAGAAGGAACCCTCAAGTTCAAAATTTTCTTTCCAGCTATAATGAACCTAAACTTGATCAAATCAACAGATTCAAATTGCAAACTTCCATTCTTTTTTCTCAACTTCCCCATTAAGCATGGAAAGCAAAGAGAAAGCAATTCCTCCATGGTCAACTCAAAGCAGCAAAGAGGTCAAATGGAATTCCCAGCTCTAAAGCAAGCTCTCAGCTGATTCAGCTCACGGAAATCAAATTCAAACGCACCAAGAAACCACATAAACCAGAAAGCAACTCACGCAACAGACAAAGCACAAATCTTTATCCACAAATTCAATACAACTGCACGAGGGTATAAAGCTAAGCACCTGAATCAGGGTAACACAAAGAGAAGAAGAAGAGCAGAAGAACCCCTTGGCTGCTCAAGAAGAGAAATGTAAAAAGCAAGAAGCTTTTTTAATGGGTTTTCTCTCTTGTAACCCTTCGGTGGGTCATTGGGGATTGGGGAAGGATCAAAAACCTTGAAAAGGTGATTTTGGGCAGTGGGTATTTGGAGTTGTGTATTTTCTGAATCTGAGATCAATTGGGGGTTTGTGCTGTCTGCTCCCCTTTTGTTTTCTGCCCTTGCTGCTCTTCTAAAATCTAAACCTTTTTTTCTTTTTCTTTTTTTGCTTGGCTTTGAGAGTTGAGAAAAGAGGAGAGGCTTTGAGATTGGGATTAGAATATTGGGGATATACAAAAAACAATTATTTTATTATTCTTTCAATACATGTATATAAGCAAAAAATATGGGTGGAGATTTGTGTGTCTGGTGCTTACTGTTGAGCCCTTTTGGCAGTGGGGATTTGTTTTTGGTGTGTTGTTTTGCGCTGGTTGTGGGTTGTGCTGTGGCTGCTTGCTTCTTCTCCCTTGACCCTTCTGTTCTGTGATTTGTTCGTTGTGTTTTTAAATTTTTTATTTATTTCGGATCATAGTTGTATCTTTATATATAACTCTTCCATTTTCTTCCAGTTTTCCACCGACATGACTCCTTACTTTCTTTCTCATTTCCATTTCTTCACTTAGGAAGTTCTAATGAAACTTTCTTACAAATATGAATTTCTTATTACTTACTATTTGGAGCATTATTGCGGTGTTATATTTTTGGAATAATGAGTGCGTTTTGACATTTT
Organism: Linum tenue; assembly: GCA_946122785.1. NCBI lineage: Eukaryota > Viridiplantae > Streptophyta > Magnoliopsida > Malpighiales > Linaceae > Linum > Linum tenue. The sequence continues at coordinate 28,120,947 of CAMGYJ010000009.1, forward strand.
GAAGGTTTTTGAGTGTTGTTTGAGTATTTCAAGAATGAGGTTTAATCATATACTTATAGTCACAAGAAATTAGTCAGACTTATATAATGTAATTATGGAGATTTGTTATTAAATAAAGAGTTAATATATTTGTATGGTCTGAACTTTGACCATAATAAATATCCTGACCAATATTTTTGATCTATAACATTCTGGTCTAAACTATACATCAAAATAAGGAAATTGGCCAAACTCGGTGTTTGACTGTTAACTTGGACGATCAAAAGCTTTGACTAACGGTCAACGCGTCACGTCACTGCCAAGTCAGTAACTTTCAATTAATTTTTTTTTTCTAATTTCCACCTATTATCTTTTTCCTTTTGAACAAAAAAAAAATGAAAAAAATGAATTTTACTTTTCGGGGACCAGCTGCTAACCCTACCTTATCCACATCTTAACCTCATCCACAGAAATCACCAGCCGCCCCTCACCTTCACCTTCCTTAAACGTCGAAGGAAATTTCCTCCTTTGTCCGACGAAAATGCAGCGGCGGGCATTCTTCTAATCTCGCCGTCGCTGCCGCTATCGATTTCCACCCCTCTCCTTTGTACTCTCGAGCGAAGAGTTCGTGAGGTAAGTTTCCGCCTCCTCCTTGCGATTTCTACTTCTCTAGATTGAATTGATTTGGTGAAATGGGACGACGACGGGACCACATTCCAAATGGACCACAACGGCTAGATCGTTGTTCCCACTAGCAACGTAAGCAATCCCTTTGTGTCCATTTCTTTTCTTTTTTAATCCTCGATACATACAAGGATTAGGGTCTTTCAAGTAAAGTAATGCTCGTGACCAACATATGTCGGGTTCAGAGCTGGAAATTGAGATTAAAGTAATAATTTCCCTTTGTCTTTGTCGGTTAGTGAGTTAAACAGAGATTAATCAAATGCGTATTAATTTTTTGTTTGTCTTTGCTAGAATGGACGACATTATCGAGCTTATTCTGTATGATGGATGTGAAATGGATATGTCGGGGGGATGTTTCATAGTATGTTGGGGGGTTGTCGATGTCGTGAATGTGAATCGGGATGTCTTGTACTACTTCGAATTGACGACGACTTTGATTGAAGATTTGGAGTATATTTCCGTCGAGAGACTATGGTACTTGACACTTGGGGAAAGTATGGCTACTGAATTGCATGAAATTGTTTAGGATGTGGAGGTTGTAACTGGATTGCTTCTCTTGGTTGGAACTAGAGATATAAGGGTGTACTTTGAGGCTACAAGGGATCTTGGAGAGCTGGGTTATATGGGACACCAATTATGGCCATTTTCTTGAAGGGGAAGATGCATCTGGAGACAATTCAGCTGCACCTGAATTTGTTCGGCTAGTAGAAGATGATGCTCAGACATCTGACAAGGAGTACCATGAAATTAGAGCTGATGCTTGGAAAATAAGTAGAAGATTTAGAGCAGAGCTTTATGGTGAAAGAAGTTCGGTGAATCAATTATTTGCGTGGGATGTCAACCATCATGTTGATGTGGCTTCAATAATGCTAGCATTGAGGGTGGATCGGCAGCTGAGACTGTGGAGCTTGATGAGAGTTTGGAGATTGAGGAAAGCATTGTTAGGAGTGAGGAACAAAGTAACGTGGATAAGGAGATCAATGTTGAAGGATCGGTTGATATGGAGTATAGGGCCTCTGAAGATTCTACTTATGTTAGAGGGAATATTGCTGAAGATGAAGGTGTTACAAGTTTCGACAAGATCTTGGGTTATGATCCCAACTGGGATCATAGCACATTGAAGTTCAAAACACATATGTGATTATATCTCCTACTCAGTTTAAAGATGTTGTTGTGAAGAGTGCAATTCATAATGGAGCGGATATTAGATGGATTAGGAGTAGTGAATCGAGGAAGGAGGTTGTGTGTGCCCAAAGGGATGAGTATGGTTGCAAATGGAAGGTTTATGGTAGTTGGTTCCGTGGACAAGAAACATTCACGGTGAAAGCTTCTGGACCAGACCATAGTTTCCCTCGAGCGATTCAGATTTGTGCGGCGGGTTACAAGTGGATCGCATCTGAGTACCTCGAGGTTTTTCGGGTAAATCAAGCATGGAATGTCAACTTAATAACTGATGAATTGAAGACCAAACACAATCTTTCGGAGTATCACAACACTAGAAGATGTCCTATGAATGTTGGTATTCAGGTATAGTGTGAATGGTGTTTGAATCCAGTGTGAATGGTGTTTGAATGAAAGTTTCTACTTAACACAACCATGTCCATATGTTTGATCTCAATCGTGAATGGTGTTTGAATTTGATATGGTGTGAATATTGAGCCTGGTGTTTGAGAGTGAGTTTGGTTTGATGTAGTGTGAATGTTTTGACTGTGTAGGCTCCTCATGTCGGCTCATCCCGTAGGAATGTAACAGATAGGGAAATGAGAATGACAATGCAAGGAATTGGAACCTATATTGATGAGAACACCATCAACATGTATGCTAGGGTAAGGATAATTCTTTGCTTATAATGCCACTCTCTGTTTTTTAGTTGGTAAGGCTAATTCTTTGTTTTTTGGCAGCTAAGTACGTGGGTTCCAGAGAGTGCTGGAGGTGTGCAACCCACTGCACCAGACTGTCCTGTTGTAGGTGCTAGCCACCTACTACTCAGCCAGAGGTGCCTTAGGGAAGCTAGAAGAAAGCTTGGTAGCTTAGGTTTTAGGAATGCTCCACACTTTTGTAATTTGTACATGGATGCATATGGTAGCACATGTTTCGGATTATGTACTCTAGTCCGAAGGTGAGCAGTATGAACCTATTTTGTACATGCTAGGACAATTTAGCAGGATTCTTACTTATGTTAGGTACTCAGAATTCAGACTTATGCTAGCAGTAGAAAGCTTCGAGTCACTCTTTTGCTAGGTACTCAGAATCCATACTTATGTTAATAGGATTCTGCCCTATTTTGTACATGCTAGGACATGTTAACCTGATGGTGATATATGTATATGGTTCACAAGGGTTGGTGAATGCAAGTATGGTTGATGTTTATGTATACTAGCTCGGTTTAAATCGATCAGTTTTATTCAACATAAAATCTCCATTACATACGAACAAGAAACCACACGATTAAAATTTTCCATTTTTATTCGAAATGAAATCTCCATTACATATGAACCAGTCCACACACAATTACAACAACAACTACGAATAGCACACAAAAACATCATAAAGTCATCCTCTTTTTAAGTGCATAAATCGTATGTCTCATCTTTCGCAGTTTGACACAACTTGCAACATTGAGTTTGACAAGCTTGGTAAAGTCTTCTAAAATTGCAGCCTTCTCTTCCTTACGTTTCCTCGCCTTCTCTTCTGCTTTACGAATACGGCCTTCTAGCGCTTTCATATCACCGAGCTTCAACTTCAGTTCATGATTATCTTCCATCAATCCATCAACCATCGAGTCACTCTCGGGCTCATCATCAAAACATCGGAAAAAGCGACAATTATTTTTGTGATCCTACAGAAGAAGAAGAGGTGAATCGTGGTTGTGTTGGTCGAAAACAAAGATTTGAACAGAGATTTCAACCTACCTTCCAATATGGACAAGAGTACAAATATTCTTCCAGGATTCAAGCTAGTGCGAGATGTATTCATCACAC